>JANHMN010000001.1:157757942-157815252 GCA_030674055.1 Rhabdomys pumilio
AGAGAGAGAGAGAGAGAGAGAGAGAGAGAGAGAGAGAGAGAGAGAGAGAAGAGGCACAGTAGCATAGTAGGTTCGGAGCTACATGTTCTACATTGCCAACCCATCTCCATGGCCCCTTGTATAATAAATAAGGTATGTGTAAAGACACCCTCTCTCTTTTCTTTTCTTGCTCCCTCCTCTCCAAGTTTCATGTAGTAAGGTGCTGGGGGAATTTTATTCTCTTTGAAATGAAGCATCTATTTTCTAAACTGGGTATTCTGTTGCTTTTAAACACACCTTGACTTCTTTTTAAGCCTTCCTATCATGCTTCTGATCTTGACAGCTCAGTGATTTCTTTGCCAAATGCACATGAACATGCTGTGTTTCCCACTTGATTTGACTGCCATTGTTCCCCTTTGTTTGCTTGCTCATCAGCTTGTCCATTCATTAGACAAACACATACCAAGCATTGTCAATATTATCCTAGACACAGACAGCTTGGAAGCAGACTGAAAATATTTGTTTGTTTGTTTTCACAGTGCTGGAGATCAAACCCAGGGCTTTGCACGTTCTAGGTAAATGCTACACCATTAGCACTGGCCCAGCTCCTAACGGTTTTCAATTCAGAAGGATAAAATATATCGTGTTAAAACATTGTCACCGTTTGGGGAGATTCTGTAGTCATTTCGACACTGCAGGAGTTAAACAAAGAAAATAGCTCATTTATATCTCCATCACTGGTTCTCAGCCTATGAGTCCTGATGCTTTTGTGGGGGGTACAAGTCAGATACCCCACATATCAGGTATTTATGTTATAATTCACAGCAGTTGCAAAATAACAGTGATGGGGTAGTGATGAATAATTTTATGGTTGGGCATCACCACAACATGAAGAAGTGTGTTAAAGGCTTGCAGCATTAGGAATGTAGAGAACCACTGACCCACACCAACTCTACTCGCACAGTCATTCTTCAGACCCCACTCACTTCAAACCCCAAGCACAAAAGCCAGTAAAAGAAGACCAGTAATCTTTCTCAAGGACGCCCTGCACCTGAAACTGTCTATGACAGTATTTTTCTCTAAGAATGAGTGATGTCAAAAATAAAAAAAAATAGATTATAAAATAAATGCTTAAGTAAACTATGGCCCCTTGTGTTGACCAGCTTTTATGCTGTTAAGCTATTACAAGCAATGATTATATAGTCTAATAGCAATCTGAATAGACTTTAAGATCTAATGCAGATATGAGAAGACATTATTAGCATGTGTTCTTCCCAACTGATAAGCATTCTATTGCTTCCTATATTGTTGTAAGTATTTTACAATGATCTCAATTAGAAACAGTGAAGATAAGGCCGATGGAAGTAAGGCAGATGCTATCTGACAAAATGCTATTCTCCGGGTAGCATCCCACGGTCTCTGCCTTCACTGTATCACCATTGGGTCCCATTTTCCTAATATTTGTCTAGATTTCTGTCTAGATAGTTTGTTCACTTATGTATCCAATGATATATTGGTTAGAACTTGGAGACATAGAAGTGAAAGTTTTATGCCTGTCTTTGGATTGCCTCATGTAGAGTCTAGATATGTCTTCGTGAGTATCCTCCTGGCATCTGACCTTGCTGCTATCTTACTAATGACGTTTCTGAATCATGACTTTGATACTGTTTAAAATACTTTAGAGGTTAGGCTCTGCTTCTGTGGATGCCCAACCTTCTTGGGATCCTGTGTCACTCTTCTCCCAGGGCCCTGTTTTGCTTTTCCAATTGTATTTCTTGCCTCTGTTCTCCATCTGACTAGACGCATGCACATCACTGCCACCTTTGCATACACTGTTTGCACTGCTGGCTTCCCCCACCTAATGTTTCTATAGTCCTTATTTGCCTAGCAACTGTAATTCTATCCCAGGCCTCAGCTCTTTGATAGGCCTTAGGAAGCCTTTCTCCCTTCTAGACAGGGCTTGTACCTTTCCTAGGAATTCTCATTAGTGCTGACCTATCTCATTATGTGTATCATCCTGTACTGAGCCTGTCTACAGTTAATGACCACCCCCTTCTCTGGTGTAAGGGGGGCAGAGAAAATGTGTTTTATTTCTAACAGTCTAGTGACTACACACAAGAATGGCAGAGTCAAAAGGCTTAGTTTTTCTCTCAACCATTTGTTACTTCATAATGACACTTTGCTGAGTCCCTATGTGTGATTTAATGAGAGAACTTAGGTATCAGGCATAGCAGGTAGTATATGGTGTCCACAGAACCAATTGGAGCTCTTATGACTTCTACTGTGTTTGAATCTCCCCTCATTGAGAAGGTACTTAGTGTTTGATAAGTGCTCCATTTGATGAATGAAACTTTAATGAAAGAAAATAGTAACCTCCAAATTTAAGGTTATTGATTTGGACCTAGACGGTTTGGCTTTATTTATTTATTTATTTATTTATTTATTTATTTATTTATTTTTGAGACACATCCCATGCATTACAAGTTGGCTTTGAGTTTCCTATACAGTCAAGAATACTCTTGAGTTTTCCTGATCTTCCTGCTTGTACTTCCCAGTTGCTAGAATTACAGACATGTGCCATCCTTACTGGTTTCATGTAGTGCTGAGGATTGAAGCCAGGGCATCATGCATGCTAGGTGAACACTTTCCTGACTCAGTACTATTCCAAGACCTGGCTGACTTTTCATTTTAAGTACCTGGAAAGAACATTTCAGATGGGATCAGCCACTGGGCAGGGGAAAAACCTGAGAATAAGACAAGATGGTCTAGGGGAAGCGCTACTAGTTGGAGATTCATGGAAGGCTAGGTATAAACGGGAGAGGACAATTAGCAATCAAATTAAGCTTTCATCACTTGTTCATTACATGGAGGCTTTTCCTGTTTACAGTAAAAAAAAATCTATGAAATAATATGATACCCCTTTTTCTTCTTTGTTAAAATTTTTATTTATTTTTGTTTCATGTGCATTGGTGTTTTGCCTGTATATATGTCTGTGTTATCTTCTGAAACTGGAGTTGCAGATAGTTGGGAGTTGTCATGTTGGGCGCTGGGAATTGAACCTGGGTCCTATGGAATAACAGCCGGTATTTTTAACTGCAAAGCAATCTCTGCAGTCCCTCTCTCTTTCTTCTTGTAGGCAAATATTATTCTCTGCCTCTCGCCAAGATGATTGGTTTGAAGTGAGCACTTCCCAAACTGTGTTAGAGAGTATAAACACTGAAACATATAATACCATTAACTGATATAGATCACACATCCCCAGACTGAAGAAATATATATACCATTCAAATCCTACAGACAAGAGAATGAAGCATCCGAGAAGTTCAAGGAATTACTTCTCATTAATTCTGAGGCTCAGCTGTCTCTACAAACTAACTCTCTGACATTTGGGCAGTCCATGACCAGAATAATCTTGTGTCCTTCCATGGATGTCTCTTTGCTTCTGCTAGCTTAATTTGGACTTTTATCACATGCACTGAAAAGAGTTATAACTAAACTTTATCTATTTGGCTCCACTTCTCACCATATGCCTCTATGCATCTTCTGTCCTGCTTAGTCTAAACCACTCAACACGCCCTAAAAAAGCAGTCATACATTTTCACATGGCCTTGTCTTTTTTCTAAGTTGCCATTTCGATGTGGAGTTCTCTTGTTTCTGACAAAATCTTTTCACTTCTCAAGACTCAGACCCAATGGCTGCCACTCAAGTAAACATCTCTGGTTCGTCCATCCAACCACACAGTGCATGGAATATCCAAAATGTGTTGTCTCTTTTACCATCTCTGTGTTGTGGAATGGCTGTTTATTATTTGCCTCAGTAGACTTTATTTCACTGGAGGAAGGCCCAGGTTCCATTTATCACTCATACTGTGTGTCTTAAGGCCTCTGGCACAGTTCTTAGTTGGACTTTCTGAAGGTTTGGGGCATGAATGATTTAAGTGAGTAGGTATATTAAAAGGGGCGTTTCTGCAAAGGCATTTATCCTTGGTGCTTTACTACAGCTACAGGATGAATGTCCTTCTTGTGATATCATTTCTTATAACTGTCAATGTTTGCATCATTGAATTAATGACCTATTTTCTGATTTGTCATCACCTTTTCCCTCTTATAGCCAAGTTTTCACTATGATGAGACTATTTCCCTCAGAGCCAAATGCTCCATTTACTAAAGCTACATTTTACCTAAATATTGTGATTTCTTCCCTATGTTTTACTTTGTTAAAATTGTTAGAACTTTTATTTCTGTTAATGAAGGTATTTTGTTTTTTTTTTTAAACACATGAACAATCTTGGGGACTATATTTATTTCAGAATAAATATACCCCAAATCAAGATATAATTAAAATTTGTTATGCAACTACAAGCAAGTATAGGGTTGAGTAAAAAGGATGGATCAGCATGATACATGTCTTTTACTTTAATATAGCAATCTACAATCAACACAGCTATAATAATTTCTTCGTGATAAAATCTCATTGAAGTTTAACCATAAATTCTAAGTCAAAGGAACAAAAACATAATTCAGAAAGATTTGTTGGGATTTGGGAAGTTAAAGGACATGCAGTTGCAGGAACTGAGTTCAAATCTCAGTTACTTCATTTACTAACTACATGCCTATATAGTAAGGGTTCATAAATAAACTTGTTCCCGAGGAAAGGCAATATAAAATCCCAAGGCCAAGACCAGCCTCAATCTGTTACATGGCCAAACAGCTCCCATAGAAGGCTTGGTCTATTTCAGGTGAGTCATAGGACATCCCAGTACAACAGAAAAATAAACAGGTAGCAATACCATGGGAAGTAGCCTTTCCCTTCTCTGCCTCAAGACCAGCTCAGACTAGTTCTCCTTTCCTGCTCCCTCAGAGAATATATGATTGCTCTGAGCCTATTAAAACATATTCCAACTCCAAGAGATCAAGCATATAAAGTACTTATTATAGACAACGAATATCAGCATTTCCAGTAAGTGGTGAAAGTTCCAATTTTTAGGTGATTAAAGTATTATTATTAAAGCAAGTCATTGATTAATTGAAGAAAGAACTTTATCTAGGGGTTATTTTAACGTAACTTCTAAATGTAAAAAACGCTAAATGCTAAGAAGCCCCCAGTGGGTGCTCGAATCCCATGAGATGGGAAAATATATTAGACGTGGGGATAGGGTAGATGGAGAGAGGGGACTGTACTGGGAAAGACAACTGGATTGGTGAGGGTGCATCTCTGAGATGATCTAGCAACTGAGGACAATGGAAACTCCCAATAATCCATTAGAGTTGTAAAAGCATCCTTTATTCACCAGGTACAATTGTCATCTCAGATGTTACTGCTGAATAAGCGTACCCTTTCTAGTTCTTTTTGAACTCTGGCTGGTTCAACTCAGATGTTCTGGCTCACACTCCTCTTGAAGCTTACTGATTCAATCTGGCTTCTTTCAGCATCTCACTGACTTGCTTTGCTTGGCCTCAATCTAATTCTGGTAGTTTGTTCTAATCTTCTGGCACCCTTTTAATCTCTGATTTCAACTGCTTCTACTGATGTGCACTGAATTTTATAAACTCACAAACAAACAAGTGCACTGCACTGTACTTACTGTACTGACTCCAAATTGACTGAACTGCCTGAACTGACTTTCCCTGCATGCCTCTTGAATAAAGCTTCGCTCCTGAGAGTTAGGTATGTCTTATCTCTGACTCATTTTGTTAAATCTTTCTCTGATACATCACTTTGTCTTCCCTCAATTAGACATCATTGTTTGACATTAAAGGTGTATACTAAGGAATTCCAGTCAGAGGAAATAAAGATATGCACTCAGGGTGTGTTTGTATTCTAGCCATATCTCACAGAACTAGGTCTTTAGATTTGATTATCAGCCATGTTTCTGGATTAAAATTCCTCTACAGAGGGTGACCCTCGATAAGATTCCTAGCAATGGGGGATATGAAACCTGAACCAGTCATTTCCTGCAAGACTGGGATGTCAACCCAGCCACAAAACCTGAGACCCATCCTGCCTACAAGATGTGCAGGGGAAAAAGTGGGACAGATTTTGAAGAAAGGGCAAACCAATGACTGGCCCAGTTTGAGACCCATGTCATGAGTGGGAGCCCACTCCTGACACTATTAATGATATTCTGCAGTGCTTGCAGACAAGAGCCTAACGGTTTTACCTAGCACCTGAAGGAAACAGATGCAGAGTCCCACAGCTAAGCATTAAGTGGAACTTGGGAAGAGAAATCTTGTAGAAGAGGGAGAGGAATACCTGAAGGAGCTAGAGGGATCAAGGACACCACACACACACACACACACACACACACACACACACACACACACATCTACAGAATCAACTAACCTGAGCCTATAAGGGCTCATAGAGGCTGAACTACCAACCAAAGAGCATTCATGGGACAGACCTAGGCTCTCTGTACTTATTATGTAACAATTGTGTAACTGGATGTTCATATGGGACTCATAAAGTTGGGGCGGGTGCTGTCTTTGACTACAGTGCCTGCCTTTGGATCCCTTTTCCCTAACTGGAGTGCCTTATCTATCCTCAAAAGAAGATGCATCTAGTCTTACTATAACTTGATATGCCAAAGCAGGTTGATATCCATGGGAGGGCTGCTTTTTTCTGAGGAGAAGGAAAAGAGAAAAGAGATGGGGTGAGAGGAGAGGGGAGTCGAAGGTACTGGGAGGAGAGGAAGGAGGGGAAGCTGTGATTGGGATATAAAGAAATAAATAATTAATAAAGAAGAATGTTTCAATGAGAAAAAGAAGCCCCTAGCCCTCAAACTATAAAATAGTGGGTGAGTATGAATATACTTTCAACTAAAGAAAAAAATTCTTCCTCAGTATAGAAATGAAAACAACTAAGAGAAACTTTGATAGATTAAACTATATAAACATGCTCAAAGGCTTCAGAGAACCCAATACTGTTAGTCTAGACAGAGTATCAAATTACCATCTAAATCCATATTTTTCTCCCTGTAGATTAGCGAAGTTCTCAGACCTCATCTGAGAAGTTTCTTTGTGTAGTGTGTGGAGATTAATGTAGGCACTCACAACTATTCAAAGTGCAGAGAATAAGTTGCTGTGGAGTGGTCAGTCACAAATAGAACATCTAGCTCACATCCTCTCCCAGAGCCCATTGATGAAGACAGGAGGAAATATTGTAAGGCCCAGAGGTTGGGGAGGATGGGAACAAAACAGTGTCTTTTAGACAGGAAAGGCCTGCTACACTCATGAACTCACAGCAACTAAGGTTGTCAGCACAGCACTAGCACAAGGTCAAGCCAGTCACCATTCCAGCATGGAGGGAGAAGGAAGGGGACTAGAAGCCCCTACCCCTAACTGACCACTTACAGACAGTTGAATCCTTCTTGAAGGAATGGCCTCTGGCATGTCAAGCATGTTCCAGTGGATGGCTTCATACTCAGATGTATATGGCTACGACAAATCGGATTCTATGCTTATTTTTAAAAACAAGAGGCTACAAACAAGACCAACCAACCAGAGCTCCCCAGGGTCTAAACCGCCAGCCTGGGAGCACATACGGAGAGACCCATGACTCCAGCTGTATATGTAGGGGAGGATGGCCTTATCGGGCATAGGTGGGAAAGGAGATCTCTGGTTTCATGATGGCTGGACACCAAGAGTGGGGGAATTCAAGGGTTGGGAGGTGGGAGTGGGGGGTAGGTAGGGGCACATCCTCATAGAAGCAGGAGGAGGAGAGATGGGATAAGGGGTTCCTGGGAGGGGGGGAATTGGGTAAGGGGATAAAATCTGAAATATGAATATAATATCCAATAAATTAAAAAAAGGCTACAAAGGTATGGAGAGTAGGGAGAAGGGGATGGATCTGAGAAGAGTTGGGGGTGAATATCATCAAAATACATTGTGTGAAATTCTCGAGGAATCAAAAAATATTATATTAGATGTAAAAGATTCAGTGCTTGAGGTGGGCTACTTCTCTACAAAAAATTTTTTTCTTATTTAATAAACTAATTTTGTTACTTTTTTAAAAACAGGGTAAATTTGAATATCAAGAGGCCCAGTAAGTGAGTGAAAATTAACATTTATATACATATCTAGATATATTTTATTCATTTCAATTAAATGTACGTATTTTATTTATTTATTTATTTATTTATTTATTTATTTATTTATTTATTTTTTGGTTTTTTTGAGACAGAGTTTCTCTGTGTAGCCCTGGCTGTCCTGGAACTCACTGTGTAGACCAGGCTGGCCTCAAACTCAGAAATCTGCCTGCCTCTGCCTCCCAAGTGCTGCTGGGATTAAAGGCATGCGCCACCATTGCCCGGCCGTATTTTATTTATTATTGTGTGTATGTGTGATGTGTGCATATGAGTGTAGATATGTGTATGCTTAGGCGCCAGTGTGAAGGTCGGAGAATAATGTTGTGGAGTCAGCTCTTTCTAGTTTCCCAATGATGAACTCAGATTGGACTCAGGTTATCAGGTTTGCGAAGCAAATGCTTGGACCTGCTGAACCACTTCCAAAACTACTTTTAACTGATACTAACTACATAAGACATAGTAACTGAGTAGTATGTGATGTTTTAGCATAACTGATACTACATAAGACATAGGCACTGAGTAGTATGTGATGTTTAGCAGACATGTGCATCCTGTCATGTTTAAATCGGGTTGGATATTTCTCTGTCTCAGATACTTTCTATTTATTTGTGTACAGGTCCTTTCTTCCAGTTTTCTGAAACACTCAGCAAATAACTGCTACCTCCTGTCACCTTGCGGCTCAATAATGCTCCATGGTATCTTACTCCAAGTGAACTACGACTTGGTATCCATTGGTCAGCTTCTTCCTATCCCACCCTCTTTCTGTATTCCCACTCCACAGCCAGTGCTAATGCCCATTCTGTTGCTGTCAGTTTCTCTGAAATGAAATCTTTTAGACTTTATTTAGGATTGAGATCACGTGTTGCCTGTGACCACCTCCTCCTTCTCTTCTTCCTCCTCCTTCGCTCCTTTCTTCTTCTCTTTTTCCTCCTCCTACTTCTCTTCCTTCTCCTCTTCTCCTTCTCCTCCTCCTTCTAGCTTTATTTTTTAATTAACTGATTTTTTTATTTATTCTTCTCTCATACAATGCAGCTTGACTTCACCCTCCAATCCACTCTCCCCAACATTCACTCCTCTGTTTTACTTCAGAAAAAAACAGGTCTCCCAGGGATATCAATCAAACATGGCATAACAAGAGATGATAAAACCAGGCACAAACCCTTACATCAAGGCAGGGCAAGGCAACTCAGATAGAGCAAGAGGGTCCCAAGAGCAGTGCTTAGTTATTTTATGTAACATAATAGTCTATGGTTCATATGTACTGTTGAAGGTAAAAGGATTGCATTATAGTTAAATCGATATCTTATTGTGAATATGAATAATAGTTTGACTATGTCCATCTTTTGGCTGATATTTAGACTGCTCTCATTTTTGTGAGTGGAGCTACACTAAATATAGGAGTCCAGGTGTGTTTGGTACTCTGACATCATATCCTTGGGACACAAGCTAAGCTGTGGTATTAGCAAATCACAGAGTAGTTTATTTTTAATTGCATATCTAAGATACACTATAAGCTTTTTCTTTACTTGCAATTATATAATATGTTTAGTCTTAATTTTTTATATAAAAATTTATTTCATATATATTTTGATCATATTTTGCCCTATCCCAAACTCTCATATTATACACACCCAACTTTATGTTCTTTTTTTCGAATAGTTTTTTTTGATAATAGAAGACTAATTATAATTTATTATCAAGAAAAGGAAAAGCTGTGCAAAAATGGTCAGAGAATATGAACAAATAATTCACAAAGGTACACAAGTTAGTAAGAAAACTTTCAAAACATTTTCACTTTCCTAGAAATAGATTAATGCAATAAAAATAAGCAAATAGCAAACATCTTACAATAGTTAATTATAAACGATGATTACGTGCTGGATTACCAGAAGTCATGCCAAAGGACACCATTAAATGGGGGAAAGTACAGGAATCTCACACACTGATGGAGGATAGTTACACCTTCTCTAGGACTTAATCAGGCACTAAAAGCCTTAAAAATGTATAGGCTGCTGACCTGGGAATTTCACTTCTCTGAGTTAATGACACAAGAATAATTGAACAGCTGCACAACAACTCAATAGCTTTTAAAAAATGCTAGAGAGGTAGGAACAGTCTAAGTGATCAGCCATAAGTGATTAGAGATATTATTTAGCTCATTTGTATAATGGAATGCTGTTTTACCTTTTTCAAAAAAAAGTTTCACAGAAGAATATTTATCAACATGAAAATATACCAAAGATGCAAAATGTATTTAGTTAAAAAAAAGAAGTGGTGAAAGGTGGCGTAAAAAGATAAAAATTCATTGACAGAGTGATCTTAGGATGCTGCCCAATGCATCTTTGTGTGGTGAGATAATGGGTAATTTACACTGAAAGATAAATACAGCTTTCACCCCTCATCAAGAAAGCTTCCTTTTGAAGCAAAATGAGACCAGGACAGAAAGCCATAGCTCGTCAAAATGCGGAGAAGAATTGACCTTGAGTTGCTTAGCCTCAACTATTTCATCTTCAACACAACTCCTGCATCTGAGGCTCTGGAGATATTGAGGAAGGCAAGGTGGGGCAGATAGATTTAAGAGCTACAAGACCAGAAAGTCTACTATGAGAGCACACCTTCTGGCTGAGACAGAAAGCTATACCTCTGAAATCTGAACAACATGGCTGGCTGAACAAGACCACATGATTCCAACAATAGCTGGTATGCTTATATAGATGGAGTAAATCCCATGGACTCTTACTCTAGGAGAAGAGGTACCAGCAATTATAAACTGCTGAGAGAAGGAGAATCAGTCTTCCTCAGACTGAAGCCCCCTATTAATTCCCCACTACCAGATAGACAGCCCTGGAAACAGAAATGTCAACAACCATGAACAGGCTCAGCAGGTTGTATTTATATTCTTATTTGTTCATATATATGGAACAACAAGGGTTAAAAAAGAGGAGGTCGTGGATTTTTTGGGGTGGGGGCAGGATATGGGAGAAGAGAAAGGGGAAAGATACAATTATATTTTAAAAAGAACTTTATATCTTAATACACAGAGAGATATGCACACATACCCAAAACAAAACACAGACACACACACACACACACACACACACACACACACACACACACACAACTGTTGTAGAAATTTTTAATCCCAATCTGGGGTTTCTACCTCACCTTAGACCATTCAGTTCCTGGATAAAAGACAAACAACTGATATTATTTACAATAAGCCTTAAACAGCACAAGAGCTGTGCAGGTATCTATCCTCTATGCTATTACAATCTTTCCTATCAATAACCCTGAGTTATTACTTACTATGTTTCATCTGGGCTGCTTTTAACGCCAATTGGACAGCCCTCAGGGCCATGTTTTCATGACTCACCTAACCCATGGCAGCTTCTTCTCCATTCACCTTCTTCTCTCCCTCATGGTTCTCCTCTGACACCATGTCTGGGAATCTTAAACTCCACCTATGTCTCTTCTCCCCAGCTATTGGCTGTTGGTATCTTTATTTACTGACCAGAAATAACTTGGGGGCAAGACCTCATAGCTTCACTTGGGTCTATGTGCAAACTCCAAGTCTGGGGGGGGGGGGCGGGGAAGCGGGCACACTTAGCATTACAATATGCATAACAAGACCAAACCTAAACACACCCCATATAGTAACCCCACCCTCCAAAAGCAAGAGCTTTGTCTTTTGTGTTTGTGTTCGTGGTTTTCTTCATTTAGCATTGATGCTGATGCCTACTTGTGCCTGCTTTCTTCTCAAGCCTCCTGCTCTGGTAACCCTCTGTATATAGATAGAACCTGGCCCTACCCTCCATCTGCCTCACAGTATTCCTTCACTTCTTTGATAAGCCCATTTGAAACCAACAGGAATTAGGTCTGTAGGTTCTACAGTGCCCCACTTCTCCTCCAATAGACAGACATTTTTGCTAGAACTACTCTATAGATCCCAGCAACTGACTCTGTTTGTCCCCAGTGCTGGGCACAACATTGTCACATCTGTAACACCAATGCCATAATGGACTTTTACACTGGCCCTTTTCTTATTTTAGTGACCTGTCTCTATGCAAATAGCCCTTAGCTTAGGCTTTGCTTTAGGGAACACCTGAACTGAGCCATGAATATGCTAATGTCATCACAATTTTATTAGGGCATAAAACACTCAAAGGCTTACAGCACTAAACCACATGAGTAGGAAAGGCTACATCAGATTTTACCCTCCTAAGTAGGACCTCTATGCCTCGGAGATCACAAGTGACTTTTCTGCTGCCCTTTAGGCAAACTCAATATTGTACACTACATTATCCTTAATCACTTTCAGAGTGGTCCTCAGATATTTAAGGAAACAGGTCTGCAGCAATACTAGAAATGGAGAGGATATCATTGAGAAAATGGTACCTGCAATGTCTCCCTTGGAGGAGTTCCAGTGCATGGACAGCCAAAAAGTTACTTAACGTCACCTACTACCAGGAGCAGCAGTCTCAAAGATGTCAATGGATCGCATATTTCTCAGACACAAAGGCCACCAGGAAAGGTCTAGCTTTTACAGGCCTAGATGGAATAATATGGAAAAATGCTTTCTTCACATAGAGAAGAACCAGAATGTACTTAAGTCCCCTCTTACCACCCCCCACCCCCACCCCTGCCAGGATGCCTCGCTTTGCAGAAATCATAGTTTGCACTCAGCCCTGCCTCAGCTCATCCCCACTGGACATAGATCTCAAAGTGCAATTGACCAGGAATCATAAGACAAATATACTTAAATAAATCAATAAATTATACATCAAGTCTAGAACAGGTTACTATCCCCAAACAAAAATGCCTCCACACAGGCTGTATATGCTCATTTTCCCTCTGTAAGGAAGAGACCCTATGGCTGTGACTCATTCCCATACAAACCAACAGGGGTAGAAAGGCTACACATATGTGACTTTCGTCCTCAGGAGAGATCCTCTGGTTTAAGATATAACTTTAATAAAAGCAAGTCCCATAAAGGACATGGATAAAGCTTGTCTTTGTGCTGTATATTCTGTCTAGGAAAGCCTTTTCATAAAGGCCAGTGGTGATATTACTATTTATAAAAGAGGATCACCTCTCTTTCTGAGATTAAAAAGTTCTCTTATTTTCCCTAATTTCCTCCCACATCCTGGCAAGTCTTGATAACCTAATTCAAGGGGGACACCGAAATCTACCATCAAAGTTGATCAATGGCAGTCATTTCCCACATCCCAGGGAAATTAATTTTATAGATATCATCTTTTCCATTTTAAGCATTTCTGCCACGACTTTGCTGAAAACGGCTGATGTCCAGTGCTTCACTAGCTTCGGATAGAACCCAGCCTATGGGGATACCTGACTCAGTACACTTACAGTTATTGGTAACAGAATCTTGATTAGCCTTTGGAGATCTTCAAAGAGAGCATTCCTTCGGGAGATCATGCCACCGGAAACTGAAACACTGCCTCGGTGGAGGCACGTCTCCCATTACACAAGCACCCCGTCCCCATCCAATATCTATGATGGTGTTTTAAAGAAGTCTCCCCAGTGCAAAAATGGAAATCAATGTGGTAGAAACTGCAGAGTATGTTCAGGTTGACCTTGTACATCTTTTGACTTCAAACACTTCTCTTTCCTTTAATAGCTTGGGGGTGGGGAGGCTTGAGAAAGTACTAGAGATGAGTGTAATGTGGCCCTCTGAGCCCTTTACAACTGAGCTTCTGAAGATTATAGTTGCACCAGCCACATTCATGACCAGGTGAGTAATGCAATGGATGATGTCATAACACGATAAAAATCAGGTGAACTCTATAGCCTAAGGTTGCTTTAACAGGTGAACTGATGTCTTTGGGTGAGAAAGTAAATGTCTTAAGAAGCCTAAAGGTAGATAAAAATAATGTCTTGAAGGCCCACCAAACCCACTGTAAGATGCCCCACCAAACTGGCTAAGTGAAGTGGATATTCTGTAAGACCGCCACACCACCAGGATATCCAGGTGCAATGGCTAATCCTGCTTGTGAGCTTGACATACGAAGGAAGAGGAAAAATCAATTGAGTTATTACCTCTATCACACTGGCCTGTAGACATGTCTGTGGGACATTAAAAAAAAATTACTGATTGATATAGGAGGGTCCAGCCCACCATGGGTGGCACTATCCCTAGGCAGTGGTACCTCATCTGTTGCATAAGAAAGCAAGCCCAAGCAAGCCAGTAAGCATCCTGCACCTCTGCTCTCTTCCTCCTGCTGTGACTTCCCTCAATGGTGGACTGTAACCTGTACACCAAATGAACTCTTTCTTCTCTGAGTTGCTTTTAGTCAGTGTTTTATACAGCAACAGAGGAGCAAAGTAGGACACCTGAGGATTATCAAAATAAGCCTGGCTGCTGGACCTGTCTCAGCTAATAATGTAAGCTCTGCAGTGAGTTGAGCTCTTGAAGTGTCCTAATTTCATTATCCTTTTCATTATAACCAGAGGCCTCTCTTGAAGCTAAATCCCAGAAGAAGAGTCCAGGAGAGTTTATTTGAGTTGAGAAGGTGGCAGCCTGATGCTCCTTTAACTCCTGTCTATTTCCTGCCTGACATGGCCTCGATAGGGGTTGGACTAGCATGGGTATATTTGGGCATATTTTGAAGTGAAGGCTTTAACCAGAGAAATGCTATATTTTCCAAAGAATATCCACCAGTTCTTCTGTGTCAGAACGGCCTCTGGCATGAGGATTACACTGCGATTTACTGAACTCGGCTCATCTATCTCCCTGGATTGCCTTTGACTGCCTGTCAACCTTGGAAATTATTTACCTCCCCAGAGTTTAAACTAATCCCTGGTTTTCTTCCTCTCGTTGCCACACTGCTCATTCACCTGTCAGATGGAGACTGTATTTCTTTTAGCTTTGAGAGGTCTATTTGCTTTGAACCCATCAGGTAGATTATATGGTCTGAGTACTTTAACTTGGAGAATTCCACAGATTCCTACAACCATGGTAGGAACATGAATGTTACTCCCCCTCCTTCTTTTCATTAGTGTATGGTAGTTGTACAAAGTTGATCAGCAAGACCAATAATCACATACTTTATTTGTGGTATTGTGTTGTGGCTGCATAGAGTACAGTGGCACAGTGCTTTTGTCACCCCTAGAATATGATAAGAAGGGGCCTGGTGGAGACTGACAGAATGCTCAGTAACTCCATCACAGTCAGTATTCTCTATAATATTGGGGAATCCTGCTATTTTTTTTTCAATTGAACACTAGGGGAGAGATTGTTATGAACTTTAGGACTGTGATGGATAAAGTGTGTGTACATTTCAACCCTAGCCTGACAAAGCATGGAACATAGTGAGGTATCTATAGCATGAGAGGCATAGAGCAGAAACGGAAGGACTTAGAGTGCCCTATCTCTCTTTGGAGGTTTCTCTGGAGCTTCCACTCCACCCAATGGTAAACTGAAATTGTTGGCCCGCTACTCCCCCTCCAAGTTCCCTGCTTTGCTTTGTTACCTTGAGCACACAGCAAAAGATAAGTAAACACAGGATAAAGCTTCACTGTGTGGATCATTAGGTCTACACTCCAAATTACAATGAAAAGTCCTCTAAACAGACTATTGCATGCTGATATTAACATTCTCTATCTCGTTCACCATTGGTAGCCTGATGACAGCCCAAAGTCTTCAGCATGATATAGGGGCCCTCATAAACATCTCTCAGGTGTTTGCTTTGCTTATCTCTCTTTGCAGGGCCATTATCCTCCTCCCTGATAATTCTAACAAAGTTGAACTGTTTGCAGTCTCGGAAAGGGTCCACACCCTATCACTCTGTCTTTCAATGACTGCTTCCTTATCCTTGAGATTTCAACCTTGGCATTTTTTTCTTCTCTAGGACCTCTCTGAATCTCCTTACAGTAGCTATATATGTTGGAAAACAACTCACCTGCCAGGTAGAACACACATATATTGCTTCCCAGTGAAACTGACACAGCCTACTTTTCCTTTGAGTACTATGAAAAAGTAGGGAAAAAAAATGATCAAGAACCAAGGCCAGGGAGCCTGGTTCAAAGAGCCTGTCTAGACGGTGGCTTGTCTCATTTCACTAGACTAACTTCTAAGGACTTCAGTGTGCCCTTTTGTACAGGTAATGGTTACATTAACAGAGGATATTAATACCATTGTGCTGGCTGCTCATGCTACCCTGAACAGACTTTTTTTTTTTTTTTAAATTCAATCTTGGAAGATTTTTCTTTTCTACAGGTTTGAATGCCCTGTGGTCTATATTTCTCCCTGCCTTTAGAGTTCACCTTACTAGAGCCCTCTTATCTAACAATGTCTCCTTTAATGTGTTGATTATACTCCAGAGCCACATACAGTGCAATAGTCCCCTCGATTGCCCCAATGCTAGTATTATGCTCTTTGCATTCACCAAGATGTATTAGAGAGTTGCATAGATCACCATTCTGACTTTCAGAACTGAGGCATACTCTGCTGTCCACAGGATGGTTGGTCTCCGTTGGGTGTTTTCAAGTGAAAATCTAAGCACACAGATGAATGGTGGCAACAAGAAATCCCTATTTAGTATACAGGCTCTCTCAAGATGAAAGGGGTTTTATTTTATAATGAACAATTAGATGACACTGAATTAAACCGGTCATCACCGGTCTCTGCTGCGTTTGTGTGCAATATTAATGCACTTGGTCTAATTCAATTATGTCTCAAGTCCCTGATTGCTAAAGCTATTTAGACAATAAAAGTATAATTTACCAGTTGTATTTACAAAAATATATAGATAGTTTAACCCTGAAAGGAGCATCTTACCTCTAATTGTGCTTTACGGACAATGAGACCTTTAAAAATCCTGAGAAAACAACCTTTAAAATAAGATTGTGAGTTCAGTGAAAGGTAAAGCTCTAAACAAGCTATATTAATATTGAAGAGGATGGAGCATGCCTTTGAAGACAAGCTATCTTCTACTGGCAATATGACTCCAGTCCTAGGTTCTTCACTATGACCACTGAACACCTGCAGTCCTTTGTTCAGCTGAATGGCCTCATTGCTCCCTTTGGGAATTTTCCTGTAAAAGTAAGACAAGATGCTATGATCTTAAGAAGGTTATGATATGTATATTCATGGCCTCTTTGCTTCACACCTCTGCAACCTGCCCACATTGGCTGCAAAGACCGGATGTTCGCCTGGAGTTTGCGAAGTGTCTCCCATTTGCAAGGACACACAGCTGCTGCCTGCAAGAATGTGTGACTGGCTATCTCTTTGGAGCAGTCTGCCACCAAAGCATGCCTCAAGGAAATGTGAAATCTGGCAGTAAACTTTGGCCTTCTGGTGTCTGGATTTGTGCAGAAATAGCCAGGCACTTTCCTGCATTCCTCAGTAGCCCCACCTGCCTTTGGCTTGTCCTTCACCAGTGGGTACTTTCTTCCCTCAGATTCTTCCTATGACTTTACATTCGAAGAGAATAAGGTTCTGTAATTGGGAATGACATTTCCTTCCCAGTTCTCAGATTTACTGGAAATCCCAAGTTTTTATTCTCTAAGTGTCAAGTATCTCACTTTTATAAACTCTCATTGACCAGCTTATTATGTGCTCCATGAACCCCTTACTCAGGTGTGTAGCTTATCTTTTCCCTAGACCATGAGCTCTTTGACAGAAAACCACTATCTTATCCTGTTATGAAATTGATAATCTCAGTGCTTTGCTTGTAACAGGCATCCAAAACAGCCCTTCAACGAGTGAATTCACTAGCAGGATTCACTGGCTGACAACACATCTAGGCTCCATATTAGGCCACTGTATGCTTCTCACACAGGAGTACGTGCCCTGCTTGTCCTCAGTCCTAGGCCTGGGGCAGTGTCTGGGGTTCCACATTTCTCCCTCCCAGGTGATCCCAATGCTGCAGGCTCAAGGCTTTTACTTTAGCAAAAGTAAGATCTTAGACAGAAAGAAAACGAGACATGAATAGATCTTAGCTTTTTGTTCTTTTTACAGACACACCCAGATCACTATTCCGGCTGATGTGAATCTCAATATTTTAGAGACTTCGGGAAATATTCAATAGGCAATTAAATGTCTACTATACAATAATAATACCGTGCACTGAAGAGCAATTCACTGAGTTGTTAATTGCATGTGCCCTTCCTTATTTCTCATTCACTCGTTGGATCAGAGTCAAGCCCATTCAGATTCTGTGTATCTCAGATTTTAAGAGGTAGGGGTGGGGAGGAAAAGCTATTGGAAGGAAACCAACCTTCCATCTCTTTGGAAAGCTGAATGATTGAAAAGATTACATTAGGTATTCTTCGAGTATTGGGAAAAAAAAGGAAAGAAGAAAAAAGTAAGGGAAGAAGTAGAGAAGAAAATAAGTCAAGGCAGAGTAGAAGAGAAAGAAAGAAGAGAGATAAAGAGAGGGGAGAGGGAGAGGGAGAGGGAGAGGGAGAGGGAGAGGGAGTGGGAGAGGGAGAGGGAGAGGGAGAGGGAGAGGGAGAGGGAGAGGGAGAGGGAGAGGGAGAGGGAGAGGGAGAGGGAGAGCCTTAGAATTGAGAGCAAAAGAAAGACTGCTGTGTGTGTGGACACGGAAGGGATTTCTAGGGTTATGTGGACCATAGTATACAGGGTAAATTGGTACTTAGAAGCTATTCCATTGCTCTAATACTCCACAACTACCTACCTCATCTATACAACCAATCCAATCACTAACCAAGAATTCAAAAGACTGAAAGGGAGGAGAAATGACAGCAGTGCTTGAGAAAACATCCACCTAGCAGGTGAGTCTGGACACTGGGTTAAGTTCAAAAGAGATGCTAACTGTCTAGCTAAGTGTCTGAGTCAAGATTCATACTTGATGAGAACTCTGAGTGATAAGTTAAAGATAAAATCAAACCAGGCAACTATTACTCCCCATCCTACACACACACACACACACACACACACCCCATTAGTTAGTCTCAAGAGTGTCAGTGGCTTCAATTTCCACACAGAATGTAATTCAAATCATTTCCAGAGACTACAGTCCTAGTGTTGTGTTGTAGAGTGAAAAATTATAAAGACCATTTTATAAAATATATACAGGCTCACTAGTTCCAGGAAGGCAGAACTGAATGTAGGATTTCGGGCCTTCACTGCCCCATACATTCCTCAAGCCTCAGGGAAGAAAATCCACCTGTGGGTGGGGTAGGCCCAAAGCAGGAAGACAGATTCCTGGCCACAAAGAAAAGTAAAAAAGGCATGCCCAGACAAGTCCTAACTAGCCATCCTGCTGTCTCTGCAAGTTGCTGATATTTGAAATAACCAATCATGTGTAACCGCGTGAAAATTCCTTTCCCTACCCCCTACTATAAAAGGTTCCTTAGCCTACCACGCGGGGTCAAACTGTACTCGTGCACGAGTGTGCAGTTTGAACGCTGGCTGCCAGCTCTCTTCCCTAATAAACCTCTGCTAATTGCATCCAGGTATGGTGTCTTGGAGTTTGTGGGTGTTCGCGACTTCCCAAGACTTGAGTTAGGGTCTCCCGAATTTGGGAGTCTTCAGTGTGTCTGAGCTGTTTGCAATGGTAGGTACAAGGCACTCTTGAATGTAGCTGGTCTTACTTGAGATGCCCTGGAGGGGGAAAGACATAGTAGATTCCAGATTACAAGATATGAGGGAAGAAAGAGAAAACTATAGAAGAAGGAGCCAAGATAATGAATATAAACACCTGGGTGATATGTGGTATAGTAATTATGCATAGGAAGATGTTTGCGCTATATTGGCTTAAACTAATTTTATCAAAGTAGTCTCACATTTTCAAACACTTAGCTATTAGAAAATGTAACATGACATATACAGCTTACCCTTAACTTGCAGTAGATAACTCCATTCCCCAAGAATTTTATTTACTGGACCTCACATCTCACACTCTTCCTTCTTTCTGTTAGTCCCAGTGTCACAGCAGTGAGGTCTTCCAGGCAATGAAGTTTACACCCATGGGATTAGCGTGGCGGCTGGAAGCTTTTACCCAGAGATCACTGTGTGGGTCTCTTCCTTACTTCATTCAAGAAGATTCACTTGGAGGAGGCATTTTCCCTCCTCCTCTCTGAGCCCTCATCTACCCTCCATTTCATCTGCTTTATTTAAAAAAATACCTTTATGATTTCTTTGTATTACTTTAAATTGTGCCTGTGTGTATGTGTGTGTGCATGTTTGTGTGTTTGTGTGTGTGTGTGTACACGTGAGTTTAGGTGCCTGCAGAGGTCAGAGGAATCAGACTCTCTGGGGCTCAAGTTACAAAAGATTGTGAGCCAACTAGTGTGAATACTGGGCCCTAACTTGGGTCCCCTGCAAGGACAGAGTGTGTTCTTCACTGCTGGGCTATCTCTCTAGCCCCCACACCACTATCATCCAGCATCAGCTTAGCAGTGAGACTTCCTTCACCAACACTTTCAAATACAAGGAAAGGGCACAGTGCAGAATAGACACATGTTAATATATATGGAGTTATCTAGTCCAACTAGCTCTTACCACAGACTAGTTATTTCACCGAGAGCTTTGCAAAACTTCTTTGCATTTAACTATTATAATCCATTTATAAATAAATCCTATTATCTCAATTGTACACACGAGAAAAACAAGGCTTAGAAATATTCATGAAAATAACATAATGTGTTCTAAATGCTTTACACTTGTTTATTTGTTTCTAGGATGTGGACATTATTATTGAACAGTTTTTCAGGATTGGAAACTGAGGCCCAATCAGTTATTTGTCTACGGTCATATAACCAGGAAGTAGTGGGCTGGAAAACAAACAGTTTGGTTCTGGAACCCTCATTTTCCTGCTTCTGGATAGGTCCCCAAATTTTTTTGTGTGCAGAGTGAACTCTAGTCAGGATCTGACTTCAGTACAAAGCTCTCAGCCCCAGATAATGGCACAATCAGAACATCTCTTCTTCATGCAATACCACGGTCTCCTGGTACTACTAGCAATATTTCCCTCTTTTCTGAATTCTTTGTTCACTCTCCTCATTCATTATCTTAAAAGCTAAAGAGCTTGTCATGCTCCTCCCACATGGTTGCCTTCCCAGCCTTCCTCTGAGCACTGGTCATTTCCTTTATTTTCCAGAAAGGAAGCCCAAGAAGATCTTCTTTCTTGTTCTCCTGGCTCCATAGTCCCACCCAGGAATTCCCCCTTCTCAGCGTTTTGTCCCCACCCCCTTCCTTTAAATTCCTATTGCCACAGGTCCAGGGTTTGATCTATGAAAAAGTGGACTGTAGGATTACTGAACTGATTTTTCTATTTGTTTATTGATCCTATGTCCCCTCTTACCAAGTCTGAGAAATCTTAGAAACTGATGCTTAATAAAATAATTTAATCTCTTGTTTAAAAGTTTTAAAGGACTCAGTTTTCTTTAAGGGGTTGGCCACTGGGAGTGTGACTATGTTCCAGTGAGTATGTGGGCAACCCAAATTGGACTTCCTTTTAATTCTTTTTTTCGGGGGTGGGTGAGGGTGGAGGTTATAAGGGCAGGGGCAACCTGGGAGGACTGGAAAGTGGGTGTGATTGTGGTACACAACGTGAAATTTACAAATGATCAATACAAATGTTATGCTGGAAAAAAAAATAAATCCACTCAGGTTAACCATGAAAAGATAAATTTGAATGTACACCCTCTTGCATAAAAAGGGAAGTCCTTTCAAGTTTGTTCAGTACCATTGTCAGTTAGGGTTAACCTGTTTTCAAGCTGTGAAATCTTTGTGCCTTCCTCTGGGATTCCTTGCACAATCCTTTTAATTTCTGTCTATTGCCATCTTCTTCAGTGGCATGTATTCACTGAAGCCTCCACTAAAAATAATGTGGGGGATCTGGGTGATAGCTCAGTTAGTAAAGTGCTTACAAGAGGATCTGAGTTCGATTCTACACAACCCATATAAAAAGTGTGCTTATGATCGCAACCCTGTGTATATTCTTAGGTCATTTTGTGGAGTTCTAGGCCAGTGAGAGACTCTGTCTCAAACAGTGGAGGGGAAAATGCCTGAAGAACAACAACTGAGGTTAACCTTTGATCTCCATATACACATGCATATGTTTACATATGAACTTACACATGTACCTGCACACATTCACTTTCACATAAGAATAATTTTAGGGTTATTTATTTTCATAGCTAGAAGCCAGAATAAGGAGAATTTGCAGGTCAAAGATCATACGTTAAATTTGAGAAAAATTAATTTTGCAGATTTTTCATAGCTTATTCTCATTTGTTGTGCTTCATATTTTATGCAAATAAATAATACTAAGAGGTAAATTTACTTGCCAACACATAAGAGAATTTGGAAATGGTCCTATGTAACTGTTCAGTCTTACAGACTGTCAAGGTGAAGCTCAGACTGACTAGGAGCCAAAGGGGAATTTAGAATTTGTATGAAGATTTTCTAACTCCCAGGTTCTACCATAATCTACCTTTCTGAATTTAATCTGGAGAAGAAAAAAAAAAAAAAAAAAAAACTCCCCTTGATTGATGGAGCACTGGAGATTGACTTATTTAATATCCTGTCTGGGACTTTTGACTGTAACTCTGTAGCATTAATCACTTGTAGTCAGCATGAAGTTTACAGCTTGTGATGGGTTTTCACATCCATTTTCCTATAGGATGATGCTCACAACTACCTTGGGATGCTGGTGTTGGCAAACGGAGAATCCAAAGTGAGATGGACTGGGAGAACACAGGTGCATACAAGGTTGCTGTGTAGGCATTTCTTGTCTGACAAGTTTATGTCTTCACGATAGATCAATAAAGACATCAGGTACCTACTTCCTGGGACGACATGGCCTTTGCCCATAAAGGCTGAAGAGGAAACAACTAGGTCCCATGACAACTTCTGTATATAAAATGTAAAATCACATCATATGCCAGTTCCTGGTTCTTAGGGGAGGAGAAGAGAGAGATGAGAGCTGGTATTTGCAGGAGATTTGAGCAGGACCTGGAGCTCAGGCAGGATTTACATAACAATGAGGTCCAAATCACACAGGTGCACCCATCCTCTTCTTTTCCTGTATAATCTACGCTTTATAAAACACTTTAATATTCACTTTTCCATTTAATCCTGTTGAGATCCCCAACCTTTAAATGGACAGTCCTCCTGGGGTTGAGAGAGCCAGTATTACCTCTCAGTGAGTATTACCCATTCTAGAGAAAATTATTTGGAATATAAACTCCTTCTATTAAGCTGAAAATTAAATTCTCAAAAAGTAGGGCATAGATGAGTAGGGGGTGGGGATAGCACTGAATAATGTCATTCAGAGTCCCTTGTCTGTTGTCACTCTGAGGCAGCCATCTCCTACAGATACCAGCTCTAAGGAATGAAACTGAATCTGAGTGTGCTAATTGTATATTAGACTGTCAGATCACAAAGTATCGAGTTAATATGCAGAACAACCCCTGCATTTTTTATCGTCACGGACTCTTCCCTTGTGCTTTACCATGGCTATGACAAAATACCCTACAGAACATCATTGCATTGGGGCTATGAGACAAAGGAGGTTCTTGAATTCATGACAAGGAGTCAGAGAGAGAGCATACAGGGTATGGGAATTGACAAATATAACTTTCAAAGACATGTCCTTTTTGATTTTCTTCCTCCAGCTAGGACCCATTGCCTAAAGTTTCAAGAGCCTCCCAAAAGTGAGTTTTACTACTTGGAGAAGACCAAATATTTATCTTCTGAGACTGTGGAGGAAACAATGAATATTCAAAGCATAACATTACTGGATAGAAATATCAGGAGAGGTGATGTGTCATGGGTCAATTTCATGAGATGGATATTTGAAAAAGGCTTCAAAAAGATTATTACAAAAGTTAAACATCCTTTCTAAAAATAGAGGAATAGAGGAAGTTTAGAGTCATTTGGTAACAGTTATAAGTGTTTACAGTGCTAGGCACAGCTCTGATCATAGTCTAACTTTATAAGACAGAGGTTGTTATTTACTGAGCCCATTCAGGGACACAGCAACATGGAGACAACATTAAAAAGGCCAAAGTCACTAATATGATGAAAACTTCTCTCTACTTTCAGTCTTAGGGACAATGGACAAATTGCTTGATCTCTCTGGAGCCCAATGTTCCTGTTCTCACCTATAAAATTGAGCATAAATAGCATTTGCTTCATCTGAGGAAGATCATTGAGACTCTCATCTGAGGAAGTGTATCTAACAGGCTTAGCCAGAACTACAGTGACTGGTTATTAAAAAGTTGTTATTCTTCATTGATACTTTGAGAATAGGTGCTTGTCTTAAAAATGAACAGAGAGTTCATTTCTTGCTGAGAGTTCAACCTTGCATGAGCTGAGGAAACCAACAGTAACTAGTGGAAAAAGACAGAGTCTTGTGCCTTAAACACTCCAGGAAGCCCCAGTTACCTCAACAGCCTGATTTGATTAATAACTAACAACCTTCTCACCATTCACCAGCTTCTAACTTAGGAACAATTGGAAAGCCAAATATGCAGCCTTCATGGATCATGCGGGATACCCCACATGTCCTCAGCATGAACTGTGAACCCAGCTCAATGGTCTACACGAGTACACATTTGAGCACTTCTCTTTTCTCTACTCAAAGCCCTTTCTATTCTGATGTCTACTAATACATCTTTACCAAAATCCCTTATAATAACAAGCTCTAACGACAGTCTCTTCTTGGTACCATTTAGCTGGTCTCAATTTATTACCCTCTCCCAGCACATAATAGGGAGAAGCTGGATCCATTAACGGTTCACCAGTCCAGGCCCAGCACCTCACATAATGTCTCCTTCTCAGACGCACCAGTGATGGGCATCCATATCCTTAAAGTCTATTAGAGTCTCTCGTCTGAACTAGTGAAGCATTGGGAACTGCGACAAAAGGACTTTTCCCACCATAGGAGGCCAATCAAGTGAGTGGAGCTATGTAACAGTTCGGCTCTTCTGCTGTTTGTACAGACTTCTTGAGCCACAAAGCTCTGGGAGCCAACGGGTCCTTCTTCACAGTATTAAGAAAGCAGAGATTGTTCTCACAAGGCATTTCTGAGGGCTTAATGAGAACCTGTGAGTGAAAGAATTCAGCAAGGGTGTGGGAAATAAAAGAGAATCTCTTCTTTGTATGCTTCATGGTCTTGTTTATGTTCTCTCTACTGCGTGTAACTGTGAAAATAGATAGCATAGAAAAAAAATTATCAACTTTGCAAGGCTATCTATCCATCAGCTATTACTGCTGGAGGGAAATAACCTTTCAGTTTTTCACATTTGATTTGAATATTCCTTATTGGGTTTATTTTTATCCATCCAACAATAGATAACATTGACATTAATGAAATGAACTTAAAGGGCATGGTTGTCTAATTTGAATTTGAACATGGTTCCTTTATTTGAAAAATACATAGTTGAGAGAGATCTTGCTCTCGGGGATTAGTCCATGTAAATCAACTCACAAAATCCCTCAGATATAGGCAGCCAATCCTCCAGATTTTGGGTGTCATCATTCCTTGTGTGGATGTGAATGTAAATTTCTTTCCTGTCAGAAGGTACCCTGCCTTCTTAGTTTCAGCCATTCGATATTTGCTTGCCATTCTCTGTTCTGAATCCACATCAATTTCTGATTCTGTTGGGCTTTACACAGGGGTTTGCTTGTACAGTGATCACAGGGAATGAGCTGCTTAGGATATCTCATGATGGCTTTTTTGTGGCTAATCAATAAGGAGACTTCTGGTTATGGTATAACTGCAACAAACAAACAAACAAACAAACAAACAAACAAAAGATGACAAGAGAGAGAAGGACAGAGGCAAACATCTCATTCCCTGTACCTTTTTTTAGTTTGTCATTCTGGTTACTTCCTGAAATTTAGAAGCTTGAGAGAAGCTTCTGTCGGTGCTTTTGGATTTTATACTCACTGGATTCCTTTGGATGTTCTAATGGTTAAATAGCTTTCTAGATAGGGACATTAGACCTTGGGACATAGGGACCTATTTCAGAAGTCCCGTCTCCCAGTAGATGGCCAACCACTATGTTCACATTTCTTTCCTTCACACATTTCCTTCATTTGAAATGAGTGACATATGGGCAAATAGACTGATTATTAAGTGACTGTGAGGAACAAAGCTACTCCTCTCTGTAGTAAGAAAGCGAGGCAGTTTTATTTTACAGCTTCACAAAACTGGGAGTCCACCTCAAATGTCAGGTTGCTGATCAAGTATAGAGAACGACTTTTATCACCCTAAACAAGGTTTCCTTCTCCACTTACTCACTGGCTGAGTAATCAGGATGGTTGCCTTCTTCTCTTTCCTCATTGGCTGAGCAATTATGTTTGTCTGTTTCTCCCCAAAGACCATGCGTGGGTTCATTTCTATCTTTTACTTCCCCTCTATTTTTAAAGCTTACAAATACTTTGCCTTATTATACCTGGTAGTCGTTAGGCAAGTTTAGCTGTTGGTAATTTACCACTCCAAACTTCTAGTCTGGGAGTGGAGGTAGCTAGACTAGCAGTTTGGCAAGAGGTAGCTAACCAAGAAGGTTGTTAACAGCCCATAACTAGACTGATGTTGACTCAAGATACTTTTATTTAAAAAAATGAACCATCAGATTTTGTTTCTTAATTACATGACAATGTGCATGCTTTTAAGCTGAAATTTGATGGTGGCTCATATCACATGTTGGATTGCTCAAGGTTGTTTTTATAGGGCCTAAGGCCATTTGTGCTTGTTTCCATGAATGAAAAGATGGACAGGTGGGTGGGTGGATACATGGGTAGAGGGATGGATAGAGTTGAATAATGATGTGTTTTTGTTAATCTAATGATTTTTCTCCCCCTCTAATGTTTGAGGGGACCAACACTGATTTACTGATTTCTTATACCCACACCCTCTGGATGAATTCTTCATGGAAACACTCTTCAGTGGGAATAATTTTACCATGGATTATTCAGAAATGGTCAGACATCTTCTGGTCCTAGCAGGGATTATTGCTTGAGCACAAACTGCCCTAAACAGTAGGCCCCAGGGTTGAGGCTAAAATGAGAAGCCCTAGACTGAGAATAATGATCTGTACAGAAGACATAAAGCTGGATCACAGGAGCCAAGGTGGAAGGATGCTGAGATACATATTCATGTTGAAAAGCAAAAATGGGTGGTAGCAGCACACACCTTTAATCCCAGTACTGGGAGGCAAAGACAGGTGGATCTCTATGTATTCAGGGCCAGCCTGGTAAACAGAGCAAATTCCAGGGCAGCCAGGGTTACACAGTGAAATTCTGTCTAGAAAAAACCATAACCAACAAATACCGACAACAAAACTGATTGACTAGTGTTTGGTACCTGAAAGGACCAGCCATTGAATTGGAAATCCCCAGTCCTGTTACTGGAACTGAGGGCTGATGTTGGGGCAGACCCAAAATATGCATTTCTCAAGTGGAATTTCTATAGCTTCACTGCTTTATATCAACTTCATCACTGCCTCAGTATGTGACAGGTTTATTACTGAAAGTGCTCCGTCTTACAACATATAAATGGTCAAACAGTATGCATAATGCAAAGAGATGGGCATAATCTCATAAGGCATAGGAAAAAAGAAAAAGATGCCAACACAAACCACTCAGTGAGACTTTATGCTTTGCTACCCTTGAGATCAATGACATGGATGTTGTTACAGGTGAAACTGCAATAATAGCTTCCTTCTGGGCTTGTTGCTAAGTCTTCTTGGATGAAATTCCATCATCCTGCATGACATTGAATTCTACACGAGAAGTAGTTATGTTTAAAGATAGTATATTGCAATAGTGTCCATTTTTAAAACTCCATTCACAAGAGTAAATATATAGCTTTGCATGACTCTTTCTTTTTCTAGTATATGCCCAAACTTGACATATGAAAAATTTAAACAGCATCAGTATCTTCCTGTTTTCTCTAGTGAGTTTCCCGTAGTTAAGATGAGCAGTTGACTACAGGCTAACGAATGCTACAGTGTGTTCAGACTTAGGCTGTGTGGGTAGCAATGGGCACTTGTATCACACAAAACAGCCTTTTAAGTATTCTTTGTGTATTTCTTCTTTATTCATTATAAAAAAACCCATGAGATAGTTACTTTAAAAAAGGCTTTATTGACTTGTTTATTTTATGTGTGTCTGTTTTGTCTGCATACCGGAAGACCACATTCCATGGGACTACAGTTACACATGGTTGTGAACTGTCCTGTGAGAATTGAATTGAGTACTTCTGGAAGAACAGCTAGTGTTCTTAATTCCTGAGCCATCCCTCCAGCTCCATGATAGGTACTTTTAAAATTTGAAGATAAATTCAATCTTCACTTTCCCTATGATATACAACTACTAAGTGCTGGGATGATAATTCAAGTCCAAGGCTATCAGTCTTCGTGTGTAAGGTCTTGACTGCTGCTCAGTGCTGCTATGTTCTCATATATGAACTTGAATGACACCTCTGATCTCATCTGCATCAGGTCTCAATACTGAGAAAAGAAAACACTACAGCCAGAATCTACTAAGCTAAATTAGCAAATATTCCTTGAATGTGTTGAATATCATCAAAAAGCCAATGAAATGCATGTCATTTTGCCTCAAGACTTTTAAAATATAGAATTGGAAGGAAAGAAAAGAAGCAACATGAAACATTAGCAAATAAAAGAGTGACTAGAATTAATGGAGTAAGAAGATGTCTGTGCTACAAAATCTAAATGCTTAAGGTCAGCTGTCATTGTGGCACAAAGTGACAAGCAGACTTAGATTTGGAGACATTTGATATAAGAGAATGTCTTTGTTATTAGTATAGGTGAATTTACCATACAGGCACATTGGATGTCTGCCCATTCAATCAGTCACTGTTCTCTCTCTCTCTCTCTCTCTCTCTCTCTCTCTCTCTCTCTCTCTCTCTAAGGTCTTTCATGAAATCTAAAGCTCAGTATGAACCTTAGATCTACCACCTGTCACCTCTCTCTAGCCCCGAGGTTCCAGATATACAGGCATATCTGACCTTGCATGGATGTCCAAACTCAGGTTTTCATGTCTGCACATCAATTGTCAATCACTTTACCAGCTTTGAGCCATCTCCCCAGCCCCCAACCAATGTCTTGAGTTATTTGATGTCCATGTTGGGAAATCCTTCTGTTTTCATGACAAATAGGTAAGAATTTAGTAGGTCAGAGTCACAGAACACAAATGGAGCCAGCCCCATTCTGACTTAAGTCTCTCTTTCAGCATTCCCAGCCTCAAGATTGAAAGCTTTGGTTGAACACCAATGAACAGAAGTTAGAGGCTTTCCATTCTAATCCAGCTCTTGGCTGGGGCTCATTAGGTTGAGGGATTCAACAGTCATATTTCCTGCTCTACACAGTAACAAGGAAAGCCTAATTAGAGAGCAAAGGGTAGAAGTCTCGCAGCTTTAATAAATATGATGTGCTGAATGCATTATCTCTTTGGCAGAAAACAAATTATGGAGTAATCTCCAGTATTCAGACAGTCTAATTCACGGCAGCTCATTTAAAGAAACCCGTTAACCTACCATTTTGAGACAATAAAACACAGTTTAACAAATACAACTGTGTTTTTCCTCCACAATGTAGAGAGACCTTTAGGAGATGGAATTTTTATTTTTTGGAATATAATGAGAACATTGGAATGTGTTTTGAAGATAAATTAGTTTGTAAGTACTATTCTAGAAGTTTGATGTTACTGAATAATGGAGAAGACAACTATTCAAATTATTTATTTCTGAAACAAGTGGAAAAATTTCCAATAGCCTTTATTTTAGAAACTCATTTGATCTCCAGCCATCTCCCAGTCAAAACCCTTCAGTTAGCTACTTTTGTAATCAGAAACTCAGACTCTAGTCTTCTCTCCACACAGTTCCTCCATATCTACCCAGCCAAGGCTGCCAATGTGAGTATGCCAATAAAAAGTAGAAGCTGTGTGAATGCCTTCCAAGAGCTGTGTGCTCTTCCAAGGTCCTTGTATGGACCATTCTTCCCCATAGTTCTATTTCAATGATGCTTCTCGCTACTTTTCTCTGGCTACCCTGTAATCAAGGCTGGGCTAACATATTTCTTTTACCCCACCTTATTTTCTCCACAACACTTTTAAACATATGGCTCTTGCTCAATCATTTGTGACCTGTCCCTCCACTTACAGTGGACATTCCATCCAGTCTATCTGGCTCCATCATGTTCTATCTGTATTCAAGAACAAAACCCAGCAAATAGCAGGTGAGCAGCATGCTAATATAAATTTGGGACATGTGCATAATATAAATGTGGGCACTTAGGTAAATTTCAATCACAGAGCCACAATTATTTTGAAAATAATTTAACTTTATAGTATGCATTTTAGAAGTTATGTTTTCTTAATTTACTTAGAGAAAAGGAGATACTGTGCCCATGCTATAATGACATTTTCTTTGTGTTGTATAATTACTAATTCCCTCTGAAAAACTAAAAAAACGACAAGAGTATACTGTCCTATTTTTTTTGCTAGTGAGAAAGCCCCATATATTTGTTCAAGTAAAGGCATAACAGAAAAAAAAAAAGGTAAAACCCAAATTAGAATGCAAAGATTTATTTGTTTTCTAAGGCCTAGATTTATTGCCCCTCAATTTTATTCTAGCTAGAAATACACAAGATGAATGATAAATGAATAGTCCCACATATCTCAATGACTTTATAAAAAGAATAATTATTAGATTTTCTTTGAATTATTAGCTTTCCAAAGTATGTATTCCCATTCTTATAGGCAAAATGAGCATTCTCTTGCCCTTCATTATAATATATGCAAATTAAAAGTGAATCCAATTTGAACAATTTTTGCCAAGTTGCATTATTAAAGTGACCTTCAATGACTGAAAGACACTCAACTGTCCACATTAAAGAGTAGTTACTATGCAGTTCATTATTTATATCATTGTTATAAACTTAAACCCTCCACTAATAGTGTGCTTGATATTCAAAGCACATTTGTCTGTGTTATATAAAATACAATGTTTCCCATTATGCTATGATGCCACACTAATGCTCCTGAGAGGACAAAAGTGAAGAGCCACTTCTGAAGGGATGGAGTCCAACTCCAGGTCCTTCTTCTCCATGTTAGGGCATTACTTTCCTCATACTTCCCAAGGTATTGCTACCATAGAAATGCTATGGTTCAGGAATGATGAATGCCACTGGCTCTTCTTGTTATTCAAGAGAGCTTTACTGAGTCCTCCTTGTTCACTAGATTCTAAGGGTCAGTGTTGGTAAGAAAGTAAAATTTCCACTGTATCTCTTTGAAATGTGCCTGGGGTCTAGAAGTGAAGGTACATAATCAAGTCACTCTAAGGAAACTTGACTCTTGTAGAATAAACAACTCCAAGAAACTACATTCACCCCAGGCACAACAGCAGAAAAGGTTGGGACATTTGTAGCTCATGTGTCATCCATTCTGGGAAGAGTGGCATGAGATGTTGTCTGGATGAAGTTTTAGACATGGTGACATATTTGATACAATCTGGAACCTGAGTAGTAGGAACTAGTCAGTTGAAGAGGTAACTATCAACCCCAGGTTAGAACCTCAAGAACTGAGACAGAATACTCATCAACACACAGGAAAAAAGTAGAGACCTAAAGAGACGGTAAACCTCCAGTGACTTAAATAGATCTGACGCTAAAGCATGACATACAAACACGTGTGTTAAGATTATGTAAATGAGGACCCCATGCTTCAGACTATGGACCATGCCCATTTTCCTCACATCCAGGGCTCACCTACTCAGACTGGGTCCTAGAAATATGAGGTCTGAGTATCATGAGTGGAGCTGATGATAAAGTTTCCATAGATTAGTGGCTTTGGCTGAGTGGCCATCTCTCTTGGGCTGTTGGATTGTTCCCACCACCAACTGGCAGACCTGGTATGAATCTATTATAAATCTTAGTAAAATGTTTAGAAATCTGTGGCTCTACCTTAAAATCTGCAGATGCTCTGCTCTTTCTCCATAGGCTAGGTACTGCCAAACATTCTTTTTATAACTCCAGATGCTGAAGGCCTTTTGGGGTGATGGTTTCTGCTCACGATTCCTGGTGCATTTTCAGACCGGATTTTTCTAGTCTTGCATTTTGAAGTGACAGCTTTTGAAATACGCACCTTTTCTCCCTTTCTTCCTCCTCATGACACATACTCATTACGTGCTCACATTACTCCAGCACTGAAGCACTCACCTTTAAGGAAATGAATATTAATAACAACTGTAACTGCATGTGAAATAAAACTTATTTTGTCGTCTCATAGATGTCTGAGTCCCGAGGATTCAAAGTCTAGAAGGATGCTGAATGCTAACATGTAAGACTTGCTGAATACTGGTACAAACTTTAATTGTGGTAGCCCATGGAACTTATCCCAACTTAGGACAAGTATAACAGTGAGAGGGATGATTATAAATAGGGATGCTAGATAGCCAAGAGGCAAACTTTAGAAGATATAATTGGTTTATCCATAGATACAACACCTGCCTCCCTACAAAATGAAAGTCAAAAGCTAGTAGGTGGGTTGCTAGCCCCCTCAAGGTAGATGAGGTATGTGTGTATGTGTGTGTGTGTGGGGGGAGTGGGTGAACATAAGAGTAACCAGAATATTTTTTTCCTTGACACTTGGGTTGTTGTTGAAAGAAAAGAGCCATCATTGAAATAAAACCATCCCAAAGATGTGGACATATCCCAATTACCAGAACTTGTGAACATGGTCTCATTTAGAAAAAGGTCCTTTGCTGCTGCAATGCAGGATTTAATGATGACACCCTGGGCTACTCAGGTAGGACTAAGTCTAATAGTGTGTGTCATTATAAGAGATGGTAGAAGAGATTTGGAAAAGTCTGCAAAGATACACACAAAGACTGGAGTCATAAGGCATGGGAGACCTAGAGCCACTAAGAAGCCTAAGAGAAGAGGAAACATTCTCTTCTTTATTCTATGATGAACCTTAATCCTACCTCCAACCAGCAAATTAAAGATGTGTTTCTTTGCTTTAAGTTACTAAGTTTTTGTGGCCTATGGTTGGTCTTAGCAACCTATACACAGCCTATTTCCAATTGGGGCACATAGAAACTCCTTGTATATCATTGTCCCTTTTTATGGTAAGGGGACGAGAGAAGGCTACATACAGACAGATACACCGACTCTTCTGAATGGAACAGGACAAGAGTCTATGTTTTCTTTGGATCAAATGGATATTTCTGGAGAATGATTGGCTAGAATTCTCAGGAGATAACCATTCTTAACAGGTCTGATTTCAGAAATAAAGTAATCTCTGGCATTTATTCTTATGGCCAGACTTGAAGTATATTAGTTGTCTATGATCAAGTGACTACTTATCTTAAAATTTAGCAACATGGAATAGCAAATATTTACCATTTTATACTACTTTTAATGACACAAATCAGGGATCAGCTCACGGCTGAGTAATTCTGATCCAGAATGATTTTTTTTTTAAATTTTTGAGACAGGGTTTCTCTGTGTAGCCCTGGAACTCACTCTGTAGACCAGGCTGGCCTCAAACTCAGAAATCCACCTGCCTCTGCCTCCCAAGTGCTGGGATTAAAGGTGTGCACCACCACTGCCCAGCTCTGGTCCAGAATCTTAGGAGGCTGCAATGGATATCTGTGTTGTGTTATAGCCATCTGAAGGCATGGTTAGAACTGTAGGGTCTGGATCCAGGCTCACTCATAGGCTCATAGAGAGTTTCATTCAACTCCTGACCATGTGATCCCTCAATAAGGCTGCTTCCAACACAGCAGCTGGCTTCCCCTGAAGCAAAGTGAGAGAGAGAATGAGAAAGAGAATGCAGTATGTTTTATAACCCAACATCAAAAGTGATATACCACCATTCCCTCACCTCTGATACCATGTGAGACTGTAGCTAAGTGCATATCAGGTCATGGAAATTATCAGATAGGTTCTGTTTGGCTGTCTAGCATGGTGGAGAGAGCAAAGAAGAGAGAAGGAGAGGAAGGGAGGGGAGAGGACCTTAGTTGGTAAGGGTCAAGGATTTCCAGAACACTTTAAAGATATCACAAAAGAAATCATTGGGACCTGCTGTGACAAAGGATGTTTAACAACACAGAGAGATTCACAGATGGCACCTGTTAAATAAATAAACTTGCCGCTTCTCAACTTCCTTTCCTCACTGTTGCTTCTTGCTGAAGAAACAGAAGCAAAATTAGTTGAAATGAAAGTCTAGATGGAGGTATAAAGACATCATAGATAGAGCATCTCTGGCCAAAGATCCCCATCACTCAGAAGGCTGAGACAGGGAGATTATTGGAGTTCAGGAAATTTTAAACCAATCCAGAAAACAAGGAAAGATAAAATCTTATTTAAAAATAAGTAAATGTACAAAAGACTGGTAGTGTCCCTTGTCTCACTCTTAGTCGGCACATCTTCTAAGCAGGTGAGCTGACAGGAGGGAGAACCACAGCCTCTATTAGAATCTGAAGCTTTGGTTTATGTTGCTTGGGTATCACTTGAAGAGCCGTATTTGTACGTAAGTTAACTTTCCAGTCACTGTGACAAACACCTGAGCAAAGTGACTGAAGTGAGGAAAGCTTTATCTTTTTTAGCTCATGGTCTCGGTGGTTGTAATTTATCATGATGGTCAGGGCATGCAAGAGTAGAGCTGCTCATAACATGGTGGCCAGGAAGTGAGATGGGGAGGGAGGGATGGAGGGAGAGACAGAGATAGAGACACATACAGAGACACAATCAGAGAGACAGAGACACAGACAGAGAGACAGAGACAGAGACAGAGACAGAGAGACACAGAGGGACAGAGACATTGACAGAGATAGAGAGGGACAGAGAGACAGAGACAGAGAAAGGGATAGTAAGAAAAGAAACTGTGCTCTCAGGCTTTTTCTTCCTCCTTTTTCTGACATGTGGGCCCCTAGCCTGTATGATGGATCTAATCCTCTCTGGAACCACCTTTGCAGACACTAGAATTATTGCAATACACCCAAGTAGACAGTCAGGCTGAGCATCACACCACAGAAGACTAGAAAAAGCTGTTTTACTAAGGTCTGCCTCAGTGGTCCCCCACATTTTACAGCATCCCTTGTTAGCAGTGATAATCTCACTGTCCTGTTGCCTTTATCTCCTCATCTTCCCGTTTGCGTTTGCTGAACAACAGATCCCACAGGACTTTTGTTCCCCTCTGTCCAGTTCGTTAGCACTCTGCTTTCACCCACCAGGACTCAACACCACTATCAACTATTCAGGGACTGGAAACAAAAAGGAGGTTGGGAAAGGAAGCGCTAGGCCCTTGGCAGACAGATTCAGAAATGGTTTTCCATGACTCAGTAGGGTGACAGGCAGCCTGTACTCAGAACTATCCAATGTGCAGACCCTGCTCAAAGACTTGGGAGACATTTAATAGCCAAGGGGCCAGCATTGATCAGAATCAGCAGTACAATGGAAAGAATCTAGAACTGAAAGTCAAGAGTGGGTGTTCTACGTGGATCTGCTCCGAATTCACATTGTAACCTAGGTCAAATCACGTCATTGCTCTGATATCCAGGGACTTCTTTTGCAAAAAATAAGAATTAAGAATTGACAAGCTAATTCCACAGTTCATCTAGAACAATGTCTTCCCACCCCCTTTTAAAATCATCATCTTCATCGTTATTAATATTAATATCATTATACTCAGGAGCTAGATAATACTTTCTCTGATTGTTTCCCTAAAAAACATTCATACCATACCTGTTAACTCATGCACATAAGATGCAAGGTTTTCATACCCCAAGAATTAATTTTTACTCTCTTGGTGGCAATGTCACCCTTGTGGTGGTTAATCTTTGCTGTCAACTTGGATCAGAAAGTTATAGGCCTGGGGGGATAACTAAGTCAGTAAAATACTTGCCTGGTAAAGCTCAAGAACCTGATTTCTATTCCCAGGATAGGCATATATATATATAAATGGCTGTGGTCATTTGCAATCCCGGCACTATGGAGGCAGACACAGGTAGATTTTCTGTGGAATTCCCAAGGTTTTTTGGGAATCCAGAATAGCCTACATAGCAAGTTCTAGGCTAATGAGAAACCTGTCTCAAAAGAGATGGATAGTGCCTGAATACGACACTTTGCACCCTCCACTTATATAAATATGAACACACACACACACACACAGTACAGGATGTGTAGTAAATATGCTTAGGGCTTTAATGAGGCATACATTTGCACATGTCTTTGAAAGTATTTCTAGACAGAATTAACTGAAGAGGAAGCCATCCCTGATGATGGATGTCACTATTTCATGGGCTGAAGGGAAAGGTAAACAGGAGAAGGCCAGCTGATTGCCAGCACCTCTATCTCTGCTCCCTAGTCTGCTGAAAGGTGAACAAGCAGCCTCCTATTCTTGCTGTCACAGCTGAGAGCTGTTCCTGCTGCCACATCCTTCTACTACTACAGACCTTAAACTGAGCCAAAAGAAATCCCTGCTCTCTCACATTTCAGTAACTGATACACCTCAGTTAATAAAAGCACATGACCCAGAATTTAAAAGGTAGAATATAACTTTTTAAGAACACGGAATATGGGGGTGAGAGAGAGGCTCAGAGGTTAAGAACATTGGCTGCTTTTCTAGAGGACCCAAGCCTCATTCCCAGCACCCACACCTGAAGGCTCACAACTTCCTATAACTCCAGGTGCAGGTGATCTGACATCCTCTTCTGGCCTCTGCAGATGCAGCAGTATACACACAGATGCACATACACGTAAGTAAAAAAATGAAAAAATTAAATACTTTAAAGCCGAAGAATGTGAAAAATTATGAAAGATCATTTTCCTAACGAGAATGGTTAATGTTGATGGTCAATCTGGTAAGATTTCGCATCACCATGTAAGTGGATCCCTGAGCATGTCTGCAATGGAATGTCTAGATTATGTCATAAGATGGAAAGACCCACCTTAAATGTGGATGGCGCCATTTTACTGGCTGGGATCCTATACTGATTAGAAAGGAGAATGGGAGCCAAGTAACCACATCTACCACCCTCTACTTACTGACTGTAGGCACAATTTGTCCAGCTGCTTCATACCCTGTCATTATACTGTCCCACTCCAACGGACAAGTTCTCTTGGACCTTTAAGGCAAGATAGAGTCCATTTTCTTCAAGGGGATATTTTTTGTCAGGTATTTTTATCACAATAAAAGAACAGCTAACTAACAAACTATCCTAACACCAAAACAAGCTAAAAAAAGTAAATGAATTAAAATAGTGTCTTGGTACAACAGTAGACTTTGGAGCAGCGAGCATCTTGCAGTAGACTGACATGTATATGGGCTGTTTAGGAATTTATTATGATCGTGTTGGCATTTCAAAGTCAGTGAACAAAAGAGCTAGCCACAAAGCAACTTAGGCAACAGAAAAATAGAACTTTCACCATCTGCATAAAGAAACTGTAGGGTAAAGAATGGAATCCATAAAGACTCCATGAATGACTTAGAAAAAAACATCAAATGAGTCTTTTATGTTTATTCTCCCTCTTCTTTGAGAATCCTAGTTTTTATTTCACAGTAGCTGTTGAAAACTTTATCTTATCTTCTCATATTTTATTATTCTGAATTTTCTGTGGGTTTTGGCCTCTGTTTGTTTGCTTGCTCTTCTGTGTTGCCTATGCAAGCCTTTATTTCCCCTTTATGGTGATTTCTTTCTTCTGCTGGTATGTAATTGTTTACTGCAAACTCATTTTTGCTAGGATCATGGCTGGTTTATGGAAGCCCATATGCGGAATATTTTTTTTAACTTTGTCTGAAACTCCAGGGGTTCTGAACTCTATGTATGTTAACTAATTTTTGTTTGGGAATCTCATACCACATGTAGTGTGTTTTCATATCCACTAGGCAAAGGAGTTCTTCGGTTTCTCCCAGCAGATCTTTTCCTATCCACTAAGTCACTGGAATTCTCACACTGCCATACTGGAAGGTTGTCGAGGATTCCTGCTTCACAAAAAGCTCTTAACTGCAGTCAGCTACTTTTCACCTATATCCTGAAGGCATAGGACAGCCTATGTATGTCCCCTAAGCAATCAGTATATGGCTACCTGCTATGTGGGAGGCTTCACAAGCTTCTGCTGGTACTGAGAAATATGTCGACATATTTGCTTTTGGACTCATTGTCACCACAGCCCTCCTTTATGTCCTACCCAGGGAAGAAGTAAGACTCTCCCTGTAGGTAGGCCTGTGACAGGAGTGGTAAGGAGAGATGGGAGCTTGACATTAACCTGTGGTGCATTTGTTATTTTTCTTAAATTGTGGATTGATCCAGGACTTGGAGTCATTAAGAGGCATGAAAGGGATTATGTAGGCTGATGTAGTTTAAATGCTCATGTCATTAAAATTTTAAGCTGAAATCACAACTTCCAAGGTGGTGGCCTTAGGAGAAGGGCCCCCTTGCAAGCTTGTTACAGGATAAGGGTAGGGCACTCATGCAATTGTAATTACTACTCAAAGAAGACACCAGAGGGCTAGCTTGGCCCTTCTACTTGCTCTAAGGACACAGAAAGAGGGTTTACCTAGAGTTCAGACACTTGGCCTTCATCAGATACCAAGTTTACAACATTCTTGGACTTCTTACCTTCATGACTAAGTATGAGAAGAAAATTCTTCTATTTATAAACTTGGGCAGACCAGGGGATGAATGAATGTCTGGGAGCATGAAGGGACCTTCTGTGGGAGATTTAGGTGGCAGCTCTGTAGGGTGATGGTTTCCCATGCGGAGATTCTTGATTAGATAGATAGTCCTTACTTGTCCATACTGTTTATTTTTCATCATGGAAAATGGATACATACAACTTCTTCAGGGTGGACCAGAGATGAAATACCTTTTGCAGGAAGTAACCCTCAGGGCCCATCTAGATACCTCACTAGCAAGGAGAACTCTGTGTTCTATGCTACATGGCCAGTGGTCACGTTCTTTATGTGGAGAGTCTAGGCTAGAAGTCTGGTCAGAAGTAGGTAAAACTTCTACTGTCCTCAGGTATGAGGTGTCGGGGTTTCTAAACCCATTCAACCATACCAAGTTTCCTGACATGGTCCACAGCCACACACAGGTTCTGATGTTTTATTTATTAATATGAGTGGACTAGAATACGAGATGTGGAAATAGGGACTGTAACATTGTCATGCATGCTTTAGAGGAGTCCCAGGGTGATCATAGTTAACTAATGGCATAGTTAGTTAAAATAGATTGAAGCACTCTCAAATCAAGTAACGCAAGCAACCATTGGCCTCTGAGAAGTAAGGCAGCAACATGTACAAATAATTTACTTATGTTAAAATACTATAAATGATATTTCCACACATCTTCCCACATATGTGTCTCCCTACCTTTCTATTTATCCAAGTAAAGCACTGCATGTGACTTACTAACTCTATTACCTAGGGCAAGCTACCTAGTATCTCTAGGACCCAGGTTGCCCTATCCAGTTAGTAAAACAAACAAACAAAATAATGGTTCATTTGCTTTATGGAATTTTGTGAAGATTATGAATGGTCTAGATGAAGGCTTTAAAATAATGAGTGGTATTTGGTAAGATCCATAGGTTTTGATACAATTCCATTTAATAGAAGAAAAAGACATGGAGAGACATTTATCCAGATTGTTCCTGGCAATTATTTTGACATAGAAGAACATGATTTATATGAACACTGTGATTGCATAGTTTTCCCCTTTCTCTCCTTCCTCCCACTCTTCCCAATCCCCCATACTTTTTAAATGCATTTTATTATTTAGTTATTGTTTATATATGTGTGTATATACGTATACATGTACAGGTGTATATGTTTATACAAATATTGATAAATAAAGATTAAAAAAAGAAGAACATGATTTGATAAAGAAATAAGGACATTATTTTTACCTTTTACCAAAAACAAAAACAGTAACAAAAAACCCTTAAGATTTTTAGATTACTAGAATACTGCACAGAAAATTTATTCATAAATTGCTTGTTTAATCATGGCATAAAATAGAAGGGTTGTGCTGAAAGATAACCACATGTGCTTTCAGTAATAACCTTCTGTGACTCTACCTGTGAGGTCTTTTTCCCTCTTAAAATGTGTCAGCTAGTGCCAACCTTTGTAATCCTATCCCAAGAGCCATCTTCCTTTGTGATAGTTTTGCATCTTCAAACTACTTCAATCCTAGCACTGGTCACACGTCTCTCTGTGAGCTCCCCATGATAAATACGATGTGGTAAACACAGTCTGTGTCTAGGTTAACTTATCACCAGCTCTGGATGCTGGAGATGCTCAATACATCATCACTTCTAAAACTGGGCATAGGCAGTAAATCCTTCCTTGGCACACTGGCTTCCCTGAGTAATCAACAGAGTTCCCATCACTGACAATTGAGCTTTAAGGTCTGACAGCAGCTATAGCAATAACACTTAACATTTAGCACTGCCTATGCATATCAAATGCATTCCTCCTAGCTATTCTCCAGGACTTTGCTCTTAGTCTTTTTCCCATTCTTTCTGGAAGACACCCAAGAGGTTTTTTTTTTTTTTTTTTTTTTTGCAAACCATGTTTATATAGAAGAAATTAAAGATGAGAGAATTTTATTTTATTTTATTTTTTTATTGGATATTTTATTTACATTTCAGATACCAACCCCTTTCCCCATTTCCCCTCCCTCGAAAACCCCTATCCCATGCCCCCTTTTCCATTTTGCTTTTATACAATTTTTTTTTAAATATTAGTCAAACATTTTATAAGTATGGTAATGCTCAATCAGAAGTGTAACCTACTACCCAACCTAGCTATGTAAACTATCTTTGACTGGTGGAGACATGTGAACTTCTGCCAAGATGAGAGAATTTTAAAATGTTTATTTATTTACTAGTTAAGTAATGATAACAATAAATCAACATAAAAATATAAAGTTATGAGTTACATGTTACAGTAAATACTTTTAATAAAATGGATGTATTTTTTTAAAATAGAAATATTAAAGAAATTGTGATTTGGTTTGGCTCTCACAACTACCCTTAATACCCTGCTTAATGGAAGACACTGGGATTCTTTGATCTCCTGTGTTTGCAGTGATGAGATGTTGCAGGCCATGCTACTTCTGAATGTTTCACTGTACACTCAAAGGAGAGGGAGAAGGCATATAAATTTGATATCAGTGTGGGAATAAAGGTAAGAAGATAAGATAATTTATAAACATTAATCCAGCAAAATCAGGAACATCCAGAGTCCTCTAGAACACATTTTGAAAATAATGATTTTAATTTCTCCTCAGAAAGGTACTTTAGAGTAAACAACATTATTTCCCCTTTAAAAGTTATAAAAGTAACACTCAGAATGCTCAGGGAAACTGTCTACTTAGTAGAAGTATCAGAGTTAGAACTTAAATCCAGACTTTTAATAATCCTATATGTTGCCTTACACTGGTAAGCACACACCTCTAAGTCCTTTACCCTGACTCTATAGAGGGCAATCACTGTTCTTGTCATATCATTCATTGCATGGTTATCTATCCATCCATCTATCTATCTATCTATCTATCTATCTATCTATCTATCTATCTATCTATTTACTTACCTCCTACCTATCTATCATATCTATATTAGAAATTATGGCAGATCTATCATCACTTGCAATGATCATTTGTAATCTATCTCTGTATCTTTTCCCCTGACAGTGCCTGGTAATGTAATTTGAGTGAATGAATGAGTAGAAGCATGTTTTATATACAAGCAGCATTAGGGCTGAAAAGAAAGAACTTCAACAGTTGCTTCACCTCCCACTGCATCCTCAATAATGTGTTACGTGGTTCTTGTCTTAAAGCTAGGAATAGCTTCAGATAGGGCATACGTGCAGCAGATTCTATGGTAAGTGGTGCTGGAAATGCAGTCAGAAAAAGCATAGAGTAGGCCTAAGACTGTTTGAATATTGTACAAGTGACTTAGAAGAACAAGAGCTAATTTGAAGTTTACATTCTCAACAAAAGTATCTATTGTCCCACCGTCACATTCTGCTCCAATGGAGCCAAGTCACACCTTGCTAGGTGCGTAAATGGTCTAATTCTGGCCTTTCAATTAGATCATACAACTATCCACAGGCCTCTTATGCATCAATGCAGCAGTTTCTATGGCAAGTGGTGGTCTCAGATCTGAACCTCAGTTATGCAATAGACCCAGACCATGAGTCAAGGGAAAGAAAATTTGACATCATATATCCACTAACCATCATGGCCAAGCTCACTGAAATGTTGAAGATAAGCATCAAATACTCAATGTATAACTATGTAGTAAGTGGGTTGTTGAAGGTGGAACTTTAGACATTCCCATCTGTGACACACAGAGTAAATTGCAACTTTCTGAGCAGTGGCTTGGACCAAGAAAGCCATCTGGCAGTTAAACTACTGTTCCCCAAGGGCACTCAGAAGCTCTGTAAAGAAGCATGAGGCTGATGGCATGAATCAGAAGACAGGACAAACGAGAAGGAAGAGAAAAGGGACTACATCTGAGCTTGTCTTAACTTAGATACACTGTCTGACCTGATTTACTACTACTGATTATTCTCCAAGAATGACTCTGTTCTCAAGCTGCCATCGCTGCCTGCATTTCAATTTTGACTCACAGGTGCCATAGAGTCAGAGGGAGATTTATTGTTCTTGTCTTTACAGCCAGGAAGGAGACAAGAGGGACCAGAGTCTGAAGTAAACAATACCTTGCATAGAACAGGGAGTGTCAAGTACATGGAAGATATAACATATCCAGAAGGTACCAAAGCTCAGTCATTGCTTAATCTTTCCAGCCCTTATCCTTTTGGGGATCTGAAATAGAAGCAAATAGAAAAGTAGCTACTCCCATCCCAGGAAAAAATAATACCTTACTCCTGGGTGCGCCAAAGCCAGGCAACTCACTACCACTGTTCATGTGTCTTCTTCAACCCCCATTCCACAAACACAAAACAATGATCATAGTCCATTAACTAGAGACAGAGCAGTGGCCCCACAGGATGATGCCTTGGGAAATATGCAATCCATAATAATAAAAAAAGATGAAGTGTGTAATCAGATGCCAGTATGTGGTGAGCTAAAATAGTTAATTAAAAACAAATAGCGGGAGCAAGCTTGTCTGATAAGGAAGTGCTATTAAATGCAAAATAGTAATAAGAAAAAAATTGGGTAAATGAATTTTCAACTAATTTATGATGGTAATTCACTCAAATTTAGATAACTCAAGGAAAGATGATAATGAGTAGGTGTTTTCCCAGGAAATGTGCATTTAACAAAAAAATGCAAATTATTTATGTTTTACCTTCTAAGATAAGAGCCATGGAGAAATGTCTTCCAGCACAGTTTTGCTGTAAGCAGTGATCTTGGGAACAGAGATTGTATATGATGAATAACTCGACCTTTTACACTCTATTATCTTCCTCATTTGAAGTTCAACAGATGTATTACCACAATTAAATATTTCCAGCTAAAATACCAATTCTGGGAAAAATTACCATATCCATTGTGAAACCTTCCCACTCTCTGATCTTTATTGTCTGGAAAGAAAGGTTGGGGCATCATGGGTTTCCAGCATGGGCCAGAGGTCTGTGATCCTCACCCTGAGCCCCAAAAGCATACACACATTCCACCCTGCCTTTTGGGATTGCTTTTCCTTGTTCAACCTCATTTCTCACTTTGGAGTTGATCCCTGATTTCCAAAGACATGATCTTAGTGCTTCACTGTCCTGGTTAATAGGACCAAGACAGTTAGGTACATGCCAAAGAAATATATCAGGCTGGTTTTAGTAAAGATAGATAGATAGATAGATAGATAGATAGATAGATAGATAGATAGATAGATAAGCAAGCTGAGGAGGTAGCTGAGTGAGTAAAAGTGCTTGCTGTATAAGCCTACTTGAGTTTGATCCTGAAATACACATTTAAAAACAACAGAAAAAAAAAAAAGCCAGGCATGGGGACGGGATGGAGACAGAATCCAGAATCCTAGGATGTGCTGATCAGCCAGCTTAGCCTACTTGCTGAACTCCGGGACAGGGAGAAACAGTGTTTCAAAAAAACAAAGTAGGGACAGGAAAGACAACTGGAGAATAATTCATTTGCTGTGCAAACATGAGGAGCTAAGTAAATATAAATACTGCAAACCTACATAAAGCACACATCTGTGACCCCAGTGCTCCTACATATGGGAGGCAGAGATAAGAGAATCCTCCAAAGCTCTAGGCTGGGTATTAGAATGTATGTTGTAGTAAACCAGAGACCCTGTCTCAGAGAAGGAAGGTGAGGTCTGACACCAGAGGTTGCCCTATGACTTCCTCAGCTGTACTATATCAAGTACATTCCTATATTTACACAGACATACACAAACACACAAACACACACAAAGAGATGAATGAATGAATGAATGAATGAATGAATGAATGAATGAATGAAGTATATTGACAAGTCACAGAATATCTGGAAAATCTGTAGCCCTTGAGGTTATACATAATGTCTAAAAAAAAAAAAAAAAAGTCATAGTGCACAATTAGCCTTGGTAAGACAAACCAACTGCATTACATAGTAGGTGCCACAGCATGCCCTAGCAGTCACTGGTAACAGACAGAATGTTTCTTTATAAGACTATATGGGCAAGCTTCTCCATAATTTTCACACTACGGTTTCTGCATAACCAAGGTGTCAGTTCAGAGCCTTCTGACAGTTATAAGATGGGACATTGTGATAGTGTTGTTGTCAATATATACAGCCAGAATGACCTGGAAGGTGAGTTTCAATAAGGACTTGTTCAGATTAGGCTGCCCTATGGGACTATTTATGGAAGATTATCTTAATTACATTAATCAAAGTAGAGTGACCCATCCGCTGTGGGTAGAACCATTCCCTAGGCAAGGGATTCTCAATTGTTTAAGAGATAAAATAGATACCTGAGCATTAGCAGGCATGCATTAGTTCATTGTTCTCTACTCTCTTCCCACCAGGCTCCCTCACAGTGATGAGCTGCTAATTGGAAATCTGAGCTACACAAACCCATTCTCCCTTAAGTTGCCTTTGGGAGGGTATTTTATTATAGCAAGAAGAACCAAAACTAAGTCATCTTGACAATACACTCATTGGACTTCAATTAGGTTTGGCCACACCCAAGTGTTTAGTCTCCAATTTGGAAAAGCCATCACTATGTCAGTAGACTCTGTTCAGTGAAGAGGGACAGGCCACTTGCTATTGATTTTTTTTTTAATAGTTAGCTCTCTTTTATCACTGAAAAGTGCAGCTAATACACATTCTAAGTATTATTTATATATTTTATACTCATGGAACTCCTAGATTGTTATGATTTGCTAACTGTCTCTGTGTTTTATCAATCATCTTGGCATTAAACACAGTATTAGAAGACACATTTTATCATAAAAGAAACATGAAACTGGCCAGTGTTATAAATTTTTCTGTTATTACCACTTGTCCTAGTATTTATAAATAACTTGAAAGAACAGAGGAATAGCTTCTGTTTATGATTCAGATGTGCTCCACACTATAAGGCAATGTCTGAGGTTGGATTGTTAGCTTTAGGACTGGATCACAGCTTAGCTAATGAATGGGCAGAGACACAGCCTAAAGGATGAAGGCAGGGGCTGCATTAAAAATTCTTAACTCCTCTTGTAAAGAACAGTAGTTCGGTTCCCAGTGCCTACAGGGAGTAACTCACAGTCACTAATAATACTAGTTCTGAATTTTATACCTTTTTTGGTACCCGCAGGGACCTATACTCATGTGTATATATCCCAGCACAGACATACAGACCCACCAATAATTAGTAAAGTATAAATAATTCTAAAAAAATTAAAGAGAGTGTTGGGACAAGAAGTTTTTGTTTATTACTTCTACTAGCTCACTTGAAGAAAATGTTTTCTATTCTCCAGTCCCTGGGTTTGGTGGGCTTATATAGCTTTTTGCTCAAAGAAAGAATGTGTCTACCAGCAAACATACTTATAGTATTGATAAATTCAAAGGCAAGATTCTTCCCTGACAATTTTTTATTGCTATAGTGTTAAACTAGTAAGCAAAGAAGAGGGCCATTACTGGAGTGATACACTATCACAAGGAGGAAAATAGATGTCTTAGTTAGGGTTCCTATTGGTGCCACCAAACACCATGACCAAAAGCAAGGTGGGACAGAAAGGGTTTCTTTGGTTTTCACTTTCATATGCTATTCATCTTCAAAAAAAATCAAAACAGAAACTCAAACAAGGTAGTAACCTATAGTCAGGGACTGATGCAGAAGCCGTGGAGGAATGTTGCTTACTAGTATGCTCCTGGTGACTTATTCAGCTTTCTTTCTTACAGAACTCAGTACCACCAGCTCAATGATGGCTTCACCCACAATGAGCTGCACCCTCCCCCATCAATCATTAATTAAGAAAATTTTCTACTGTCTTGCTACAGTCCAGTCTTACAGAGACATTTTCTTAATTGGGGTTCCTTCCTTTCAGATAACTCTAGTCTGTGTCAACTTGACATAAAATTAGTCAGGACAATAGGTTTCTGTAATAGAATGAGGTGGGCATGAAAGAGCAGAAGACTATGTTTAGAAGCAGAGGATTCTCCAGAATGACTCTAAATACTTTCTTACCCAATCAATAGTCATGGTTAATGAGAATCTGTGGCCAACCAATGAAGACAAGACTGTCAAGAATTGGAATCATCCAGGTATACCAAGAATTCTTTTCTTACCCCATCTATCATTAGAGGTAAAACAATAACAAAGAGGGTTGCTTAGAAAAGACATGGTGATTTCTGACCTCAGTGACTAACTATAGAAGAATTCTAGAGATTGTGTAGTTACTTATACTAATGCAAGCGATGGTAAATGTCCTAGGTTCAGGTGAGATTGTAGTTGACTTAATATCAACCTAAGATTGTATGGTTACTTACTGAGTTTTCTATGTTACCTTATCAAGAAGAGGAAGGAGGGATGGTGTGAATTCACTGTCTATATCACTTGAATCTTCTCTTTACATTTCATATGGTGTTATGCACCCTGCAGAAACTGTATCAGTGAGCCCCTGCTCTCGGGCTTCGGCTGATTTTAGTGAATTCATAGCACTTGTTACAAAACAGAGAAGGATGGGCTGTTTGTTTTATCACCTTCTCGTGTCGCATTGCCATTGGTTGGCTATGCCTAACCTCTCAATATCATCCTTCCTCCTCACAACTTCTCCTTCTGGTAACTCCTTCTCTACTGTTCCTTCAGTTCCAGGAATGGCCTCCTCTCCATCCTTTTACTAATTCCAGAATATTTTATGATCTCTTGTGGCTGACCTTGACTCTGCAATAGTTTTCTTAAACTCTCCTATAGTAAACAGTGTGTGTATTTACTTCCTTGTGGAACACAGGAGGTGGTATGAGCCAAAACGAACTTCACTCTTAAAATTGTCTAGGATCAGTTTAAGAGCTTGACAAATGTTAATCTTTATGGATACTCTTTGAGATATTATTATCATCCATATTAGATGTGGAAACTGAGATGCAGGCATCACAAAATGAAATGTGTAGTCTTTTGCTCATTTTTATTTTTCTTCAGTTCCTTGTACCAATTGACCACATTCCAGTGATAAATGATTTGGCCACCATTGCCTTCAACAACTCAATCAAGATGGGGAACCAACTGGACCATCCATTACAATTTCATTTTGGAGCATCCCTCTCTTCATTTGACTTTTTGTTAGACTAATGCTAATTACAGTTTTTAAATCATGTTTCTTCCTGGTAGGTTTCTGTACTTTTTTTTTTTTTTTTTTTTTTTTTTTTGTTTTTTGTCTTTTTAAATCAACCATCATGATGGAATAGAAACCTTGGAAGTTCTAGTTAAGAAAACCCATATTTCTTAAATGACTACATTTGGTTGTCTAGTAACTCTTTCCTCTGAATTTTAAAACCTCAACCTACTGTTCATACCCACATATATAATTTATGAACCAAGGAAAGTGGAGAAAATTCTGAAGATGGGAATAATCTTGACTTATCTGCATTAACCAGGAATCTTAGCTGCAAGTGATAGAAACTCAACTCAAAATAGCTTAAGAAAATCTGGAGTCTGTTCATCAACATAATGGTGATCAACAAAAAGCAGGCATGTCTGTGCCAAGGGACTTGCATGGTGATGCCACCAGGTTCTCCTGCCTCATGCTTGTGCTGCCAGCTCTGGCTTGTGCATACTCTTATAATGGCAAGCAGTGTTTTGTGTGCCATTCAGGAGCTAGGGGAAGTATGGCACAGTCAACACTATTCCCACATTGTGTTTGAGCCTAGCGACCTGAGAGATAGCTGCTCTAGAAAAATCTTAAGGCTCCAGGATTCTGATTGGTCTGGCATAGCTCATAGGCTATCCCTGGATATTCTAGGATTGGCAAAACCACCATTGTGTATCTAAATTTATATCAAGGGCTATAATAGGAAACTTGGAAGCTTTTACTTAAACAATCTGAAGAGGAGACGAGAGGAAGATCCAAAAGGTGTTGGATAACCCCAGAAGATATGCAATACGGATACTGACTCATGAAAACAAAATTGTACTTTAGAGTCAAAGTCATAAAGACAGCCCAGTACTAGTATAAAAGCAGCCAGGAAGATAAGTGGAATAGAAAGAAATAGAGGAACAAGAAATCAACTTACAAAGATACCGTCTACTGAATTTTTGGCAAAGAAGGTAAAATCATGTATTGGAAAAAAAGATAGCCTATTCAACAAATGGGACTTGTGAGACTGTTTTTGTAGCTACAGAAGAATAAAGTTAGATTCTTATATTTCACCTTGTGCAAACATAAATTCAAAATAATTCAAAGACTTTACTGTAAAACACCAAATATTGAAATTTCTAGAAGAAAACAGAGACTATCCTTTAAGACACAGCAATAGGCAAGGCGATAAAACACCAATAGCACAGGAGCTAGCACCAAGTATCAATACACAGGTCTACATAAAAAGAAGGCATTTCTGGGATCCCAAGTGTCAGTTCTGCCCCAAATCTCACAGAACCCAGAGGAAGCGGGCCTCTCAGGAGCTCTAACCTGGGTAGTATCTTAGGTAAGCAGACAGCAACGCCCATCCCAAACAGGGAGTAACTGGGACCCACTAGGATCCAGGAAGCCACTTCTGGCACGGATCACTGGTTCCTTCCAGTCTGGGGCCGAGCACTGAGCAGATTTTGGGACCCAGCTCTAACCCCAGTAGTAACACCCAACCCACACAGTTCTGATACAACCAAGGTAATAGGAAAGACACGCTCCAGTCAGAGACAGGGCAGGTAGCACCAAGGAGATCCAGATGGCAAAAGGCAAGCACAAGAACATAAGCATCAACAACCCAGGGTACTTGACCTCATTAGAATCTAGTTCTCTCACACAAGAAAGTCCTGAGATCCCCATATCACTAGGAAAGCAATATTCAGATTTAAAATCACTTCTAATGATGATGATAGAGGACTTTAAGAAGGACATAAATAACACTCTCAATGAATTAAAGAAGAACACAGGTAAACAGGTTGAAGCCCTTAAAGAGAAAACGTAAAAATTCCTTAAAGAATTACAAGAGAACACAACCAAACAGGTCAAGGAATTGAACAAAACTATCCAGGACATAAAAATGGAAGTAGAAACAATAAAGAAAGCACAAAGGGAGACTACCCTGGAGACAGAAAACCTAAGAAAGAAATCAGGCATCATAGATGAAAGCATCACCAACAGAATTCAAGAATAGAAGAGAGAAAAAAAAAGAATAGAAGAGAGAATCTCAGGTGCAGAAGATACCATAGAAAATATTGACACAACTGTCAAAGAAAACACAAAATGCAAAAAGTTCTTAACACAAAGTATCCAGGCAATCCAGGACACAATGAGGAGACCAAACCTAAGGATAATAGGTATAGATTAGAGTGAAGATTCCCAACTTAAAGGGACAGTAAATATCTTCAACAAAATTATAAAAGAAAACTTCCCTAATCTAAAGAATGAGATGCCCATAAACATACAAGAAGCCTATAGAACGCCAAATAGACTAGATCAGAAAAGAAATACCTCCCATCACATAATAATCAAAACACTAAGTGCACAAAGCAAAGAAAGAATATTAAATGCAGTGAGGGAAAAAGCCCAAGTAACATATAAAGGCAGACCTATCAGAATTACACCAGACTTCTCACCAAATATTATAAAAACTAGAAGATGCTGGACAGATGTCATACAGACCCTAAGAGAACACAAATGCCAGCTCAGGCTATACTATACCCAACAAACCTCTCAATTATCATAGATGGAGAAACCAAGATATTCCATGACAAAATCAAATTTACACAATATCTTTCTACAAACCCAGCATTACAAAAGATAATAGCAGGAAAGCTCCAATACAAGGAGGGAAGTTATACCCTAGAAAGAGCAAGAAAGTAATCTTCTTCCAACAAATCCAAAGGAAGATAGCCACACAACGATAATTCCACCTCTAATAACAAAAATAACAGGAAGCAACAATCACTGTTTTTTAATATCTCTTAACATCAATGGACTCAGTCCCCCAATTAAAAGACATAGGCTAATGGACTGGATATATAAACAGGACACAACATTTTGCTGCATACAGGAAACCCATCTCAGTGACAAAGACAGACTCTACCTTAGAGTAAAAGGCCGGAAAACAATTTTTCAAGCAAATGGTCCTAAGAAACAAGCTGGAGTAGTCATTCTAAAATCTCCAGCCCAAGAACACAAAGAGAGGTACTCATGGCTCCACCTGTATAGGTAGTTTAGGGTGGCCTTGCCAGGCATCAGTGGAAGCTGAAGACCTTGGTACCTGAAAGTTTGGATTCCCTAGTGTTGGGGAATTTCAAGAGCAGGGAGGTGGGAATGAGAGGATAGTGGGAGCACACCCTCATAGTAATTGGAGGAGGGGGGAATGGGGTGAGGGGTATCAGTGGAAGTGAAGTACCTTGGTGCCTGAGAGTTTGGATTCCCTAGTGTTGGGGAATTTGAGAGCAGGGAGACAGAAATGGGGGAATGGTGGGAGCACACCCTCATAGAAACTCCCAGAATTATATGGATTAGACATGACAGAGGAAGGCTGACAGAAGACTAGATTCCAAAATTCAAACAAAAAATTATCTTGATACTAAAATTTATTTTGAGAATTGTATATTACAGAATACACAGCCTTGGTGTATCTACTCATCCAAGCTGAGCAGACCTGCTTGAACCTCTGATGTCATGGAATTCCAGCTGGATGCAGTAAAGACACAGTTTCAGAGGCTTATCAATTTACTCTTCCCCCTGCCCCTCTTCTAATATTTCAATGCCCGCAATCAGCTTGAAGAAGTTAATGAAGAGTTGACACCCCTATTCCCTGGGCTTGGAGACTAAGGTGGTTGGGCTGTCTTTCTAGGGAAAAGTAGTTGTTTTGTTGGAACAGGGAAGATTAGCTAGGATTTATTGCATAGCCATAACCTATTGGTAGAAATATATATATAATTGTTATTAAGATGAAGTTATAATTTCTTAAATGGTACAAAATTTACTTTCATTTCAAATTTAAGGTTTTCATTGGTACACGCTTCTTATTGATATAAAAAGTGAGATGAATATTGTTACTTTCATAGACATTGTGCCTGTATAATACATTTGGGAATACAAGGCTTAGACCCAGTCCTTCTTTAACTTTTTAATCTTATTTGAGATGGTTAGCCTGTGAGTTAAGGGCCTATAGCAAATTCATGGCTTTGAGTTTAGTGTTAGAGTGTTTTCTATATTTTATTTAGAAATAGCTTAGAGGAGTTAACAGACAACAGTCCAGATTACCTTACATGAATAGTTGGTTTTCAAAACATCAGAAGTCCACAGAAATGACATTACAAACATTTATGTATTAATGTTCATTTTGATTAGAGACCTGTCTGCTCCTGACAGCTTTCTGTCTTGGATTCTAAGAAGAAATTGAGCATCCTTGGAGTTACTCCAGTTGTGGTGAGACAGCCACTGGGCAAGAATTGCCTCTTTTCATCTACAGACAAATTACTGTCCAGAAAAGAATACACTTGCAGAATAGTTGACTGATTATATCTGCCAAGACAGAGTAATCAGCCCTTAATAATTCTGCATCACTAGGTCTGTCAGATGATCCTGGGCCAGAAGGCTGAAGATTCGATGCTCCAACATTTTGTAGTATAGGGACTGTCCAGGTATTCAGCGGTCTCTATAAATTGGCTAACTTTTAGAAGCTATGCTTTGTGCTTCCCATAATTTCAGTTAACTTAGTCATTCTGGATTTCTGACAGGGTTGAAAATGTATAGTCTCGTAGTTAATCCTGGCTATTTACTTTGAGAGAAAAGATTTGAGAGGATGGTTTTCAGCTGACATTCATTCTAAAGCCAAGAAAAAAGCCAGGTTCAGAACTAAGTCTTTTAGTTAGGAGAGATGACAGAGGTTCTGGTTAGTCAACAAAATGACATATTGGGTATTAGATCTGTCTTGTACCTTACTGACACAAATTGGTATAGTTATGCTTTAATTGTATTTTGAGAGAAAAGTTTTATTTTAACAGGAAGGGTGATATGTAGGAGGAGCTAAGGTGGGAGGTGCATAGAGAGGAAAGAGGAGTAAGAAATCTGTCAGCAAATATGGGAAAGAATGTGGAAAGACATACTCTCTGTTGGTGGGATATAACAGCTCCAGTTGTTATAGAAGTCAGTTTGCAGATTTGTCAAAAAATTAAAAAGAGACCACCATATGATCCTGCTACTTTACTCCTGGGCATACTACCAGAGAATTCTAAACCCTACTATAGAGATATTTGCACCTCCAGGCTTATTGCTACTTTATTCACTATAGCAAAAATTGGGAATTAACCTAGTTGTCCATCAACAGCTGAATGGATAATAAAAATTTGCTGTATATAAAAATAGAATATCGCTCAACTCTAAAAACATATAATCACAAAATAAGCAAGAAATGGAAGGATGTGGCATGTGTAATATTAAGGTCATACAATCTCAGAAAGAAACCAAATCCATATGTTCTCCCTCATATGTGGACTCCAGCCAATAATATATGTATATACATAAATAAATGTACATATGGGTAAAGTGTCACATGTTTAAAAGAGAACAAGTAAGGCTCATATAACAGCATTAAGAAGAACTGAATGTAGGCCATGAATATGAGTTATGAAGGAGAATATAAAGCTAATTGTTTTCCTAGTTCTAACCCTTTGGTGAATTTTTCATTTTTAGAGGTGAATAAAAGTGTAAAACAAAAAATTGATACTAAAAGTATAAACTCTAGTCTACAGTTGTTCCAAATATTGATTTTTAGCTGTATAGATATTCGTTGAATTGCATAGTCTTCAGGTCTGGTTAATGTTGGTGTGTGATTTATTTTTTATTTGCAATGTTTTTATATACTAATGTTTAAAATAGATGAAAAAAGAGAGCAGAAGGCGTGTTCGTAGTTGTGTGCTGGTAACAGTTTAGCCAGCCCTTTACAAAGAGGAAGTCCCCACTCGTTACATTCCCCAGTTCTGGTAGAGTGAAGACTCCTATTTTTTGGCCAACTTTAAACAACCCTTGTGAAATCGCTGCATACAAAGTTGGGAAGACATTTCCCATGCACCCTAGTTTATAGTTTCTCTCAAATGAATACCAAAGAAATAGCTAAGGTCAAGGAAACATGATATCAAAGTGCACTAAAGTATTCACAACAAATGCATTTGAGGATCTCCTATTTTTTTTTGTTTTATTTCAATGTGTTTAATTACTAGTTCATATCATTTAATGTTTAAGCACATATGTGTCTCACAAATAAATTCAATAAGTGGTCATCCAAGCTGGCTTGAGCATAGTTCAGAGGCGCTAAAACACAGCTACTTGAACCAAGATGGAAAACTATTCAAAATTATACCACAAGCCAACTATGGGGAGGAAAAGAAAATCCAGGACAGTTTACCTTAATGAGTTCAGGGCCTGGTTCTGAGAATGCCCACTCTAGACAGCTCTGGATCTACAGCCTTATCTGTACCCATGTTTGTCCTGTGTAAATATTTCTGCCTATATAAATGCCATCCAGACATGTAGTAGAGAGAAGTGGAAGCTCAGCTACAGAAATTTACCTTTCCTCCTTCATTCTGTTTCAAATGGTACTTGGCCTCAAGTTAGCTCAGTCATATAGTCTATTGTGTTATTAATCTATTGTCTATCAATAAAAACTATCGATCTACGATCAATATATAAATTCATCCTGAGACACTTTCCCAAACTTATTCTTTTATCTTTCTTCCTCCCAGTCCTACTGATGGCCCACTCTTGGTCTAGCACCATGGCAGAGACAGAATCTGTTCACAGGGTCCAAGCATAAAATTCCACCCCAGACCCCTGAGCACATATACATATATGGTCATACAGTATATCTGAAAACGATGCTATTATTAACCATATTATAGATCCTATAATTCTTACCATCTGTAGGATGTGTATTTCTTATTGCACAGATGGCTTATCTTGAATTATCCATAAATTTCACTTAAAGTCAGAAAACTGGTTTCCTATTTTGGGTGGTATGGGCTGAATTTTTTAATTCCTTCCCCAGAAGTCATTAAATGCTGGCAAAGACATCTGGTCACTTACCTGGTAAATATAGGACTCCCCATGAAGTCCACCCTGACGCATGGCCACATATGGCAATTTGCTGAAATAGGGCTTGCAGAGCCTCAGAACAGAGGCCCGAATCCTCCCACTCCCTTTATGTTCCAACTCCCTTCATTCTGCCTACTTAGACAAAAGTTACTTGACTCTCTGGCCTCACAAGAGCCCAAACGCCTGCACGCTTGCTTTATTTATTTCCAAACACCGCTAAAGTTTTTTGTTTCTTTTGCATGATTTTTTTAAAAAAGGCTTTTCCATTCTCAAGTTTATTCTATCTTCAGTGGAAGTTTTTCTGCCACACATACCCATGACTGATTTGCAAGGATATCAAGGAAGACACAATTTGTTCCTGCTTCTAGATTTACTTGCTAGGCCCAGCATAGAGTCATAAAGATCTTAGCCTAGGAGAAAAATCTATTAAAGGCAAGTTTTGATTTTCTGTGTGTTTTACCATTAGTTTTTCACAAGATGAGAGAATTGCAAAGATATCTCCAAAAACTTTCCCAAACATAAGTATTTATATATCTACTATATATTTCTCTAACTATTGTAGCTACAGTTTGTTATCTTAAAAGCTACCCCTAAATCCCCAATTTTTATAGGTACCTTAGTCCAGCCTGTTATAGAAAAAAGAACTGGATGACTCATAAACAATAGAAATTTGTTTCTTAGTATTCTGGAAGCTGAGAAGTCCAGGGTCCCATTGCCATCAGGTTTGGTGTCTGGGAAGAGCCAACTTCTTAGTTTGCAAAGGACACTCCCCGCCCCTCATGGTGAAAGGGGTCCAGGGTATCTAGAATCTCATTCATTTGGGCACTGTTGTGGCTTGAACATGAAATGTCTCTCCCTCAAGGGTCATATATTAAAGAATTGGTCCTCATCTGGTAGTACTATTGAGAGGCACCTGGATTATATTAGAACTAACTTCATAAGTGGGCTAGTAGGAGTTGGGGCTCAGATGTATCAAGTAGGCCACTTGAGGTGTGCCTTTGAAGGTTGTACATTGCTCCAAAGCCTTTTCTTTCTATTCTGCTTCTTGATGCCATGAGGTAAGTAATTCTTCATCATGTGCTCTTGCTGCCAGCGTCCTCTGCCTTACCACAGGTCCCTGGTGATGGGGCCAGCTGACTGTGGACTGCAATCTCAGAAACTTAAAGGTAAAGTACATCCTCCTTTGAAATGATCCATTGCTGTGTTTGTCACAGTGAGGAAAACTCTAGTGGACACACGGTTCAGCTCCCAACTTGATGAGAATATTTGACTATGTGAATTTGGATCAAGGGGTGGGAAACTACAGACCTGGGAGGTATAGGACCCTGATATACCCAAACTTCAAGAAAATCCTGAGCCAGGCCCTAGATACTCCCAGGTCTCCATAATGAGGAAAACCATTGCCTGACCACTATAACAGGGCAGGACTCACAGCTTTTTATAAGTAGGGTCCGAGTTTTGGGTAAATACATTTTTGTTTTATATTCATCTCCACAAAAAAAAGTTTAATAGAACAAAACAAGTTTAATCAGGTACATATCAAAAGGCACATTCGTTTTCAAGGAGTAAACCTGGTAGATATAAAACTGAGCCTTTACGAATCATCACACAGTCAATACATCTCTCTGTTTTATTCTCATTGTGTTTTCAGTCTACGACACCAATAAATATACTGGTGCATGAATTTCCTGGACGCCAATATCCAGATAGCATTTCGGATCAGAATCCAAACCTTTGCAACCGAATCCCCTCCCCATTGTTATCAGCTCAGTCATTAGTCCCCGAATACCACTTAATTATAGTTCTACTTGACGGTCTCAAGGCTATTTTTCTAAATTGAGGTGTGCTCCATGAAGCCTCCGAAATGAGTGAAGGTAAGCGAGATCCACCACATAACTGAAGAACAACCTACTCACACTAAATGGACCATGTCCAGCCATGAGGAACCCAAATTATATCAGAGGAAAAACCCACCTTTACTAAGAGGTGTTTTGTATAAACACAGTCAAGAATACATTGGACATGAATGCACCCATGAAGTTGTGGGGTTTCTAATCCTGTGCTAGAGTCTGCCCAGCAGTGAGAGGGAAGATTCTGACCAATGGTTCTTAAGACTGTACGGAGAATGTTTGTATATGTAGACACCAGTGCTCTCTTTTTATAGCTTACTCTCCTTTCTGTGGTTTTTCACTCAAGAAAGTACTCTGATGTCTAGGAAACTACTTTAAATAAACCAACCCTTAGTTGATGCTTGTGTGTGTGTGTGTGTGTGTGTGTGATATTTGTGAATGCCTGTAGGAGTATGTGGATGGGTGGGTGTGGGTGTGTATATCTGTTGTGGCCTTGTATGGTATATGCATGGTATACACATGAAAAGGTCAGATGTCTAATATTTCTGCCTATTGCTCTCAACCTTGCTCCCTTTTCTTAGTAAAGGTCTCTTCCTGAACAGAAAACTCACCATTTTAGGGTTTCTGGGCATAGAACTCCCAGGACCCACTGTCCCAGTCTCCCAATGTTGAGGTTACAGGCATATGCAGCCATTCCTGGCTTTGTGTGTGTGTGTGTGTGTGTGTGTGTGTGTGTGTGTGTGTGTGTGT
>JANHMN010000001.1:157817564-157863480 GCA_030674055.1 Rhabdomys pumilio
AAGGAAAGGAAAGGAAAGGAAAGGAAAGGAAAGGAAAGGAAAGGAAAGCAGTGTTTTTTTTTTTTTTTTTTTTTTCTGGGCTAAGCAAAGGTGAGATTAAATTGTAACCAAGAGGTTTTACAGAATAAAACAGAAAGAGTAACTTGTAAGGACGGTGTGGGAAGATCTTAGGATTGTTTTCATTTGCTCTGAAAGAAGCTTCACATGTTGACTAAATTATAATTTCCTTTTTGGCAAATTAGCAATTAAAACACACCATGGTTTTTTCTCCTCCAGTTACTGATTGTTAAATCGACCATTGGCCATTTGTCTATTTCATTCCTTTCTAGTCTTAGAGACCTGGTTATATTTCGGGGGTTTGGAAGAATAGATCTCATTTCTTCATTAGCAGCTGCCGTTTTCTGTGGATGGGGATTTTCTGAGTTCATCCTCATCTCCTTACAGTAGGTTAAGCTAATTTTACTGCCCTTGTAGAAACTAGGATTTGACCAAATGAGCCTGGACTTAAGATCCACATGTTTTTAAAAACGTACAGTTAGAAAATGTGATAGTGGGTACGTTAAGGTCACCGCGTCTCTGGCTCTTCATTTAAAAATGAGAGTCTTACAAATCCAGTCTACCGACATATGAGATTGTCATGAAGATAAAATCACATGGACACTGGATTTTAAAGTAGCAAGGCATGAACTGTTACTATTTTAATATAACTGGGCATTACTTTCTTCAAATAAAACATAACTATTTTGAAGAAAAATTTAAGGACCATTTTAATTTTTATTAGCATCTGTGAATTGTATGAACTAAGGGGCTTCATTATGATATTTTTATACATACATATAATATACTTTGATGGTAGTCAGCCCCTTTATTCACGCAACTTTTAATTATGGGCAGCTTTCCAACTCAGAAACACACATGGTCTCCATCATTGGTTAGCTAAGGGATGTTGCTGGGTGGTAAGCTGGGATCTCAGAAACTCAGTTTTCTTATGTGTCTAATGGGTTGATCATACACTAATTTTTTTTTGAGGGCTATAGGGAAGTTACACAGCGAGGATGCTGCATAAATCAAACATGCTGCCTAAAGTCATATCTGTGTGCCTCTCAAAGGGACAACACTAGACTGCTGTGGGCACATACGAAAAGGTAAATAACATTAAAAACAGCTCTCTCTCCTTACTCACCTGTTCCCCAATGTCATAGTCTTCCTTCACATTTTACCTCAGCCCTCAACAGCCACTGCTGACTCTCATCTGGGCAACCACACCAGATCAAAGTCTAAATTGGCCTGAAGGGTGGTGCCTGGAATAGTTAGTGAGGTTCAAAGGGTACACGATGTTTCATAAACACTAACAACACCAAGTCAATCTAAACACTGTGCATTTACAGAATCTGAGGCTGTATACAACACTGTGAAGATGGCTCTGTTTTCTCCGGTGGGGGGATGTGACCAGTTCTCTGTTCTGAGACAACTTGGTACAGATTCAGACTCTTTGCATTTGCATGTCATTCCTACTTTGTTTTATAGTTTTCAGGATTTGGCAAGTTTAAAAAAAAAAGTCATTTTTATTTGGCTTTTCTCTCGGAGGTGTTGATGCGGGGCTCGCTTGGATGCCGGTCTCCAAATTCAATTTCTGGGTTCACTCACATTTACTCCTCATGAGTGCCACTAATTAGATTACTTGTGCTGTCTTTAAATGGCAGGCTAAAGCAATTTACTTAATTCTAAATTTGGTTATTTTTCTTTTTATTTAGAAGCAAACTGTGAAAAATGTATCATGTCTGTGCTTAGGGGGATCCAGCGTTAATAAAAACAGGGCAGTTGACTTTTAGTTATTTTCCTCTTTGGTGTGCTGTGACTTCAGCCTCACTGGTCACAGACGGCCTGGCCACTGCCACCAGCCTTTGTGTTCATAAGGAGTTCTGCTGATCTTGAATTTTCCCATTCGGTTGTACTGGTGTTTAACAAAGCACTTTGAACTCTGTGTCATCATTTTTAAAATCCCATGCACACCCAAGGATAGTTCCCTTTCCTTACATTTACACATTGAAATTTGAGGGACAGTTATGGCCCCTAAAGAGGGGAAGTTAGCAACCAATTCTGGGAGACAGGGTCAAAAGAGGAAAAACTGATGAGCCCCATGTCCTGACTCCAGTGATGTGAAAACATTCCCACAGAAATGTGCCAACTTTTGGGTGACCTCAAGTGGAATGGGGAGGCTGAAGTTTCAGTCCTTCTGGCTGATGGCCCTTTTTACCCTCTTAGGAGGCTGTGGGTGTGCTTGGGAGTTCTGCATGCAGCACTTTTCAAGGAAACTTCCAGAAGCAAGAAAAGAGGGCTTCTCCCTGCAAAAGTGGTAATTGTTCTCCAGTCCCAGTGCATTCAAGGCATGGTGGCAAAGGGGGCTGCAGGCATGGATAGTCTCAGAGAGCCCATTTAAAGGTACATACATGTGTGTGGCTGACAGAAAAAGTCAGAGTCTCACGTGCTATGATGGCCAGACCAAGGTGACCTGAGCTGGGAGGCCTGCTCTTCTCTCTTTCCGAGGCACTACCACAGAGAAAGCTGTTCTGCTGGCTGCTCCCACAGGCTTTGATTTCCTACGCTTTGAATGGACTATAAGATGTCACTTGGAATCACTTTGTCCTTGAAAAGAACCCACAGCCAGGCACCGATATCTAGGCATGAAGGTCAGTGGTGGTAGGAAGAAGGCAAGTTTCGATGATGAACAACACAGATTGTCCTGATAGCAGTAGTGCCTTGATTAAGAAGCTGCTCTGAAGTCTCCTCACCCTGGCTCAAGTGAGCAGCTGCATCTGTCATTCAGGGTTGAAGCAGAGAAGAGGGAACAGTAAAAAAACCATCAGGACCAAATGGTGGCAACAGAGGTACAGTCCAAGTTCTATCTGCTGTGGTTGAATCTACATCTGAGTCAAGAGTATGCAAGCAACGACTAAGCACTTCTAACTGCCTTGTAGACATGGCCACATTTTGTCCTGTGCAAGCATGAGGATCTAAGTTGGATTCACAGAACCCACATGAAAAAGCCAGGCTTAGCACTGTGCTCTCCCATAATCCCAGCACTGGAAGGGCAGAGACAGGAAGATCTCTGGGGCTCACAAGCTAGTCTAGATGAACCTGTGGGTTCCAGGTCCAGAGAAAGCCTGTCTCAAAAAACACAGGAAGAGTAGTAGAAGACACTTCATGTTGACATCTGACCTCCACACTTCTCATTCAGGCAAATGGAAACGTGAGAAAGGTAGCTACCATAGACCACAAACTCCAGCCAAAGTTCTCCGTCCAAAGAACAGAATGGTTTTACTCAGGCTCACAACACACTCAGGTAATAGAACCTAGCCTGAATTGGTGTGAGCTGTAGTTATAGCCTTCATTCATCTTCCCATCACTCTCCAGATACATCACTGCAGATATGATATAATTGCAAAATATTTCCAGAGACTTCAGTACAGATTGTATAAGCTACATGACTTATCTGAAAAAACGTGAAAGTTCTGAAATTTGAAAATTTCTGGTCCAAAAGTTTCAAAGAAATGGATGGAGCCATCTCCCAGCCCAATCGGTGGCTTCTTGCAAATCAATGATTTAAAGGACAGAAAAAACCTATTAGAAGTAGCTTCCAGGAAAAGGCGGGGAGAGGCAAGGGTTAACATCTCAGTTAACAGCTTCAAATCTTCAGAACGTGGAATGTCATCGGATATTTTTTTTTCTTTCCCATCGGGCTTCCCCAGTCTCTTATCTCTTCTCCCTGAACATCTGTTTCAGTCGTGCTTTCACAGAATTCGTCTGACAGGCTCCAGAAACACACTCATCATCGGGCCATCTCTGAGCTTGTAGCCAGCTCCACACTCCATCCCCAGCCATCTGACTACAGTTTCTTTCTTTGTGTTTCTGAGAATGGAAATCTTAGACATTTGGTCCTTGGTATGATTATTCTGGGCCAAGAAAGCAAGGTCACCTAATACAGTCATGGCTTCCAAAGGGACATCACTCAGCAGCATGTGTCTGCCTGGGTGTCTGCAGACGGGTGGGGACACCTCTAAGATAATATTCTGTTACAGGAATTCTAGGGACATCACTCTCTTTTTTTCTCCATTTTTTTTCTGCAACCACACAAGATGAACTTGATTTTCAGCCATCAATCATACTGCTTATAGGTTTGTTAGATCTATAAACTTTAAGTATCTGCAGACAACATTGTTGTCAGTAACTACTCTCAAATATTTCAGTGCTGCATAGAGAATTAATTCTGAACTATAAATATCTAGTATGAAGCTGGGTATGATAGCACATGCCTTTAATCCCTGCATTCATGGGGCTGGGGTAGAGGCAGAAAGATCTCTGTGAATTCAGGGCTAGCCTGGTCTACATAGTGAGTTCTATGCTAGCAAGGGCTACATAATGAAACTTTGTCTAAAAAACAGAAACACCAAATTAGTTTGAATCCTAATTGGAGCAGCTGTAGATGTGACAAAATATATCAGCATTTTCTGGCTGTATAAACCTCCAGTTCTACAATGGCTGCTGGTGGATATTTATCCCATTCACAGACATTGACAGATGTTTCATTTCTGTTTTATTGTCATACTTTTATCAAAATGAATCAGAAGCACAAAAAAATATGAACAGACTCTTTTATGATAAAAAAAAAACAAGTCTTTTTGTGTTCTCTCTTGCTTAGATTACAACTGTATAAACACCTAGGAATGGTAAGACCCAGACTCCAGATGTGCTCTCTGCAGGTAGATGAGGGTGGTTTAGAGACTTGTGATATTGAGGCTGTATAGCAAAGCTTGTGTGAAGTAAAAACAACAAAAATATATCCAATTGCTTTGGTGTCATCTTACTGTTGCTCACCCTTGAGGTAAATGAGTCTTCAGAAGAGAAGGGGAAAAAAGAAGAAGAAGAAGTAGAAAAAATATAGATTGTTTAAATGGCCTTGAAAATCTACCTAGAAAATTCCTGCAATTTGTTACCAGGCTTTTCTTAGCCTGCTGTTAAGATTCCTTCTTTCATTCCTACGTTTATTCCCCCAAAGCTTAGTTTGTCATTTAAACCAAAATGATTTAGATGAAGAACTTGATCGGTGAGAGTAAATCCACAAGTTTTTCTCCTGCATGGAATATCTCATGGAATATCTTTTTTTTTTTTTTAAGGTGATAAAACTTAAAAATATGTTCGGTTCAATACTCGCACTTCTCATTTCTTTCTAAATGATAGTGCGATGCTGTGTTGTCTGCTGGTAAATCACTGCAGCATCTCACTCCAGAGCTGACAGCATTTTTAATGGTCCAGAAAATGACACCACGTATATCAATATAAGCACCTCGCCCGTGTGCAGCTACAGGCAGGGTGGGCTCTGGGTTTTTTCTCCCCACTTTTCCTAAGGAGTTTCAAGGAAACTTCTTGTTTTAGGTTTCCACACAAGAATCCCATTGGCTCATACTGGGGAGCAAAAGAGAGGCAGAAGATCAAACCTGCAATAGTCATATGACCATGCTTATGTGAGATCTGATAGACTGTCCATCCTGTGAGCTAAGAGTTAGCATGTGGCTATCGAACTACAGAACCACACCAGTGTTTGTTGAGAAGCATGAATCATAGAAAAGGGTACAACTTATTTATTATGAAGTATGACGTTTTTGATTTCCTGTATATAAGTCAGCACATGTACTTGTCAGGGCATTCGGAGTGGCAGAAGTTGGTGAGACTGTTTGATTCAGATATACTTACATGTTGTAAATCAAAGCATCCAACAAATTGAAACCATGGTGAAAATAGTCATTATTTGCATAATAAATAGCAAAGATCCATTAGGAGTGAGTGTCCTCGGTGTGTGAAAAGCTCTCCGAGAAGCAAGATGTAATGGGAGCTGATCTTGTCCTACGACAAGGCCAAAAAGATTTTATGAAAATGTCAAGCAGCAAGAGAAGATTCTATGCAGAGTCAATGTTCTGGTAATATTATTAGTGACAGACTTGCTTCAGTTATTCAACATCTAAGAATTCCATGAATGATGGAAAATACTTTAAGTCGGGTTTGGGATTTGGCACATGTCTAGCACTAAAGAGGCTAAGATAAGAGTTCAAATTAAGGTCATCCTGGGCTACATACTGAGTTCTAGGCTAGCTCCATTACATAGCAAGAGTATTTAAAAGTCTAAAAAGGAAAAGAAAGAAAAAAGAGTTTCCTTGAATAGATATTAACTTTAAAATGAAAAAAAAAAGGCAAATAAAAGACATTTTCAGCACTGGGGGGCTAAAAAGACACATTTGAACCAGTCATGCTGGTACATATGTACAATGTCATCATTCAGGAAGCAGAGGCAGGAAGATCAAAGATCATTACCAAGCTTGAGCTCAACCTGAGTTACACAGTGAGTACCAAGCCAACGAAAGCTACACAGTGAGTGCCGCCACCTTTTCTCATACAAAGCAAAACAAAATAATAGCAACAACAACAACAACAAAAAAACCCAAACAGGCCTAACACCAAAGCAATCAAATAAAATAAATGTTTTGATGTATCTACGCAATGAGATAATATATAAAGTTCAAATGCTATAAAGATACGAAAGCATTTAGTGATACGACTTATTCAATGATGAAACTAGTCTGACATACTGTTCTATAGCATTTTGAAAGAAATGATATATATTACAAATTCACAACCTAAACTTCCACACGTGAGTGTATGCTAGGGTACACTGTAGAAGGTAACTGCTGGGTGTGAGCAGCAGCAGTGTGTGGACGCTGAGACTATACGTGAACTTCATTGTTTCAGATTCTCTGTTTATAGTCGCTAAAAGGAGAATGATTTGTGTTTGTGTAACTGAAACATTTTAAACATGATAAAATTAGAATAAATAAATAGGATTGAACAAAAATGATTAGACTAACCAAACCTTGGTGTGGCAACCCTTACACGGAAGACCAAGGGGCGTTCATCATCTTCCCTTTCTCCTTTTATTGTCAAGCTTTCCATGGTAATACATGTAGGAGTAGTTAGTCTGCATTCCTGTGTTTGGTAACCTGTGAGAGTTCAAAGAATAATGAGGAATTCCTACAGATTTTAGAGGGGCTGGGCTTAGAGAATACAGTGATCTTTTTCAATTTGTCTTAGCATTGAGCCTCCCTTTCTGTCATTTTCCCATGATTTTATCTATTGACACACTCATGACACACTGAATGTAACATTGGGAGAAGGTCCCACAGAGATGGATGCATCTATGAGAGTTAAAGACAAAACTAGCGATTACTTTCACCATGAGCAGACTGAAACATGCCAAGCCATGCTTCAAGTACAAAATTATTTTCTTATATGTTTGCTATACGGAAATCAGTTATATATAAAGTTCACAATTAGTACTCACAAGTAAATAAACAAGAACATACAATATAATTACAAGGGCCAGAAATGATGGGGGCTTGGGAAAGTTACATGGTACCTCAAGGAAGCTCACCACACTGCTAAGCTAATTAAAAGCAGGTCAATGACTTGGGAAGATCACATGACTCAGAAGAGGAGGAGATAGACTGTGGTTGGGACCAAAAGGATGTCCACAATGGAACGGACGGTTCCCACTAATATGAATGTAAATCTTTCTTTTACAAAGCAAATGCTCACGGGGCATCTGCTCTGATCGTTTTCAGTCCTGAGATTTGAGGTAATATCCAAACTGACATTAAGACATGTCTCCCTAAAACATCCATTTTAATTTAAGCAGCAGACATTTCTAAAACAGTATCAAATAAATTTCAGGATTTATTTCAGTTCTAGCATTTGATGCTCATCAGAATGTTTTATTTTGTGGCACTGTACCATCACATGTTGTCAGGCATTGGTGCCTACCCTTGGTGCCAGGATGTGGAACTCACATCCTGGTTGATATCTGGAGAAAAATATACAAAACCAAATGTTTCTGTGGCATTTTCTGGCTAGCCTAGGTGCAATGGAAGACATGGTAGATTTAAGGGACTGTGATGTTGGGCATGTGACTGTGTGAAAGGTGATTGTATAAAGAAAGCAAGAGAGGAAGAGCATGGTCATGTGCCTTGAGCCTTCCCCTAGGAAGAGGAACATCAAGAAAGCCACCCGTGGAATGAAGATATGTTTTGTGACTTTAAGGAACAACCAACAGGACAGTGTAGCAGAAGTGGAGTGATTAAGGGAAACGGTAGGAGCTGACATGTGTGAGGGAGTGCAGGCCTAGGCTTTCTCATTGACTTTCCTAGGAAGTCATTGGTGTCTACTAAACAGATGAGTCCATCTGCCGACTTGAATTTCAGGAGGCTCGCGCAGGATCTTTTGCTGCAGGCAGATAGTGAGAGGTAAAAGAATGGGGGTGAGGGTGGAAGTGGGAACCCAGGGCAGGGCACTCTTGTAAAATTTGGGACAAGAGATGATGGTACCCCATTCTGTAGCAATGAGTATATGAGACAAATTGTTAGAGTTTGGATGTACTTGTCACTGTTTTTTCCAGCGGTGTGGGCATTAGGAAAATGTGCAGGCATAACTGTTAAGTTTCAGTGCATACAGTTTCAGGTTTGAATCTACCATATATTAGGATGGACTTTGGGAGAAACAAATTTTGCTTAGCCTCTGACACTGAAGGAAGCATCTTCAAATAATGAATGTTGAGTTTGATTAGCGGTACTGTTTCTTGACACTGGCAGAACAGTCTCTTCCGAGGCTTTCCTCTTGTCCTGTATCTCCATCCAGTTCCTAGGCTGGTAATTTCAAGACACAAAATAGGTGTGCCCTCTCAGAATCCACCACCTTCTAGAACAGTGGTTTTTCAACTTTCCTAGTGCTGTGACCCTTTAATACAGTTCCTCATCTTGGGGTGATCCCCAACCATAAAATTATTTTCATTGCTACTTCATAACTGTAATTTTGCTACGGATATAAATCACAATGTAAATATCTGATATGCAGGATATCTGGTATGTGACTTTTCTGAAAGGATCAGTCAGCCCCAAAAGGGGTTGCACCCCACAGGTTGAGAACCACTGTTCTACTGCTCCCAGTAGCCAAAGCTAAGGTTCCCTACCTTCTTTCCTCACTCTTGAAGGGCAACTCCCAAGCTCCAGCATCCTGAGACTGGTCATGGTCTAGCCTCTGTCCCTAATCTTCAAGATAGCTGCTTTTAGGGTGTTCGAGTAGAATTTGTACAATATGCAAGCTGGATGTGCAAGCTTTGGGGTAACAGTCAGAGCCTGAGAGGAAAAGAACAAAGAAAAGATATTAAGTGTCCCAGACCAAGAGATGGTCTCACTGTTCCCATTGTCATTAATAACCTGGAGAAGTTGGAATTTAACTCAAGATCCACCTCCCAGGCCACTATAAAAAGAAATTTGCTAAGGAACAACACGTGACTCCTTTTCCAGCCTGATTTACAATATAAATGTTCATCTTTTACCATATATATATTTGTGTGTGTGTGTGTGTGTGTGTTGCTAGGTGGGGGTGGAAAGCATATAGGCCACTTCCCTTTAAGAGTACCTTTGGACTAATTTTCTGAATGCCTCATGCTCCTTCCTTGGAAAATCCTTGAGTATACGAATCTCACGTGATGATCATCTGCTTGCCTCACCGAGGAATTATTCAGGCATCTTTGATTCCCTGGACTCTAAAAGGGCAAGCTGGTAGTTACATCCTCAAAAGTATCTATAGGGGAAATGAAGAAACCACAGCTTGATCTTATTATCTGGGACTTAGTAGCAGGGATGAGGTGGCAGAGTAGTACCCACAGCTGGAGGTAGGAAGCAATCCAGGCTCCTGCTGACACATGTTAATTTCTAGTTTCATTCAACATGAAGACGCCACTGCAATGCTTCCCAGTGGGGAGCCTCAGTGACTAAGTAACATGGCTGACCCACAACAGGCTCTGTACCCTACCTGCCCAGGTCTCCCCATCTGTAAAATGGGGTTAATAATACCACACGGGGTAGTGAGAGGATACATGGGATAATATATGCAAAGCCTCTTTTGCTTTTTTCCAGAAGAAAGACACTATCTAAACCCAAGGTATTATTATCATTCATTTTAACTTCGGAATAGCATCATCTTGTCATTTTTGATCCCGTAATTACAATACATCAGGTAAGCACAGATTTTAAAATCAAGGGAGCACCGTACAACATACGGAGACGTGAAAACTTTGTCACACGAGAACAGCCTTGACAACTTCGAAAGTGCCTAGAGCTGCATCCATTTCCATATTAATGCATGCCACATACATCACGGAGTAGGAAGCTTCTGATGTTTGCTTAGCCTGCACCTCTTATTTGACAACCACTCAGAAATGGCATGGGTCGGCTTTGTGTCAGTGGGTATCTACTGCCAATGAATATTCTTTTTATTAAGACAGGGGAGTGATCTTGAGTTCCATCTGAAGCCACAGACCCCCAGCCCACTTGTGACAATCAGAAGTCTCTGATTTTAAAGCAAAACTAGAAATTGAAGGAAACATAATCTTTGCATACTGTTCATCCATGTAGCATATCTCAGAACTTTTGAGTATGGCCATTTTCAGAAGTCCTTAGTATTGCATTCCCAGTATCTTATGTGTCAGGCTAATTAATTAATTAATTAATTAGTTAATTTGTTTATTTATTTATTTTCACTTGACATGTTTTAATTTTAACCATTTATTTGTCTGCCTTTGTCCTTCTAAGACCCCTCAAAGTCCCATCAAATCAGGGGCAATCAGAAGACCTTGGCTTTTTTCTAACACAATGTGACCTTACCCATGTTTGGGGCCTCTGTTTCTCTGATGAATGAAATGCAGAGGTAGAACAGAAGCCCTGTATTCCTCTGGTTTAGTCAGGGACAGTGTCTATGACCTTTATGTTGAGAACGACAGGAATTAGAGGAAATGTCCTTCCCCGACTTCCTTTGTTCAGCAGTACATTTTTAGTGCCCAGGTTTATTTTTGGAATCAGCATCCATGTAAGGAATGATACTGGAAAAGGCTTCGGTTATTTTTCTCCCTGGCGGAAACCCTGGAGTGTTATGCAGCTTTAATTAGCAGTGAGATGCTGTTGCTTTGGATGGAGACCAAGGTAAAGCCCTTTGGGTATCTTTTTGGCACTCACTGCAGAGATAGCATGGTGACTCCATCTGAATGCTCCTTAGGCATGGCAGGTATGCTGAGCTGAAGGATGCATGGGAGCAATGGGGACAGTCTTTACAGAAATCAGTATTTTAACAAGGACTCTTGGCTGTGTGAGTAGAGTACCTGCCCTGTTCTATGAATTGAGCCCATCACAGTACCAGGTGTTTCTTTCATCTCCCTGCACTCTCAAGTCCATGAGTCAGAGGCCACTCACTCTGTAATATAACTACTGGGTAGCTAATGTCCACTCAGCACTTTTCTCTTGTAGCGTCAGTAATCTAGAGTGGAAATGTTGCCATTGGCCTGATTAATGGGAAAAAAGAGATTACTGAATAGTGGGCATTCTGGAAGTGTGTGTGTGTGCGTGTGCATGTGTGTATGTGTAGCAGAAATTGTGGGGATTTTATGCTATAATTTTACCATTCACTTTCCTGTAGGTTTAAAATCTAGCAATTTTATATATTTTTAAAAAGGGGGAAATAATGAGTCTGTTGATACTAATTTAAAATTTTTATTGATAATCCCTGAGGTATCTCTTGATTAGAAAATTATCCCAGTAATAGAAATGACTCTTTGCTTTTACCCCATATGGGCAGATCAGGGTAAAAATAGTCTGGTGGTATAATTTAGCTATTCTCTGCTGATTCAGGTGCAAGATCCATTAAACTCATTATGGGCCAGACTTTGTGGAAGGACCGGTTACAGACATTTCAGTTAATTGTCCCAACCCTGTGCTGCAGCTTCAAGAGAGGCAAGAAAGATGGAATGATTTGTTAGCATGGAACAGTTGGAAGTGGGAGCCAGGCTTCTGGGAATCCACATTCAAGATTCTATTGCACACACCGTCCAGGGCAAACAGTAATTCCCTGGGATATTTCCATCTTAAGGAAACATTTGAACAGAAAGGAAGACATAGCCATAGAGGAAAGAGGATTGAATCCTAAGTGCACCCCAAATACATCCCAACAACGTTAAGGCTAGTCTCTGTCAATTGATGCCTTTTCTGGAACACATAGCTAACCTCATACATTGTAGTGGCAATTGTAATCCTTTCATTTAAAATGATTTATTTATTTTATTGATTTTTAATAAATGTGTGCAGACACCTGGCATTTGAACAACAAGGATTTAGCCAATGATGGTGGAGTCCCTCACTTTTCTCTCTAAATCCTATTTCCTAGATTCTTAGAAACAGTTTATGCCTATGATTATTGAAAGAGTATTCCCTGCTTTCTTCATCATTTGAACCAGTGTGCATATAGATAACATGTTTAATTTTTAATTGTTTTTTAACTCTTCCTTAGCAAATTCTTTAAAAGTTTACTCCACGCAATTTTCTTGTAACTAGGAAGATAATGCATAGCCTCATTTACATGGAGATATTTTTTTTTAAATGTCAAATACCTAGGGACAGCATGGGGGTGGCGGAGAGCAGGATCCAGCATCGAGAGAAATGAGGAGATAGAGGGCAAAGGGCACAAATTTAAGTGATGCAGTTTGAGTCAGAGTCTTCTCTAGAAGACCCCATGTGCAACAGAAATACTATACTTAATACTACACTCTACATTGGACATTCTTACATTTGTTTACTTCGGAAAGCTGTGCCCAAATTTAATGGCAGATAGCATTTAACCCAGGGAAATGCCCAGAAGTTCCTAGTAACACACCCTCATGCTCAAAGGCTCCACGGTAGTTGCTCTGGTTCTCACCCACTCTTCTGTGTTTCCTCTCAGTTTCTCTCTGCATATTTCTTCCTTGTCTTTTTGGTCCTCTGTGCCATCCATCCCTCCTTCTCTCCCCGGCTGCCATTCTACTCACGTACTCCACTCCCAATCCGTGATCCTGTGCTTCACACAGACCTCCAGGGAAGTTTGGTGACTGCCATTAATCTCATAGGGAACAGGCCCTGGAATGTTAGTGAATAAAATTCTTCATCTCATTATATAGGTTAATAAGCTCCTAGAGCGTGTTCAGATGCTATGAAATATTAACGGTGTGACCCAGAAGTTGGAGGCTGAGGGTGTCTTCCGCTGAGCATATTAGGAGCCCTCGCTGACTGAACATCAATCAGATATTAAAACAAAGAATTTGCAAGTGGATAATAAAAGCCAGCAGAAGAATATCTGATTTCAAAATGTCTGCTATATGAATTGGGTTCTTGGAAGAGCATTTGTTACTACTTAAAGGAACACACATTCAAAGCTAAATATGTACCTAAGTGTCCAATGAGGAAATAAATAGCAGAAATCATTTTGGAAATGAAGAAACGAATCATGAGGTACATGTTTGGTGACAGTGTCTCTTTAGTCACCAATATCTGATGAATAGTGGGTGAGAGAAATTTCACATAGATTCACTTCACTATATTTCATTAAATTTATTCATGTGTATGTATGTGTGTGTGCAGGGGAACACACACACACACACACACACACACACACACACACACACACACACCACACTCACTACTGTGGTGTACATGTAGAAGTCAGAGATCAAACCTGTGGAATCTCTTCTCTCCTTCCACCCTTACATGGGTTCTAAGAATTGAACTTAGGTCGCCAAGTGTGTGTGCCAATAGCCTTAACATGCTAAACCCTCTTGCTAGCCCAGTTTCCAGTTTTGACTGAATGGAGTCTTGCATCTTTTCTTGAACTCATATAAAGCAAGAATTCTGCTGTACATTTCCCAACAACAAAGGTACAGAAGTAAAACCAAACCATTTATGATAAAGATTTTATGTGCTCCTCAGATACAGACGTAGAGTTACCCTTTATATCCAAGTATTCTGATTGGCTTCAGCTGGTAAGAATGGCAACTAAAGCAAAGAAAACATAGAAGGGTTCATTTCTTGGCTTGTCTGAGTTGTTTCTTTATTCTCTTTCAGGTGTGATAAGACACTTCATTGGTGCAAAGTTTTTATTTTAGGAGGGATTGCTCACTGGTTCAACTAAGGCAAGACAGAGTCAGAAGTTTCAGGAAATTTCAAAACTGTTCACTTGCGTAGCCACAAGCATCACCTTGCCCAAACATTTCCTCTGTGACTAGATGTCTTTTCTACCTACACATTTGAGTTCCTTCTGCAAATGTGTAAGCAGGATGAGCAAGGTTTGCCAGCAGAGGCTTAGTCAGAACCCACGAGTCTTTCCCTTTTTGCTGACTCTCATTTTGACATTTGAGGGGAGAGACTGGAGATTTTTTATGACTATCCAGACTTGTTGCCCACATAGAAAGATCCAGAATTGTTACATGCTACCAAAATTGTTTTCCCATGCAGATTTAGGTAAAGGACCGCGTGGGCTCAAAGGTACAGAGAACATTTCATTAAAGAAAGAAGATCCATGACAGGTCCTATTTGTTAAGTAGCATCAGCTAGGTCAGAACTTGTGTTTCTGACCCAGAGAATAATGGGCATTGCACTTGAAACTTCAGACAGTAGACATCCATATTCCTGGACTGTCTGGACATCTCTTTCCATTCACTTCTTTCCCAGCTTTACTAGCAGCCATAGATAGCCATTTGACATCACACACATAGAACTCTGATGAGTGAAGAGAAAGGTCATTCTTACTAGTGGCAACGAATAAAACTTGCACCTATCCTTTGGCTATGCCTTGAATGTAAACTGTGACCAGAAAGGCAAAAACTACCTCTTCCTGTGGAAGAGCTGGTAAGAGCCTTGCCCTACGTGACTGAACAGCACAGGTTAATGGAGATTTTCTCCATGTGTCAGGAGCCTAGATTCTGGGAGCGCAGCAGAATAGATGCCCATCCCTCACAGGCAATGAACACCTGTTGGGTCTCCAGGCTACTTTCAGCCAGCGCTTCTACCAAAACCCAAGTCATCCTATCACGGTCCCACAAGGGACCAGGGTGGAAATTCTAAAGATCTAGCATCATTGATCCATGAAAACAATTCCAGCAATCTCCTTCAAGAGGCATGATGATAATGAGAAGAATCCCCGTCTAGCAGACCCACTGTGGTATAGATTGAACATGAAATATTACCCCACAGGCCATGACTTGAATGCTTGGTCTCCAGATGGTAGTCTATTTTGGAAAGTTCTAGAAATTTAGGAGGTGAAGCTACACTGGAAGAAGCAGGTCATTGGTGGGCAGGTCTTGGGGGTATATGATTTTTGGATGTTTCCTGTGTTGTCCTCATGTTACTGTCTACTATGCTACAAACAGCTGTCCTTGACCAAATCCCATTTTGTATGTATACATATTGTCTTAGTTAGGGTTTTACTGCTGTGAACAGACACTTTGACCACTTTGGCTGGCTTACAGGTTCAGAGGTTCAGTCCATAATCATCAAGGCAGGAAGCATGGCAGCATCCAGGCAGGCATGGTGCTGAGAGTTCTACATCTTTATTTGAATGCTACATGTAGAAGACTGGCTTCCAGGAATCTAGGTGAGGGTCTTAAGGTCATGCTCACAATGACACACCTACTCCAACAAGGTTATACCTCCTAATAGTGCTACTCCCTGGGCCAAGCATATTCAACCCATCACATACACGTTTGTGTGGCATGTGCAGGTGTGGCAGCTGAGTTCACACATGTGTACATGTGTGGGGGCCAAAGGAATATTTCGAGTATCATTTCTAATCCCTTGTCATCTTATTTTTTGAGACAGCTTCTCATTGAATCTAGAGATCACTATTTTGGCTAGACTGGCTGGCCAAAGAGCCCCCAATACTTTATCTACCTCTACACAACACTGAGATTACAGATGGGCACTACCACATACATCTTTTGCAGAGATTTGGGGAATCAGAACTCAGGTCCTCTCCCTTATGCAGCAAGCACTTTACCCACTAAGCCTTCTCCCCAGTGTCTGTCTGTCATATACTGCTAACCTCCATTCTTGGCTCAAATACACTGGACAAAGCAAATATGGACTGGACCTGTTGAAACCACAAGCCAGGATAGATATTTCCTCTCTTAAGGTTTTTCTGCTGCTACTTTGTCATGAGGACTTAAAATAACCCAACACATACTTTATGATAGGCTGTCTATTCCTGATGCTAAACAGACACAGTACTCTGCCTGGTACTCGGTAAAAATACTTTGAGCTATTAAGGTGAAGAGAACCATGGATGACAAGCTATCTTTATAACAATCATTCAGAAACCTGCTGCTCCAATTAGCTTATGAGCTTCAGAACTATGTACCCAATTGTTTAAAAGGTAGCCTCAGACAAGCCTGGTCTATAGGGTAAGTTCCAGGACAGCCAGAGCTAAACTACCACCAAAACGTCTCTCAAGATGAATAGCATCAGGCATAGCACCTCCAATTCTTTCTATCAATTAATTTTCCCCTAAATCTATTTGTTTCACATAGTGGGACTTACTCAGACCCACCAATGATATAAATAACAACATGGCGGCTTTTTAAATATTTCATATCTTAGATTTTTTTTTAGCCAGGACAGTCTCTTAGCTACTTTAAACTTAACCTTGCTAACTAGTCTATGTCCTACCACATAGTTACTTCTACCTCTCTGCTCTGTTCTGATCCATCCATTTACCTTTGGGTCCACTGGCTGAATCTCTCATGCCCCATTTCTTCTCCCAGCATCCCTCTCTCTCTTTGAAGTTGCAACCTCTACTTCCTGCTCAGCTGTTGGCCATCAGATCTTTATTAGAGCCAATCAGATACAATTCTAGATTGCCTTAGGCAAGTGAAGAAGAATGAAAAAATAGAAAACCTGGTAATGGACCATAGAAGTGGCAATACCAGAATCCTGCCAGCATTTAGCTCTCTATGAATTTAGAATTAAAAATTTAATATGTAGAGACACACCTTCACACTAGGTACTCCAAGAGTTTCAGTCCTTCATATTTCTTATCTATTGTTCTATGTCACTGGGGCTAGAAGCCAGGACCTTTTGTACACTGATTAAGTAAATGTTCTCCCTTTGAGATACATCCTCAACCCAACTTACTAATGATAATTGATAATTGCATTGGTTTTCAGCTGTTGAAGCTAGAGTATCATCATTCAGTGGTAGTTTGTTGGCCCTGAATGATGTCAAAGTTTAAGACCTCCTCTATCCTAGGGAAGTTTTGTTTCCCCTTCTCTTTGAGTGTAGAGCACTGTCACACAATGAGCTAAAGGTACAAAATGTACAAACATATGAAGTTATCTCTATCCCCATTCATCTTTCTCCTCCCATATCTTTAGACTTAAAACCAAGGAGGAGAGGGGGCATAAGAAGAGTGTAAGCCCTGCCCTTTAGGGCTCTACTAGCGTCTTGACCTTGGTAAGGAATGGTACTCCTGAAAAGGGCAGGAAGAACCAAGCATCTGGGTGTATTCAGAAAACTGTAGGGCCACATGTCTCAGAGGGAGCTATGTGAGGACCAAATCACTAGAGATGTGTGTTTTAGCTTTCAGCTTATATAGCCTAACTCTATCCACCTGGGGCTATCAACATGCCACTACTAATCTGCGATCACAGCAAACATATCAATACTAGTCAGAAATAGCCAAGATATAACTCTACCAGCTAGAGCAAACGTATGTGCTGGTAAGTGACTAGGAAATTTTAACCATAGTTTATTGTGGAAGGTCTGATCTCTAGCTGGTGTTGCAATTTTAGAAAATCCTGAAAAATAGAAGAAGTGCTTTAGAAAAAAAAAAGTGACTAGGGAGTGTGTATTTAGGAGCTGGATCTTATCTCAGGCTCTTTTTCTATCTCTCTGCTTCTTGTGTGATGTGAGTTGAGTTGCCTCGGCACAGATGAAGATACATCAATCCAGATGACTTTGGATCAAACCTCTGAAACTATGTGCCCAAATAAAGGTTCCTCCTTTTTACTCAGGTATTGATCACAGCAAACAGTGCTATGACAAACACAAGAGGGATAAAAGACCCATTCATAAAAGCAGGATTGGAGTAAACCATAAGACTGACTGAATGGGGTTCAGAGTATGTTCAGACTATCCTTTGCCTATCACCTTCCTTCTCGGGACGGCCAGACTGCTTCTCACAGTGGCTCACCAGCCACTTAAACTTCTCAGCTCAAATCCAGGGATAAAGTCTTATAGCACAGCAGATTCCAGTGAAAAACAGTAAGAGTTTGCTGGAGCCATCGAGGCCAGCCTTTGTATACATAACAATAACTGTGTACAGCCACTGGGTTTCTAAGATGACAATCCATATACTGAAGTAATGAAGTGGATTATTTTTTGCTCTTCAAGCTTTTAAGTTCAAACTACAGATCTTATTATTTTACTCATAAATCTAATAAATTTTTTAAGAGGCACTTTACAATTTTGGCAATTAAATTTCCTTAAACCACATTTATAAATGTAATACATATGAGTTTCTTTTTAAGTACTTCAAATACTTGACTAACAAGCACAACTTTCCCAAGCACTGAGCAGTTCTTATAAATCTAATAAACTAAGCTTGGTGACCTTTCAGTTCTCTTAAATCTTTCAGTACTGTTTACAAACTTTGCTGGCTGTTCTTAGAACCTTGGACTCTGAAGATTTAGCCTGAAATCAACTCCTTAATTAGACACACAAACTAGAATCACATTGGCTAATTATAAAGTTGACTGTGCCAGAACCCCTTAAATATTACAGATCCTTTATGGACATTACAAACGGTTCAATTGCCAGACATACAGTGATCGTCTCAAGTTTAACATGAAAACATAAGATGTATGGGCTTTGTCTACTTCAGTCTCTATGTGGCTAATTCTACAACCTTCCTATGTTAGAAACAGCAGGTTTTAAATTCCTAGAACATTGAAACTTTGTTCTCTCTTGCTGCCATTTCTCATTAATCCTGGATTTAGACATAGACCCCAGAGCTCTGAAGCTAAAGACATCAATTCTCTCTGCTCAGCATTGCACGCCTTTGTAAACACCCTGCAGTCAACATAGCTGGTCCAAATCCTACCAGTGAACCACATTGTAGTTGGAATTATTCTCCTGGGCTGAAATTAAACTCTTAACTTATTTCACCTTATTTCTTTCACTGATTTTTCACCCAGTCATGAATTTAGTAACCTCTCTTCTACAGATGGCTTCACTGTTTGACTAAATTCACCTATCTACTTAACTGTCTGGTTTTCATGCTCACTAGATGGTGGTCTGTAGCTATGACAGAGATGTTAGCAACAAGAACTCTGGCAATTTGAGTTAAGTGACTACCTACCATGCCAAGTGACTTAAACATGTGGTTATAAGTCCTTTGTTCCTGAGTCCTCAGTCAGGGTAATAAGAGAACAGAGAAACAGTACTACTGGGAATGGAGAATAGTAAGCTGATGACTGTGAAGGCTGTCTGCACTCACACACATTCTCCCCAGTCTGTAGCCCATGACACCTGCTGATGTGTTCCTCCTCAAAATCCTCTAGTGATAGGATTTACACTTGTGGTCCTAAGTCTCGAATCTTTAATGTTTCATAAGGTCTCTTAATTTTTTTTTTTTATTTTTTTGTTAATTCTAGGATCATAAAGTTTGTTTTATTTTTGTATCACAAACAATAAGAAAAAATTCTTATTGATAAAAGAGTTCTATGCTACTTTAATCCTATCAAAGGTTTTTTTTTTCAGCAGTTAAAACAAGTATCTTTATTGAAGAGATCTGCATACCAGAAATTTTTCCCCTTGTAGGGTCTAGAAAGATGCTTACACATTTCTTGCCTTCAAAAATCCCATAATCTGTGTGGAGAGGACAACCTTACATGGTTACTGATAGAGAAATGAAAAATAAAGACAAGTAATCTTACAAATACACGCGCATATACTTCTGGGAGCCAGGGAACTCTTACTCCAGAAGTAAGTATATAGCAGAGTTTAGGTCATGAGGGAATAGTAGGAACAGATTTCCAGGTAGAGAAAAGTAGAAACAATGACAAGTTATTAGTGCAAATATGTTTGAGGACATTGATAGTAAGTTCAATTAAAGAGCAGTAAAGCTAGACAGAAAAATTAGCCTGATAGTGAGAGGCTTCCCAAAGAGATTTATTTGCATATGGACTTATGATATATCCTAGTTTGCATTTAAAAATATTTTTTTTCTTTTTTTCCCATTTTTAAATTTTTCTCCAATCAGCTTTTATACAGTTTAAATTATATGCAAGTATTAAGGTTGGTTCTAGGTTGAGGAACTAGCATTCCAATAGACGCAAATAGTCAAGGAACAAGCAAGACAATAAATCCAGATAGTCAAAGAACACGCAGAACAATAAACAGAGTCCTGTGATCAATTCTGTTATCACTATTTCAAAGGGCTTATCCGGATGACCAAAATATCTGAGCCTACTTCCCTGTCCTAGCCCAAAGTCATTTTCATAGTGAAGCCTACTTCTTTGTCCTGTTTTAACTTTGAAGAGTGAGCTTATGGATTTAAAGAATGCTGCTCTGCTGAGCATTGATGTGGCAGATACTGCTGATAAAATTACCCATGGCCTGAGGTCAGTATTTGCATTTTGGTCAAGCTTCAAGAATGGCATATATAGCTTGATCATGCTACTCCTTTTTGTCCCGGGAATACTTTTATTCCTGCCCATCCTGTTAACACCAACATGTTGGCAGCCAAAGTACATGGATTGAAACTGAAAATGGACCCACAGCAGAGTTATTAATTTAACAGGCTAGAAAGCCAAGGATGAGTTAAGATTTTGTACAGATCCTTACCAACCTAAGACATAAGTGCATTGCTTTTTGATAATGCATATTCCATGACTGGTAAGGAAGGCATTCTTGTCAGAATGACTTAAGACAGGCTAAATCTTATTTATGAAACAAAAAAGGGGAAGAGGCAAAGAGCTTTTAGGGCTGCTTGGCAAGAATCTGACATGGGCCAAGGACAAGGAAATGGACTGCTTGGTAGGAATATGACATTGACCAGGGACAAGGAAGTGGGCTTCAGGCAGGAATCTGACATTAGGCTAGAACAAAGAAGTAATCTCAGGCAGGAATCTAAATCTTAGGCTAGAACAAAGATGTAATTTTAGGCAGGAATCTAAATACTAGGCTAGAACAAAGAAATCATTTCAGGCAGGAATCTAAATATTAGGTTAGAATAAAGTCTCTTATAACAGTACCATTAGGCCTAATAATTCTCATCTCTCACCATTTCTTGTATTTTGGTGCCTCTGTTGGATATAATTAATGATTTTCTATTCTTCCACTATTGTGCTGTAAGTTTCCATTCATTCCTTTCTTTATACATTCCCAGCTATTCATCTACATCTTTTCCTGCTTCATTTTCTATGAAGTTCCCATTATCATGGCAGAAATCCATTCCACAATCCATTTGCTTACCACCACTCTGCTTCTTAGCTGGACCATCTTCTGGGGCTCCCTACATCTTTGTGAGTTTCCTTAATCCACATCTCAATGTCAGGCTGCTGTATGTCTTGTCATCATGTCACTTACCATTAAACTTGATGCTTGAAAGCAGTATCCCTAACAACCTCCCAGAAACCTAGCCCATGAGCAATCTTATTAAAGACCTCCACCATGAGGCCTCTAAAACAAATGTGACTGCAATATAGGAATGATTAAGATGAGTTCTAGTATACAATGAAAACTGGTAGTTTGTGTTTCAAAGAAAAAAGCTTAAGAACAATAGCTAAGTTATTGACTATCTTATTCAGTCAGTGTTCTGTAAAAAGACACCATGACCACCACAACAACTCTTATAAAGAAAAACATTTAATTGGGGCTGGCTTGCAGTTTCAGAGGTTTAATCCATTATTGTCATGGGGGGAAGTATGGCAGCATAAAGGTAGACATAGTTCTAGAAAAAAGGAGCTGAGAGTTCTACACATGTATCTGCAGACTACAGAAAGATACAGGAGAGAGATGCTGGGCCTGGTTTGAGCATTTGAAACTCCAAAGCCTGCCAGCACCCATCCCAAGATATACTTCCTCCATGGCCACAATTACTCCTTGTCAAGCCTATGGAGGCCATTTTTATTCAAACCACAATGACAGGTCTCAGATAAAGTTGAAATGCTATAATTAAAGGTACCAGCTAATCTAGGGACTATGTCACCTCTAAATAATATCTATCAGCTGATACTTGCACAGTTGTATTATGTACCAAAGATAAGTCACTTTAGATTGTTCACTTTAGTAACTATGTTTCTTTTACTAAATTCCTTTGACTTTTCTCTTGTTTTTATGGAGGAAGAGGTCCAAGATACTTTTCACCTGAATTAACTGTTTAAACTAGAATATCACTCTATCAGCAAACATCACATTCTATCTCGAGAGTAATCAGCCAATCATTCAGGTCTCTAAGCCTGATTCCTTGTGTCCTTTTGGGGTCTTTCTACCAGCATTAAGCAATGACATTAAGCTAGGCCAAAGACTGAACAAGTCCCCATTTTCTGACTCTAGGAAATGCTACTTTCTTTGTTTGAGTTACTTTCCTAATGACAAAGGCTGTCACTCCAACTGATCACCCTTTTAGTGCTCAGTCCAAGCATATGACAAAGTTGCTAGCTAGCCAGTCAAGAGTAATCCAATCACTTATGGCCTGATTTGACCCTCCAAACACTCTGTGCGATGAGTTTCTCTATTTGTTGACACCACTTGGCACTAGAAACAACTCTGCAAAGCTGGAATTAAGATGATAGAAAATAGAGAGCTTGGGAAACAATGACTTTCTGTTTAATCATGTGCTTGCACATGTCCACATCGTCTCTTCAGTCTTTGAAACAAGGCTATTGCCCTGGCTACAAATGCAGGATGAATATGTTTCTGTGGTTGTTAGGTTGATGAATGCCAAATTGGGAATGTGTGTGTGTGTGTGTGTGTGTGTGTGTGTGTGTGTGTGTGTGTGTGTTGTACTTGAAAACTATGAGGATGCTTGTAGTTAACATTTAAGTTAATTTGATTTAAATTTATAGTGGGGTTAATATATTTACAAGATCTTTCCTTTCTTGAGTCTGGCAGATTCCTTCATATTAGGAACTATGTGTCCAAATTTAATTCTTTGTTGTTGATAAAGCCTAATGAGTGGTCTTGGGCAAGTATCTTTTTCTCTTTACTTCTTTGGTTTCTACCTTTAAAATAAAAGGCTTGGAGCGAAGTACCTATTCCTCCTTGTTTATCCCTACAGTTCTAGAATGTGAGGTGATCAACAAGTCCTTAATGATTATAAATACCTTCCAAGCCAAGCACTGTTAAAGGCCAAAGGACAAAGATAGCCATAAATTCTTTGGTTTATGCTACATGGTAAGACTGAGGCCAGGGAGATCTACACCTAGTCACTGTCTCAAGGAAAACATCTTTCCATTCATAATACCCTCAACTGTCATCAAGGACTAATTTGTTTAGAAATAACTGTCTCCAGGTACAGAACAAAATGTGTCATTTTATTTATTGATTGCTCATGCTTTTCTGGCTGAGATTTAACACCAAATCAATCTGTTATAAAGTCTGCTGATCAAGCATATGGGAGAAGAAAATTCATGAAAACTGCTACAGGCACCACCAGGGGTATCACAGGCTACCTCCCCTCTGTGTGCCTTCCTCCATCCATTGGAGAGTATGTCACTGGAACCCTTCTCAAGGCTTTTCCAAAAGGAGTTTTAACCTTCTAGAATTCAATCCTCTTCTTCAGTTCTCTGACGAATTAAGGTTCAAAGCAGACCCTATGACCATTACAGGCCTTTAACAAGATCTGTAATGGCTTATAAAATGGTTCTATAATGTGCCAGCCTCTTTCTTGGTTGTTGTGATGAGATGACTTTGTCTTGTTAGGGAAGTGTTTCTGATTCTCACTGAGGCTGAACTCCACAGGCAGAAAGTAAGTGCACAGCATTCTCCTGGAGCCCCAGGGCACTGCCTTCATTAACTTGGCAGCTCTCTCTGTTCTGGATTCTGCTTTATACACTTCTCACAGCTCTGACACCTCTGTTCAATATGTCTTGTCATTCTTGGCTAATAAAATTGGCTTTGTGCCAAGCCAACCTTTCTCTCAAATCCTGGGTGTCCCCTCTCATCAGGCCTTCCTTTTATCATAGAGCAAAGTGCCATGAGGTTGGACCGCTCCACTGTGTGTTTCTTTGTTCAGTCATACAAGTACAAACCTCTTCTCACATACATCAGGGCCATTTCCCAACTGTGACTCTGTTCCTTCCAGTTCTGTATAGATCATGTAGCTTTTAAGAAAGCGATTTCTTTCTGGAGCTGTGTGGTTTTTTGCTGTCTTTGAACATAATAATCATGAAAAGATTTCCCATTTTCTAGAAGTCCATCCATATGCTTAAGGAACTCATCTTCTACTGGGGCATCTCACTGGGGATTATTTTGGTATACACTGTAGATCCAAATGTCTAACAACATATTCAGCCTTCCCTATGACTTGGCCAACTGGGAAATCTGTATGACATAGTCTCTTTGCCGTATCACTCACTAAAATTTTAAATCAAATTATATAATGTTAAATGTGAGGTATGTTTATAACATCACATTTATATATTTATAACATATTTATGATATTTATGCTTATATAATTTTGGGTCTAGGCTCATTTAGTGCAGATTTTAATTTTTCTCTTTTCTGGCCTTTTATTATTTTTTGTGCAATTTCCATATCATTTTGATTCTCTCTCTCTCTCTCTCTCTCTCTCTCTCTCTCTCTCTCTCTGTGTGTGTGTGTGTGTGTGTGTGTGTGTGTGTCTTTCTTTGTTTGTATGTGCAGGCGCTTACTTATGAAAGTGCAGAAAGAGCATACAAAATCAGAAGAATAAGCCTCTACCCCAGGGCTCTTAAGAGCCTCAGGTATGAAGGAAAGAAAGAAGGAAGTGGCCACTGAAGTACACATGCTACTGAACTGTGATGAACAGGTTAATATAGGGAGAAGGTGAATCACAGAGAGGTCAGTACAATAAACAGCCTATAAGCAGATGAAGGAGGCCAATAGAGAGTGTGTCAGTCCCTGGTCTGCTGCTGTAACAGAATACACGCTGGTTTATCGCTCTATCATCCCATAGATAGCCTCTGAAGGGATTTGGTTTGATGTGGAAGAGAGAACACCAGGGGCAAACTTGCTTTGTAACAAATCTCCCTCAACATAATTAAACCAGTTCTCTAACACCAAGAAGTCACTCACTAGAGATAGGCACTTTTGAACTGGGTAAGCGTCCCATCTCTGTGACCCCAACACCTTACACAGGTCCTTAGGTAGGCCCCATGTCCTTAGTGCAGTTCTAAGAAAAAGTTTCCAGTGCATGAATTTGCCAGGGGGTGGGGTGAGGTGAGGTTTCGGGAGGTGTGTGTGCACATACCAGAGCCGAGAGTGTGGTCAATCTTTCTGGTACTGGTGGCACTGATTTATCTTTGCTTCATCAGATTCTGAGAGCTTCTAGAACGCAAAATTGTCTAGTTCATCTCTCTATCTCCAGCCAGGCACACAAAGGTTTGCCAAATGGCACGTGTGTGAGACTTGAGCAGGACCTCCCATCTTCACACTTAACTGCACACACCAGAGACCATAAGAGAGAAACCTCCTGTACCTGAGCCCAGAGCAGAGAGTATCCATGATGCTAATGTCCCAGTACAGAATATCACTGGGCCTTGGATACTCCTCCTATCTGCCATCCACCTCATTCACTGAGGAATGGAGCCCACGAAATTAGGCATCATAATGAACCAGAGGCAGGAGCAGAGCTTGCCCTCTGCAGAACAAGAGAGGGCAAGGCCACAGGGGGGAAGACTGTGTGAAAAATCATCAGCTGGGCTGATGAGGATTCGAGGATCACATTAATTGTTTTTATATCTACTTGATTATAATTATGAATTTCAATGTACTATTTGCCTAAAGCATGTTCTCCCACTATGCCTGAACCTCTTTTTATTTCTCCCTCATTTAAAAGTAAAATTAAGTATCTCATGATGGTTCTATGTATGCTCAAAAGGTGAAGAAGAAATGAAGTGGACATCTCAGGTCTCTGATCATTGTTTTTACCCTGAGGGAAACCTCCTGCTGTCTGCTGATTTATATGTTTGGTTGCCTTGTTGAACCAATAGGTGAGGCTACAATTAGAGCAGCCCACCCCTTTATGAAGGATGAGGGTCATACCTCTGTGAATGAGTGTTAGAACTGCCTGGGAGCATTGTAGAAACATTTGGTGATAATTTAACACTTGATAAATAAGAGAAGAAACGGTACTCATTGGACATGAAGAATGGGAAGTAGGATTGTTCTCACCATCATTAATGAACACTTTCAGTCTACCCCCAAGAAGATCATGTTCTAAATGAGCAACCCTTTCCTGCTTTTCTGACCACATGGGTTACAAGAAATGATAAACTTTTAGCTTCCAATGGCACAAAGCTCAAATTAGCTACCCTACCCAATTCCCAAACAGAATTGTATGAGAATAAGCCACTGAGGCTGAGTCCTGTTAGGAGATGGAGGGGAAGGTGCTTAGGGTCAACGTTTGCCTTCTGAACCATCATGACCACTCTGTGCTTTGATAGCTGAAACCCAGGCACAGAAGCAGGTCAAAGATAGCCTGCTAGTGTTCTTCCTTTATCTTAGTCTGGTATAGCTGGGTAGCTACTGTGATGAGAGACCTGTAGGAAGAATGGCCCCAGCTGGTGTCATTGTGTTCTGACACTGTGTTCTAGAAGCTTTAAAAGTAAGCAATATAGTTGGAAACTGTAGTGGGTTGGTCTGATGCTGCCTGTATTCTAATGATTGATACTGGCCTTCAAGATCTGGTTGTCAGTGAGCAGAACCTCACATAGACCAAGTAATGCTATTTAAGCCTTGATCCCCAATTTAACTGGTCAGTAAAAGAGAGCCTGTGACTGGGCAATGGAAGGAAAAAGGTCGGGCTTGAGAATTGAGTGAGGGGGTTACAGGTAGAGAGAAGAGAGGAAGAAAGGAGACAGAGGTGGAGGAGGCCACCATAAGAGAAGATGGACCATAAGCATGTGACCAGGAAAAACAGCAAGTAACAAAAAACATAGTGGCTGAGAACTAAGTTAGAATAGCTCCAAACCTGCACAATATAGGCTTATAGTTTGTAACTAAAATAACTTGATTGTGTGTCTTTTATACAGGATAGCTAGAATTATAAATTTTTTTTTTACAGAAAACATCAAGTTTTACAGAAAACATCAAGGCAGCACTGGCTGCCCCAAGAGCCCGTGGGCAAGCATGGTAACAATGGAGGACAAAGCAATGCCAGTGACTTAAGAAGAGGCAGCCATCTGTCCAGTTATCTGTCCAGAGATTGTTCTCTGCCTAGGAGAAAAATCTGATTGGAGAGTCACCATAAACCTTTTCCATTTAGACTTTATTTAAGGAAACCATTTTAATGAGCTGTAAGTATCTCATGCAATCATATTAAAATAGAATGGGTATTAAATGTTGATAAAAAACAATCTCACAGAACAATAGTGGGTGGCTATGTTCATCTCAAGAATATTGTTTAAAATAAACACAGGTAAATATCAAGAGGACAGAAAGTATTTTTAAACACCAATGCAGTCATCCCGCAGTCTTAATTAAAATAGGAGTAAAAATCCATGGTTAATCTGAGCTATATAGTGAGTTTGGGACCAGCCTGGTCTAAATATAAAGTTTCAGACTTTTCTGGAAGATGGTGACATAAAGCACCAACCAACCAAGCAAGCAATATCCATGATTAAAAGGATTTTATGTGCCCTTTATATATTAACAACTATCTCTTCTTTGTTTCTAGATTCACATTTTATATTAGCCACTAATCTATTAGTCAGAAAAATATTTATTGAGTATCTATACAGATCAAGTTATGTCCAATACAAGCAAATTATAGATTGTGATCATGTCTCCCCTTCAGGAGATTATACTCTATTATAGAGTGTTGAAGTTGACCATACTTAAGAAACTGGTGATTATGGGCTGAATTCTAACTTTGGCTTTGAGCATGGTAAATTTTACCTTTGATGCCCACCAAGACTTGAGACACACTCATCAGCTGCAAAAACTCCTTATGTTTCTGAGAATATGCAGATGCTGAAAATGACTTGATCTTTCATTTAGAAATGAAGGCAAGATTAAGCTGCAAAAAGAAGCATCCAGGATTGTTGGTAAACCTAACAAAGTTAACTTTAGCTGGATTAAACGGGAGAATATGATTCCAGAGGGTTGATCTGAGACTAGAGATACTGTGTTCTGATGCCATCTGCAAGCCAACTCAGTGCCTGTAACAGGCCAACACTGATGGACACTTGTTGAGAATGAAACCTCTCAAGCTAAGCAGAGCTAGTGATACTCAAATAATTTTACTGTTAACTCTGGCTGAGGGAAAACAAAGGAGCACTGAGTGAGGACATAAATACCCTGGGGGAGACACACAGAGAAATGGTATTCCCATGTGTGAGTTATGACATCTTTTGAATCTTTTGAATTGAAAGCCAATACTGGATGATAAAATTAATCTGTTGGTTAGAACCAGCATCTTTTAAAAGAGAAAGAAAAGGAAGGGGGAATGGATGCATTCAAGGTAAAAGGGGTAAATTTTCTTTCAATAAGCTCATTTCTCATTATATAATATGCATATATGAGTATATATGCATGCATATCATCTATTAATTTGTCAGATAGATGACAAATAAGTTTATCTATCTTTGGACATGTGTCATGATGTTACTGATACTCAGAATTATTGATCAGAATTTCTCTACAAGGAAAGAAAAACAGTTCACATAAAGACCCATAGTATGAGATGCCCAACCCAGTAGAGAGCTGCAAAGAAGTTGGTCTGGCTGCAGGAGAAGAGGTTCCTGGAAGAAAGAGAATCCCACTAGTGAATCTTTTCACACAAAGAAAAAAAATTTACCCTTTTTAAAAACCTTGAAGGCACACATTCCCCTGTTCTTTCTTTCTCTTTTAAAAGATGCTGATTCTAAATCAACAGATTAACTGGGTGCTGTGAATAAGAGAGAGTAGGCAAGTGGTCACTATAAAAGGTATCCTGCTAAGCTAGAAATTCATGCTTGGGTAAGGACAAGCTAATGTAGAGTACCAGAAGAATGAAAGACTAGGGAAGAAGCCCAGTTTAGAGGGAAAGATTTATTTTGGGTCACAATTAAACAAGTTTCAGTTCATAGTTGCATAGTTGGTTGGCCCATAATTTCTGGGCTCATGGCAACACAAAACATCATGATGTTTAGCAGTAGAAGCTATGAAAGACAAGAAGAAAGAACCAGGCCCCTCGTAGGCCTCGAGAGACCATCTCAAGTGCCTCACACCCTCCAACTATACCCTACCACCTAAAGGTTCATCCAACTCCCAATAGCACCTCCAATTGAGCACTGAACCTTTTTAGCACATGGAATTTGGGGACCACTTAAGATCATATTTATCTTAATTCATTGGTTCCTTGTTTTCTATTATTTATTTTCTCCTATTTCCAGCCTTTCGAACAATAAAATTCTGCACTAAGAAATGCATTACAGGGCTGGAGATACGATGCTCTTTAAGAGGTCCTGAGATCTTCAACATAGGAATGGATACAGAAAATGTGATACATTTACACAATGGGGTATTACTCAGTTATTAAAAGCAATGAATTCAAGAAATTCTTAGGCAAATGGATGGAACTAGAAAATATCATCCTGAGTGAGGTAACCCAATCACAGAAGAACACACATGGTATGCCCTCACTGGTAACTGGATATTAGCCTTACCCAAGATACAACTCACAGACGACATGAAGCTCATGAAGAAGGAAGACCAAAGTGTGGGTGCTTCTGTCCATCTTAGAATGAGTAACAAAATTATCATGGGAGCAAATATGGAGACAAAGTGTGGGAGAAATACTAAAGGAGGGGCCATCTGGAGACTGTTTCACCTGGATATCCATCCCATGTGCAGTCACTAAAGGCAGATGCTGATGTGGATGTCAGGAAGTGCATGCTGACAGGAGCCTGATATAGCTGTCTCCTTAGAGGTCTGCCAGAGTCTGACATATACAGAGGGGGATGCTCACGGCTAACTATTTAACTGATCAAGGGGTTCCTAATGGAGGAGTTAGAAAGAAGACTGAAGGAGCCAAAGGGCTTGCAGCCCCATGGGGAGAGTAACAATACCAACCAACCAGAGCTCCCAGGGTCTAAACCACTAGCCTGGGAGTGAATAGGAAGGGACCCATGGCTCCAGCTGTATATGTAGGGGAGGATGGCCTTGTAGGACATAGGTGGAAGAGGAAATTCTTGGTCCTGTGAAGGCTGAATGCCCCAGTGAGGGGGAATTCGAGGACAGGAAGGTAGGAGTGGGTGGGTGGGTATAGGCACATCCTCATAGAAGCAGGAAGAGGGGGGATGGGACAGGGGGTTTCTGGATGGGGGCAGGGAATGGGGAAAAAGTATAACATCTGAAATGTAAATAAAATATCTAATTAAAAAAAAAAAAAGAGGTCCTGAGATAGGTTCTTAGCAAACCTAGAGCCACCTGAATCTTCAGCTATTAGAGATCCAGCACTGGCTTTGGTGGGCACAAGCATAACCCTGCTTATGTGTGTATATACATGAAGAAATATTTTTAACAAACAAACAAAAAAACTACATAAAGAAATACACTGCACACAGCCATCCCATGTGCATATCACATACAAATCAAATGAAACATTTTACAGAACAATAAATAATGTTCCTCTGTACAAGCCCCGCTGTCATTTTTCTTTCTTTTCTACTTATTTAGTTTTTAAATACCTGGAGCACACTAAATTGATTTCACATCCAAGTACTGGTTGGTGACTAATGGTTTGAAAAGCAGTATTAGATCATATGCAACTCTACTGAGATGAATAATAGGGCGAACAGTACAGCTTCTTTTCCAGGCGAAAGGAGTAATATCCTTCGTTGCAGTGTAGATCTACTTTCATACAGTCTGCATGCCAGGTTTGACTTTGCAAAGCCAAGATAACATCTGTATGTTCAAGAAAGCAAGTTGCAGAGGGAGTATTTTGTATTTTGATCTCCATTTCAGCGTCTCAGACCTTTCTTAAAAATATGCTTTTAATATCATTCAGACTGGTAGTTGTGAAGCTACTTTGTAAATTTCTCTCTCCACTTATAGGAGTCTACAGTCACAATATTTTGTAAAATTGTGGTGGTGGAGAGAAGTGGAGAAAAGGAGATGGGGTGGGGGTTGGGTCCTGAACTGGAGGACTTCTCTAAATGACAAAGAAGATCAAAAGGGATTTTCTTCCTTTCTTGGAAACAAATAAAGAGTTGGATGAACATTTCCAACAGCCTCACCTAGGGTAAGGATGAGAACATATTTACTAATTTTTTATGATGCATATGCAATCTTTCTGTCTTGGGGGTTGAAATGTTTAAAAGTAAGAATGACATTTTTGAATAATTACTTTGATCTCTTTTGAGAACTTTGCAAATAAAGACAATTAGATCTATTAAAGTCGCTTCAAACCCAGGTCATATTTAAAGCCTCGTGAGTTATCCGCACCGAGAAAAGCATTTTGAACAACTATCTATGTTTTATTAAATTTACTTAAGACAAATTTTTGGCAAAGATTTTTTTGAGAAGTCAGCATGTTTCTTTGTTTTTGTTTTTTTAATTGTCGTGAAGGACACCATCTCTTATCCAGCTGCAGAATTGCCTTGACTTATATTAAAGTTATATAACTAGCTTTGCACTTCTATTACCAATATTTTCAAAGTATAAAAATACCTTTGTAGTGTCATAAAGTAACGTGAATATTCTTGAGTTTTTAGAGGAGAACGTTTTCAGTTTTGCCTGCAGGAGGGGCATTTCCCAGTATCCAGGAAAACTCAGTGACATATAAAAATTATATTTTGAAATAAAGCTAGGTAAAATGAAGAAGATTAAACATTTCTAGTGTTTAACTTCTTACAGGCAGGATAAGACTTGTTTGTGTATAATGGATATTACTGACTATAAAACACTCCTAAGTGACTTCTATGAGGCAGAAGGATTAAATGACTCTCCTCATCACCTCTGGAAAGCATGCTGACTGAACACACTCACCCAGGATGCCATTCTCTAGTAAAGCTATTCACTTCTGTCACCTATTAATCATGTGCCAACCCAAGCCAGGCAGGCTTACTCCTAAACCTGGGGAAACTGCCCATGTTACAGTTAGAGGGAAATTCCTCTCTTCATGATTCTATAATATGGGGTTTTCCCAGAAGCACAGTCCAAATCCTTTCTTCTCTCCATTCACTCTATCCCTGGGGCAAAGGAACAGTTTATGAATGGTTAAGTTGGAAAAAGTATCCAGAAAACTGGCTCAGCTTGGGTTCTCTTCCTAGGATGCCTATGCTGTGTTCTCCCTCAATCCTCTGGTCCCTGTGAAGGAGCATAAGCCCAGGTCTCTTGAGATGAAGTGGTGAAATCCAGGTCTCACTTCTAGTTTTACCATCAAGTTGGATAAGGTACTAACCCTACACCAGGGCTCCTCTCACTATGTCAGGGGCACTGTGGCCTCATTGTTTACCATTGTTTCATTGTCACTAATTCAGAACCTGGATGGGGAAGGATATGATGGATGGCGGACTCCTTTGTGGGTTTCCATAATATTAATGACATTATATAATTCAACTTCAAAGTGGTAAAATATGACTGGAATTGTTGATTCAACTAAGCTGAACCATTCCTGAAGATAAGACAAAGGTAAGCATTTTAATAAATGTTATTAAGTGTAAGCCTAAAAAGTATAAATGCTCATCAGAAAATTATAAAAATATAGAATTCTGCATTCTTATTACTGCTCTGGTGTCTTCAAATTCTTTTATTTGAAACAATTTTAATATAGAGCTATTTTTGTGGGAGTACTGTGGATTGAACTCAGGGTCTTGCACATGCCAAGCAAAAGTTCTACCACTAAACTGAATCAGTACCTTCTTCTACTTTTTACATAGACATCTTGTCTCACTAAGAATCTATGGAAACTCTTGTACTCATTATATAGCCCAGGCAGGTCTTGAACTTGTGATCCTCCTACCTCTGTTTCAGTCTAGTAAGTAGGCAAGACTTAGATAGACAGCCCACACCCCAGGTCCAGCTTGAATCTGGAATTATTAGCTGATTCTCTTAAAAGTGTACTTGTTATACTTGAAACACAAGCTATCAATTAGCTTATAGAAATATGTGAGTCTTTCTATCCTCGTGGGTGTCAATTGATACAGTTCATAAGGAAAGTGGGAGCAAAGATGCCAAACAGGTGGTTCATAAACCCTGTGAGTACATACCGGGAATGATCATACCAGGTCTACTTGTCAGTAGGCAGATCAACTTTACTTAGGGTGAGTGAAGGCTTGTAAAGTTTTGGGGGACTGGGCAAAGGTCATTGACTTGGGGCTTAGGGTACCTGGCCTTCCTCATTAGCCTAAGGAAGCATTTCATAAATCTCAGATGCTGGCTGAACAAGTTTTGTCAAGAGAAGGGAAATTAATCCCATAAACTAATTGAGGCTATGTGACATTCCTCAGATAGAGGCAAGTGTGGGGGCTTAGAATACCCCAGACAAGGTCAGAGAAGGAGAAACTCTGCAAGTGAGTGAGTTTCCCATTTTACACTGAGCCCCAGGAGGCTACCTGGTCAGTGGTAATCTTTGACCTTAATCAGCAGTTTTTCCACAGAAACATACAGGGGAAAAAGTCCTATATCTTTATCAAAAAAGACACAATTTTGATTCTATAAAATATGTGTAACATTTATGTCATTTTAAGGATGTGATGCATTGGGTAGACTAAGGAAGGCAAACTTGAAGGTGTGGAGTGCAGAAAGGTGATACCACCAGTGTTCATAGCTTGCCAGATTTAGGGGAAATTCTGGAGTGAGTGCTAGCAGAATGTTCTCTTGGGTTCTGCATTCACACTATCAAGATTCCCAGGAGTGATTATTTTCTTCCATTGTAAAGATTCATAAACCAAGCAGATCAATAGTTCCTGATCCTGGCTCAGAATGATGTATAGACATTGTGTGCAGGCTGAAGAAAACAAGAATAGAATTTATGAGCTTTACATGTTAGGGTAATCAAAAAATACCATCATCATCGTTTGGATATGGCTTGGCCCACAGTAAAACATCACTTGGGGGTGGTGTCTTGATCCTTTAAGAAGGGCTAATGATATTTTCACATTAGTTGTTGCATGTAGTTTTAAGATCACACTACTGCCTTAGCACAGGAGCAGCTGCCCGAGCGCTGTCTCTTCCCCCCTCCCTTTTGCTCCACCTGCCTTTGCAGAATGTTCTCATAACTATCCCACTCCTGGCTTCCTTTTCTATCTGCCTTTGCTCCTGGAGGAGTCCACTCCTGAGAACCTTGAAGCCAAGGATAAAAAATACACAGACAGCTCCGTTGCCTTCAGAACTCAACTCTAGCACAGATACCCCATGCTTGGAAATTCATACCCTTATCAATTTATTATCTCCATCTCTCCCTTTACCCTAAATTTAGTGGCTTGCATCAGCTAGCCCCTGCCAATATCCTTGGTCTCTGCCCATAGTGGAGGCTGCAGGCCCTAGCTGCCTGGAGACCTTATATATCTACTACTTTCTTCTCATTCTGAAGCTTGACAGAATAGCCTCCTCTCTTTCCCTGCATCTCCTTTTCCTCTTGGGACTCTGATGTTCCATCTGTATCTTCCATCTAGCAATTGGCCCCTTGTATTCTTTATTGACAAGTCAAGAGCCAATTGGGGAAGAAGACCTTAGTGACAGAATCTACCCTTACATTAGTGTGACCTGAAAGAACTTAAGTGTGAATTTTTAGAAATTGAGCCTTTGGTCTCTTAAGCATATTCTTGCCCCTTCACACTTCCTTCTCTTCTGCTTTTCCACCATGAGTTGTTGCACCATAAGACCTTCTTTAGAAGCCAAGAAGATGCTACTTCTCTGACCTGGACCTCCAGCACTGTGAGATAAAGACATTTGATTTTTAAATTATTTACTGAATTTCAGATACTTTATTATAGCAATAGAGGCTGAGCCACCTGCAAATATTCTGAACACTTCTGAAGTAGTACGAAGATGACAATAGGACCCATCCCACAATTAAGTCATGAAGAGTAGGACACCTGCAGGGGTGGAACAATGCCAGACATTCAGTGAGGATCCCGGAAGTTTTAGATGTTACTGTAATTACTATTATTATAACCATTACAACCAGTAAAAATTCCAAAGCCAATCAGTTATAGAAATAATTGAAACCTGAATTCTATACCAAATTTGGCAAGAGATAACTTCTGGATTAATTATAAGCACAGATTAAACAGACAGAGATTTATAGGGGTAGTGCAGACATATAAGTACTTGGTTCCATTGACTCTGAAATAAATAGCCCAGCAGTCAGAACACACACACACACACACACACACACACACACACACACACACACCACAGGAGGAGGTTGTGTCAGGTTGTGGAGGTGGGGAGTAGCAGCAAGTGAGAGGTTTGGTAAGGTTCTTCTTACCACATTTTCCCTTCATCCCACCCCCTCTCCCCAAGGAACTTGCATAGTGAAGAGTGGGGAGTACTATGGTCTTCCAGGAGCAAAAGAGATGTTCTCTCTTTGTATCCAAAGGATGCTGGGTCATATCTGGAACAGGAAGATGACATTGGAATGTTTCATTCTCTCTGAGTGTCTGAATAAGACCCAAAGGAAAGTGCTTTTAAGACAACACAGAGAGCTCTGGTTCATTATGTGACCCTGTGTGCACAAGTCTATAAACACAAAGCTGGATATGATGAGCACAAGGTTTTGCCAGCTTCCAGAAACAAACTGAATCTGGGAGAACTATCACATGCCTCATCACTGGCCACGCCTCCCATTCAAGTGAAGTCTGCACATTAGTAATGTAGGTACCAACTATGAGTTTGGGAGAAATGCAGAGTCTTGGGCTCCACCAAAACCTCCTGAATTGCAATCTTCATTTTGATACAGTCCTCAGATGAATTATTCATACAAGTGCTTATTTTGGTCTGGGATGCACTGCTTTAGACCATTAAGGATTAAGCCAAAGATGGGAAGTGCTGGCTTATGCCTTTAATCCCAGCACTTGGGAGGCAGAAGGCAGGCAGATCCCTGTGAGTTCAAGGCCAGCCTGGTCTACAGAGTTAGTTCCAGACAGCAAGGGCTATACAAAGAAATCATATCTTGAAAAAACAACAAAATAAAATAAAACAAAACAAAATATCACACCTCTGCAAAAAGCAATAAGCTGGGTGAAGAAAAGTTATAAAAATTCTTGACAATTATCTGTAGTCTATAAGGGGCAGAGACAAACAATGGAATTCCCATCTACACCAATAATGTGGTAAAAAAAAAAAGTGATTGGCCAGTGATACACAATGTGGTCCTTTAATTAAGTAACAGTGGTGTAAGTGAACAGAATTACAGACGTGAACAGATTGATCCTCTAGAAAGACCTTGAGCTATTGCTACCAGCAGGGGTATAATGTACCCAGCAGTATTGGACAGCATCACTGTCCTCTTTCCCAGAAGCCAGGGGGGATGGTTTGACAGCAGCATTAGCACATCTGGCCCAGCATCCCACATGGTTCTAAAAATATCTATCTTTATTGCATAAGAAACTAAGGCCCAGAAAACAAAAAGCATGGCATGATTCTACAACTTGCCCAGGCTAGTTTCTGTTTCATGACAAGGTAGAGTGGACATGGGAAAACATTTTCTAGGCATGAATGATGGAGGGGAGGGTGAACTGGGAGGCCAAGGTCCTGCTCTCTGTACGTAGGTGTAATGGTATCAGTGTAAGCACATTTTCTGTAATTTGTAAGTATTTCCCCACATGTGGTTTTTCTGACCTATACAGAAACCTTCCTGCAGATATTCTTATTGGTTTCAACAATTTACAGATGCAGAAAATCTAACTTTGAGACATGAATCAAGTTGCTTTAGAAGTCCAACTGTAAAGCCAGTTCTCTCAGTCAGGTAGATAATTGAGGAGAGGGTGTTTTTAATTAGACAGCAAAAAAAAAAAAAGAGAACAATTAGAAGAGAAATTAAAAAAAAAACTGCTAGAAAAGAGAAGAGAACAAGGGAGATCAAAAGAGGAAAAATATGCTATTTTTTAATTGTGATTTTTGACTAATTAACCATATTGCATTAAAAAGCTTTATATAATTTATATATGGTTGCTTTGCTTATATTTATGTAAGCATACTGTGTTTGTATGGTGCCTTACAGAAGCCAGAAGAGGTTGTCAGGTCCCCTGGAAATGGAGTTACAGATAGTTGTTAGCTCTGATGTGGGAGCTAGAAACCAAACCCAGTTCCTCTGTAAGAGCAGCCAATATTCTTAGCCTCTGAGCCCCCTCTCCAGCCCCTCCTTATATTTTTAATTGGACCTTTTGCTATGTGGTCCTGTGCCCTTCCCTCAGGCCTAAGCAGGCCTGTAAGTCATTGACCACAGCAAGACCAAACAACAATAGGACCTAGAAGGAGGCATTGCCTTGCCAGTCTTGGCGCCCTGAGGTCTGCTACTGAGCTAAGAAGAATGGACTGCCTGCTGAGCTAGCCTTGACACCTTCCGGACTACTACCTCCTCACCTAGCCTCTGGGCGGTACCAAGAAGAGACTCTGGGGTGTGGGGCTTCCCCTTTATATGTGAAAGCAAATTATTAAACTTTGGGCCTTGATCAGAATACTTGTCTTGGCCCCACGTTTCTCTCGCCCTCCTTCCCGTTAATTCCTAGGCTTCGTCTCAGGAGAACCTGGTGATCGTGGCTGCAGGCAGCTACATGGTCCTACTTCATGTTACTGTTTATCTGACGTTTTAAAACACCTTCGTGAAATTTCAAAACCTTTGACTGTCCATCCTACCTAAAACAACACAAAGGGAACCAAAGTATGTTTTCCAAAATCTCTTTCTATGACAGCTTGCAGTGTAAGTCAGTGTGAAGCTGCTTATCCCAAAACTTTGATGGCATTTGATGGATGGTGGATAGTGGTTTTACAGTGATTACTCAGGGTTTGACCTACAGGGAAGGGAACCATCACTAAGTGAAGATGCATTTAAATGTAGGGCCAGCCATGTATACAGTTTCCATTCATAAAGAGAATCACAATCTTAAATTGTTAATGTTTTCCTTCATATATGTCTTGTGTGGGGGAGATGTGGACATCATACAGGAAGGTCAGAGAGCAACCTGAGAGAGCTGATTCTCCTTCCATTCTGTGGGTCTTTGGAATTGAACTCTAGTCATCAGGCTTGGCAACAAGCACTTTTTACCTGCTTAGCCATCCTGCTGGTCCCAAATCCTAAATGTATACCTAAATGTATATATTGGCAATGGGAAAGAAGTTAGATATGACCTGTTTCAACCACAGTTTTGTTTGCAGACATGGTGACTGACAAGGTCCCCAAAATTAAGGCTTTATTAGAACATGACCCTGAATGTTTGGTTTACAGAATGAAATGCTATTTCAAACAAGCTGAAGGGTTCTGTTTGTTGTTGAACTTTAATTATTCTCCCTGCAAGCTTATGATCAAATCTGCTGTTCTATTTTTAGTCTCCAGGAACAAAATAAGCATATCACATCACTGTTGTATGTCTTCCCTCGTGGGACAGCTACAGAGCCCCAATGGTTTCCATGTCTTTTGCTTCTTCTCATCTATTTAGATGAGAAAAATCTCATCATTTCTTCAACTTCATAGCAGTCTTTATCCCTGAATTCAGCAGTGGACTCAGAGGCTTTTGCCCAGGACCCTTTGAAACCCTCTTCTACCAGGTTTGAGTAGTATCTGATGGTATCCATGTATTCTCAAGACCTGGCACAAAGGCAAAGCTTTGTGGTCCTTGCTTGATTGACAGGCTTTGCTTTGGACAAACACCACTGGGACTGTGCAGAGAGTATTAACTACATGGAGGAGGACCCTCTCTCACAGTGAATGTCCCTCTCCTCTCCAACGGAGAGCCCAGATATAGAGATTAGAGGCACAGAGCAGCATGCACCTGCCTTGTCTTCTCCGTAAGAGGGTAGGGAGGTACTGATGTTGCCATCTACTTCTGAAATCAGGCTCCAGCTTAGTCCTCACACTTCTCCAGGGAACTCCAGGCCTTCAGCATCATGGACTGAGAATCAACTTTATTCTCATTCTCTGGCAGGCAGAGGGTCATTGTTGAGCAACCGAGCCCCAGTCATGGAAGCCAAGCTATTAGATTCCCCTTTGTAATGTGTTTGTGCATTTTACTGTTTCTGTCCCTCTGGTGAACCCCTCTGAACATATATTCAAAGCCGACTATTAACATTTTACTAGATTGTAAGTGATAGAATCTGCATCTACAGAGAATAAAATGGAGGGTCTTTGAGGTAAACCCACTTGCTTAAAGGAACCCCCCTTAGAACCCTGCAGAAGCCTCTCTGCAACCCTGCCTGTTGCAGCTATACCTTTGTAGCTTCCCTGTTGGGAGGAGCCAGGAACACTGACTGAGCCTTGATGAAGATGGCTAATATAGCATACAGAAGGATCCAATGAAAGATATACCATCAACCTTTTAAAACACTATACCAATTTGATAGCTCAATTGCTCGCTAGAATCACCTTGAAAGAAAGAAAACTGCTGGAGGGGACTGCCAAAGAGATGCTGACTAGGACTGACAAGAAGAACATTGCTTTCCTAACCCCCACTGCCTCCAAGTCCCATCAAACCATGCAAGGCCCCCATCTCTTGCACAAGGCCATCAGACCAAGTGGCTGGCTGCCAGCCTGCTGTAAATCTACTTTTGAATTTAACCTTTTCTCTGGCCTCCCCATTAGGATCACTACACAAGCAAAGAAAACAAGGGGCGTCCCTCTGTGACTGCTGCCACCAGAAGAAATTCTGAGGATGAGACAGAAAAGGAAAAATCACAGCAGCGAGGCAGGGGCATACACTTCAGTAACCAGTGAGGGGCTTTCTAAATAATGAAGAGATAAAAACAGGTTAAAATGGAAATAACCATGGCCTGCAAAATTATCAGTGTTGCTCTACAAAGGAAATGTTTAAATACATCCAGAATCGCTGGAACGTAACCAAAGGACTCCTGTTGTCTCTGAAGCTATTCACAATAAATGGCCCTGGTGACTGCAATGTGCCAATTAAATAGTTTGTTTCTGCCTCAGCCTTAATTTGGCAGACAGCTCTGTTGTAAATCTGCATGCTGGGACCAGGGGAAAGTTGTTTCTTAGTGGCACCCCCCAGATTTGACTCTTTGCTTAACTCTGAATGTAAATATGTCATGGTGTTGACTGGGAGTCAAGTGAACAATGCCAGTTGAAAAGAAATAGCCAAGTCCCAGATTAAGATGCTTGAAATGTTCTAATTTACTAACTAGGATTTAAGTGATGGAGAAGGTACCAGGACCAAAAGGGCCCTGATGATATGGAACAACTCCAGGGCTTACTTTTTTTTTTTTTTTAACTTTTGTGTGTGTGTGAGGGGGGTTGGGAGGTGGGGGTGGGGCTGTGGTGATCAAAGGTCAAAGGACAACTTGAAAGAGCCAATGTTCTCCTTTCACCACTTGGGTTCCCAGGATCACACTCCTATCATTAGATTTGGCTGAAAAAAAATCTTTTGTGCTGGGCCATCTCACTAAACCAACTTAAGGATATTTTTAATTAATTAATTAATTAATTAATTCTCCATATATTACATCCTGATTGTAGTTCCCCTTCCCTTTTCTCCTCCCAGTCCTGTCCCTCTTTCCTCTCCCCCAGATCCACACTTCCTTTGTTTCCCTTGAAAAAGAGCAGGTCTCCCAGGGATGTCAACCAAACATGGCATAAGACATTACAATAAGATGAGGTACATTCCCTAATATCAAGACTGCAAAAGGCAAACCAGTAGGAGAAAGGGTTCCAAAAGCATGCAAAAGAGTCAGAGATAACCTCTACTCCCACTGAAAAAAGTCCCACAAGGACACCATACTACACAACTAAAACATATAGATAGAGGATGTAGGTCAGACCGTAATAGGCTACCTGATTGCTAGTCAGTGAGCCCCTATGAGCCCTGGTTAGTCGATTCTGTGGGAGATGTTCTTGTGGAGTTCTTGAAAAGGTTGGCAGGAGGAAGGATTGTAGAAGCTAGAGGGGTCAACGACCTCAAGACTTTTAAGGTGAAATCTAGCAACTCAACATAGCCACCTCATCACCAAGGGATAGACTTACAGCTGAAGACTAAATGATGTCCGTCAAGATGTAAGACACTATCAGGGGCATGAGGAGCTACTTGACATAATTCATAATTTTGTAAAGTAGTCATATTTAAATTTTTTTGCATATTGCTCATTTCTATTATTGACTTTGGGCTTTGCTATGTGAACCACAAACATCTGTCAGCCAGTTGGAATGTTGCTGGCAGACTTTATGGGAAGAGTCCTAGTTTCATTACAAAGCACTCTGAAACAATCGTCTAGAACTCTGTAGAACATAGAGAACTTTGTTGTGAATTGTAAATGATTTTTTTGAAAAGAAGAAAATTGAATACCTTCCACCATGTTTCCTAATGGGCAGATGCAGTAAATGCTGGGATATACCAGGAGGGTGGCATCTCAACCTACCAGTGATCATGTTAGACTAAATCACAAGCAGTCAGGAAAATCTGGTTCCCGTTTATCAATTAAAGACCTGACATGAGACAGGAATGAGAATGGGGTAATTCAACCTGGACCCACTTTCTAACTTCACACGGGTCTAAAGCCACTCCTAAGACCCAGTTCCCTCTGCTTGGTCTGTGGGTGAAATATATCATTGGGCAACTGCAATGAAACTATCACCATGCAATCTCTGCTTAAAAAAATATTATCTTTAGTTTTGAAAAGTTGAACAATTGCAGGAAAACGACAAAAAGAACACAGACTCCCTATACAGTCTAGTTTACATAAGCAAGGTGTCTTTGTTTAGCATAACAAATTTGGTTTGTTCCTCTTCTCTGAACTCCAGATTTATCTGGATTGTTTATCAATTTCTTCCTTTAATTCCATGTAGAATAGTCAATTGAACTAATGGGCTATTTTCCTGTACTCTCCTCTGGTCTGCAACCAGTCTGTTTTTTTATAGCTGGTCTTTAGAGGCTGGCCTTTAAATCAAGCCATCGGTGTCAGAGCTGTGGATAAACTGTACCTCTTAGAAAGGGAGATTCTAGGTATAGGATTTTGAGTTTTGTATAAGGAAAATTTGTCCTTCTTTTCTGATTTGTTCAATTATTTACTTATGTCACTATGGACTCATGCATATTTATTTTACAAATTGGTTTATAGTTTGACTCATATATACATATACATATACATGTACACATACATGTACATATACATTATACCATGGGTTATAACTCAATACTATTATGGTTATTCATAATGCCATTATTCTGGTTGTTCAAATTTTAGCTTTGGCCATCTAGAGATCTTTAAGGTAACCCCTATATCCCTTTCACATGTCCCATTCCTTTAAGCCTTTGAGCCCCCTTTTAACTGTTTGTTACTGTAAAACAACTAAGGCTTATATTATCCATTCCAAAGTCCTAGAATAATGCGTTTTTCCAAAGAGCCTTGATTCTAAGTACTTAAAGTATTTTAAAATCAAGATCTTCTTGTTGAATGCACTTTTAGCTGTTGGGTGTCATTAGCTAACAGAAAGAAGTACTACATAATTGTATAGTGTAATACACAACTGTGCAACCACACAATGAGAGATAAGTATGTGTGTGTCTATCTATCTAGATCTATAACTATGCATATATAAACTTACACATGAGTTCTTACTTGTGTCTCAGACTAATCCGGTAAAACATGGTCCTCCTGAACCTGCCTCCTTTTTTTATCTTCCTTTCCCACTCCAATAGCAAGAAAGCTGGCTTTCATCCATCATTCATTTACTGATACATCTAATACCAATATACATATCATGCACTTTCAGAATTTAGCCTGCATTCTCAGAAGCAAACTGACCAGCTAGAACCCAATGTCAACCCTAATAATTCCCAGTGCAAACATTGCCTCCTCAAGCCATTTAGGGGCACCTCCTTTACCACCCAGTCCCATAAATTCATCATATACCATTTGTGATCCAGTTTGATTTGTGTGATGTAATCTGCACTGCATCCTGGTTAATGTTTGAGCTTGCATATATTAAAGTTCACTTCTCAAGACGTACTCTTCTGTTGCTTTGAGACAATATTTTATTTGTACTTTTGTTTTCTAAACACATGTTAAACTAGGTAGTGTAAAGAGGTAAAGTTTAAAGGAAATCCTTTGTGATTGGAAGTCTGCCCCCACCATCCATCTGACCGGGAGTATTTGTAATTATCCCACCTTCGGTCTAGGAGTAAAGTATGATCTAAGCTGGCATCTCACCTGTGTTAGTCAAGGCTCTGTAGAAGACTTTAACTGAGGGAAAATATATATACAGATATGTGTGTGTATATAATTATAGAGACAGAGATAGAGATGAAGAAAAAGTTGGAGATGGAGATGGAGATAATAAATAGATTTGTGTGTGTGTGTAATTTCATATATATGAATGATTGGCTTAAATGATGAGGTCTTAGTATTCTAACAATGGCTGTCTTCATTCACATTGGATAAACTGAGATCTGACAGTTCTTCAGTCTATGAGGTTGTTTGTCTCAACAATCCTAATCTGGAGCTAAAGACCTAGAGGATACCTGAAGAACCATTGGTCTTCAGTCCAAGTCAAAATGTCAAAGAATCTGGGCTTTAATATCAGCAAAGACTAGCAGCAGCAGCAGCAGCAACAACAACAACAGCAACAGGGTAGGCAAAACTCACTAGCAAGATGAGAGGACATACAGGAAAAAAAACAAATGTTTTTGCTTTGGTTCTCCTTCTATCAGGGTTGATACCAGAGGGTCCTCATATATTTAAGGAGGGTCTTCTACTTCAATTAGCCTAATAAGAAAATCCCTCACAGGGATGACCAGAGGCTAACAGATAGCCACTAAACTAATATACATAATTCCCCATGGGTAATTCTAGATCCTGTCAAGTAGACAATTAATATTAACCATCACACTACCCAAGAGGAAAATAAAAGACATCAGTTAAAAAATAGTAAATGAGGTCTGGGGAGATGACTGTAGATAAAGAGGTTGGCACATACAGAGAAAATAAGAGAGCCTGTCTCTATGTTAAAGTGAGGGCCATGCCCCAAAGACAACTCTGCCCCAGTGAATCAATGCTGACTTCCAGGTCCATTGTGGATCTCATTCTGAGGTTCCTCTCCCTAGGGGTGAAAGGTCCCAAAGTGAATGTGTATGCTGTAATGAAGCATGGCGGGAAGAAGCTAAAGAAACACGGGGCTGGGGATAGGTTGTTCCATTCCCACTCTTGCCCTGAGCTATTCAAATATTTTAGGAATGGGTCATTTGCTTTCTAATTTTGATTGTCAACTCGACTACATCTGAAGTTAACCAAAACCCAAGTTGCTGAGCATTCTTGTGAGGAATATTCTTTTTTTGTTGGTTATTTATTTACATTTCAAATATCATCCCCCTTTTCTGTTACCCCTCCACAAACAACCTATTCCCTTTATCCTCCCTTCTGTCTCACTAAGGGTGCTTCCCCACCTGCCCATCCACTCCTGCCTCAGCACCCTAGCATTTCCCCACCCTGGGTCATCGAGCTGCCACAGAACCAAGGGGCTCCCCTCCCAGTGATGCCAGATAAGGCAATCCTATGCTACATACCAGCTGGAGCCAGAGGTCCTCTCGTGTGTACTCTTCGGTTGGTGGTTTAGTCCCTGGGAGCTTTAGAGGGTCTGGTTGGTTGATATTGTTGGTCTTCTGATGAGATTGCAAACCTCTTCTGCTTCTTCAGTCCTTGCCCTAACTTCTCCATTGGGGTCCCTGCATTAAGTCTAATGTTTGGCTGTGAGCATCTGCATCTTTATTGGTCAGGCTCTGGCAGAGCCTCTCAGGAGACAGCTATACCAGGCTCCTATTAGCAAGTACTTCTTGGCATCAGCAATAGTGTCTGGGTTTGGTGTCTGTAGATGGGATGGCTCCCTAGGTAGGGCAGTCTCTGGATGGCCTTTCCTTCAGTCTCTGCTCCACTCTTTGTCTCTGCATTTCCTTTTGACAGGAGAAATTCTGGATTAATATTTTGGAGGTGGGTGGGTGGCCCCATCCCTCAACCAGGAGCCATGATTCCTTTCTCTGTTCAACCAGCACCTGAGATTCCTGAAATGCTTCCCCATGCTAATAAGGCATTCCAAATACCCTAAATCCCCAGCCAATGGCCTTTGCTTATCCTGGATGTGCCTGCCCTCGGTCCCCCAAAACATCATAAGCCTTGAGTCACCCTAAGTAAAGTTGATCTGCCTACTGTCCTGGTGTCTTATTTCACCAAACACACACATAAGGCTTCCAAACACCCTATCCCTTATATTAGCCATCTCTGCTCCCCTTGTGAATTGTATCAGCTGACTATGAACAAGAGTAGGGAGACCCACAGTATTTGTTTAACTGTGCACTTAAGCCTGGGGCTATACACTTAGTTTATGTTTCAAGACCAATAGGTTACATAACTCCACTATTATGGGCCTGTATGTTCCAGACTTGGGACCACACTGCCACTGTAGCTACACCAGGCATCCTTTGCTGTCAAAGAAACAAGTGCATGCACATTCACACAACTGCATGGTCACTGTGCCTCATGTTTTAACTTCTTCTTCTCCTTCTCCTTTTCTCCTTCTCCTTTTCTCCTCCTTCTCCTTCTCCTTCTCCTTCTCCTTCTCCTTCTCCTTCCTTCTCCTTCTCCTTCTCCTTCTCCTTCTCCTTCTCCTTCTCCTT
>JANHMN010000001.1:157863490-157875702 GCA_030674055.1 Rhabdomys pumilio
CTTCTCCTTCTCCTTCTCCTTCTCCTTCTCCTTCTCCTTCTCCTTCTTCTCCTTCTTCTTCTGACATTTGAAATTGTCATTAGCCAGCTATGTGGGCTCTTGACCTTCGGATGACCATATGTATGCTCCATGTGTATGCTTATGCTTTAGAATCCTTGTGTCTTTCAATCCAGAGGTTTAAACTGGGTACGTTCATTCTTAGGGAAACGGCAGGTAAGCCTTTCCAGGTGGGAGGGCATGACATTTCTGCTGAGTGCCACCTCAGCCCCTCTTGCCTCCTCCACAGATAAGTATTTTAATAGAAGGTTAATGGAGGGCACGCAGAACAAAAGGAAAACCCGAGCATCGTTATTCCATGTTTTACTGTAATAGAGGTCAGCTCTCCTGGTTCCTTCCTTAGATCCATCTTCAAAATGAATTGTTTAGCCTATGAAAACAAAACTAGTTTATTTATGATGCCAGAGAAGCTGTAAATGTGCTCCTGATCTATGCATTGACTAATTAGATTAATTAAGCCTGCATGCATTTCGGAGCAGGCAGGCAGGTGGCAAATAACTTTTGAGATGATTTATATAATATATTCCATCAAGCTTGCGGTTGATGAATAATATTGCATTCATTCCATTAAGATATCGAAGTGGAGGAAGGAAACAGTGCATTCTTGGCTCTGTGTTCTTACCATCAGAGCAACTGTTGGGGTTACTATAGGAGACATAATTCATGCTATTTAAAACAACAGAGAGAAACTACACGGGCCAAGTCTCAGATTCAACTTCGTCTCGGGAATCTCTTACCTTATACAGGTAAGATTCTTTGCTGTGAATTTTGGGAAGAGAAATGGATCCTAAATCTTAGTAAGTCATGGCTGTCTGCTATCAAATTTTACTAGAAACTTTTGTATCAGGTTCTTTGCTAATAGCCTTACTTTCACTGGGTAGCTGTAGTAAATGAGAGTAATATTGGGCAGGTATCAGCTCTCTTTCTCTGTGGTCCTAAGATGCCAGCATACCTAAAAGTGAATAGCAATGCTTACACAAGTGCCCATTCCAGTGTTCTTATTGCTCTTATTTTTAACCAACACCTAAGATGCCAATATTACCTCATACTATTTGAATTTTGTCATTTGGTCTTCACTCACTTAGGATTCTCAAGTTTGTTGGAAATTTCAGCCTCGTTTTCACTCCACGAGTACTGATGATTTATTAATAAATGTAAACAATAAATACAAATAAAAATTCAGACTTTCTGTCTTCACTTGAAAACTCTGAATCAAAATCCATAAGGTCCTCTGCAGTAAAACAAAGCACACAGGTGATTCTTATGTGTACTGAAATTCAACAGCCACATTCTTGGGGCAAAACCCACTATATATGATTGTCACAGAACCTGGAAGAATGTGTCCTGCTTCCTCTCTATAGGTACCGTCTTGCTTAGAAATATACATATCTCACCCAGTTTAGGCCATCATGTCTCAAAGGATAAACTTGGGCCTGGATAGACATTAATTAGTACTAGAGTAGCCTGACCTCTAGATCACCTTTTGCCTTTCTCCTCTTTCTGGTTCAAGTCCAAGAGGCCTGTACAATTGCTTCCACCCTGTTGAGGGCTGCTCCCAGTTTGCCTTTAGGACAGACAATGGAGAGGAAGTGATTCAACAGGAAATTCCACCAACTACTGTGGGACTTAAATGGTCTCCAATGCAAACCTGATATTTTACCCAACCCAACTAGCTTTTTTTTTTTCTCTTTTTACCACAGAGGGTTAGCAGGAAAAGTGGAAAAGACTTCACTGAGGAAGCTGGGAGAACCAGGTAACAGAGAAAGGAGTGGCCTCTCTTTTATAGATAGTAGCAGCTAAAGCCAGCTGTCAACAGAAGTCATTTGATGATGTCTGTAGTAAAGTTTTTCACCACTGAAACAGGAAGAGGGGATAATCCAAAAGCCATATTGAGGAATCTAATTATAAGATGCTATCTTATCATTCTAGATGGCACCAGACAGGTACAAACTGGATAAAAAAAGAAAACCTTCAAGGCAGGGAGGGAATGATAGGTGACCTAAGCAGATGGTACTCCTTCATTCTTCTGGCCAATGGTCACTCTACCTACAGCATGAAGGAGCAATTGTCTGACTAGAGATCTTCTATAGCTCCTGCATCATTTTGGCATTCATTTTTTTCTGCTTGTGACTGCGTATTGTTTTTCCATCCATAGTGGAAATTAACATCATTCATAATTATCCCGATAGTTACTTCTATCAGCTTCCTAAAGAGGAAGTAGCAATGCATCTGGGCACCTGAGGTGAGTATAGGATCTTCCTCAACGGAAGCAGAGAAGATTCTAGCCTCTGAATGGAGAAGGCCTCAGAAGTAGTTGTGTACTGGACCCTCTTTCTGAATGGGGGGAGCTATGTATTTGCAGTGAAAAGAATATCACTCAACCTTATAAAAAATATACTCTAAGGATAGGGAATAGAAAGATCTCATGGTATAGAGCTTCCCACCCAAATGTAGATTTCTTTGAAAAGGGAGAAGCCCACATCCCTAAAAACAAGAGAGCCAAAGGAGAAACAGAAACTTGGCTGAATGAGGACCCCAGCTTGTGAGAGCTAGAGTTAGAGGTGATAGGCCAGAAAGCAACAGGCTATGGTCTGCAAAAATAGCCTTTTGCAAAGAGTGAGGATGGGAATTTTGACAGCCCTTTCCTGATTGGCTGGATGTGGTTAGAGATCAAGCTATCAGGGCCCACCTGGTCTTTATTCCCTTTGACCATCTTCCAACTTCCATACTTTCTCTTAAAGTTCAAGGTGGAGGAAAAAGCAAGGACTTCAGGACTTGGCTGCAGCCACAAAAATACCAAAAGACAGACTTGTAAGTTTCCTGAGCCTGGGGCAGAGTTCCTTGGAGACAAGAATGGCTCTCCTGTACCAGAGTGTTCTGCTAGGGCAGGGTGCTCTTTTGAGACAGCCTCCAGGACTTCATCAGCAGCTATACACAGAGGGACTTATGGTTTCAGCCACTAGAGAACTGAGACACTAGTCTTCAAGACCTGTTGGAGACAGGTGACCTACTCATCTCATTCCTGAGCGTGACCAACAAACATTCTGTGCAAAGTGCTGCTCTCCACTGGTACACTGGAGCCCTCCAAGTGTTTTCAAGCTATAACCACCAGTCTCTTAGCACCTCAGAGCTCCTGAGAGCATAGGGCTGTTCAATCTCTCAACTAGTCACCCCAAAGCCAACTTTGGATTAGAGCTGAAATAGCTCTTGGCTGGCATTCTCTTGCCAAGAGGGTTTTGGAGCATGTGACAAATAAAGTTCCTTTTATTTTCCCTCTTCTGTCTACCCACTCCATTCTTGGAGAGGAAGGCAGACAAGAACCCAGTGGGAGACAGAAGACGGTCTCCACCCACCACCCGGTTCACTAGCACATTTTAAATGCCTACCCCATGAAGCATTGTCACAGAGATGTTCTGTATTCAGCTATAATTTCAGGATTATTCACAGTTAAACTGCTTTCCTTGATAAACAAGTATCTGCTGGAAAATGGATTCTTGAAAAAAAAAAACTACCTATCTGGGTGTAGCCTTGTTATAATGGGGTCTCACTTGACCCTGGACCTGTCTGGCAATGGGAAAAGCTAACAATCAGCTAAAAACCCAATGTTGTATAGATATTGCTTTCTATTGGAATCACTCTCTACTGGAAAGAAGAGGAATGCTTGATAGGTCACATGAAGTATATAACAATTACAAAGCTCAGAAGGTAAACAAAACTTCACAAGTCTCAAGTTCTTGAAACTTAGAAGAATCACGAGGCCCCTTCCCAAGATTATAGAAGCGGTAACAGTTGATATGAAGAGGAGACTCTCTGACAAGTGAAGTTGTCTGCAAATGGTCCAGGGGCACCAAAGATGCCACTGTCATGAGCCATCACTATGCTAAGGTAGGCTTTTCCATGACCTGTGCTCGTGTAAACAGTGCCAATAGTCTCACTAGTTCACTAAGTTGGATTTGAGCACAACCATTCCTTTGATTTGTCTGTGTCTTTTCTGAGATGGATAGCTGTTTTCTCAGATCTCCCCCAAGAAAAGGCTTGCAATACCTGGACAGTTAAAACACAGATTAAAACTAACCCAAGAGCACATGCTTTGATTTTGTTCCATTATTTAGTTGCTGATCTCAATTAGGCTCCTGTCTCCAAATAACTTTCTGTTCTGACAGTTCACAAAATATTAAGTATCCTAATGAGAGATATGCAAGAGGCAAGTTTAGAAAAGATCCATTGGAGGGTTTCATCTGCACCTATATAAAGTGCACTCACTGCTGATCCAAGGCATTCTTTGCTATTATGATTGAGCACTAAATTTAGACAGAAAAAAATTTCCAAGTAAGGCCTAACAGAGATAAGACACATGTCATAATTCTTAGCATTTAGAAGGAAAAATATCTATCAATTTTTTAAAGCATAAAACTGTGATTTGTTGGTTAAAGTCTGAGCTCTGACAAATATATGTATTAAAATTTATGACTATTACCACAGTATAGCGGTCCATCACTCCTCAAAGTCCCTTATCCCACAAGTCCCAATGATTTTCTCTCATGAACCTTAGTCCTGGAAGAATCTCTGCTTTAGTCATTATATTATTGCATTTTAAATAATTTTTTCATTCCATAGTCATATTTTTTAAAAACGACTAGTTTCTTTCATTTCACATATTTCTAAAGATTTGGGCATGTTGTTTCATGTGACAGTAGCTCATTTGTTTTTAATTGATGAGTAATGTTTCTTTGTAGAATTAGATCAGGGTGTGTTTTCCGTTAACCAGTTGAATTATTTTGCCACTTTTTTGCCTCCTTAGCACAACCACTGTAAGTCCTCGACTCTGCCTATTTGTGTGAACAAATGTTTGCATTTCTTTTGGGGAAACAGGCAGGAGTTGTTTGCATCCTCGGGCCCTTTGGCTTAGGAATCAAAGACACTGGACAGTGCTGTCACCTAGCCTTTTTATTGTTCATTTGTTTGGGATGCTTAGAGTTGAATCCAGGGCCTTCTGTATGCTAGGCTGTGGAAGTACATCTTTTTTAGATTTTAACTTTGAGGTGCAGGCTTCTTGATCTCTTTCTTGTGGTTTTAATCTGTATCTTCCTAATGACAGAATATTAAATATTTTCCTACACACCTTGTCATGTATTACAGGTACCTACTATGATTCTTTTCTACTTTATAAATTGAGTTGTTTGCAACACCAGAAATGGAGTAAGAAAGTCACTAATTATAAGAAAAGTAAATATTCTGACTAACCATTAATATTACTGAGAGTCTCAGGACAAAAAAAATTATTGAATAGAATATTTAAGTTCAAGGATCAAAGTGAAAAGTGAGGGATTTCATTTGAGGGACATGGATTCTGAGATTAACACAGGGGAGTAAACTAAAACCCCCAAGCAGAGAGCTCAGGACATGTGGTTACTTACAGAGTACTCAAAAACAAACACAGATTTATATTGATGCTTCTTTCCCATTTTTTGCCCAGATGCCAATTCTAGTATCTTCTAGTGATAACCTTCCCTCTGCATGGTTCTTCCATGACAGATGGAGAAAGCAACTTCAAACCAGTAGCTGACTTCTAAGAGGAATGGTACAGGTTACCAGCCAAGTTAGAGTTGATACCTGGTATACAGTACACCATCCATACAGGGTATTTTCATTCTTTCTTTTCATTATGTTCCTTACTTCCGTGAGGTTGGAAAGAAGATGTAGGACCATGGGCTATCAACTGAATATCTGAGGGTATGTCTGAGTGAGCACAGAGTGGAAAAAAAGATCTTGAGGTTCTGAGAATGGTAAAGGTAAATGTAGTCCATATCTAAATAGTAACCAGAAGGGGGGTGGGCTAATGGTTTTTTTTTCACCATACTGTTTCTGTTTCTCTTGAGGGGTAGATGTAAATTCAACTTGAGGGAAAAAATGTTTCTCTGTTTCAGGAAACACATCTTAATGAATTACTTTGATTTCAAGCAGAATTTTGAATAGGAAAGAGCAAGAGCTCTCTCAATCAAGCCATGGCAAAAAGTCAATGACAAAGCATCCTCATATAGTGTGCTGGGGAATTATTCATGTGTGGATTCCAGTCACACCATATTCAATTCAATTTTCATGGTCACTTTTAGAGTATGATATCTTTTACACACATGCACACACGTGTATGTGTATATGCATATATATGTATATATACATTTCAGATTCTCCTTTTAAATTTATTTTTTATGTATATATGTATGTGGTATGCATTTGAGAGCACACACAGGTATGTAGCTGTGTGTTTGTGTGTCTGTGTGTGCGTGTCTGTGTGCACATGTATGTGGAGGCCAGAGATTGACCAGGGGTGTCTTTTTCAATTGTTCTCCACCCTATTTACTGAAGCAGAGTCTCTTTCTGAAGCTGGAGCTTGCCAATTCCAGCTACCCTAGCTAGCCAACCTTCCCTGGGATCTCTTCCCCTGAGCATCCTTCCCCAGTATAAGTGGGAGGTGGAGGGTGAGGTACAGGATACCATGCCTGCCATGTGTTTTTGTGGGTTCTAGGGCTATGAACTCTTGTCATCAATCTTGCAAGACAATCACTTTATCTACTAAGCCATCACCCAAACCCATATACTGTCTCTGTTTGCATAAAAAGGGAATAAAGTTAAAACTAAGGAAAAATGAATCAAGTAAGGACTTAGATTAATTACTTACATAAATTAGAATTATCACCACTGGTTTGTTCCATGTTATAAAAGAATGCCAAGTTGTTATTCATTTTTCAATAACCATTAAAGCTTTCTCAAAATAAAACCTTGTTTTTTAAGGAACAGTGCCTTTTGAAGACTGAACTTGTCTGGGATACTTGGGTGACACAAACATTGCCTCCTCAGAGTCTCTTTTCTCTGGTGAGGTTTACCTTAACATATTTGAAAAAAAGGAGAAACCGTAGGGTGAAGAATTGCTGTTGTGGGCCATCCTGCAAGGATCCAGTTGGGCAAGAAGAATGAGACAGGTGGCATGATGCATGCCAGGAGCCTGCACATAACTTATAATGGCTTCCCTGTTCATTTTTTAAAGCAGTTGATTTGTTCATAAAGAAGTCAAAATCATATTGTTTCTCTCTTCTATGAGCACATTAATTCTTTGATTATAATCAATGCCTTCTCATTTTTAGTAGCATAGAATAACCTATACTAAGTATGTCCTTACTAAACAGATTTGAACCTTATAAAGCCACTAATGAACACAAAGCAGTAATGTGCATAGTGTAAGAAAATATAGTCAGCTAATACTCTCATCAATTAGTTATAACAAATGTTTGTGACATCTTTTAAAATGAACTGCCATTAAAATTACTAAAGTAATTAAATAGACTTTACAGATTCCTCCTGTTGAGAGAGCTTCTCCACCCAGGAAAAAATATTAAAAGGTTTTCAGTTCAACAAGCAAAAACCATATTTTGAAAGATTAATTTCCATCTTTTTGACATCCTTGTCACTCAAAGATAGAAAACTTGATTTAGGGGTTTCAAACTCTGTCATTTAGAACAAATTTCAAGCTGTGGCTGTCTATATGAAATTTCAGCAATAGTGTTTTCCTGGCCAAGTCATTATGGCCTTCAAGATAGAGTTTGTAGCAGAGACTCTGGCAGCTTCTAAATGGAGCAGATTGAATATTGATATACTGTTAAATGTTCCATAATTAAAGGTGCTTCTTTATAGTGTCTCCTTTATTCTATTCATTTACTCAGGAGATGTTTATTGAGCACCACCCATTTTCCAGACACCCTTTTAATAATTCCTTTCTGTTTCTTGAATGAGAAGTCACCTGAATGAATTAACAAATGTATGAATGAGGGAACCAGGGGATGGATGGATGGATGGATGGATGGATGGATGGATGGATGAGCTGACAGGTCAGCAGGTAGATGGGCAGATAGATGGATGTAAGGGTAGATGAGTAGATGGATGGGTAGATGGATGATGGGTTGATGGATGAGTGGACAGGTCAGCAAATAGATAGACAGATAGATGGGTAAAAAGTGGATGGGTAGATAGATGAATGGGTGAATGAGTAGACAGGTTGGCAGGTAGATGGGCAAATAGGTGGATGGAAGGGTGGATGAAAGGGTGGATGGGTGGATGAATGGGTAGATGTATGTATGTAAGTATGTATGTACGTATGTATGAGTGGACAGGTTGGCAGGTAGATGGGCAGATAGGTGGATGGAAGGGTGGATGGGTGAATGGATGGGTAGATGTGTGTGTGTATGTATGTATGTATGTATGTATGTATGTATGAGTGGACAGGCTGGCAGGTAGATAGGCAGATAAATGGACAGAAGGATGGATGAGTGGATGGATCAATGAATAGATGAATGGATGGATGGATGGATGGATGGATGGATGGATGGATGGATGGATTGGTGAGTGGACAGGTAGGCAGGTAGGTGGTGAATGGATAGGTAGAAGGGTAGCTGGGAGGATGAATCTACAGATATATGGATAGATGGATGGATAGGTGGATGGATGAAAGCAACAAATGAATGCCTGGATGGATGAATCAATGAATAACTGACTGGTCAAAGGGATGCCTTCACAGTCCAGTCACTGTAGTGAAAGAAGGGAAAACTTTCAAACACAAACTCTCTTAATTAAGATCATGGCCAGGAAGTGATTCCCCTGTAGATCTTTCTGTTGGGGATGTCATCTCTTACAATATCCTTCTCCTATGAATCTGCCATATAGGTACTGATCTTACCCCTCCCCATCCTTACCATGGTTCTAGCCAAAGAGGCAGTTGAGTATCTTCACCTAGTCCTTGCGTTTCCCTTCTTTTTTTCTTTTGTTGTTGTTGTCATTTTATTTTTTGGGTGGGGGGGTTGTTTGTTTCTTCTTGGAACCAACAGGAAGTTCACTACTCTTTTCTACCTACCAGAGTCTGCTCCATACCATTCTCCAGTTTCTTAGATATGTGAGACCTGGTATCTTGCTATCATGGGCTGGTCTATGACTTTTTATGGCTGTTGTTTCTGTTTACTTAGCTAAAGTTTCTATTATGAAGACTTTAAAAGGTAAAAACAACAATCAAAATAGCATAGTTCATATACATAGCATATAGGATCATATATGTTCTTGAACATATCTTATACGTACCATATCTGCAAATGCTCTCCACCCAGAGCTGACCCTAACTCATATGTCCCCTCATTCCCTAACTTTAGGCTGATCTTATCCCAACCTCTTCTCATTCTGTACCTCTGAAATGACACTGCTCCAGCCATCCTTTTGTCCTCTAACTAAGACAGACCCTGCTCCATCTATCTCCCCAGACTCCTAATCAGAGCTAACCTCTCCCATCCATTCCTTATCTTCTAAGCTAAGGCTACCCTAGCTCATTCATCCCTTCAGCCTCTAATAGAATCGACCCTGCCCTGTCCAGCCATTCAGGTTCTGTCCACACTTAAATAATATTATTTTAAAGTAATTCACCCAGCACCATGCATTTTCTGATTAACCCTCTTTTTGAAGAAACAAAATGTTTTTGTAAGATTTTAAGTTTCTCAAAGTAGTAAAAATAATACTATTTGTTTAAAACAGGACAAATGGGGGAAGTAAAAGGATAAATGAAACCATCCTAAAACAAGAGGGAATTGTGGGAGGGTTTTCTTATTGGCAGCAAAACTTGAGACCAGAGACTGCACATTGTTTTCTTTCTGCTTCTTGTCTCTGTCTCTGTCTCTGTCTCTGTCTCTGTCTCTGTCTCTGTCTCTTTCTCTGTCTCTGTCTCTTTCCTGGCCTAGTGGATCCTGAAACCTGGCGACACATGGTACAAGCCCTTACTTTCTAAAATGTATGATTCTGGAGCAAAGAAACACTTAAAGCCCCATCTAATGTGCCCTGAATAACCTTAAGGAGCACTGTGATTGGTCCAGTTCCTTGCATGAAACAATCACTAAAGTCAGGGGGCTGGACTATTCCCTGACTGATGATACAAGGTTCATACCTGGGTCTGGTCCACTGTGATTCACTGAAAGGAGACACAATCATTATGGGAAGTACTGTCATTAAATCATTAAAGAGAGGTACTGTTTATTGAAATCCTCTGACACTAGAAATATGATTTGCAAAAATGAAACTAACTGAACAATAAGTATGGTTACTTAACTTGTGAATGAAGAAAGTAAAATTCAAAGAAATTAGGAAGTTTACCCACCTTCCAGCTCCTACAAAATACTTCAGGTGTTTTGAAGTAAAGGAAAGGCAGACAGTAAGTAAAAAAGACATTTTAAGGTACAGACTACAAGTGATTTTGAGGGTTGAGAATCTTAGACAGATCTAGCAATAAGAAATTCTATCCTTAACTCCCTTGTGTCTCAGTTTCCTGATATGGTAAGTCGTGGTCACAATATCTACCTTCCCAGGCTGGTTGTAAAGATTGCAAAGAAGAATGTATGTGATGTGATGTGTCTCAGACAGTGACCAGCTCTGAATAGAAAACGAGTGAGTGGTTGTGATTGTTATTATTAGTAATATAATACACTGACCCTGGTGAGCATGAAGAGATGAATATTGAAAATAAAAATAAATCTGGGGTCACAGGCTAGGATAAAAGGCCATGATTGTGAAATGAAAACACTTTGCCTTTATTAATTCTTATAATAGAAATCCAAAGAGCCATAAGCGCTTATTACTTTCCAAATCAATTGAACATACTCTGCCCCACTGCAGGAATTTGGGAAAGTTAGAATGAGAAAGGGAAGGAAGTTACTAAAAAGGGAAAAACTAAAAAGAAAAATAAAGAAATTAACCAAAAAGGTGAAATATTTGAGTGGTTTTATCCAGTTAAGGTGGATATTACATCTCTGCTTCCAGTTCTAAAGAGAAACCAATAAAATTGCTTAAAAGAGGAAACTTGTCCCAGTGAATGGTGCTAGCTTTCTAACTCAACCTGACACTGAGTGTCTGTAGTTGATGAAGACTGAATGGCTGCTTCTGCTTGCACAGCTGGAAAGGATTGGCCATGCAAGGGAAAAGACAATTCTGGAGAAATACCACACTGGGAATATACACTTTGGACTCTAGATAAAGTTGTCTGTCTCAATTTTTAGCTTTCCAGCCATGTTTCTTGTTAAAAAGTCATGGCTCACCAGGTTGAGGTCTCTCTCTCTCTCTCTCTCTCTCTCTCTCTCTCTCTCTGTGTGTGTGTGTGTGTGTGTGTGTGTGTGTGTGCGCGCGCGCGCATGCGTGCATGTGAAGCAATCTAAGTGGGAAGTTTCTACAACCAGGGGATTCTGGTTAAAGGGAGATCCATATAGATCTGTGAGGCCCTTTTCCAACTGAAAAGTTTCTATCATCCCCTGCCACAGTCAATAAAATCTAGTGGCCTATTTTCAAACAACTGAAGAAGCACAGGCTCTTTTTGCAGATTCTTCCTGCTTTCAAAGAAATCTATGTAGGGCTAGAGGGGTGAATAGCTAAAAGTATAGGGTGCTCTTCCAAAGGATCTGAGTTAAGTTCCCAGCACCTACATATGGCAGCTCACAACAGCTATTACTTTGGGCCCAGTAAAGACACCTGGATACATATAGAACATACACCACACACATATACATACTCATGCACACACACATATATATTATTATAAAATATATATAAAATTATAAAATAAAATATATATTTTTATTTATATAATTTATATTTATATATTTATATTTTTTATAATTTATATTTATATATTTATATATAAATATATTATATTTATATATAAAATATATAATATATATTTTATAATAATATATATATATATCTGACTAATACTATGCTGATAGGACACTGGGGGAATGAGATAACAGGGCTTTATAAATTTAAGAATGAAAAATCTAAAAAGGTGACCAAACCAACTTGGGGATTCAGGCTAAGTAGGAGGAACTGCAGAATTGTAGTAGCAGCTGTCTTAGGGTTTTATTGCTGTAGATAAACACTGTGACTCCAACAATTTCATAAAGAGAAACGTTTAATTGGAGCTGTCTTATAGGTTTGTAGCTTTATCCATTATAGCCATGGCTGGGAGCAGTGGTAGTGTGCAGACAGACATGGTGCTAGAGAAGGAGCTGAGAGTTCTACATGTGGAGCAGCAAGCAGAGAGAGAGAGAGAGAGAGAGAGAGAGAGAGAGAGAGAGAGAGAG
>JANHMN010000001.1:157875802-157885930 GCA_030674055.1 Rhabdomys pumilio
AGGGGGAGGGAGGGGGAGGGAGGGAGGGAGAGAGAGAGAGAGAGAGAGAGAGAGAGAGAGAGAGAGAGAGAGAGAGACTGAGCCTGGCTTGAGCATTTGAAACTTCAAAGCCTGCTCCCAGTGACCTTTTTTCCAAATGGGCCACATCTACTCTAACAAGACCAGACTGCCTAATAGTGTCACTCCCTATGAGCCTATGGGGCCATTTCCATTTAAACCACATCCAAAGGAGATTATTACACCTGCTCAAGTACTTAGGCAGTGGGGAAAGATGGGGAAGAGCCTGTATTAGAACTACAAGAATGATTGATTGACACTCAAATGCATGGCTGCCATTTTATCTTGGTTAGTACCCCACCCACAGGTTCAAAAATAAACTGCTTTGCTATTGCTACCAGAGTCTGTTGAATTCTTTGTCGAGAGGAAAGCATCTCGTTTTCTATACTCTTGGTCACACAAGTTCTGAAAATGTACTCAGACATCTGGAAAAAATTAAATATCTGATAAAGGTAGTCAAGAATGGCAGTGTGTGTGTGTGTGTGTGTGTGTGTGTGTGTGTGTGTGTGTGTGTTATGTGTGTGAAGAGTCAGATGCTGAGTGGCCTTTGGAATGCCTCCAGCTCAGTCATTTTTCTTATTATTATGTCCAGCCACAATCTGAAATAAATGCTTTCTATGGCAGAGAGACAAAAAATTGGAAGGACCAAAATGATTAAGGTGGAAGCCAGCCTTCTGCACCTAGCATCTTGGACTTTGGCTGAGCTTTGAGAGTTACTTGGAGTGTTCTTTTTACTCCCCTATTTCTGGAGAAATCCCTAATGATATTCAGAATGGAAGAAATGTAGAGAAATAACATCTATTCAAAATCTGTGATTCCAAAGGGAACAGGTTCCTTTAAGAGTCAAAGGGTTGCCAAATTTAAAAAATGGGGCAGGAAATTATTGAGAGCATTCTCAAAAGATGAAAATAAATAAATTTAAAAAAACATTTAAAACACTTATCATTTTTAGCCATTATGTAAATGAAAACTTAAACTACTTTGAAATGTCATTTTATCCCAGTCAAAATTGTCAGGATTAATAAAACAAACGACAGCATCTGCTGGAGCAGATGTGGGGAGAGAACACTTTTCACTGCTGGTGAGAATGCAAACTTGTACAGCTACTATCAAAATCGGTGTATACATTTCTCAAGAAGCTGGAAATAGATACAGCTAGACCACTCTTGGGGATATATCCCAAGGAGTCTATATCTTACCACAGAGATACTTGCTTATGCATGCTCATTTTCTGCTTTTATTCATAACACCCCCAAACTGGAAACAACTTAAATGTCCATCAGCTGATAAATGGGTAATAAAAAATTTAGTATGTTAACAGAATGGAATATTATTCATCTGTTTAGAAACATAAAGTTATGAAGTTCAGAGATAAATAAATGGAGCCAGAAGCAATCATCCTGAGTGAGGTAACCCTGACCCAGATGACAAACACTACATGTTTTCACTTATATGTGGATGTTAGGTTTTAAGCTGTAGATAGGTATGTTTCACTCAAAATAGATATTAAATCGCTGGTAAGGAACTAGGGAATAGGAAGGGGTTTTCAAGGAAGGGAAATAGAACACAATGCTAGAAAGAGACAGAACAGAAACTAGAATAAGTGAGTTAAATGTTGAGAAAGATGAAACAACAGCATAAATGGGGGATACAGAGAAGGATAAATAACATGAAAGGTCTTTTGAAAAACCGCATGGAAGCCTTTTACTGTAGAAACTTCCTAAAATACATATACATATAAAGGGATTCAAATGAAGTTATATCATAGTTTTGAAGACAATGCCCTAGTTAGATATGTGCTATCAAATCAAACCCCTAGCAACTGGAAAAGATTACATATTTTTTGAGTCATTTTCCAAAGGGCTCTAATAGACCCCACCGAATACTTCAGGTTTAGTGCTCATGCTATTGGTAACTCTCCACAACCTTATGTTATGGCACTATTGCTGAAGACACTACAAATTTATGTCAGAGAAAATGGAGAAATTGAGCTGACTCAACTAGAAGCTTCACCCCTGTTGGCGAGTATCATAGTGCTGGAAGGTGCTGTGCACATGACTGGAAAGGAAAAGGGATCATCAATAGTATTTAACTACAAATCTTGTGAGCTATAATAATGAACTGCCTGCAAGGTATAGTCCATGGTGCAATAGTGGTCTAAATGTTATTGAAGTTACTAACCACTTTAGTAACCACTAAGTAATTAGATTCACAGTCTTCCAAAACCTGAGGCTAGACAGGCCATAGGCCCTAGAGCAAAATGAACTGCTATTACTTTGTTAAACGAATGTAGCAATAAAATGACTCTTGATAATATATGACTTTGCACCTAAATCAAATCCTACACTCTTCAGAAGGTCTTCTTCTTATAGTGGATGTTAATTAACACAGAGACGTACAACTAGACAATGTATAGACAGTGAGAGACTTTGGAATACTCATCCTTAAATGGAATGACTCGAACCCCTTCCTTCCAGGCTCAGGAATCAATGGGGAAGAGGAGAAAGAAATATTATAAGTGCCAGAGGTGGTGAATGACTCCAAGAAAAAAAGTATCTTTTAGATATAAGAGGGCTAATGTACATATTATTTACAGAGACTATGGCAGAACACATAAACATGCACAGATTCAAAATGTCCAGCGCTGAGAATGGAAAGAGCAGACACAAAGTCCAATCACGATCTAAGAAGCTATTTGCAGTTGGTACCTGCTAGGAGAGAGGAAATTGGTTATCTCCAGTGGAGTGTCCCAGGGTATATCAACTGTACTTCAGGACAGTCCCCGTGCTCAAGAGAAGTCTGGCCAACACAAAAGAAACTCCTTGGTTTTGGATTTATTATTTTGTGTCTCCCTTTACTTTACTTTTTAAAGATAAAGAATATGAAGGGGGAGAGAGTAACTGGGAGAAGTTGGGGGAGAGGCAATGAGATAATTAAATACATTGTTGGGTAGTCAGTGCTTGATTTGAAGGGGTGGCAGTGCCTCTTATACAAGGAGGAAAATTCTAACACAGAGTACGAAGCTCCGGTATGGGGAGAAAGACAGGCATTGGCCTGAATCTGCTGACTTTTGCCTAATTTCTTGCTTCCTAGCTGCTCTCCATCGCCTCTCTTTTTCTCTATGCTAAACAGGCTTCCCAGTTTCTGTCCTGATATGGCTATACCCACACTGGATGGCCAGAGAATGCCTCTTTCCCTCAAGTTTCTCATGATCTTGGCAGTAACCCACCTTTGCTGCCTGAGCGAGTACTCTATGCCACCCCCACTTGGCCAACCTATAGCAGCACTGGAAACTATGATTTCTGCATTTGAAATATAAGTTGACACTTGGCCTAGTAAATGGCGATGTGCTAAATAGGACTTAATGACACCAGGTCTAGCTACAGTGTACACTACTGTTGCCCATTTTCTTCAATAATGCCGCTACTGACAACCACTCTAAATTTTTCATTATGGAAGATATCAACTATTCATGTAAATGGGGAGGGAACACGCATTGGCCAGCGCCCACAGACAATTTTCTGATTAATCTCACATTTGCAACCCTAAAAAGTAGTTGCATAGTTAGCAAATCACTATGATATTGCATAGTTACATTTTCAACTAAAGCCGAATTCGCAACGTGGTAGTTTTGGCAGCCCAGACGTTTAAGACCACATCCTGCCTGGCTTAGTAGGGATGGCTCATTCCATCATGACTGAGCTGATCTGGTCTAAACGGCTGAAGTGAATCTAGTCAAGACATTATGCATATGCTCTCATCTTTAAAATAGAATGTGATTTAGAAAGGTCATAAACATGCTGTTTCTTCAGGTTGTTCCATGAAGACCTCCTTTCTGTCTCTGATAGCAGTTTGGCAAGGGAATACATGTATTGCTTCTGATCTCAGCCACAAAAAAAAGCCAATGAAGTAACCCAGATCGTGCCAGGCTCCCCCAATAATTCATTACACGGCCCATGTGTGAGTTTATCTAAACATTTTTTGAAACTGTTTCTATTTCTAGCTTGTACCAGTTCTGGATAAGACTGCCGGAGGCCATGAGATAATCGAAGAAGAGTACGAGGTTGTGGTTAAATAATGAAGCCTATGGGCACCTGTGGCTCTCCACTAGGCACAACATTGCTTAAGTGGACTTCAGAGGCAAGGAGCGAAATTAGTAGTCAGATCAGCCAAACGTTTTCTTTATTGCTAAAGGGCTTATCCTCTAAACCAATAAATCCTCACATAGTTGAAAGTGAGTGTATTTTTTTTAAATACTTCAGATGCTTTGTGATGTTTCATACGCCGAGGTGCAATCTAGACTGGTGGCATTAAGGTTTGTTGAAGAGCTCTTACAAGCCTTATCTTCAATAACCACCATCTGGACATTTGTCTTTATTGAGGTGAAGATGGATATTATGTATGTACGTGTGTGTGCATGTGCGTGTGTGTTCTGCTGTTTCTTCTTTAGGTTAAACATAATAATGTAATCACGAAGAAGATAACTTTGCACTTCCAAACACACTTCCTAGTAGCACAAGCAAATCAATTTGTTTACAGTGCCATAGACTAATATACATAGTATCACCTATACTTTCTTTTCTGAAGCATTGCATACTCAACCTTGGTAAGGGCGTGGTAACAAGGAAACCTTCTTGGAGATAAAACTAGGTGACAACTAGCTCAGGGTAGAAAAATCTATACCAAACAAACAAAGCTTAAGTCCTCAAGAATTTTACCATGCCAGCAGTAAATGCTAAAACATATAAAATTGACAGACACTTGTGTATCCTGCATAATCAGATTTAAACCAATTTGAATTGCATTAGTTATAAGAGTCTGTAAAATGCTAATTGAGCTTTATTTCATGGATAAATTTGTTGTGATACAAATAGCTTTGAATTAAAATTCACTGGTGATAGCCTGTGTTTGTGCTTTTACCACTTAATGATACTGTTTTTACAAATATATCAAAATAGCTGTCACCCATCAGGAGGCTAAATTTTGAACCCAGTGAATTCAAATGGGATATGATAGCATCCGTGGCACCAAATACAAAGCTGCGTATTGCTAAGAAAGATGTTTTCTTCAATAGCACTGGCTTTTCATAGGTGACATCTTGAGTTTCTCTACTAGAAACTGCAGGTGTTTCCATAGTGGACAGAGGAACACTGAGTCTATCCAGGTACAAACTGGGACATTATTAGTCAGGCAAAAGACTAAAAATGGAATAATTGAAGGTTTAGTTAGTCTCAGAGGGCACTTGACCTGAAAGTAATAAGTATATTTCAGGACTAAAGCTCTTATGCCCAAGAGAAGGAAACCAGAAGTTGGTTTTTTGTTTTGTTTTGTTTTTTTGTTGTTGTTTTTTTGTTTTGTTTTGTTTTTTATCATAGTAGGAGAGTTACCTGTATGGACTGTACATGTGCACCTTGCACTACAAGGCACAGATTCTCTTCTGTCTTAGGGCAGATGCTACACACCCTGCTTTCCTTACCTGGAGTTCTTTACCTCCAAGGTCATCTCTTCTTCATGTGGACTTCAGCTTCCCCACCTTCTTAGTCTGGGCCACACAGTGCACAATCTACACATGAACAGAACTGTAGATATTTAATATAGTCTATAAATTACTTGTAAATGTAGTATCTGTTTCAATATCTACATTGGGAGATCTAAAGTGCACATCCAAACTGTGATACTTAGCACTGAAAGGTGAGTCAAAGATCAAATCTCTTCTCCTAACACTAGTACTCGGAGGCTCCATCCATCTCTCCCTCTACTTCACTACAGACATTCCACTTTAAAACTGCTGCTTCACTAGCTTAGTGAGTTGTGGTTTTAAAACTATACTGTGAGGGTTGGGGAAGTAACTTGGTGACTAGGTTCCTTTACCAGCACCACAAAATTAATTAATTACTAATTAATCTAAAAGCCAGAGTGATGTGAGTGTGGTGTGGATACAGCAACATCCGCAATCTGTCTCAGGGCCCACCCCAGCTGGACCGCATCTTTGCATGACCTCCATGATCTCTGTGTACAAGGTTCACAAAGCGCTGCCTGTCTTAAGAACTTAGACTTCTTTAAGCATATGGGCCAGGTTATATGAGGGCAAGGTCTTCTTTTTCCATTTGAATGTTAGTGTACTGGCCATCACTTGTGTGAGATGATGATTCTCATTATGACTGACACCAAGTGGACGAAAGGTGGATGAAGAGAACTACAGGTCTCCAAACTTCAATGTGCATTCATCTGTCACAAATAATCCAGTCACTGGAAACTGTCATTTATTTCTGTGGGGATGCAACTCCTCTCCGTCTTCCTTTGGTTCTTTATTCATTCACAGGAAATTGCATGGTCAACACATCTTCACTGCTGAACTACCAGCTCTTTGTCATCTGCTCCATCAAATTCAAATATTTTCCAATCTCCTGTATATCTACCAGAATGGTAGAGCACAGGATGTTGAGAATTAATCATAAAAATCCACCCACTCTTCCTTTCTTCCTTTTTTCCTCCCTCCCTTCCTCCCTCCTTCCTTCCTTCCTTCCTTCCTTCCTTCCTTCCTCCCTTTCTTTCTTCCCTTCTTTGCTTTCTTTCTTTCTTTCTTTCTTTCTTTCTTTCTTTCTTTCTTTCCTTCCTTCCTTCCTTCCTTCCTTCCTTCCTTTCTTCCTTCCTTCATTTTCCCCACTCTTTCCTGTTTCTCTTCCTTTTAATCCCATTTTTTTTGGTTGGCACATGCTAATCAAATAAGCATGTGTTTAACAATCATAGAATGCACAGAGTCAAAGGCAACACTAATGGATTATCTCCCCACTTTTATACTTTTCTCTGGGCTGGGGTGACCAGGGAATGAGATCAGCCAGTGATGACAAGTATGCAGTCTCCCAAACCAAGTCTTGTAAAGTAGAAAATCTTACCAGAAATATGTAATCAATTTAAGCTTATTTTATGCAAATTACACCCTATTAAGGAAGCTTGTGAACAGTCTTTCTGAAAACAAGTTTCTGTGGGCTTTTTTGGCACAGCTGTGATCGACAGTACTAAATGCCAGCAGACTTTGCATATTTAAAATACTTAATGATGGGGAGAAAATATAAAATTAATTATCTTTGTGAGAAAAAAAACCTGTCAGACAGCTAATTTATTAAAAACTAGTTTAGAAAATTACTACATAAAACATTTCTAAATAAGAGAAATTGATCTACCTAATAATAGCTACTGGAACTACACCAGTCATGCCGAATTCAAATTTATGTTGAGCTCCAGTCCAAATAATAGATGACATAAATTATACTTATACAATCAGTTGCCCATGGCAGTCTTAGGCAGAAGGAAGGCCCTTCAGACCATAGTCACGGGTCCTAAGGTTTTATACCGGAGGTATTTCAGGGAAGTCAGGAAACTTTAATATTTCAACTGTACCAATAAAGTATATATATTTTTTCTCATGTGTGCTGTAGTTTCTATGGTTTATTTCAAGATAGTATGTTTCCCACTGTCTTCATCAGTTTTGCCTTTTGGTATTGGACCTCTCTGACTGTTTTCGAAACCATGTGCATTAAATATAGAAATGTGTACATCATCATAATACGTGGGTGAGGCAGATGAAATGGTTAAGCGATGCTGGGTTATTAAAGCATCACATTGGTCTGAAACTTCCAGCTTCACATAAGGAATGTACTGTTTGAAAAGAATGAAACGACACGACTTTATTACTTGAAGATATTTATGCACATAGCTCCCTGAAATGGAAAAGCACACACTTTTATCGTCCTGCTCCCATAACTCAAAACTGTTGAATAGATTTAGTATTTTTAAAATGAATTAAAACCAGACCTGGGCGATTTAAGCTCCAAAGCTGGTGGTTTTCATAAAGTGTAAGAAGAAAATGGTGACGACAGAGAATCCTCCACCAGTGCAAGGTGTGGGCCCCAAGAAACCAGGCTGTGGAGTACCAATGTTAAACCTAGGCTAACAATGGATAATGCAAGCCAAGTTAAATGACAGAGAGCAGAGGAAGAGGAGTCAGCTTCCTAGACTCCAGAACACTCTTTCTTTAAAATGGAGGCAGTATGTGGCAGAGATCTCTTCTGGGGACCCTAAGACGGAAAAAGTTCACTTTAACTTGAGGATGTTTGGGTTCCCTAGAATTGCTATCTTTGGGCTTGTAGAGAAACAGTAACCCAAATCGACCACCCTAGTCGCTTCTGCTCTTATTTTACTAATAGGAGATCAGACAGTGCACCTCTGAGTCTCTGTTAGCTTGTCTACAGCTCCACAGCTGACCTCACTCCCCTTGCCCACTCAGCTGTCACACAGAGATTCCTCAGGAGGACACCATTGCCCATTTGGACTCCTGAGACTGAATGGTCCAGAACCTTCATGGAGAATAACCATACTGCACCTTAATTTTCCTCTTGTTCTGCCTTTAAAGATGCCTTAGAAAGGGAAGGTTTGAATTATCATCTCCTCCAAGTCATTTGATAAGTATTTGTTCCATACCTTCTGTGAGAAGACATGGAGAGAAATGCAAAGCTGAGTGAAACCGTAAAAAAATGGCAAGATCCTAACGGAGACATGCGTGTACAGCACAGTGAGAATCTTACAGCTACATACGGCATGACTGTTAGTAAGCAGGCAACAATCACCTTTGGCGTGATCGTGATCGGAAAGGAAGGGTTTTGCTGGTGGAAGCTGCCACCCTCCGAGCAGGGCTATTAGCAAGCTGTTGGAACACCGGCTGTACCAGACTAGAACCTCTTTGGGGGAACATTTGCTCTTCTAGCTCCCTGCCTTCCACATTTCTCCTGCTCTGGTTTTGCTCTATAGTCATTTGATCCTCATCTGGATCCTACATTCATATCCTGTCTAAGAGCAGAGCTGTGTGCCCTCCTGTTCACACCAGGGGAAACAACATGCTATCAGATTGGCTCGTGCCCATTCACATTTGCACCAGTTCCACAGCTACTTCTTATTGACAGCTTTTGATGCACCCACGATTACTGAGTGGCAGAGATATACATATCTATATTGCTTTATCTCGATGCTCATTTTTGTAAATATAAAATTGGAACATGGACACTCCTCTATATTGTAACCTTGTATTCATAGCATTCTCCCAGTCTATTAGTAAGAATCCTGCATCATTTTTATTCTGTTGTGAATATGTGGTGTGTGTATCTGTATAGGGAGGAGTGTGTGCTGGCAGTGTGCAGGTAGGGGTCAGAGAGGGTGTCTGTTCTGCTATCTTCCACCTTAGTTCTTCAAGAAAAGGTCATTACTATGCCTAAAGCTTGGGACTATAGCTAGGCTGGTTGGTCACTGAGTGTCCAGGATCTACATATCTCTACCTCCCACAAAACTGTCTGGGGTTATAGGCACGTACTTTCATGCTAAGCTTTTATACAGGTGCTTGGAATTTGAATTCATGCCTTCTACTTGCAGGGCAAGCACTCTTACCCACTGAGACATCTCCTCTGCTTCCTGATCATTCTAATAGCTATATAAGATTTCATGGTGGAGACACTGAATTTGCCATCCATCGCTACCAAAAGCTAGACCTGGCCTCCATTTTATTCTTTTTCTTTGCTGCAGTTAAATAATAATGTATTTATATCCTTAGATATTTTCACTTCTCTATTGTTGATTTTCAGGAATAAAATTGCTAGGATAGAAAACACACACACACACACACACACACACACACACACACACACACACTCAATTTTAATAGAAATTTCCAGGCAGGTTGCTTTCAAAAATTGTTTTAATTCACACTACCAATGTGTGAGAAAATATTCTTTCTGTACTCCTGTCAGTAACAGATGTTTATACTTTTTTTCAATTTTTAGGAATTGCTTTCTTGTTTTGAATCTATTAAAATGCTTAACTCTATAAGACATTTTAATAATTCCAGACTGATATTCTCGCAATCAGTTATATTCAAAGGAGCCCAATCCTTGCCTCCTGGCCAGTGTCACATGCTTTCTTTTCCCATACCTAATAACCTTCATTAACTTAGTGTTTATTCTTTTATAATGTAGTCTCTCTCTCTCTCTCTCTCTCTCTCTCTCTCTCTCTCTCTCTCTCTCT
>JANHMN010000001.1:157895119-157912539 GCA_030674055.1 Rhabdomys pumilio
GTGTGTGTGTGTGTGTGTGTGTGTGTGTGTGTGTGTGTGTGTGTGTGCTAGTGGTGGTGATGGTAAGTACATGGAGGAGTAGAAAGGAGAGTCAAGTCTAAACTATAGATACTTCTAAACCTTCCTCTCAATAAAGGCATCATGAACTGAAAATATGTCGAAAGAGATTAGCTATGTTCTTGGACTCAGAATATTTCCATTAGCCTTGGGTTGGGAAGAATCATCAATACAAAGATTATTATAAAAAATGAATTATTACTGACTGCCTTTGGCTTGTCTTCTATAGTTATTTTAATTAAAATTAAACATTTTAGTTACATTTATTTTTCTAGTGTGTGGTATGCACACAGTCATATGAATGTGGAAGTCAGAGGACAACTGTGATAGTCAGTCCTCTCCTCCCAGGTAGGTCCCTGGACTCGGATCATCAGGCTTAGCAGTAACCTTCATCACCTGAGCCACACTGCCAGCCTTGTTTTGTATAATTTATTAAACACTGCAGGAAATGTAGTACACTTGGTGTTGGGTCTTGCCTCTTATTCCAGCCTTATTTTAGAGCTGTGTGTAGCTTACAGATGCTGGTCAGACATACAAGGGACCATCATACTACATATCTCAAGAATGGAAGAAGATAAAAATTCAAATACATTTTGTATGAAATGCAAATGCTTTCATGCCACCTTAGAATCATATGCTGAACCCCATCAAATCAGGGACTTTCCACAAAGGAAAACCCAAGCTGACAGAAAATATCTAAGGAAAGAAAGATGTTCAGAGAGGCCCAGGGGAGGAAGATGGCTCTGTAGGAAGTCAGAACACTGCCTAAAAGACAGGAACGGAAGCAGGAGAAAGAGCAGGTAAACCCAGAAGGGCAGGAAGGAATTTGGTTTGTTTTTCTTTCTTTCTTTTTTTTTTTTTTAAATATTTTTATTGGGTATTATATATACATTTCAGATTTTATCCCCTTACCCCACTTCCTCCCACCACCTAGAAACCTCCTATCCCATCCCCCCTGCTCATGCTTCTATGAGGCTGTGCCCCCACCTACCCCCTCCCCACCCTCACATCCCCCCCCACTCTGTGTTCGTTTTTTCATGGGACCAAGAATCTCCTCTCCCACATATGCCCGACAAGGCCATCCTCCCCTACATATACAGCTGGAGTCAGGCTGGTGGTTTAGACCCTGGGGAGCTCTGGTTGGTTGGTATTGCTGCTTTCCTCATGGGGTCACAAACCCTTTCTGCTCCTTCAGTCTTCTCTCTAACTTCTCCATTGGGAAACCCTTGATCATATCAGTGGTTAGCTGTGAGCATTGTCCTCTGAATGTGTCAGTCTCTGGCAGACCTCTAAGGAGACAGCTATATCATATTCTTGACAGCATGCACTTCCAGCCATCCACATCAGTGTCTAGCTTAGGTGACTGTACATGATGGAATGGTCTCCAGATGGCCCCTCCTTCAGTTTCTGTCACATGTTTTGTTTCCATATTTGCTCCCTTGAGTATTCTTGTTACTCGTTCTAAGTAGAACTGAGGCATTCCCACTTGGTCTTCCTTCTTCATGAGCTTCATGTGGTCTGTGAGTTGAGTCTTCACTATTCCAAGCTTTTGGCCTAACATCCACTTATCAGTGAGTAAATACCATGTGTGTTCTTTTGTGATTGGGTTAACTCACTCAGGATAATAATTTCTAGTTCCATCCATTTACCTAAAAATTTCTCGAATTCATTATTTTTAATAGAGTAATGAAGTAATATTCCATTGTGTAAATGTACCACATTTTTTGTATCCATTCCTCTGTTGAAGAACATCTTGGTTCTTTCAAGCTTCTGGCTATTATAAACAAGGCTGCTATGAACATAGTGGAGCATGTGTCCTTATTATATGTTGGAGCATCTTCTGAGTATATGCCCAGGAGTGGTATAGCTGGATCCTCAGGTAATGCTATGTCCAGTTTTCTGAGGAACCACCAGACTGATTTCTAGAGTGGTTGTACCAGCTTGCAATCCCACCAACAATGGAGGAGTGTTCCTCTTTCTCCACATCCTCGCCAGCATCTACTATCACCTGAGTTTTTGATCTTAGCCATTTTGACTGGTGTGAGGTGGTATTTCAAGGTTGTTTTGATTTGCATTTCCCTGATGACTAAGGATGTTGAGCATTTCTTAAGGTGCTTCTCAGCCATTTGAGTTTCCTCTGTTGAGAATTCTTTGTTTAGCTCTGTACCCCATTTTTAATAGAGTTATTTGGTTGTCTGGAGCATAATTTCCTAAGTTCTTTGTATATCTTGGGTATTAGCCCTTTATCGGATGTAGGATTGGTTAATATCTTTTTCCAATCTGTTGGTTGCCGTTTTGTCTTATTAACAGTGTCCTAGTTCTCACTATCCTGGGTTTTTTTGTTATTCCAAATAAATTTGCAAATTGCTCTTTCTATCTCTATGAAGAATTGATTTGGAATTTTGATGGGGATTGCATTGAATGTGTAGATTGTTTTTGGCAAGATGGCCACTTTTACTAAGTTAATCCTGCCAATCCAGGAGCATTGGAGATCTTTCTATCTTCTTAGATCTTCTATTTCTTTCTTCAGAGACTTGGAGTTCTTGTCATACAGATCTTTCACTTGCTTGGTTAGGTTCACTCCAAGATATTTTATATTGTTTGTAACTATTGTAAAGGGTGTCATTTCCCTAATTTCTTTCTCAGCCTGTTTACTTTTTTGAGTATAGGAAGGCTACTGATTTGTTTGAGTTGATTTTATATCCAGCCACTTTATTGAAGTTGTTTATCAGGTTTAGGAGTTATCTGGTGGAAGTTTTAGGGTCACTTAAGTATACTATCATATCATCTGCAAATAGTGAAATTTTGACTTCTTCCTTTCCTATTTGTATCCCTTTGACTTCCTTTTGTTGTCTAATCGCTCTAGCTAGGACTTCTAGTACTATATTGAATAGGTAGCGTGAGAGTGAGCAGCTTTGTCTAGTCCCTGATCTTAGTGGGATTGCTTCCAGTTTCTCTCCATTTAGTTTGATGTTGGCTACTGGCTTGTTATATATTCCTTTTACTATGTTTAGGTATGGACCTTGAATTCCTGATCTTTCCAAGACTTTTAACATGAAGAGATGTTGAATTTTGTTAAATGCTTTCTCAGCATCTAGTGAGATGATCATGTGGTTGTTTTCTTTGAGTTTATTTATGTAGTGGATTACACTGATGGATTTCTGAATATTGAACCATCTCTGCATTCCTGGGATAAAGCCTACTTGATCATGATGGATGGTTGCTTTGATGTGTTCTTGCATTTGGTTTGCAAGAATTTTATTGAGTATTTTTGCGTCAATATTCATAAGAGAGCTTGGTCTGTAGTTCTCTTTCTTTGTTGGATCTTTGTGAGGCTTAGCTGTGAGCATAATTGTAGCTTCATAGAACTAATTGGGTATTGTTCCTTCTGTTTCTATTCTGTGGAATAGTTTGAAGAGAATTGGTATTAGGTCTTCCTGGAAAGTCTGATAGAATTCTGCACTAAAACCATCTGGCCCTGGACTTTTTTTAGTGGGGAGATTTTTAATGGCTGCTTCTATTTCTTTAGGGATAATGGGACTGTTTAGATGGTTTATCTGCTCCTCGTTTAACTTTGGTACCTGATATCTATCTAGAAAATTGTCCATTTCATTCAGATTTTCCAGTTTTGTTGAGTATAGGCCTTTTGTTTGTTTTTCATGGAGTGGGTGATGAAGAGATCCCTGGGCACTGGGGGAAAAGGACAAAATCTTCAAGAGAGACAGAAGTATTTGGAGAGCTGGCTTCTAGTGTCTTAAGGATACTTCTAGGAAGGGGCTAGGGAGTACAGTTTTGGAGTTGAAGCAAGTTGAATGGATGGATGGGTGGATGGATGGATGGATGGATGGATGGGTGGATGGATGGATGGATGGATGCCACTCAGTCTTAAACATATTCTTGGTGATAAATAGGCTGACTAATTTGTTTCTGGATAAGTATTTCTAACTGTATGCTGTTCTGAAAACCCACAGAGGTATTTCGATACAAATAAAGAAAAGACATCAGGACAATCCTCATCACAAATTCTCATGACTAAAGTATTATTGCAAAACTTAGCACCAGAAAAACCCCTCAAGGGGTGGCTTGGAATAATACCTGCATCATCCACTGAGGAACCTTCTCTGTGGGGTGTCTGGATTTGCTCCACCAACATCCCACCTCAGTATAATATCAGGCCATTTCTTTCCATTATAGCAACTTGGAAGGCGTTAGCATCTGCAGACTTAAACCGAAAGCAAATGGCTGCAAGGAATTAGAAGCAGAGGAGAAGAGGGGCATGTTTTTATCCAAACCACAGATGCTCAACCGTCTCCTACAACTCACTGGAAAATAAATAAAGCCATATTGCTGTTTAATATTCCGGGGATTACAGGACTGTTATGTGATCCCTGTGATCCAGTAGCTGAGGTATGTCATCCATTTAAATGATGCTGGTTTATTACACAGCCTCTTGTAGGTGGGCTGGGGTTATTAGGCCTGGTGCCTTCACAGCTTGGCCATCTTTCAAGTCTCAGCCCTCATTTTCACTGCCCAAAATATTTCATCTTCTCTTCCCACCGTGAAGTCAATGACCATGAAAATATGGTGTCTGTTCATTTTCACCCTCCAATTCCTTAACCTAATTTATCTTCCTTAGGCTTCTCCAGCCCAGTCTCCTCCACCCATCTCCATCTTTCATCTTCCCCATTTGATGCCTATGCAATGAATCAGGTATATCAATGCTCAAAATTGTGTATGGGTCCTGTGTGAATGTGCATGCGTTTGTGTGTAGGTAGGTGGGCATGCATGCATGCATGCATGTGTGTGTATATGCATGCATGCATGGATGCATGGATGTGTACAAGCATGTGGAGGCCAGAGGGCAACCTCAGGTGTTCTTCCTCAAGTGATGCTAACCTTTTTAAGTCAGTCTTTCATTGCCCTGGAACTTGCCAAGTAGCCTAGGCTAACTAGTTAGTGTCACCAGAGATCCCTGCATCTCTCCCTCTCCAGTGAACATGACCAGTCCTGGCTTTAAAAAGAAAAAACTATTTCTAAGGATTATTCATTTAGCTGATTAATATATTTCTTTTTTACTGCTCTTTACAGCGCACAAATTCGATACCTGTCATTTCGAAAGAGTTTCGTGCATACGCCTTCGTGCCACCTTGTGCAGAAGATCATCAACCTGCCCTGGATTGCGATGCTATTTTCATTTGACAGGTCCTCATCCTTTTTTCTATCCACGTATAGATAGTGATGACTCCATAGATCATCTTTATGTCACCTGCCAGGGAAGAATTAACTCACCAGTGCTTTGTGGCTCCTGCAGAGTCTAGATGCTGCCAAAGTAGAGGCTGGCTCCTTGATTTACCAACTTTCTTTCCCCCATGACTGTTCCTTGCAAAACTTCACCCTTGAGGACTTTTATTTTAAAAGGAAATCAAGCAGCTTTGCAAGGGCATCGGCTTTGATGGCTCGGTGGGAGCACATTGAAGGAACGTGTTATAGAGTGGGAGACATATATTCCTTTTATGTGCTGCAGATAATGAGGTATACTGATTAGTCTAACTCGCTGAGGCAAATCGCTACATAGTTTTAAAAGGTCTACTCTTCAGTGCACAGTAATTAAATTAAAGTTAAAATACTGTAATTATTTAGAACCAGGATGCCATTTTTTTTTACTGACTTTGTGAACTTATAGACTCAAATAAATGCAAAGATAAAATGCCATAGCACAAGTTGGCTATATATTATCTTGTCTATCTTGGATTCGGAATTAAATTACTCTGGAGTTCAGAGGTTAATAAGAAACACAAGATCTATCCTCCATATAACAGTAGCTTTATGTTGGCTGAATTTAAAATATCAATAGAGAAGATTAATTTGATTATTTACATACAGGCATGAAGTTTTAATGTACACATGGTATCCATGTCATACCGGAACTGTCTCCTTACAGAAGGTGTCTTCTGCAGTAAGAACAGTACGTTATATACCCTGTGTGCTGGGACCTACAGACAAGTCATACCACCAGACGGTAATTACTAGAATTGTCTTAGAGACAAACATGTCATTCACTACTTATTTCCTTCCTTTCTACAGTCCTCCTTTTTTCCTTTCTATACCTATATGGTCAGTCAGTTTATCAGCTTTATCAGTCTTTAGCACTCATGCTAAGTCTGTTAAGTCTTTCCCCTAACTGTGCCAACCTTGTTACAAATTCATACCAAACCTCCACCAGACCCTAGCTGGACTCTGCCTGTCGCCCTAGCTTGTCTTCTGACATTCCTCTTTCCTTCAATCAATGCTCTTTGAGCAAACATGATCATGCTGCTTTGCTGCTTTAAGGATACCCACAGTTTCCCGTATGTAGCTCTTATTTGAAAATGCCTAGCACAGCTCTCCAAACTTAGCGGGATTTTGCCTTTTTGCCTCATCAGGTTTAAACAGCTGCCTTTAGAATGCACAGCGACTTCCTCCTGGTTCTTAAATATTCAATCCTCTGACTTGCCTCAGTACCTTTGTATAGTTTCTTTCTGACTGTCTGGACGCTTTTCCTCTACTACCTTTGCCTGGTGAATGCCTCAAGGAAATCTCCTTTGATTTCACTTGTCTTAGCTTTTCCTGTCAACCCAACACAGCCTAGAGTCCCCAGAGAAAGCACTCTCAATTGAGGAGATACACAGACCAAATCGGGTTGTGGGGATGTCTTTGGGGGGCTTTCTTGATTATTAATTGACTGTAAGAGAACCCAACTCCCTACAGGCAGTACAGTTCTTTGGGCTAGTGGTCCTGGGCTGTATGAAAAACAACAACAAAATGTAGCTAAGCATGACCCTTTAAGAGACACAGTAGCTTTAAGAGAAACAGCCCTCTGTATCTGTTTCAAGTTCCTTCTTGAGGCCTTGCCCCGACTTTGCTATGTGATAGACTGTAATGTGGCAATGTGAACCAAATGAGCCCTTTTCTCCCTCTAAGGTGTTTTCTGTCAGAGTGTTTTAGCAACACAACAGAATTGTAACTGGAGAGCCACCCTAGGAAAGATATCCTGTTACCTTCTTATTGCATCCCGTTTCTTTCTCCCACAGTACTTAAGGTAGTCCATGAATATGCATTTGTGTAGGTAGTTATTTGACTACTATATCTTCTGCCTCCTTCATTTCCCTGTAAACTTTGTGAAGATGGGAGCCTTTTTTCTTTTTTCATTCTACTATAATCCAGTGCTTAGGAAAATGCTGTGTTTAGAAAACATTTTGGGCAAGTGTTTTTTTTTGTTGTTGTTGTTGTTTTGGTTTTTTTTGTTACTTTAATAGCCTCTCTAATTACTAAAGACAGGGGGAAACACATGCCTTTCAAGAAAGAATAGAAAAACAGGTGGAAGCCACTTTGCAATGTAAAATTGGCTTCCTGTTTGCTGTATTTTTATGGGCAGAGGAAGAGAGTGTCACTGGGTTTTCATGATGTGTGCAGTGTCACACTCTCCTGTGAACAGACTCACATGTACTACAAACTCAGAACAGAGAAGAAAATTTGACAACTTGATTAAAACCAACAGGCCACATGAATCTTATAAAGAGACATAAGAGAATAGACTCTCAAGAAAATGATAGAGAAGATAACAAAGTATTTAGACCAAGAAAAAGGAGTTGGGAATGTATAGAAGTGCCAAAGAGTGGAAGATTGCATGGGAAAAGTGAAGCATAAGCTTCTTATCACATGCTCAGAGATGTAGAAGTTGACCTCCCTGTAAGACGGAAACTACTGGCCCCACCCATGATATCCAGTGACACAGGCAAGGGAGAAATCCCTTCCCCCCATCTTACCCCTTACCCCAGGCAAGAGAGCTGGCCCTGCTTTCTTGCAGGGCATAGTGCTCAAGGAGAGCTTGTCTAGGCAGCACAGGAAAGCTCACCCCTCATGGCCTGGGCTTGGATTAATTCCAAGGCCCTGGGAAAGCTGCCCCTTAATGGCTGCCACATTGATTGAGCTAGTCAGGGTAGTGCTGGAGAGCTGACCCTGGAGGTTTGAGTTCAGAAGACCTGTAGGCTCATCAATTCACCTACCACCCAGTCTCAGATCCAGGGCCTTGAGTTAGTTCATCCCAACATCAAGCTCATCTTTGAACTGCTAGAGTATGTAAAGGGACTGGTCCTGCAGATCCAAAGCTACAGGATCTCCATGACACAGGGCAGGAACAGGATATCTATCCAAGAATAGTCCCAGTGTTGATGGTGTAGCAGGAGCCAGAGATGCAAAACAGACCAATGACTCATTTCATGAACACAAGTAAAGATGTTTGGACAAAAAGGACATACTCTGATACTGTGCAGTTTCCATGGAGGGATGTGTTTGTTTGTTTGCTTCTATCTTCCTTCCTTTCTTTCTTTCTTTCTTTCTTTCTTTCTTTCTTTCTTTCTTTCTTTCTTTCTTTCTCATATTTATTTATTGTTTTCCTTTGAGGCTGCAAGAGTGGAAAGTGGATACAAAGGGATGGGGAGATGAGTGGGCTTGGGGAGCATGAAGTGAAATTCACAAAGAATCAATAAAAAGTTTTGAAAAAAAAGAGTGCTCCAAGGCACAACTGAGTATTAAGTAAGATGGGCTCATATGGGGGCAAAGCTCTAACTTGGGTACCACTTAATTGTCTCAGGTCAAAATCCAAAATATTTAAAGAGCATTTAATCTCTTGCAGTATTTTCTTAAACTGTGAAGGGGAACATGCATTTAACATGTAAAACAAGACTTCCAAGTCCTCATTCCCACTTCATTCTCCATGTCAGTCACATGCTACAGGTGCCAGGTGTCTCTACCCCTCATGTCTGCAGCTCCTAGCTCTTCCCCATTCTCTTATACCCAGATCTGGGTGTGTCTTACACCTGTCTTGTCTACTCTACAGCTCACGTTTACATTGTGTAGACAAAGGATCTGAGGTCTTTAGCTTTTGTTTGTCCCTTCTCCAAACCCCCATTTTTTCAGGAGTTGAAAATGCTTATAATTGAATGATTCACATTTAAAAATCACTACATTGAGGATCAAAAACATTGTACACCATCAATGTGCACCAAGGAGCCAAGGACCACATCTGTTCAGGAAGAGTGATTGTCCCTTGATGAACTGTTTCCTAATGTCTATTTTCACAGTGAGAACAAGCCCCTCAAGTGAGGTACTTCAGGTAAGGTGGGTATGAAAGTATATTGTGCTCTCCCATGCCTTCTGCAGGGAAGCCCACTGAAGGTTTTCTCTTTCCCCACCTAATGAGATGTTTTACACTAATTACAGGCTTCCCACTATAAACTATGGTGATGATGTCTTGCTAGGAAGAAAGAAGTGAGATTCCAACTGGTCCCAGAAATCTTGTGTAAAAAAATAGGTAGAAACTAAAATATACTTAATTTCACTGATAAAGAAAATCTTCTTTTTTAAGTGAATGCCAGACTATAATAATTAAAAGCCATATACTTTACAGGAAAACCTGACCACACAAAGACTAGCTGGATGCCAGACACCATAGGCTATGTTTTAATTGAAATTTCTGATGGAATCATTCACAAACTGATTGTGAACTTTCACTACACAGCACAGAAACTGCCGCAGGCCTGTTGGATCTGTAGATTATTTATAGCCTATTCTGTAATTTGCATCATATTTACATATTGTAAATATTTATTTATGTGGGTGTTGCCTACCTATATATCTGTGTACTACATGCATGCCTGTTTCCCAAGGAAGCCAAGAGAGGGTGCTATATTCCCTGGAACTGGAGCCACAGATAGTTGTGAGCCCTCATGTGGGTTCTGGGAATCCAACCTAGGTCCTATGGAAGAGCTACAGTGTTTCTAACTGCTAAGCCATCTCTCCAGCCCCATCAACATCATGGCTTTTTGACATAATATTCATACTGACATACTCTTATCTGATGTATTTGAAATAAACTGCACGTGTTTATTTTTCTCTACATCTTCATGGGAAAATAGAAATGGATGCTATTTGTTCTAATGTCCTGACTTTTTTTTCAAATTACTTTTCAAAGAGAAATAGGAGAAAGATAAAAAGGAGGAAGACCTGTTAACACTCAAGGTAAACCTACAGCTGAAGAGGCCACCCCAGCACATATCTATAATTGGATAGGAAGATTCCATGTGTGGGTTTTCACAATCAATTGTTTTTTGTTCTTTAATTGAATGCATGTGTCCAGAGATAAAGTGTTTGGGTTCAGAGGGCAGGAGATTCATTAGAAGAAGTTCCTAATAAAAGTGATTCAATCTTTGTATTTAGCTTTTAATATAAAAAATTAATTAACATTTGCATTATGAGACTTGACCTCTCCAGGGAAAGATAATCAATTCTCCCAATCCACAAGAGGCTCTGCAGAGGACGTAATTCCTAATTGTGGTGCTGATCAATCATGTCAGTGGCTCAGGGGGACTGTAAATGATGCTCAGAACTGTTGGACTTGGGGCTCCTTAAAGCCAGTTGTCAACTCCAAAGTATAAATATATACTTACAGTGGGACTGTTTAATTATAATATTGATTAAATTATTGCAGCTCTCGGCATAATGTGTGAAGGCGGCATACTTTCTGGAAGGAATACAAGACAAATGAAAAGCCCATCTATAGCTTTACAAATCACAGGGAAACTGTTCCGTATAGCCCCACAATACATACTTTCACTACAAAGGTTTTAGTTGAAGATTAGAACACAGAAAGAAAGAGCCTATGGTTTGGAAAAACAGTTCTGTCAGTACAGCACTGACTGCACCAACATTAGGACCTGAGTTTGATATCTGCATAACCCACATATAAAGCTAAATGAGATGGCATGCACTTATAATGCCAACTCTGGGGAAGTCGAACAGGAGGGTGACTAAAGCTTACTGGTCTACCTGTCTAATACCTCCTGAAGCCTCAGATTCAGCAAGGGACCCAGTTGCAGAAAAAAATAAGATGGAAAGCAATCAATGCAAAAAAAAAAAAAAACCAACATCAACCTCAGGACTACACACACACACACACACACACACACACACACACCACCACCACCACCACCACCACTACCACCACACCACACCGCAAACCATGAACATAATACATTGGTATCACACGAAAGAAAAAAAGAAGCAGGAGATAACTTAATGAATAACGTGTTTTCTGTGCAACAGTGAGGACCAGAGTTTTCTTCTCCAGAATCCACATAAAAGTCAGGCAGGCATGGGAGATGTTTGTAATTCAAACACTTATGACAGGGTAGACAGTAGACCAGCTAAAACTGGCAAGCTCTGCATTCAATGTGAGACCCTACCTCAATAAATAAATTGGAGAGCAAGCAAATAAGGTACCTACATCAACTTGAACCAACAAATGAATATGCACACATATGCATGCAAACCTACACACACACATGCAAACACATGTGCATGCACACACCACACATATACATATATTTTTTTTAGTTGAGATGATGCAGAAACATTTTAAAACCATCACTTTATTTTATGTATTTTTATTTGTGTGTGTGTGTGTGTGTGTGTGTGTGTGTGTGTGTGTGTGTGTGTTTATCTGTGTCTTTGTGTGGATATGAGCATGATTGTAGGTGCCCAAGGAGGCCAGAAGAGGACATTGGATTCTTCAGTTGATCATTTGAATTAATGCCAGCTTTTTCTTTTCTTTTCTTTTCTTTTCTTTTCTTTTCTTTTCTTTTCTTTTCTTTTCTTTCATTTCCTTTCCTTCCCCTTCCTTTCTTTCTTCCTTCCTTCCTTCCTTCCTTCCTTTCTTTCTCTCTCTCTCTCTCTCTCTCTCTCTCTCTCTCTCTCTTTCTTTCTTTCTTTTTTGCTACTATAAAATTTCTTGCTGTGAATATGAGTGCTATGCACAGGTTTGTTTTAATTATCACTGAACTGTTTCCTACTGGGGATGCACCATTTTACACTCCCACCAATGATGATGAAGGTTGGAATTTTCCCTTGCTGCTTGCTATATCACTGTAGGATGGTAAATGGTGCCTCACTGTGGCTCAGAGTGTTTCTCTGGTGAACAAGGTTGGTGAGTATCACCACTATCTGTGCAATTCCCTGCCCTTTGTAGACCTTCTTTGGAGAAATGTCTACTCTCTTGCCCATCCTTTAACTTGTTCTCTTTTATTCCTTCTGTTATTCTATTGTATATGTCTTTATGAATATGGGATATTAGACCTTATCGGGTTTACATTGCAAATATTTTCTCCCCATTCTGAATCTGAGCTTTCTACTTTCTTCACAATGTTCTTTAACACATACAGGATAGTTTCAAAAATGTGTGTGTGTGTGTGTGTGGTGTGTGTGGTGTATATTTGGGTGTATTTTTGGGTGGTACATATGTGTGTACATGCATGTAGATGCCAGATGACAGTGTTGTATGTCTTTGTCTATCATATTCCATCTTATTTTCTGAGACAGGGTCTCTCACTTCTTCTAGAGCTGGCCACCTTGGCTTTCCTCCACTGGTGTTATAGACACACACTGCTGCACCTGACATTCCCATTGTGCTGGGATTCTGAACTCGTGGTCTTATGCCTGTGCAGCAGTGCCTTTACCCCTGAGCTGTCTCCCCAGTCTCTGCACAAGAGTTTTTTAGTGTTAGTGAAGTCCAACTTGCCTACCAGTTATTTTACACATCATTTGCAGAGACTTCTGACAGAAGTATGTACAGCTATGCTAATTTCTGAGTTTTGCATTTCTGGCCCTTTGATCACAGATGAAATTTGGGATTGCACTGCCCAACAGAAGCACATGGAATGGTTTGTAGAAAGCTGAGATCTTTAATTCTGTAGACACCATGGAACTGTAAAAAGAGAGCATAGAGCTGTTGTCTACTGGCTCACACTTTTCCCTCCTCCAGAAATGTCTGATCCAGCATGGTTAACCATAAGGTCTACAAAATCTTTCATGTGGCACAATAAATATGAGGGGCATTTTTCCTAAGATAGATAAAATATCAAAAATGGAGGTAAGATCAGAAATGCACGAGCTTCCTTGGTAAGGTGGCACTGACAAGGTTTAGATATTTAAGAACATTCTAATTCCCTTCACACTATTCATCCAGAGACAGACAGAGAGAGAGAGAGAGAGAGAGAGAGAGAGAGAGAGAGAGAAAGAGAGAAAGACAGAGAGAGAGAGAGAGAGAGAGAGAGAGAGAGAGAGAGACTTTTGACGGGCATTCTCTAGCCCCTTGTGAATATGGAAGACAGAAGACTATCCAGAGTCTTTAGCAAGGTCTGGCTGATTACCACACACACTGCAAATCAGACTGTAATAACTTGCACTGATGAAACATAAAACATGTTACTGAAATATCCACCCCTTTCTCTTTTTAAAATAAAGTATTACTATCATATTTTCACACAGTTTTTTGTAGAAAAAAAGAAATGTTCAAAGTAACTATTAGAAATATCTCTGTGAGGCAGATTAGACATTACATACTTTTAATGTAAAAGCATTAAGTGCTCTTAACCCATTTGTTCTGCAAATGCTGATCTGTGCCTGTGTATGCCAGGCCCTGTGTGGGTGGCCCCACTGCCTTTGAAATGCATTGCAGTTGCTGTCTTAGACATTATTGATGGGCAGGGAATGAGGACAGGGGAATGAGCAACTGCCTTATATTAGGGAAGATGTTCTACAGTGCACAAAGAACTGAAGACCAAGAATGAACCAAGTGGGATGGAGGCTGAGGACCAAGGATGGCTTCCTGGAAGAGATGGTGGACTGAAACTTGAAAGCTCACTAGAGGTGAGTCCTGGGAAGAGAATTAAATGGACTGGGTATAAATTACTGGCAGAAACTAGAGCACATGTAAAGGCTTTGAGGTCAAAAAACCACCATGGCCTGGAGGAGACAGCATAGTTGGAAGTGCTTATCATATAAGAGGATCTGAGTTCAATCCCAACACCTACATAAAAATCCTAGCATGTAGATGTGTACTTTTAATCCTAGAACTAGGAAGACAGAGTCTGGAAAATCCCTGAGGCTTGCTGGCTGGCTGTCTTGAACACTAGGTCAGAGATAAAAAGAGAGAAAGAGAGGAAGAGAGATCCTGTCTCAAAACAAACAAACAATGAATACCTCTTGAGGATGATATCTGTAGTTGACCACATCTGGCCTACACACATATGTATACACATATCTGCATGTTCAAATACATACTCCAACATACATGCACATACACACACTGTATTGTTATTTATAACATATGATTCCTTTCAGATATTTCATTCCTAAATTTGTCACTTGGGAGGACTCTGAGTTAAACAGGGAGGTCATGAGGCAGCTAAGCCATTTATTCAAAATCTTATGATAATTTATTTGTTTTTGTTTTTTTCTCACTCTGATCTCATTCAAATTCCTCTGTAGCAAGAAGTTTAATGGGAGGAAATACACTTTGAAGATCCTCCCGTGACCAGCCAACACAGCAGGATTAATTTATTTCAGAGCTACCCCATTAGTTACAGCCCTGCGAGGAAATTGTAGTGTGTTGCCTTTGCTATAATTATAAAGAAATAACTCAGTATCTTCCCTAGATTAAATAGAAGAGATTTCTTCCCCCCCATGAAACTTCCCCACGAAAAGAGATTTCTTCCATTTTCAGGGAACTCTGACCAGCTATGTGGAAAATATTAGTATAAGTCAGCCCAAATATAAGGGACTGACAAGTGTCTTCTACAACACTGACCAAGGCCTCCTACTCCACTCCATCAGTTCGGCACTGGGAGCCTTATCTGAGAATCTCTAGGGACCATGTGGGAGCTAACAAGGCACTGGGAGGTCTGGTCACAAGTAGAGTTGACAAAAACCAGCTGACAAACAGGATGAAAAAATGTTCAGGAGACAAGAGCCTAAAGTTGGCACAAAGGAGGCAAGTATCACTAGTGATTCCCAAATCAAGATAACAGATTAGTAGGACCCAGAATAGAGAAGGTGAAAGTGAGCCAAATCCCTCCAGTCTGTGGCCAATCTTTTATCCTCTCTTAACCTCTTCATCCATGTCAGAGTATTGTCTTTGTACAGCTAACTCTAGACATGAGTTTATAACACCTTAAGATATAGACATGAGTTTCCAATACCTTGATGTTTCCTATCCTTTCTTCTCTGGAAGAGTGACCCAGGTCACCTGGGGAATTTCCAGGAAGATATTCAAAACCATTTTCAATGTAAGACTAGTGTCTATCTTGGAAATACGTTCATAAAAATACATGTATTATTCCTGGTAGCTTTTATACTCCTAGCTTCTTTATAATAAATATACACATTATAAAACAAATACAAAATTATGTAAACGTCACCCTCTAGTTTAAAGCTATGTTATTTTTATCATTTTTTCCCTATAAAGTAAGGAAGAATTGAAAACTCTCCTAGCATCATCTGCCTTGGGGGTTGTGGTCAATGGGGCGGGAATTTCTGCAATGCCTTATTTTATTGAAATTATAACGTTCACAGTGGATTCTCCAAGTGAATGCTGCAATGTTTCTAACAAAGGCTTGAAACATGATAGGGCTCAAACTGCATCAGCACCAAAACCTCTCAGAAGAGACTTTTAGCATTATCTGAGATGCTTAGACAACTTTCCATACAGAGAAAAGAAACCTTCACAAGTCATACCACTCTGGTCTATATAGTTTTGTTCTTTCCCATTCCCAAACATCACCTGTTGAATCCCTGACCCCCAAGGTGATAGTATTAATAGGTTGACACATAGTCCTCACAAATCAAAGATTACCCTTATTAAACAAGGCTTAAAAAGTTCACTTCCACATGAAGTCACAGAAAAAGAAGGAGGAGGCAAACAAAAGAAGGAAGAAAGGAGGAGGAAGAGGAAGAAGAAACAGAAGTGGAGGGGAGGAGGAAAAAGAGGAGCAGGAGGAAGAGAAAGAAGAAAAGAAAAAGGAGGAAGAGGAGAAAAATTCCCAAGGCAACTTGGTTTTGAAATTCATAGTTCTCCAGTTTTTCTGTTGTTTACAAACCATTTAGCATTTTGAATTTTGTTGTAACAGTTCTAACATTGTCTGACACAATAAAATCTCCCTTCCTACCCCACCTCTGCCCAAATTATCTGTGTTCACTGGCTAGCTACACCAACCCCACTTGAAAAACTCAAGCATTTTAGGATCCAATTTTTTCTCTTGCTACTTTATGCCATTCACTTATGTGAAAGAAAAGTATTTTACTCTTCGTGTGAAAATAATTTGAGAAAGAAAAGGGAGATTTCTTTTTTTATCAAGTCTGGATGCTTAAAATGCTTAAATTTTATTTTAAAAAACACCCATTCAAGATGTATTCCAGGACTGCAAGGGTAATTTAGGAATTAAGGGCACTTGCTACTCTGGCAGAGAACCTGGGTTTAGTTTCCAGCACCCATATAGTGACTGACAACCATCAGTAATCCATGTTTCAAGGGGTCTAATGCCCTCTTCTGGCCTTTGTGGATACTGTACATACAGGGTACACATACATATATGCAGGCAAACACAGATGTACTTTATAAAATCTGTTAAAAAAAAAAAACAAATTGTAATCAAACATCATAATCTAAAAGCCTCTGAATGCAGTTCACCTGCACTCTGATTATAGAATACACACCTTGACCTCAGTCAGTCCAACACAGATCTCTGAGACAGGGTGTTCAGAAGAGCAGTAGGTACATGCTGGACATTGAAATCATTCTACTGAGAGAATTTAATAAGATTTAGCAGCATGTAAACCACTGTGGATCAGATAGTTATCCTTCTTATTATGTAAGTCAAGTGTTATGTTTATCCTTTTCCCTTGGCCAAAGGGGAACTGTTTACATAAACTTAAATACTTCTTTGAAGTATGAAGTTTCAGAGAAATAAAAATGCATCTCTATAACAACCTATCAATTGTAGGCACATATTACCAGCTGGGAACTGTGGAATTCAGCATAGATACAGTTTCATTTAATTCATGCCTAATCTAAGTTGGGGACATTAAACTGCAGAGGTCAAGTGACCTTCCAAAAGTCACATAGTTGATTAAAAGAAGACTCAAAGACAAGGTTTGTTTTGACACAAACCCACCAAGTCTTTTTTTCTATATTGTTATAGAGGAGATTTTTAGATCAGTTCCAATAATCCATGTGAATTCTGAATCATGTGCCTTTTGCCTCAGGAGGAAAATGACAGTAGAGGACATAAAACAAGGAAAGACAATGAATTTAAGAAACTCAGCAAATCTTCTTTGCAGTTATGGCCTGACTGATGACTGTATAATATATATGAATGATAGAGATATATAGATATAAAGGTGATATATAGATGTGTAGATGTATAGGTACATAGATATATATATATATATATATATATATATATATATATATATATATATATATATATATA
>JANHMN010000001.1:157912549-158012531 GCA_030674055.1 Rhabdomys pumilio
ATATATATATATATATATATATATATATATATATATATATATATATAGAGAGAGAGAGAGAGAGAGAGATGCATATATAGACATATTGATGATAGAGATAGATAGATAGATAGATAGATAGATAGATAGATAGATATGTGTGTACATATATATTTCTCTTTTCAAATGCCACAGAGTTGAGACTATGGTTCAGCAGGAGAACTCTTGTTCAGCTTGCTACCCTATGTTCAATCCCTGCTACTGACAATAAATAAGCAAATCAATTATTAAAAGCCCAAAATGTCACAAATAATCCTTTGTGTGATCTAAATATTCTGAAGTACCTTAAGTAATTTCTCTTGCAATTACAACACCCTTCAAAAGGACCTTTTGGTGTTGCTTAAAGTGCATGGGTCCTCCAGTACTGATACTTGTATAAATCAAATGTGCTCACTCTTCATAGTCTCTTTCTTCACTGTTTGACTCATTTAACAGAGTCTAAGCCAGGTTTTCAGAATGGCCTTTTGCAGTTTTTCATCTTTTGAGGTTTAAATTTGAGATTTATGTCTTGCACTCCAGGCCTTCTCCTTTTCTAATTTATTTCTCACTTATTTCAAGCTATCAACATATCCCTGCCATCAGGTTTGATTTATATTGCCCAGGAACCCAATCCAATCATGAATCTTCTTTGGGAATGCCAACATGGAACCAGAAAGAGGTGGCTTTAATGATCTTTCTGGAAGAGAAAACAAAAGGCAAAAAAAGGGGGGGTGGATTTTAAATATGTAATGAAATAAACTCTAGAAGCTGTTGGAAATGTAAGAAAGAAGAAACTTGCTCTGACTCAAATACAAGCAGGAATTAACTCCCTTACATAGATTGTGAATAACCAGTCTTCCTCTACCTCCACCCTAAAGCTTGTATGTAATGTACCTCCACTAATTCCAGGTACATCCTACTTTAGGCAAGTAGTTAAATCTATCTGATGCCTTTGACTATGTTCCCAGATAAATGAGCAAAGATGTCCTGAGCTGAGGGATGATGATGTTGGCTTCTTCTTCTGCCAGTTACATAGACAACAACTAGTGACCCAAGGGAAAGTTGTTGGCAGAATATTGTCATACATCCCATCCCTAATAAAGCCTCAGATAAAGCAGGAAACAAAGATCTCTGGAGATAGAAATAAATAATTTAGTTGGTTTTCTAAATACTATTCTATATTGGAATGACTCTGATTCAAAGATTCTTCTAGTTTGTGTATAGAACTAATGGTTGCCTTCTGTAGGTAAGGTAGCTAATCACTGCAGCTGGGAACATATGACTACTCTAGGTCCCAGCATCTTGCTTAAGATCCTGGAATATACAAATAGCCACCAAGCGTCAACCTTTAGTCTGGGCAGTATGGCCTATAGAGGTAAAGTTGCTTTGTACCCATAATTGTTCTTAAGGAGACTCTAATACATGTAGACTCTGTCCCAGTGAGTAAGTCTACCGAGGTCACAGGTGGCACCCCAAGTTTTACTTGCAAAGAGCAAGTCAACATATCCTCTGTGTAAATCCCTCAATCAAGAAAGTCTTAATTTTATTTAGTTTAATTAAACAAACTTCAATACAGCATTTATAGGACATAAAACACTCACTAAAGTAAATAAATTTATTGTAAAACAAAAGAAAGAGAGAAAGAAAGAAAGAAAGAAAGAAAGAAAGAGAAAAAGAGAAATGACTTTTATCCCCAAAAATAATGTTTTCTAAATTTGACCAAGAATTCTTAATTGTTGTTTGATCAACCAATATATATGGTACTTTTCTCCTTGTGGCAAGATACCAGACAAAAGCAGCTTATGGGAGAGTAAGTTTATTTTGGCTCACAGTTTGAAGGTATACCATCATAGAGCCAATGCATTGTAGCAAGAGTGAGCATGAGGTGGCTCCTTGCATAGTTTCTGCAGTAAGGAAGCAGAGAGAGAGAGAGAGATGAATGTTAATGCTCAGCTCCCTTTCTTCTTACTATTCCTTCTGGAACCTCATTCTATGGAAGGGTTCCACCAATATTCAGGGTGCATTTCTTCTCATTACTTTTCTGGAGACATGCTAAACACACTCAGGGGATTTTTTCCACAGCAATTCTAAATCGAGGCAAGTTGACAATGAATGAACCATAAGATATTTATTGAGGCTCAAATATATACTAGGCATTATAGACCAATCCACTAGGGGATTCAGCAATGAACACAATACTTACATGGAGCAGTCAATGGAGAGAGCCACCATTAAGTTATGGTTTAGGGACTGGCTGTGTATTGTGACTTTGCCACTTAACTAGGCAAGTATGTGGATGCCTCTGGTGTTTTGTTGTCCCATTTTGGCTGAGAATAACAATAGCACCTGCCTCATGATGTCTTATTTACAAACTGCCAATGTCATCCTTGTCGTCACCATCATCAACGTCATCGTCATCATACAATGATTACAGTCAGACCTTCCTTCTCTCTGGTCCTAAGGCCAATGCTTGAAGTTACCCTTATCAATCCCATTGTGCCACAAACCTCTAGAGAAGTCAACTGATGGAGTCTGGTATGGAAGATTTATTCACCCACTCACTGATTATGCAACGGCTGTGCTGGGAGGTAGGCTCACCAGAAGCATATTGTAAAATAAACTGTGAGTTGTGAGATATGGTTATGGGAGAAAGGAAGCAAGATGAGGCAGTGCAATGAGCCGAGAGGCAGCCAGCCCCCAAATTCTCTATTAGTCTTCATGGTGTTCTGTGGAGGATGTCTCCCTCTGGGTACAAGTGGAGTGACTTTCTGAGTTTCACATTATCATTTGCTGGAGAACCTGGAGGCCCTGACTCAGATGTTTCTATCCACTAGAGATCAAGAATGACTTTGTAAGAAAAAACCCTGGGCATGAGTCATAGAAAAACTCACAGTCATTAGTGAGCAGAGGTGGCAGGGAAGGTGGGAAGAAAGCACACACACCCAGACCAACAGCTTTCTACTTTCTTAAGTAGAAAGATTGCTTCTGTGATAAGAACACTAAATAATACAAGTTAATTCTCTTTACAATTTTGACTGCATTTTATTTGATTGATTAATTTGGGATGGGCACATGCATGCCATAATGTCCATGTAGAGGTCTGAAAACAACTTGAGAGAGCAGATTCTCTCCTGCTACCATGTAGGACCTGAGGAAAGAACTCAGGTCCTCAGTCTTGGTGGTAAGTGCTTTACTTGGCACCCCACATCTAACTCTTAAGGCTATGAAAATGTTAAAAGATGAACTGAACAAAACGTAATAAACTCTTACATATCAGTATTTTAGTACATTTTCCTTCATTAAATTTTATCTTTTCTGTTTAAATTGGCAGGAGAGTGACTTAAAGTTTACATTAACTTATTTTTTAATTAATTTACATTTTGATATCTGTTTGTCTATCTGTCTATTTATTTGTTTGTTTGTTGTGACAAGGTCTTAGTATAAAGCTTTGGTTGGTTTAGAACTTGCTAAGTGGACCACACCATATTCACAGACATGCGTCTCTCTCCCTAGTGCTGGGATCAAAGGTATATATCACCAAGGTAACAGTCACATCTGTTTTTTAGATAGCTACAATAATAGATACACATGCTTCTTTACCATGGGTCTATGAAGATATCAACACTGAATATGACATTTTATTTAAGTGTTCTTTCAATTTATGAAAAGTTATTTTCAAATTTTACCTTGCTTGGGATTATTTTGGAGAGAAGAGCATCTGTAAAGAACTAATAGATGTCTACACATTATTTAAACAATTAATGATTTTATATGAGCCCAACTATCTACTAATGCTCACTCACAGGCTTTTTCATTTTATTGTATCTATGGAGATGTTGCATTGCAAGAGGTGTCAGCAAATAAAGCAAAGCCAATTGGCATCCTCATAATAGCATCAAGGAAGGAGCAGTCTTGTGGCAACACAGGAGTTGTCTCAAAACACGTTATGTTGTATGAACTCAGAGATGTCATGCTCCTTAAATTTTTCCTCCTGACACTCAAGCTGGTTTTTATTTTATTTGATTTTTGATGCCAAAAGATTCACATCAAAATGTGTGTTGCTAAAGACTTGACCTTGCTACAGAGTCATCATGAAGATGTTTTCTAGGAGACTACTCTGCCTCCGTGCCCTTCCGCTCAAGCTAAGGAAAATTCAGCCATCATACATGTATGTCATCTGCTTGACTATGAGCTTATGAGAGAAAAGGACCAAAGCATCACAGAGACACGGAATTAAATCCAGCACACAGAAAAAAGTTTACTAAGAGTGTAGGAATATATGAAAGCATGGAAATGTCTTTAAAAATATGTTTGTGCTGACGGTACAACAATTAAAATTCCCTACATTTTAAGTTTTAAGCATAATGATTCTAAATTATTGTTAAAGGAAGATTCCATTTATGCTATTATAGGCTTAAATAAAATATTCAAAGAATCTCTAATGTAAGCAAATTGTGTCTTACTAGAACAGTGTATTAACTGTGTTGTAAAAGGAGTCATATCTGTTTAAAAGAACCCAGCAGAATTGTGGGTCTTTGTTTGGTTGGTTGAGTGTGTGTGTGTGTGTATGTGTGTGTGTGTGTGTGTGTGTGTGTTTGCGTATGTGTGTGTTTTGGTTTATTAAGGTTGTTTTGGGAATCAAACCTAAGGTTGTAAGTACTGTAGGCAAGACTCCACCACTGCATTATATTCCCACCCTAATTTATAATCTTTGCTTTTAAGTGAATGATGGCTTTAAGATAAGAGTTTCTTCTTCTCATGTTAAAACATAGTTGGAGACAGGTTGAGCATAGCTACAGGAGGAATTTCAGAATGGACACTCTTGCTCTTTTCTATCTCTCCAGCCACAGTACATAGCTCTTAACTTCCGGGTCTCATGCAGTATCCCTCCCCTGAACATCTCCCTTCAGCTCAGGTTTGAAAGATGATGGCTGATGTGGATCAAGGCTCATTCCAGCAGAATCAAATTCCTTTAACCAGAAAAGCGCCTTTTCATGGAAAACATTCCAAATAGCCATGTTCTCACACCTAACTGGACAGAGTCTCCTGGAACCCTGAAAAGCTGAGGTTTTTCTTTTAAAGCTGAGAAGCTGGTCACTTTGTTCTGTGTGCATACCCTAGTAAGGGTGTTATAATTAAGAAACTGATGGTGTCAGTAAATGTGGCTCAGTGATAGAGTACTTGCCTAGCATATGCAAGGTTTCTGAAGGATGATTAGATAGATAGATAGATAGATAGATAGATAGATAGATAGATAGATAGATAGATAGATAGATCAGAGATCAGTAGTGACTGCCCATGTGGGTGTTACTATCCTTTTTCATGTGATGAGAACCAATTTTCAGGAGGTTAAATAACTTTTAATGTCACATAACTGACAGGCAGATGTCAGAGAAAGAATTCACACCTGTTTGTATTCTCAAAACTGCTATCTGTCCACAGAGATATCAGTGGGGAACAGTGGCCTCTAAGTGCCAATGTTTAAACACAGGTATTTTGTAAAATACCTACTGAATTTAAACAAGAATCACTTATAGATTGAACTTATAAAATGCAAGGAAAATGGATGTCTACATTGTTTCTTTATTCAGTTTATATGTCCAACAAAATAAGCTGTAAGTTGTCAATATGTCAAGGAAATATCCTCAGTTCTGGGCTATGTTAGGCCAGGTGTTTGGGCCACAGTGAGAAGATATACTCCCCAAAACCTTCTGGTCCCTTGAACAATTTCATTAAGATACCTTTCTTTGAGCCCATTCCTAGTCCCACCTCTCTACTTTCCCCATCCCCCACTCCAAGTTTAAGGACCATTTCTCACTCCCTTATCCCCACCTCACACACACCCTTTTCAGTGTGGCCTCTGTTATGGGAACTTGCAAGAGTAATTTCTCTTCATAGAATCCAAGAGAAAATAATGGAAAGATACAAAAATGACCCTCAGTCCTAGCAGCAGGAAAGCTTTGTGTTGCTAGGATACCAGAGGTAGGTGCTAACCATCCCTCACTAAATGAGGGCAGCTCCCAGCAGAATAATGCTTTTTGTGGAAAACCCTGGACCATGATTTCACATCCTACCTCCAACTGGCTCTGTCCAAGTATAGGCTTTTATTCTTTAATAACAAGCTGCAGAAATAATTAAAATTAATTTTAGGAATGTGAGCTGTCTCTTGTAAGGAAGGTTGGAGGCGCTATATAGTGAAATATTCAGGTACAAGGTTGAATCTTTTTTTTTTCTTTTTTAGTCTTAGAGGTTGAGGCAATTATTGAGGGGATGGGAAGGGAAAGAGGAAGAGAGGGATGGAGAGAAGGAGAAGAAGAGAGGGGAAGAGGGAGAGAGGGGAAGAGGAAGAAAGGGAGAGACACAGGGATACAGCGAGAGAGAAAGGGAGAGAGAGAGACAGAGAGAGAGAGAGAGAGAGAGAGAGCAAGAGACACAGACCAGATGCTGTTCTGCATTGGAATGAACTAGAAAATATTTATATTAGATTTGGGTTAAATATATGATGTGACTCTGGATGGGAACTTTTATACTTCAACAGAAACAAACAGATACACAGCAATAAATATGCCATCCCCTGTGTGTAACATATTGCTCCATCATTCATAAGGTGTGGTTGTAGAATTGATTCTTCTCACTGTGCTTGTCACAGACGTATGTTAAAGCAGGGGGCGGTTTATTCATGTCTACTTTGAAAGTAGCTAAACTTTAAGGTCTCAAATTGTATTACTGGGGGCTAGGGTAAGAATAAAAGAGAATTGCAGGATAGTTTGCAAACCATTGGCTTATCTAGTCATAGAATGAATATTTACATGCCAATTTGTACCAGGTTATATATAGACATTGAAATAAAAGATCTAACCTCAAGGAGCTCATGCTATAGAGGAACAGATAACAAGACAAGTGCTCTAAAGATGAAGATGTTTGTGAAATGGTACCATAAGGGGGAGGGGCTACACTGAGGCAGGTGTGAGGTTGTATTTCTAGCTGGGATTGGATGGAAGTGAGGGATAATTTAAGGACTATCAAGTATAGTGGATGTGCAGGGTAAGATTCCATGTTGCAATGCATCTGAGTCAGGCAAAAACCAGCACACCAGCCAGGGAAGCTAGAGTCTTGATGGGGAGAGGGGAACAATAGGAATATAGACAGAAAGCCCAGAGTACAGAATAGGGAAGGCATGAGAAGATTCTGGAGAATTCTTATCAAAGTTCCACTCATCAGTGACTTTGGCTTGTCCTCTAAGGGAAATATCCATGAGAATCCTCCCCCCCCAAAAAATATTCTCTTTCAAATATCACAAAGTTTTTTGTGGTTGCACATACACACACACACACACACACACACACACACACACACACACACACGCACACACACACACCAGTCATAAGAATATGATCATGAGCAGTTGGGACATGCAGGACTGCCAGACTAGGGCAGTAAAGACACAGTGTGCCTCCTCCGCTTCTCTCTGCCCCATTCTATGACCTTCAAGTTGACGGGCTTGACAGAAGAACCCTCTCGCCCACATCTGACTTCACCCATGTGACACTTAAAACCTGACTGTCAGAAGCCCCTGAGATGTTACAGTGCATTTGTTGATGCAGTGGAACTTGGCTGGCCTGATACAGACTCAAAGGTATCAGATGCATTGAGACAGTCAATATATGTAATCTGTCTTCTGTTTTAACAAGCTGAGTTCAGCTGCCATGGGCAGACTATGAGATGATGAAAAGAAGATGGGCAAATGATAGAGAGAGCCCAGAGGGAGTCTATTGGGCTGGTTCAAGTGGGAAACAATGGTGTTTGATTGTCATAGTGGTAGTGATGAGACACAGGGAAATTTCATGTCTGGAATTGTTGCTGAGAAACTGAAAGTCATTTGTGTGTGTGGGAGGGGAACACTTATTGAATAATGCTGTCATTTACATAGGAGTCTTAGCATTTGAGTGCATGCTCTTGGTCATCTTCATGTGATGAACACATGGCCACGTTGGAAGAAGGACCATCAGACTATCTCTGTCCTGCCTCTAGAAAAGAACAGCTGATACTATAGCTCTTAGGTGATCCAATATGCACTGGCTACTTATTTTCTTCCACTGGGAGACTCCTCTTACCCTTTGGTTAAGTAACTGCATGTAGGTTTATTCACAGTTGGGGTTTCAGGATAAGCTAAGTGCTGTAGCAAGCAGCCTTACCGCCTCTGTGGAAAAGTATTTGCTCAGTGACCTTCCATGTTCTGGTTCTCTCACCTGGCTCCACCATTTTCTAGGACTTCAGTCTTTCATTTGATCTTCTATATCTAGGCAGAGAGGGAAGAGAGGAACAGCAGAACATTTCATAGGAGGTTTCAGGTTACTAGCCTATTAACAACGTTCATTGCTTTCTTAACATTTCTGATGACCTAAATTCAGTCCATGGTCTAGTCTAACTTTAAGGTAATGCTGCAAGAGACTATCTTGTACACAGGGAGAAGCATAAGCATTGAATCTAGCTTTTTCCATTGCACGCTAGTCTGTCCTATCAACCATCAAGTTCATGCATCTGACCTCTAATTCATCTGTGTGGTAAAACAGATACGGGCAGAAGGCTTATTCAATACAAGGCTGATTGTTTCCATTGCAACCAAGCTCGAGACAGAGATGATATTTATTTGGAATATGATCTTGAAACTGTTCTGGAACGTTTGACAAATAGTGACTATAGAATTGAACATACCGATTGAGCAGCTGTAGGTAAGAAATCATGTATTTTTCAATGGACTCATGGTTGAGCAGGAGAAACAAACATACAGAACAATATTATGGGTAACTAATTAACAGTATGGAAACTAATTTGCATGACAAGGTTTCGGGCAGAATGCTGAGGGAATATGTATACCAAGATGATATTTAAAGCGAAAGAAAATGAAGAGAAATGTCTAGGTAGAAAAACAAAGGAAAAGAATTATCAAAAGAAAAAATCTAAAAATTTACATTATAAACCATTGCAGATGAGCTTCTGAGTGAAGAGGCCTGGAAGAAGCAGGTAATTGTAATATTGGGAAGGCATTAGCTGATGGATGAAAGAATTCCAATATCATTCCATATGCCAAAAGGAACCTATGCATTAGTTATTTTCGTATCCCTGTAACAAAATCGGAAATAAGCAACTTAAGGAACGAGAAGTTTATTTTGGCTCATGGTTGCAGAAGTTTGTATCTATTAAGGTGAGAGAGAAAAGAGGAGTTGTGGTAGTGGTAGAGTGGGAACTCAGACACCTCACACCTCAGCAGACCAGGAAGCAGAAAGAGCTAGATGAGAACCAGAGGTAGATAACTCTTCCAAAACTCTGTCCTGGTGACCTAAATCCATCAGCAGGCTCAGCTCTTCCAGGTTCCACAGTAAACCTGAACACCACTTCCAGCCTGGGGATGGTAATCCAAAACATGAGATGGTGAGGGACCTTTCCTATTCAAACCATGAGGTAGAAGGAGATGGAAAAGAAAGAAGGGCAAGCTGTCTCTCATGCTTTAGAAAGATTGTCTAAACAAAAGGGGACTGGAGATTGGGAACGGAAGGAGTAGCAGATAGGCACACAGTTAAGAAGCTACTGTGACTGCACATATAAAGATGGAAGAAAGACAGGCATTTGAAATATAAAATCAATAGGCCCTAAAAATTGTCAAGGGAGGGGAGCACGGAAGGCGGAAAGTTAAAAAGCCCATCATACTTACCTCTGTGTCCCTAATCCTTGGCACAGTGCCTAGAATTTAGCAGGGATTGCTTTGTTGTTTCTGCCCAAGGGAAGTGGTTTTAGAAGAATTGAGAAGGTTTTTAGATATAACATAAATTCTTTTCTCAAAAGAGCTCTAATCCTGAAAATTTGTTTAATAAGGATTAAGAGCCTTTCATTATAATACACTTTGTTGTCCAGGCAGTGAGGAAATGGGCTCTCCCATACATCACCCACGGGAGAGTAAATGGTTGCAAGACTTGCAGAGGGTGATTTGGCAGTATCTATTAGAATTACGAATGTATACACTCTTGGACCCAGTGATTCTGCTTATGGGAAAATTTCTGGAAGATGTATTTGCACATATTCAAAATAGCTCCTGAACATGTTCTTAAAATTCTTGTTCTAAAGCTGAAGACTGAAGTAAGTCAAAAGTCCATAAACAGAAAAGTGAGTGAATAATTTATATTATGTTCATGAAATGGAATTCGATGTAGATGTTAAAATAAAAGAAAATAGAAGCACATTGCCCATGCATTCGTAAAGACCCTCAAGATGCATAAAGTGAAGTTGGTAAAGCATAAAAGTGTCCTCAGCATCCTATCTTGGGAAAAGAATCCCAGTGATCAAAATTTATATTTACTCTTACATTTTATAGTTATTTTTCTTTTATGAAAGTTATCAACTGGTAACAAAAGTTTCAAAGTATTATGGATGATTCAAGAATACCAAATTAAAAATACCATCTTCATAATTGTTTAAAATGTAAAGCAACAAAGCACTTCCCCCACTCCATCCTTCCCCTCTGTCTTCTATTCTCAGGTGACATGTTGATTTAAATTTGCACCAAGATATACACAGTACCAGTCCCTTGCTAAGAATGTTCATTGAGAGGACATTAAGGCACAAAGAACTTAAGAGATGTGTCTTGAGAATTCAGAAAGCTTAAGGGACTCAACTAAGTGTGGAGGTTTGTGCTTGAAAACTCAGTTTGTGGGGAGAGAGGCACACCTATGAAGATCCTTGCAAGCATCACAATGGGACAGTATCTCTGGGGCACATGCACAGTTTATTGGGCTGTGTGTGTGAGTCTCCAATGTGCTCCTTTTTAGGGGGCTCTTACTGATTATATAGTTATTGGTTAATCAAAAATATTGAGTTTTCTGGAAGAGAAATATTAATAAACTAGAGGTTTGTGGTTCCTTGAATTTTTCTTCTAGGTGTTTCATGAAAATTGGGTTACTCTTAAAAGGAAAAGGTAAAATAAATTTTGTCCGGATCCTCTGACAATATACCAACAAAGGAGGAGTCCATTTGTAGAATTCTGCTAGACATTATCTATTTGAATATGACGTTTTACTATTTATCTATGGACTTGATATAGTTAACTAATTTACATCAAATTGTGACCCATCAAATCACAAGAGTGTTCATATTGTCCTTCTGATACAGTCTACATTTACAAAAGCCCCTCTACAGTCCAAAAAGACATTCTCTCCCCTCCTCAAGCCCTCCTCACCCCCTCATAGTCACAAGTAGATTCTATGTTAGCAACTCAAAGAAAAACGCATATTTTCCCTAAAAACCACATTGCTCATTTTACTTATTAACAAACTTAATGAGTAACTGAATGGGAATATATTCAAAGAGGAAATGGGAAAGCAGGTAAGAAAATGGAGGGTTTTTTTTTTTTTTTTTTTGATTATTTCTTTTGATTTTGAGATTGTAATATAATTATCTCATATCCACCTTCCCTTTCCTTCCTCCAAATTCTCCCTACACCCTACCTTGTTCTCTTTCAAATCTATGGCCTCTTCTTTCATTAAGTATTGTTGAATGCATAAATAAATATGTTTCTAAACATAAGCTGCTTTGTCTGTGTGATGCTACTTGCATGTATGTTTTCAGCAGTGAGCATTTAGTACTGGATAAACAATCAGTGTGCTCATCCCTGGGGAAGGCCATTTGTCCCACTCCCAGCATTCCTTGGGTGCCTATACTTCGCGCAGAGTTGAAGATTCCTGGGACTTTTCTCCATCGACTTTTGCACTTCAACTGTTGTCCTTGTTCAGCTCCTGCTTAGGCAATCATGCTGGTGAGACATTAAGGTATAGCTTCTGGCAGTCCTAGGAGACACAGTTCCACAGAGAACTCCCCAATTCTCTGGCTCTTAAAATCTTTCTGTCCCCTCTTCTACAATGTTCACTGAGCCGTAGGTGTAGGAGTTGTTTTGTAGATATAGTCATTGAGACTGGTCTCCACAACTCTACGTTTTGATTGGTTGGGGATTTCTTCAATGGTCTCTGTCTGTTGCAAAGAGAAGTTTTCTTCCTGAGGAGTAAGGACTAGTCTTAACTGTGAGTATAAAGAGAAATTTATAGAATCAGTTAGGGCTTGTGCTGATTAGGTAAAAAAGCAGTTTACCTTCTCTAAGATTCATGATTTTACTAGCCTTGGGTAGTTGGCTAGGTTTGCAGTACCAGGCACGGTTTCTTTCTTGTTGAGAAGGTCTTAAGTCCTATTAGAGAACTATTGGTTACAACCAAGGTATGCATGCCACTACTGTACTCTCAGGGTTATCATGCCATTCTTGTCATTGTTATGGTTCATGGGCATCATAGCTTGGTAGAATTGTTGGTTTCTTCTCTCCTTTGAAAGACTGCGGGTTACCTTCTGGTATCATTAAAGCTAGAACTTAGAAAGGAGGCATTCAGGTTAGTTCTAGGCCTCTGGGGTCCCATGTCTCAAGTACATGGTGCCTCAGCAATAGGACGTACCCTCTAGTTCTGGGTGGGGGGCAACAAAGAACAAAAGCAACAGTCTGTAATGTTTTAGGACCCTCTTGGACAATCCTGACCAACAACTCAAAAGAGGGCTTCTCATGTCTAATGATAAGGTTTTTGTTACATATTTTTGGCTCTTGAAGGAAATGTGGTCTCCCAGATGAAAAATTTTCATTGAAACTATATTTTCTCATCTGGAGTTATCTCCTGAACACACACCGTTAGACCACAGAAAGGGAGACAATGAATGCCAATTCCACAGATCAGCTAGAAAGAACCTTGGGTCTCACAAACGCCTGTACCCATGAAATTCTGGCAGGTTTTGAAGCCTGAAATTTCAATTGTTGCTTCTGTATAGAAGCCTCCTACCACCCATCTGTGCACACTTCAGCCTTTGCCTCTGCTGATCTAGGAAAAAAAAATGTCTTTTCAACATTATCATCATTCTCCATGAAGAGAATTGGACTCTGGTCTTGTGGAAGGGCAGGACTGGGAGACTTTTTGGGCTAATTACATCTCTCTTCCCTGTGCCCCTGGGACTTGTACTCAAGTCAGTGTCTACAGGTGGGATTCTCAGTCGAGCTAAGTGGACTTTGCTGCTGCTGCTGCTGCTCACCACTGAGTAGCTTGGAAATCTTCTAAGTCTGTCTAGTGGGATCGAATCTCTCATACCGATTGTGGTACTTTTTTGTCCTACCTTGTAAGTATTATCATGTCACAACCAGTCTGACCCACTGAATGGTACTCCTCCTGATTGACACTCCTAACAGCTTCCCACATGGCATTGCAGTAGGTGAGCAAGGGGTTCTAATACAATATCCACATACATTTCCAGGCCCATGTGCCAGGATCCTTCCTCTGATATCAGCACTGAGAGCTGAGATTTATCCCAGACAGCACCGTACCTCTTAAAATCTGTCTAGTGTTGATTCAGATATTGCTGCTATAAATACCTTACTTGCCAGTATTTTTGTGGCTTTAAACATGATTACATTTGCTTGTCATATTTACTTATGACATAGTTGTTAGTACTGTGGAGATGTTTGACACTGTTTCAAAAGTGCAAACCTCCGAATTGGCAGACTACCCTTCTCTGCTATTCTTCTTGGTGGAAAAAGGAAAGTTAACATTTCGTGCCTTCACTTAAAGCTGCTCTGACTGCTTCAAAAGCTCTTGGGTTTATCCTGGAATTACTCAGACTATCAGAAAAATGATACACCAACATATGGAATTCTGGCAAGCTGACTACCTTTAAACCAAAGCACACTGGGGAAACATTTCCAGCTGTCTGCTGACCCTCACCTGCCACACACACACACACACACACACACACACACACACACACACACTCATTTCCTGATTGTCTTTCTCCATAAAAGCAACACACAGAAACCAAACGTTCCCTCTGTGTGAGTGAGTCATAGACTGGAAACATTCCTCTAAACGTCTCCCCTCTTTCTATGATAAAAAAAATGTCTTTACAGACATTGTCTAATCATGTTTCTGCACATCCATTTATTCTCCACCAAGTATAATACTAAACTGTCTCTGGGTCTTAAGTTAGTCCTACAGTTTTCTGAGTCCCATAAAACTGCGATTAAGTGAATCTTCTCTACTTTGTCCTTATTAGCCTGTTTCTTGTTATAGGGATGTATTGGGATCAGCAGACCATAAAGGCCAGTTTGTGTTTATACAGCATGAGGCTGATATAGATATCAGTATGAGTCAGCTAAAACATGGTTGACATCAGATATCTGGGAGTCTATGAGTCGTACAAAATGGTTGACTACGGTTGGCTTAGGGAACAAAGTGAAATAGTGTTGTAATCTGTTCTATAACTATTTTTAGCAAAATGACTCTTGTTTTTTGAGTGTCCTCTATATATATATGCCCCAACATTCAATTATTGAACCCCACCACCAGGCACTATGGTCTGCCACTACAGAAGCTGTAGTTTAAATGCACTGAGCAGGCTATGTAATTACAATTGGGAGCAGAAGAAAAAAAATGAACATTAATATTGGAGAGGTGAAGAATAGAAGACTGAAAAGAAAGAACGTTCTTGGATATTGCCACAAGAAACAGTGGGGAAAAGAAAACCCCAGGCGGGAGCTGTCTTTGGCTTATAGAACATGTAATCAGCCCCTTCAGGTAAAATGAAACAGCAAAAGGAAGCCAAGGCAGATGAACTAACTTCCTATTAATGAGTTGACCCCATTGAATCTATTTTCTGAACTACCAAAATTATGGTGCCACAGCCATCCCTGTGTACATACAAGATTCTCATGCCTGGATTAAAAATCATTTTCAAAACTCCCAAACCAAAGAACAAAAACAACGACAAAATCCCATAAAAAAAACAACTCAGCAGAACCACATTGTGCTGGGGATTACAAGCGATCTAGCAATGGCTCAAAATACCCAGGAGGGGACGATATGTGTAGGTTATCAACTATCACAGTGTTATTCTGTATGTGAGCCTCTGTGGATATGGGCATCCATGGGGGTCATAGAGCCAATCCCCAGAGATGCCGAGGCAGAGCCTCTCTGCAGAGAAGCTATTCCTGTAACTTCCCAATTGCACTGCCACTCTCCAATCTGCCACCCACACTGACAGCGCCATTCTTTCAGCTACATCAGTGCCTGCATCGGCACCACACAGCTCCTGCCTGCACCAAAACAATCCCATGTCTCTGCCCTCTACTCAGCTCTCTCTACCCGGAGCTGCCACTTCTTGATTTCACAGATCCTGCTGCCTACTATTAATCACACATACATACATACATTAATTTTTTTTAAAACATTTTTAAAAAGAAGAAGAGGAAAAGAATCAGGCTGTCAGCCAAGAAAAGTTGTTAAAGCCCTGTCCACTGTAACTTCACAGCACATTTGCTTTAATACCAAAAGAGGATTCATCTTGGCCAATGAGAGACCAATGAATATGCAGTGATTCGCCACTTGCTATAAAGCCTTGCCAACAATTCCCATTGCCGAGTTCTCTTCTGTTTTTATAATCAATTAAAAAGGCTCAGTTCGTTAGGGGCCCTTTCCCCCCTCCCCTCCTGAATATGGAGAGGGAGAGCAAGTGGCTCACAGAAAAGGCACAGGGCTCTTCTGAGAATTGTCTAGCAGGCAGCCTCCTTACAGTAACACTCCATTTTAATGGTCCTGTAATTCGAAACTGACAATGGAACCCCCACTGAAGCCCTCTCCACAGCCTCACTCGCCCTAAATAAAAATGATGGTGCTGCCAGAGATAGGTCACAGCTGAGATATGAGCCTCAGCAGCTACCCTGGGGCTGGGAGCAGCGAGCCAGGACCCCTCCCCCAATTTCAGGAAGAAATCCACTCCTCATCCCAGCCTGGGGCTATCCAGTTCTCCATTTCCTCCTTTAGGTGAACCTCACTTACACACTGAGAGAATTACCCCTGAGTGGAGAGACACAGTAGGTGTCAGCTTTCTGAGAGTAGGATTGTTCTTCCCAGAAGGCAACTGAAGCCTGGTTGGTTTGAATGTTCCCTTGTGGGTGAGCCAGGGACATGGGGGAGGTAGCTCCAACTCACCAGCATGACACCATTCACATAAGTACCCAGCATCCACTCATCACTAGCAGCAGATTGAAGGTAATGTTTTAAGAGGGTTTTCAAGCTGCTGGGAAATTGAGGGCTTGAGAAATGTCCCTTAAACCTTTTGAAATTCAAATTCCATTTCAGCAAAGATGTAGAAATGGGAACCAGAGGAAAGGACAGAAGATTGACAGTTTGCCCATTCACCACAGTCACCCCTTGCTACCCCTGCCACCCACTGAGCCCTTCAGAAGGCCAGTTGGGTTGCTTTACTAAGCCCCTCCCAGAGCCGGGTGTGGGAAGAAGTCATAAGGGGCAGAGAGAGTTGATGTTAGGAACAGACTGACTGAGGGTCTGCTGATGAGGTGCGTGACCTGGTAGAATATGAAACAGGGATGCTAGGCTGGTTGGTAGCTGAAGCCAGAAACAAATATGGCTTTAAGCTATGGAAGTATAAGGAGCAGTAACTGTACAGTACTGCAGAGAATGTCTAGGCAACACCCTGCTCCCCCAGTTATACCCAATTCATTCCATAGGCATAGCTGACATCCAGATGGTGATAGCACTGGGTAATAAAGTAATGAAAATGACCAGGCTAGATCTTAAGAAAGTCACAAAGCTTTAAAAATATCCATTAACCCATATAGGTAGATGATAACTAAATGTAGAAGCTCCGAAGAACAAAAACAGACAAAGGGGTCATTCTACAAAAAAAGTGGCTGTGTGTCCCTCAACTAGACAAAGCTGGGGTCACAATCTTCCTTTATCAGTGAGTTACTTAACTGGAACCAATGGTCTTAGCAACTTGCTTATTAGGCTCCCTGCTATGTTAAATAAGACAACCTATGAAAATGTAAAGCCAGTGCCTATTATAAATACTTAAAAACATGTCAGAAATTATTGCTCTCTGAAGGAAGGGCAATATACAACCCTTCCCTTCCAGGTATGTTTGCTCTTACAAACCCTTGCTTTCTCCCTTCTCCAGAGAGGAGTGTGTTAATGATGCAGGGTTTCTCCCATAGCTCTACCATACATGTCTAGAAGCTTCTGACAAGACCATAAGCATTTCTATGTACCTGTAAGGATTACATAGGTTCCTTATTCTCTACCATTGATTTTTTTTTTCATTTAATTTATCACCTTCCAAATCCTTCTCAAGTTAGATGTCATTTGATATTAGCTACTGATTGGAGAGAAAGCGGTTGTTCCAGATAAGTTAGTATTAGCTTTGGATAAGCAAGAAGGTTGTCTGTAGTAACTGATACATGGTCTGGGTTTGAGTCTAGTCAAATACACAGTTCCATGATGAAGCAGAAATACACCAGATCTAGGCTTATCCTGTCTCTCCTTAAGCAGCCTGAAAATGAAGTTCAGGGACTGAGAAATATCGAGTCTCTCGTTAGAAGGGTAAGGAGAAATAAGCAGGCATCTTCAATACACCGACTTTGAGTTCTTGTTTCAGAACGGGCATTTAAACAAACTCTATGACAAGAAGCAAGTGCTGGGCAAGCTCGCTTTGTTTTAGTAACAACATTACCAAAGTAGAAGTCATATTGTCTAATACCAACCTGGGAGAAGTGCCAGTCACAACAGTGAAGTATGTCATAACGATGTAATTATTTAACACTTTTCGTTGGCTAACTCACATTGTTTATAAACAAGCTAAAAACACCCAGGGAAATGGTTTACTCAAATAAACTCAAATGTGAACTGATAACTCTTGACCTACCTCACTGGTTTAGTATAGCAGGGCCTGGAATCAATCAATATTACACATCACCATGGGCTCTACATAATCCTTTATCAAAGTCACCACTCATTTACCATGTTTTAATTTCTCATTCCATAAACAGAGTACTCACATCCCTTCTCATTAGCCATCTCAGTAATGGTCCTCAAACATTCTTTTGTCCACGGCTGTATTTTCTAAAGAACAACTTAGAAAGAAATTTGGAGGGGGAAGAAATGACAGCCAAATTCCAGTTCTTAAGGCAGAGCTCAAAGAAACTGAGATGTATGCAGTGGTATTTATACATCCTCCAGATCCTCACTTGTCCTCCGTGAAGAAGTGAGCAGAGGGGCAAAACACTGACTCAGTTGGTGCTTGCTGTGCAATCATGAGACTCTCTCTGAAGCACTCAGGAACACCAGGCACCAGGAATAATGACATAAGATTGCAATCTTAGTAGTGAGGGACAGAGACAGGATAGACTGCTGGGCTTACTGTCCAGCCAGCATAGATAGACTGAGGAATTCCTGGTTCAGTGAAAGACTCTGCCTCAAAAACTAACATGGAGACCAACTAAGAAAAACACCTAACCCTGACCTCCAGTAGCCACATGGACATGCATCTACATACTCATGTCCCACAGGATCACGTATACAAGTCACACACACACACACACACACACACACACACACACACAGAGAGAGAGAGAGAGAGAGAGAGAGAGAGAGAGAGAGAGAGATACACACAGACGCACACACACACACAAATGTGAGTGTGCTTGAAGTGAACAAGGCAGTGTGTAAGAACCTGGATGGTAGCTATGGGGAGGGTTTGGATATGGATTGGTGAGATGTAGGAGATCCACACACACCATTCCTACAAGTAAGAGATGTTGATGAATGAGAAGAAACCATTGACCTCATGACATAGTCCCATGTACCTCTTGCCATGCTCATGGCATTGTACCTCAGCAGACAAAGCCTCTGCAGCTGCCCATCCCTCACCCTCAACTTCCCTCTGTAAGACACACACACGCACACACACACACACACACACACACACACACACACACACACACATCTTCTCTACTTAGAGCAATCTTATGTCCTATCTTTATTTGTGTAACTCTTACTGATTTCTTCCAATCCCAGCTTCCTCTGAAATCTCTGGCCCATCAATTCAGTGACATTGTGTCTTTCTTATGAGATTCTGTGCAGAGGTTGCAGTCCCATTTTAGTGTTTGTCCTAAATATGTTATCTATATCCCTTTAGTTTCAAGCCAGTGAAACCATCTTGAGGGGATGTGAGTGATACAGAGAGACAGTGTTGTTTTAAATAATCCAAGGACCAGACTGAAATTGGGTCTTAGGAAAGGACTAGAGCTAATAAATGAAAGTTCACATTTTTGCTCACTTGTATATACCTGGTTCATTCTCTGCCACTATAAAGCATACATTTCTGTCTCATGGTCATATGGAAGGAGACAATCCATGGCTCCAGCCATTTGCATAAAACTAAATGTCCCTGGATGACATCTCCAAATTTCAACCATAGTCTTATTTGCTTCATCTAAGTTAGGCATATGATAGCAGGATAAATTTAGAGGAGAGCAAGGACTATAGGATGGGCTTTTATTTTCAAAGCTGAGCGGGACAATAGGGTTTATGATTCTCCATTCATTTGTCTATAGCCTCCGCTATAAGTAGGCTTTCTAAAAGTAGGTCAGTCTGCCATGCCTATTGTGTTACCATTGTAGCCTCACAAAATTGTGCCAGACACATAAAAGTGCTCAATTTGTGGCATGAAAAATGGCTTGTATAATCCCGTCCACATCAGTGACATCTTCCAAACTACCAATCCTTCTTTCTGTATCTCTTCTATGTCTCTGCCTATCCCTCTCTGTTTCTGTCTCTCTCCTTTCTCTCTTTCCTTCCCATCCCCCTCCCACATAAACCAGTGCCAACTGCATTGATTTAATACCATGTGTATCTTAACCTCTGTAAACGTCTTTTCTTATCCTTCATAAACACTCACAGAGACTTTGCACTTTGCAAGTCTTCCTATGTGAACTAAAAATAAGAAACATCTATTATTTATATCTTGCACTGTTGCAGGTATGGTGTTAGGCATGTTACATATTTTATCTCTAATCTTCATGGCACTCAATATTTTCTCTTAGAGTTCAGACTTATCTGAATAACTTGTTCAGGATCACAACTAATAAATATCCCTCAACCATATGACTGCAAACTCTGATCTCCTTCTACTTTCCAACCTCTCTACTTATGCGACTTATTAGTTTACAAGCCTCTCAGACCCAAATGTTCTAGCTAAATTTATGACTATCACCATAGAATCTAGCACATTTCATATTTCATATGAGCATACTAAATACACTCAATAAATATTTGTTAGAGAACGAATAAATTGAACATATGAATGGATGTATTCTAGTTAGAGAATTCAGTAGCATTCAATAGCAGGAAAGTTTTCTTATACCTCAACAACTTTGTAAGTCTTAAGTCCATGGCAACAAAATAATTTACATGAAGAAAAAAGTCAACTCCAGGAAACTAGAAACCTACAACGTGGCATGTTAGATAGCAAAGACTTCTAAAGGAATCCAGCATTATGGCATGTGCCTGTAATCTAAGCATTGGAAAGGCTGAGGGAGGAACATCATAAGTTCTAGGCTAGCCTTGACCTTGTAGAGAGTTCTAGATCAGCCTGAGCTATATAGAAAGATGCTGTCTCCAACCAAGCAAACAAGCAAACTTTAAAGCTCCTAGACAACATTATTGACAACTATATGACCTTCAGAAAAGCAAAGTAGTCAAAAGGTCTTGAAAAAAAGAAAGAGAACATTGGTAAAGTTTGTTGTATAAAAGGTGCCCCCCAAAACACCCAAAACAATACAGGCTATAGCCATTACTCTTGGTTGCCTAACATAACTAGATGTTAAGACCTTATTGATGAAGCCAGCACACTATTTTTGAGATGTATATTTGTTAATGTTTTGCCTACATGCGTGTGTACAACATTTGCATACCTAGTGATCATATCATGGCATCTAGAAGATGATATTGAATCCTCTAGAACTAAAGATAGGCATGGTTATGAGCCACCATGTAGCTGGGACCAAACACAGGCTCTCAGCAAGAGGAACAAGTACTTTAAACTGCTGAGCCATCACTCTAGACTCCAGATTCCAAACACAATTTGACTGCAGGATATAGAGAAGTCAATTTTGATTCCATTAGGAAGCTTTCTCTCTGATACTTAGGTCGCAAAGCACTGGGAGGTACTGTGTAGGTTGCTGGGGGAGACAAGACATCAATGGTCAATGATCAAGACTAACACTGGACTCTGTGTGCTGCGATATCAACTTATGAAGCAAAATCTAGTGTAACGATGGCAAGTCAGTGTATGTGGGCAATCAACTGCTCTCTTAATTGGACTTGAGGCCTGCTCCACAGGGGAGAATTTATGCTGGTACTGCAAACACAGTCAAAACTCACAGCTAGAGAAGTCAGAGGTTCAAATGGAGAACTGACGAATATTGTTTTACTAAGTGGTCATGGTGCCAAACTGCCTTCTAAATATTTATTGTACAGATCTGTAAAGCTCTCAACTTTAGTCTGAGACATTTCTTATTGCAATGTGCAGGAAGTGCTGAAACTAAGGGACTGTGAACGTTCAGCCATAGATGGGGCTTCTCTACCAATCCCCCTACTCACAGCTCAAGGAATATCATGAAGAGGGAGCAAAAAAAAAAGAATAGCAAAATGGTATATAGAGCCAGAGCATTAAAAAAGGAGACTGTAAAATCTTGACCTCTGGACATGACATGATATAACATGACTACTACATGCATTAAATCACTGAAGCTTTGATTACCTATCTAAAACCTGCACAGGCAAATCAAAAATTTTACTATGCAATGAGAACAATGAGAAGGAGCTTCCAAGACCCCTTACCTATTTGAAGAGCTACTGACAGTTGCTATCGGCTAGGTAAGGGTGAGTTACTTTTCTTTAGTGGAGTAGAGGTTGACATGCTCCAGGGGTTGGCCTCACACCTATGTGCACATGGACAGATGAACTGGAATTGAGGATCAATTTTTCTTATTAGCATGACACAGAGGTAATGTGTTGGAAGTGGTGGTGTTCCGTGGGCATTAGCAGAGAGTGGAGCAATGGATGCAATGAAGATACATTGTGTACACGTGTGAAATTTTTGAAAGAATGAACAAATACTTTTTTTAAATTAAGAATTTCTATATACCAAAGGCCTCATTAAAAATGATCAAGCACGTGGTAGAGAATAATATTCAGGACTCATATCCAGAAAAACAACCAATCAGCACATTCAAACTCATGCCAAAGCAAAAGTAAGCAAGGGCTATGGGAAGATATACGAAGCAATGGACATTTTTGCATCATACTGGTGACATTGTCATCTGGTACAATTACTCAGTTAAACTGATCTTCATGCAAACACATAGAAAAATATGCTCACAAGACTGAAAACACCTCCCACACTTACCAACAATACAACAAATAAAAAATTGTGGTTATAATCAGGTAACATGTCTTAGTTCACATCATCTGCTAAGCAAAAGTGATTGAAAAAACTTAAGAGCCCAAGATGCATATTAAGGATGATGTCTATGAAATAAATGGGTCAGGATAAGGTTTCAAGCCACACTGTAGATCTTATATTTGTACAAGAGGGAGAAAGAAGAGAGGGGGGACTCACACTATGTACAGGGTCATGAGGATGTCTGACTTGGGCTTGTAGGGGCATCCAAAACAAAGTATTGTCCATGGAGGGGTCCCAAATATAGCAAATGGAGCTAAGGCCCAAATTCTTCCCCCCAACCATCTCAAGTATGGGCTAGTTGTTGCTCACAGAGAACGTGTCCTATACTTGAGTGCTTCAGCAAATACCAGAGGCCTCAAAGCTAGAGTCTCCTGTATAGTAAAACACTGTAAAACCAATACAGGAAAACAAGTTACTACAGAATACAGAATATGGAAAGGCCTTACAATCATAGTGCTGAAAGAAATGGAGACTCAAAAGATTGTAGAATTCCATGCATAATAGAACTCAAAAAATACCCCAAAATAATTTATGCATTAACAGGAATACATGCCATATAAACCTAAAGAACTAAAGAAAAAGAGAATAATGGCTTTGTAGACATTTGTAGAGTTGTGAAGAGAATAAAATGCACTTGGCACAGAGGACACAAATAAATGTATCAAAATATTTCTATTATTGGTAAACTTCTATTGTTCATAGGAAGCAGGTAACACACTGCTGTTTTGTTTATTTATATAAACAACTTTTTGATGGGTTGATAATGTTCATATTTTTATTCTAGAAAGTCCTGGGCAGATGAATAATAGCTTTACACAACACTTCTCAGCTTCTAGGGGATACAAGAAAAAACACGAGAAACAACACTTATATTCCCTTTAATTGGGCTTGCATTTTGCTTTGCATAATAATCAATGTCTGTGTTGTTTAAGTATAATCTCCCTATAGCTCTTCCCCACACAAAGCATGCCATTCTCCCTTGCTCCTTGGTGAAACTCAATCTACAAATATCCTCAAAATTATAGTGTAGTAGGAAAGAGTGAGGGGATGTTGAGAACATGGAACTGCAGGAAAGGGGAGTGTTGGGGAACAGAAGGGAGCTGTCTAGGCTCACAGAACTCATGTGCTACTTATGCAATCGGTGAACAAACTCCAGAAGACTGCAAGCACTGTTTGTGGCTGCTTTCAATCCTGTGCAATGACACACAGGCTAAAGACAAATTAACTCATGGAGAAGGAAGCAGAGTGTGATAATGGAATGGGACGTAAATGACCTGAGTTTGATCTTAGTGTGACCACTATATCTGGGCCTTTGTGGTGTTGGACAAGTAGTTAAGCATTCTGGACTTGGGTTTCAAGGTTAGAAACTGAAGGAGCTCAGCCACCTGCTTTCTAACTCCCTCTGATAATTTTACATTCTGATAATGAACCCTATGTACAGGTTTTGTGATTTTAAGCAAATCAGCTTTTTGTTTTGTTTTGTTTTGTTTTGTTTTGTTTTAAGTTTAATGACATGGTCATAGCAGACACCTTGTCTGTATATCTTTCCTTTTTACCTTTTCCTTCTATAGCAGAAATCTAATTTTACTCTCTATCACATGCTCCTTGGAAGAGAAGAGAAAAAAATCTCTCTATTCTAGCACTGGCTAGAATATTGCCTATTTAAACTACAAGCCATAAAAGAGGCTTTTCACTTGCATTTGCTTGTAGACATGGGCCCCTGACAGATGATCGGTGAGAGGAGAATGCACGGAGGAGCCACATAGCAGATAGACGTCTTTTATCCTCTGGGCTTTATCTTATCTATATGTGACAACTGGAGTTGTGGAAGTTAATCTGGGGCCTTCAGGAAAGCTAATGTAAGGTGAGGTTAGTACTGGCACCCTGTGGATGACAGGCACTTGATACCCAGTTCTGGGTACTTGATGATGTTCTAAGCCACAGATAGTACCATACCCTAAGACTATCTTGTAAATGTCATATCATATGATATATATTTGTTCATTGTTGAGTCCAGCTTGATCCATTATTTTCTCACTTTCTGAGTGAGAAATCCTGATCCAAGGGGCATGATAATATTTACCATGCAGTAGGATTGTGAATACACCTGGTGCCAGAACTTATGGGTCATTTAATATTTTTATAGCAAAATACATAAATATATTAATCATATTACAGACATATATATTAACCTTTAAATTTGTAGAATTTTATTATATAATTTAGCATAGAAAGAGCTGGAAAGATGACTCAGTTGTTAAGAGTGCTTACTGCCAAGGTCAGTTCCCAGAACCCATATTTGGCAACTTAGAATCAACTGTAATTCCAGTTCCAATGACCTATTTTTACCGTCATGTACCAGCATACATGTGTGATATACACATATATGTATGTATAGATACATAAAATAATAAAGCTTGTTTTAAAAAGAGTAATATATATCATATACTAAAATGAGATGAATTTGAAGGTTAAAACAATAATCAGACCGGCAATTCTTCAATTCCTAAAGCAATATTGGGAAGTTATACTTTGTCTGACTTTACCTTCTCACTACCTCTAAATACTATCTCCTGACAACGAAAGGAGCTGAACAAGTCATTCACAGGATTTCACAATCTGTTGTGTTTGTAGATATTGAGAAAAGAGAAAAGAAATGGGTGACTTGGGAGACCTAAAAACATGAGCAGTGATGAGGCACATTTATTGGTAAGAATCAAATTACAAAGAAAGTACCAAATCCTGAGAAAGCACACCAAGCTATATAGGCCCTACTCATTACAAACATATTGCATCCACTACCATGTTACCAGGGAAACTATCACTCTTATAGGGCTTTAGATTGCCTAGGCCTGGAATGTGCTGATCTTCCTATTGGCTCTGTTAAATGTCAGATAATCCTCAGATAGTCTGGGCAGTGGGAATACACAGCTAAGAGGACTTACACTGGGTAGGAACATTTTCAAAGTCCAAAAGATGAAACAGGTCAGTTCAAGACGATGTCCCACCCCTATCCCTGTTGTCATCATCTGGCCTGTGAGAAGTAGTGAGAGAATTGTGGCAAACATTGGAAAGTAAGTGGTTCTTCAATCAGTCATTGTATCAGTGAGCTCTGGGACTCCATTAAATCCAGAGAGCAAACTAAACAGAAAGAAACATGGCTCTCCTCCAATATGTTTATCAGCTGATTTTAAGCAAAGCCTTTCTGGCAGTGACTAAGGCCTACATTATGAAAGTGGTTAAGAAAAGAGATTGCTGCCTGTGACAGGAAGTGCTTCCATGTCAGGATTTATAGAAGAGACCAGAAATCCTTCAAGATACACCTGTCATAACTAGCCTTTCAATTTTTTTTTTCCCCGTGGGGAGGCAAAATGGGTGGACTTTATCTATCTTCCCTTTTCTGTGTAAATATGGCTCTTAATTGGCTTGTAGTTTTTGAACTAAATAACACTACAGTAAATACTTAAAGCACAGAACAAGATAGATAGCTGGTCTCCTAGACTCTTTTCCTTTTATCTCAAAGTCATAAAAGACAGAACTTTCTAAGTAGAATTGGGTACCAAGTCTAAGTCACACCCTTCCACAGTCAGAAAAACCAACTGATGATCAGTGAAGCACACAATGTCCTTTCTAGAGGGTTAGGAAGGAGGTAGACTTTTGCAAAGAAGGAGTCCAGAGAGTGTGAGAAAAGAGGGCTAAAATAGGGTTTCCTGAGTGTGTAAGTAAGTAAGTAAGTACGTGTGTTTGTGTGTATAGACTCCTGTGTGCTCATTATCAGAATATATTGAATATATTTGAAATTGTCAAATATATTTTTAAAGTTTTAAAGATATGCCCATACCTGTTCTATAATTGAGGACCTGCCTTCTTCACAGCTAGCTGTCTTCCTCCTCTATCCACTTGACATAGAAAGCAAGTGATGACATCACTAAGACTTTTTTTTCTTAAAAAAAAAAAAAGAGAACTCACATGATGCGAGCTCTATCCTCAAGACCTAGCTGCCTCCCAAAGACCTAGCTAATACAGTCTCTCCAGGGGATTATGATGTCAAGGTACAAATTTAGGAAGGGCACATTCAGATCACAGCACTTCCTTGAAACCAAACCAGAAAAAAGGGTTTGTCTTAATACTATTCATCACATTAGAAACAAAGCATTGGTACCCAAGGAGGATTTGAGTAAGGAGGAGAGCAGCTGAAACAAGACACAAATAACTTGCAAACCCTTTTCTTAGCGTGAATGCAATAGCTTCTTGAGTAGCAGTATAGACTCCCAGTCAGATAAAGCTCTCTCTTCCCTTCATGTTCTCCAATACACTCAACACTAGTGCATTGAGAAAAACTGCAGAAGTTTCTCATGGTGGCTGAGGACATTTTTACAGTAGTAACAGCTTGTTTTAGTCTTCAATGTACATGTATCTGGACTCACCTACGTAAACAGAGAGAGACTAGTTCTTTTTAACATTAATAACAAGTTGGACAATTAATGTTAAAAGTGCAAATACTTACAACTTTTTAAATGTTTCCTTTAAATATTTACAATGTCAAAAACATTTTAAATGTAACAGTAGGGGCACAGTGTCCACAACCCGCCTGGAGAAAGTTCTACACAACAGGTAAAGTCACTTCTTCAACACACAAATTGCACAGGAGAGACAGAAAGAGAGGAAAACCTAAAAAAGAGGCAGAAAACATCTCAACCAATTAAAACGTGATTTTTGTGATGGTTAACTAATAAGTTGATTAGTAGACATGGGATGAGGGGTGGGGAATATAGACAGGTAAAATAAAGGGCTCTTTGATAGAGTAGGTATGTCCTTGTTGGAGAAAGTGTGTTACTGGGCGTGGGCTTTGAAGTTTCAAATACTCAAGTCAGGCCCAGTGTCTCTCTTCTTCCTGCTGCCTGCAGATCCGGTTATAGAACTCTCACTTCCTCCAGCACCATGTCTATCTGCATGCCGCCATGCTTCCCACCATTCTGATAATGGACTAAACCTCTGAAACTGTAAGCCAGCCCCATTAAATGTGCTTCTTTATAAGAACACATGGTCAGTGTTTCTTCATAGCAATAGAACATTGACTAAGACACTGAGTACTCGAGTGTGTGGGTCTCTGTGCCTATATCTGTCTCTTGTGCCTTTTCCTGAGTTCCTTTCCTTCTGTCTGTTTTGTCTTCTTCCAATGTGTTTAGTTTTGTTTATTTTATTATCCCTTAAGCCTGTTTGGTTTCTAATGAGAAAAGAAAGGGGGTATACACAGATGCAGAGGTGATAAGGAACTGGGAAGAATAGAGGGAGGAGAAATTATAATCAGGGTTATTATATGAAAAAATCTATTTTAAATAATAATTTAAAAATCAAAAGTATAAGTACCAACTTTAGTGGTCCATGATTTGAGCACTTGAAAAACTTTTCTTGTGTTGTCTGGAAACATATTAAGTGAGAATGGCACTTGAATCTGAAGGCTTTGTAACATATATATATTTTTTTAACAACAGGAGTGGGCATCATCTAATCTGTGGAATGTCTGAAGAAACCAAAAGACTGTGGAAGCAAAGGTTCTCTCATCTCTGTTCTTCATTTCCTATCACCCTCCCTGCTATACATTGCTCTTGATTCGAACGAACAATTTTTAAGGTACAAACAATTAGAGAACATCAGAATGCAAACATTTGTTCAGTATTTATTTCTGTGAGTATTTTCATGTTGGGGTATGATAATGTAATAAGTTAGCTACATTAAAATTTTGTTCCCTTTGAAAGATAAAAGCTGACATATTTACAGATTAAATGCCTTGTGGATTGTGGTTTATTAAAAATAATAAAAGACAAATATTAAAAAGGACAATCATGAGCTGGTCCTTTACTGAAGACGGAAAATATGCATACAAGGATGGTAGTCAGTTTATTTTACTGCACTTTAAATTCTCCTGAGAAAAATATCTTTTTTAAAAAATATATGTAGAACTTTAAATTTCAGTTTAAAATAATGTTATCTAGAATTATGACACATCACTAACTTGAGTCTTGGTTATAATCTTAGTAGACAATTTTGAACAATCTACAGGACCATCAAATTCTTGAGAAAAAAGAAGATAAGCAATCCTAGCTTCACAAAGCCTTACATTTACTAGAATTTATATGTTTAATAAGAATATCAAAAGTATTATACACTCTTAATACAAATGCATTTTCTTGTTTGGTCCTTTATGCTATTGAGAATGAATACTAGGGTAAAAGTGGGAACAATAACAGGGTGGTTCAGGAAATATTGAAAAGCAAAGCAAAAATATAAATTTTCTGAATGGGAAATTTGCTCTTTGAATTTCTTAATACTGAGAACAAGCAAAAGAATAGACTGGTGTAGAACATCACACATAAAATTATTTGACAGCATATCATATGTTTGATTAACTATTCAGCAAAACAATAAAAATGGGTAAAATAACTAGTTATTAGGCTCTCAATTTAAATTAGTCTAACCATCTCCCTGCCTGCTCACATCCTTGGTATCTGAACCCTGATGACTTGCTTATCCCGCCCATGAGTATGTAAGGGCTCAGACTGACTCTCATCCTGGCCCAAGCTGGCATGCGCTGATGGGAATATTCACCAAGAGAAGGGTTATAACTGTCGTAAATGGTATACTATCCCTATAAAAGACAATTACCCAAAAAGGTTCAAAACACTTTCATGAATACAGAGTATAATATAATTCTGTAGCTGTAATGATTTTAAATATTGGAGAAGTCTTGGGAAAGAGAGGGTGGTCTTGGTCTGAGAATTCCATTGGCTGGACTGGAGAAGGGAAGTCATTTCAGCTTCGTGAATATGCGAGATAATACATACAAGAATGAGGCATTCACATAGCCTATGAAACTCTGATTAATGGACTCAGACTCCAATCAATTTTGGCTTTGAGTAAAAATCCACACTGGCTTAGTTTCATCCTGTTAAGTACCTTGTTCAGGAGCTAAAACATTACAGTCACACCATGGCTAGCAGAGGAAATGAAACGGAAGCCTATAAATTGCAGAGTATAACAGGAATGCAAATTCAGAGAACTAAGTATAGTTTTATATCAGGCTTATACCGAAAAGGTGACTTAGGTAGACCCAGGGGCCAGGAATCTGTGTGCCTGTGTGCGGGCCTCTAGTGGTCATTAACTTTGGAGAGGGAAAATATGTTACATAGCCCCTGTAAGTCAAAAATGATTAAGGTATTCCTTGTAGCTATTTCTGTATGTCATAAAACCAGCAGGATTTTCAGAATAGGCTCATAGGTTTTATCCCAGTCCTCCCTGAAGCGAATTAAAGGGCTGAGACCTGTAGAAATTTATTGGTCTGATAGGGTGAGAACAATACCAAAAGGGGAACACACTCTCCCAGTGTCTCATTTGAGTCTCTATCAAAGAATGCAAAGCCTGGACTCACTGTTTTGAAGTCTGCTTTTGGTAGACTGTTTAGAGTGAAGGGATTAGAAGAATCAGTCATTGATCTCTTGCTTCTAAGGCTAACAAAGAATTCCCCATCACCACACCCAGAAGCTATACTCTACATCCACAGCATTTTAGCAGCTGCAGCATACAGGACAGGCTCGTTGTTTTCTCTGTGATAACCTGAAAACCACTGCATGACATTCTAAGTAGGGGGAAAGTGGGGAACCGAAACCTCCACGAATATAAGTTCCCCTTGTAATGGGCAAGTTAGAAATTGTTTTGGATGGTGTGCTAAACGGAACAAAACCTCTTTCAAACCATGTCCTGTCCTCCAATTATAAAACCTTTGATTAACATTTTAAAAAAATTGTATAAAAGCAAAAAGGAAAAGGGGGCACAGGATAGGGGTTTTCTAGGGAGGGGAAATGGGGAAAGGGGATGACATCTGAAATGTAAGTAAAATACCCAATTAAAAAAAAGAGGTGTGACTTACTGAACAGGGAGATACAAATGTTCCAGTCTGAATGATTCCAGGTGCAAGATAAAGTATCTTCATGGCTTTGGCTGTGAAGCCAAGTTAAATGATTATTTCACAACCTTCTGGGATGAACGTTTGTGATTACAGAAATTAGGGATAGAGTAAATGTGCCGTTGATAAAGGTGAGATACAGTGACACTATAAAGCAAATGATCTTGAAAGCAAAGATGCTGACCTCATACTTCTCAAGGAGCCGTCCCTCCCACAAGGGGGTGGGGGTGGTTATCTTGGAAAGTTGTGAGTTTAAACAGGTTGCAGCAATTCCTAAGAAGAATTTTGTTCCTTTTGCTCAGTCGCCAGGGATAACAGTCTACTGTTCTGAACATCCTCAAGAATACAAATGCTTTGACACATAAAAATACACTTTTGTTTTTGGAAAATAAAAGTTTTTTGAAAGCAAGCCTAGAGACTGAGGCGATGAATAAAGCTGAGGAATGTTGGTTGTAAATTGGCTCTAACAGGGTAAACTTACAAGTCATTTGAATCTTGGTCTGAAGACAATTACAAAGAATTACAAAAAATAATAATAATTTGCTGAAATGGGAGTAAAGATTGCCAGTCACTTTTTGAATGTGAAACAGATAAGCCTTACTTTGTAACAAAAATGGTATATGTAAAAAATACTAATATTGCATACCTACTGTGAAATGGCAACATATACCAGAATATAAGATATATATATCCTTTAACTTAGCCATTTCATTTTATAGACCTATGTTTAGACACTAAGATAAACATGCAAAACTATTCGCTGCTAAGTTGGTAAAAAATTGAAAACATACTAATCAGTTATGAAAAATACACTACAGCTGTAGCAGGAAACATGAAGCTGCCCGAGAGTAAAAAGCCACAGAGAACACGCATATTTACGTGATGTGTCAACTACAATCAAACACTGGTTTTAGAGCCATCACAAGAAAGGCTTTCATTTCAAAAGAGGAGAGCAGCTATTGGTTAGTGTTGCCTACAACATCAGGATGAAGGAAGTGATAGCCTAATGATTGAACTCATGTCTTCCCTCGGTAGCCATGAGTTGAGGTTGAAATGCATAGCTCTGTAGAAGGAATTTAAGGGTAATTTTCAACTAGGAATAGACTTGTTAGAAACATTGAAAGAGGAGATAGAGAAAGCAGGTCCAGTCAAAGACATACAACCACAAAAAGTCACTACTATCCATAAGACCAACATCAACTAGACAGTTGTGGCCCACAGTGCCCAAAGCCCTGTGGCTTGTGTTAGAATTACAGGAAGTATGGAGTTCTGTCAAAAAAGCTGTTTTCCTGATGTCATATCCATGTAGTCACACAGAGCCTTTACACAGTGAAGGCCCCAAGGCATATTTAAGTTGCTGTTCTGCACTTTCCAGTTTTACATGCTTTAGTACTTTTGAATGGGTAAGTCTTAATTATGTTTGTTTCTAAGAAGTACACAGACAGTGAGTCAGCCTTCTAGACTTTCATCTGGTAATGAGGGCTTGCTTGTAGAACCAATAGCTGTACCTGATTGTGTTTGATCATTGGGGAAGCTTTGAACAGACATCCACTTGTCAATTCAATCTTGTCAAGTGGTGGTGAGAAAGCCTAAGATGAGAATTAAGAAAGCAGAGCTCTGATTTGGTATCTGGGAGGCTTTTGTGGAGGCTGGGAAAAGGAGTATCAGTACATGATTGAAATCTAAACCTTGCTTTTACGTTTGGATGAGGAAATATAAGTAAAAATTGGAAAGTTACTCCTACAAAACCAAGAAAAGGAAGCTGTAGAATGCCATCTTCCCAGGGTATTGTAGCCATCAAGGAAGAAGGGGTGTGGCTTTATGCTTGACCACTAATGCTAGCCCAGAATCCTTTCTGGAGTGGGCTTGGAGAATTGGACCAAAAGTGGATCATGATAGTTTTGTTTTTCTTTTCAGTGGTTTGCTAGTTGTGGCAGTTCTTTAGAAAGACCAGTGCCTGGGCTGAGAGTGAAATACACACCACATTCTAGCCCTACCTTCGCTCCCTGCCTCCTGCCCTTCATTACATCTGGATATTGTTGACTGAACTGAAGGAAGCTTCCAGATATCCTGGATGACTGGGTACACAGAATAAGAAAATAATATAGAACTTTCATTTTTAAGTTGATTTAATAACATAAAATATGTGATTTATGTAGCATTTTTTTAAAAGAGAAAAGCTTCAAATGCTGAATAAATGATTGTTCAAAAGCCAATTTCAGCTCAAAGCTTCTAGATTAAGGAATTATTATCAAGAGTTTGAAATCCAACACTCTCAGCTTTTAAAGGGGTTTGAAGATTTTTACAGATATCAGAATAGAGTGTGTTTTTATAATGCTTCGAAAAAAACCCATTTAGGAGACAATCACGCTTTTCCTTTTCCTGTCACTTCTTTCCTTTATTTTTAATGCCCTGAGAGACATTGCTACGTAGGAAGAAAATGATACTTGACGCTAAATAGTGGTGAAACTATCTTCAAATGAGTTACTCCCACTGGATCCCTTTCAGTTCCCTTAGCAAAGAAGCTGGAAACAGGAAAATGTCCCTCAGTTCTCTATGAACTCAACCATCAAAGGGAATCTTCCACAAGCCAACAAGAACACTCTTTGGAACTGAGAGCAGACAGCATATATGGCTGCCTCAGTTAATTCCACACTGGTGATTCCTGGAATACAATCCTAATCTGTGCTAACTCACTCTTCTCATAGGGAATCACTAACCCCACGCTCTTGCTCTTCTTTTTGTAAATGTACACAGGAGTCCCACTGGGTATAGCCCAGTTTTCCCCTTCTTTATGATGCACCACAGACAAGTCCGCCCTCCCCTGAGCTCTCTTTACCCACCCTTATCACCTATCTGCAGTCTGCTCAGCTGCTGAGGCACGAGACTCAGTGACAAAGAGCCATAAACATGATGTTTTTCTTGAAAGGTATCAGTGAAATGTTACATTGTTGCCCCGATTGAGGGCAGAAAAGGAAGATCCTTGAAAGGGTGTCAGATTATCTTCTTTTGTCAGAGGTGAAATGGATAATTAATTTGCATCTCAGCCTTTCCACAGCCAGTTTACACCTGTCTGGCAGAATAAATTAGAAACCATGAAAAATCATCAGCTCCTTTTGTTTAGATTTTGCTCAACGAAGTCTTAGAAAATGCCAGTGTTTTCAAAGTATTTAAAATAACAGATACTGGGTTCCTGCTGCCACCATTTTCAGACTCGCCGTCTGTTTTATCATGAAGGCTTGCTTGAGTGATTCCCAAGGAGCCAGCTGAATGTAGCCTCTGAAGATGCTGAGCAGACAGGAATGTGAAACAGAGAGAGGGCTGGGAAGACTCAAGGCAAAGAACATTGGAGAAAGAGAAGTTATCGTTAACGAAATGTGAAGAAATGGCTTTGTACAAAGAAAATCTAGGCATTTCAACTTGTCTTTGAATTAGGAATCTGATGTCAACATTCCAGTGTGGTAGGGAAAGTAACAGCAGATGACAGGATGAGCAAAAGGTAGAAAAGGAAGAGAAAAATCAAAAGGCAATCTGTAGATATATTGTAGAAGACTTTGAAAGGCTTAAAATGTGGCTGGGAAGATGGTTCAGTAGGTAAAAATGGGTATGAGGGTTGAGTCTGATCCCCACAATCCCTGTGTAGAAGCCAGGATTGGTGGCATGCATTTACAGTCCCAATGCTGGGGATATGGAGACAGGCAGATCATAGGGACTCACTAGTCTAGCCTAATCTGAGCTCCAGGCCAATGAGAAACGTATCTGAGAAAATAATGTGAACAGCTCTTTAGAACAACACAGAAAATTGACCTCTGGAATCCACATTTGGGCACATGCTCATTCACACACACACACACACACACACACACACACACACATACACACTCACACACGAACAAAGGTATAAAATGTGTCTGAGCAGACTCTTTAGATAGAGGAATACACATATTCTTAAAGATGGCAAATTTATGATATGTCAAACAAGTTTAACAAAGAAAATGTCATGTCCGTATAGAGGATGAGTTGTGAGGTTAAAATACTCTCGGTCAGAATCCCGTGAGGAGGACTAGGATGCATAGCTATGGGCTGGTTAACCTGGGGTTAAGATGGAGCCCCATGCAGAGGGTAGGAAGAGTCTGGAGTACTTTGGAGCATGGTGATCAATGACAATATAAAAGATAGGAATAAAGGAAAGATACCACTAAGATTTTAATGATGAGTTCTGATGCCACTAAATCAGGGTGGACAAAATGAAGAAGGGACTTAGCAAAGAGGGAGATAAAAATAAAACTGGAGTATCACCTGCCATGCAAGATGGGTCTAAAAGAATTATGAACAGGCAGTTGGATCCTTGGAGAGAGCATGAGATTGAGGTGTTGTAATGACAGGGTTTCTCTGTGTAGCTCTAGCTGTCCTGTGTCTATGATAGTTACGGAGCATATCCTAGAACTATGAGCCAAAAGAAACACTTCCTTCCTTAAGCGAATCTGTCGAGTATTCTGTTACAGCGATGAGAAAAACGACCAATGCAAATGTATATTTTGGGGTGCACTGTTTAAATACAAAAATGAAATACATTCTCAAGATTTCCTTCTGCTTCATAATCATATGGAATGTCTGCCCTTAAAGAAGGAGAGAAGGATGAAAATCTTGAGAGAATTCCTGTGGGTTGGGGAGGAAATAAAAAACACAGAAAAAACTTCTAATACCTTAGAAGCCAAAGGAACATCCTTCAGCCACCGTGCAAGGTTTTGCCATAGGATTGAGAGTAGAAAGTCAGAGGAATCCAATGGATGACTCATGCTACAGAAATGTAGCTGTGTTAGATGAATGAGGTGGTCAGTTGGGTATGAAAGGCAGGCATGATATTTAAAGTATGCTCTTAGAGAAGGGGGATTCCATATAAATGAAGCCAGAGGAGATGCCAGAGATAAGACCAGTCATCAGCCAGAGATTCAGCTATGTACTGCAAAGTGTCTGCATGGAGACAGAGTCAGGTCCCAACACAGGTTTTGGCACATCCCGTGGTTCTCACTTGAACAAAGCTGTATCCTGCCCCTGCTCTCCTGTTAGAGCTGGCTGACATCCTGAGCCTACCTCACCAGGAGATTCATGAATCCTAGAAAACAACCTTACACAAAGCTTACATGGTTCAGTCAAGCAGCACAGGAGAGCAAGTACCTGGCAAAGATCCAAACACGATGCAGCTGGGCAGCCAACAAACCGACTTTAGGTCTGGGGACCCTGCAAACATGTAAAGGCCCTCATCGAAGAAAGACATTTCCCGGGAAGAAGCCAGCCGCTAGAGCAACCCTGTAAAGGAATTGTTCAAAGTAGACCAGACCCCCATTAGCCAGAGGAGAGGAGGCGGGGAGGGGGGAACCAGATGAATAACAGTTTCTGAGCAGCACTGGGGCCACAGTTAAGATCCGGAAGTCCTGATTTGTAGCGCATCCATTTATATATAAAAATTAGACCGTGTACATGAGTACTGGCTGTCTAGCCAAGAGCTAATGCACATATGCAATATTTTGTCTCCAGTAATGGTACTTAAATTTTTTTTTTTAGTAAACTCCAACAGTCAAACACGATTTTAAATTGACCTCCCTCCTGGTGCTGGTGCATTTAGCAAATGCCTTTTCCTCGCTCAGCGTTTCTTGTTAGGTCCTAAAAACCAAACAGAATTGATTTGTTTTCCTCGGCCAGTCTACAATCACTCCATTCGTGAAGTTGTGTTTGGAAGAAAAGAAAAGGGCAATGAGTTTTCATCTTGAACTGGCTTTGATTTGGGGGCAAGAAAAATAGCCTTTTAGATATATATCTTGAAGGTGGTGGGTAGAAAGTAACTCATGTCTCTTTCTGAGTAGCCTACGTAGAATCACTGGAAATCAGTTGGCTCTAGGCCTGAAGAAGCACCTTCATTTGTCCTAGGTCTGTGATGGCTGTCAAACTCCTACCTGCCTCTGAGCCCCTGCCCTCCTGTTGGAGCTGGCTGACGTCCTGTGGAAGAGCAGCAAACACAGAAAGGAGGGTAAACAGATGGTGTCTTGGAAAACATTTTCCCTAGAGGGATTTTTTTTTAAATCCTATTCTCACATAATCAGATAGGAAGCTCCTGAACTATTGTACGTAAAACAAATTGGTGGGAGACGGAGCCCATTATTTGGAAGAGGGAGACTTTTTTTTTTTTACTATGTTTCTATTTCCATATCTCTTTATAGAAAGCTTAACAAGCGGTTCCCAGTGAACCTTCACTGAAGACCCCAAATGGCAGGCATCCCTTTGTGTTAATGGTCCATTAGGGAAGGACCATTGGTTTCTAATACCAAGATGCATGTCTTCAGTCCACTGGTAGAAAACCCTGAGGCTCTGGCTGAAGAGGTCAGAGCAGTCAATGGTAAGGCTCCCAGAACACATTCAACTTCTCGCTCTGCATGCTCAGTCTTCAGAGTGCCAGCAACTGAAGCTCATTTTCCTGGGCTCTGGATCTGACCCCTCCACACTCTTATTCAACAAATCCTCCTGGTCTTCAGCAGGAGGAGATATTATTTCTGGTATTCGTGGGAGGCCATGAAACCACACAAGCATTAAATCACACTGCCTAACAGTGGCAGTGAAGGAGAGAATCCAGACCTCAGATCAGATTGGAGCCAAAATTTAAAGCAGAAAACAAAGCCTCTTCTCCATGCCATCCCCAACCCTCCCTTTAAATCCCACTTCCAAGCACTGCCTTTCCTTCCTCTGCCCTAAAGGTTCCAATTTCTAAACAGTGGTTATGACTATTATGTCTTTTTTTATCGATGCTGTTATAATACCAGGAGCTCTGGGTGCTATGCAGTCTTGAATGCCTTAGAGCTGATGTCCTGTTTAATTTTCACTTGCCCTGTGAACACGTGGATGTGTGTAGCAGTTAATGCATTTCAAATGTAATACAATCCTCCATCCACACAAAACCTATGATGGGGGCACCATTAACTTCATACCCTTCACTCTAGTGAGCTGCTGTTTAGAACAAGAAAATGCTTTTGGCTTTGGGCCACCAAAAACTATGAGGCTTACCTTAGAGAGTGACAAGCGAAAGGCTCTGGCATCAGTCTCTGAACCCACTCTGAGCTGTGTCTGAGCTAACTTCTTTCTTAGTCTTTCCTGCCATGGTACAAAGGAAATAGCCAAATACAGACCTTTTCTAAGGTCCACAAACTAAGAAAGGGAGTGTTAGCATGCTTGACTGACCAAGGAATAATTTGGGGTTTCATTCTGAATGAGAACCTTTTAATTATATAAACATAACATCAAAAAAAATAGAGCATAGACACTGAAAATGTTGAGTCATTCAGATCTATGAAGGTGTGTTTAGCCCACAGCGGTCTTCTTCTGGCCCCCCTCTCAGTTGTACTCACACGCTAATATTCACAATGGTCAATGTCTGAAAATAGTTCAGGACCAAGGAATGTAAAGACTATCATTCCTGAGCATGTGGCTCAGTTGGGAGAGTGCTTGTATATTGTACTTGAGGCTCTGAATTTGATTCCTTAGCACTGTGTAAAAGTAGGCATAGTGGTATATACTTGCAGTTCCAGCACTTGGGGTGTATTGAGCAAGGGACCAGTAGTTCAACGCCATCCTTTGCTACATAGCCAGAGCCTCGGGGTTTAATATAAGTGGCCTGAAGACAAATACCTTGGTACAAAGAACTAGTGCAATAAGGCTTAATAAACAAAGCATCTTTAAATATACAGGAAAATGGAGCTTCGTTAGTTTTGCTTTGTTTATTTGATAGAATTCTTCTGCACTGTGCTGGCTAGACTGGAACTCATGATCTTCCTACAGCAGGAATTTTGATATAACTCTACCTCTCTAACTCAGTTTCACATTTCTTATCTAATGAAATATAATATCCTGTTTTCTTATCAAATAATTTTTTAATGCAAGTATGACTAACAAGAGGTTCAGTGGGTAAATAGCAACCTGGTGGTAACCCGAATTGGATCCCAAGAACCAACATGGTGGGAGGAGAGAACCAACTCATGAAAGGTGTCCTGTGCCCTGTGTGTGTGTGTGTGTGTGTGTGTGTGTGTGTGTGTGTGAACATGCACAGAAAGACAAAGCACAAACAAATGCAATAAAAACTTCTTCAAACTAAAATTTGCTGTGCTACCTACAAGCAAATTATTTCCATCAACCTTTTATGATATTATAATCAATACTTTGTTTCACAAAACACATTAACTATGTGTTTATGATCATTCTTCCTAACATCTGCTTGAAAAAAAAGCAACATTTTCTACTAACAAACACATTTATTTTTCCCTTCTCTGTTACAAGGACAAGTAGACACTGGATAGATGATCTGGGGACATTGTGTCCTGTCAAACTGGCTCAGAGGGTGAAGGTATTGGAAAAACACACAATTAGAAGGTCAAGTCTCTACTCTTCACAGAAGAGTGGATTTTCAAAAGCTATACTTTCATAAAGAGTAAGGACAGTGGCCACTGGTGTAGGTAAGATGGTAGAGAACTTGCCTCCCATGAACAAAGCCCGTGTTAGTTCTCCAGCTCTCAGAAACCAGGTATGGCAGCACAGCCCTGTAAGCTCAGCGCTCGTGACAGAGAAATAGCAGGACCAGAAGTTCAAGTTTGTTAGTACTACATAGTGCATTAAAGGATGCTCTGATGGCATGTTATTTTTTCAAAAGCATCAGAAAGCTTCCTCTGATGAAGAAATTTATTGTAGCTACAAAAGGGTTGTTTTTTTTTTTTTAATTTGGGCAAAAGATATACATAAATTATAGACAAATCTTATTTTTATTTGATTTTCTCCTATAAAACGAAACCTTCATCAGCAGCAAATGCTGGGAAGTTTGGAAAGCAAATATATTTATACAATAGACACTCATTCAAAGAGAGGGGCTGTAAGAAAATTATCATGTCTTAAAGGACATTATTCCTGAAATGTCAGTCAGTCATTACGACATTTGCTCCTCTGGTGGTATTCTCAAAATGGATTATTGTCTTTGAATTTTTAATAACAATTTGGTGGTTCAAAATACTGACAGTGATATATGACAATGGCTCTAAAGAAGTCTTCTGGCTTTCTATATTACATAAACAGAACACAATTCTATTTCTGTAGGCAGTGTCAGAATCATTCTCAATGAAGATAATGCTGAATCCATCTGCCAAGAGAAGGTCAAAAACATATATAGAAAATAAATCATGACTAACATAGCATTGGCTAAAGGTTAAAGATCTAAAGGACAAATGCATATTTGGAAGCAAAAATCACCCCTCATACAACACTAATTTAAACATTCCTGCCTCTGGAATGGTGAAGAACTGACTCAGGTAACTACCGATTTTTCCAAAAATACTATAATGTTGAATGGAATAATGAATAAAAGATGTAGCTGTGAAGGATTCTGGGAACTCAGAGCCCCATCAGAGTTTTGATTATTTTGACAGTATCTCCAGACTAGCTTTTAAACCTGATTCTTTGTACTTGTTTAAATCTAATCAATGTTTATATTAACTCTAGAAATGTCATTCAAGTTCCATTCTAGAGATCCATAAATAAATTAGTTATAATCATATAGGTATATGTATATGGTTATAAGCATATATATTTGTTGCATCACTGTGGATAAAACATTTTGGATGTACACACCTTAAGAGGCAGGAGATAAAGTATTTCCTATGAGTGTCAGAGGGTTCTCTTCACAGGTGCTTGATCCCATGTTCTTGTGATGAACATCTTGATGGCAGGGCACATGCTGGAAGATAGCAGTTTGTAAATAATGGTAGATAGGAATCAGAGAATGAGATAAGTATCAGGGGATTGTATACTCCTCCGAATCCATACCTAGGGACTTACTTTCTCTGGCTCTGTCCCACTCCTAAGTGTTCAGAACAGCCTCAAACAATATTATCAACCAAATACGAAACATTCAAAAACTAAATCTATAGGGGAATTTCAAATTCAAACCATACAGTGGCACACAGAAAGAAGTCATAACAGTGAATTCAGACCATGAGGACTAGAGGATGTCTTGAGATCTATCGTCTCTGAAGAGGACTCAGTTTTTTATTCTGAAGACTTTAATACTGAAAAGGACTGAGATCCTTTTCTGTCTGTAGTATCTCAATTTCTATAAAGTAGTGTCATTTCCTTCTCTGGTACTGATGGTGATGGTCTAAGATACAGCATTCTCTTCTGGTCTCTATAGGTACTGCTCATGGATGTGATGCACATACACTCAAGTAGGCAAAACCACATATATATATATATACATACATATATATATAAAAATAGGTCTTTAGATAAAATAGCTAGTGCTAAATAGCTGTGGTTCCTCCATGTCACCCTTGGCTTGTCTCCATTTCTTCTGAATTTAAAATTTAATACTCCATGTTCTTTTACAATTTGGAGTATCTACTGAGGGCAGACAGAAAGAATATGTATCATATCCACTAAACCTATATAGATTTGCATAATGTTGGTCACATTGACTAATAACTGGATACCCACAACCAATCAAATTTTAAAACACAAACATTCTCATCTGGCCAGGGATACTTTCTTGTAAATGTCTCAGGCTATGACAGACACTGTCTGGAGATAATAAACTATATGTGAGTCTGTCTCTGGAATAGCACCATTTCAGTGTCTTCTAATAATACCTGCCATGTTAGATGGGTTCTGGTAGAGTAGGGAAGCAAATTGTACATTATCCTAATAGATTAAGAAAATAATATTCCATTTGGATCATGTCCTGGGCCTCTATCCAAACCATGAGATAGCTTTGCTAGTCATTAAATGTATAGGAGGAAGGTGGGCTTTTTGCTCATAACTATATTGCATTTCTAAAGGGCACTATATTCATTTCTTTATGAGTATAATCTAATCAGGAAAATAATTGATTCATAGGAGGATTGCTCCCTTGACAAACCTGCATTGTCTTAGACTGCAATTGCAATCCAATTCCCATTTCAGATCTTTAGTTTACACATGGACACTAGTAAATAATTGTTTTCAGGAAATTCTTTAAATATTTACATGTGCTTCTTTAGCCGTTTCATCAGTTTGGATATTTTGCAATGTGCATCTGATCTATAAGCATTAGAACAACTAAAAGGAACTAAGGTTTTGGGATGAGTAGACAGGCAACTTACTATTAAATGAACACTCTTCAAGTCCCAAGCCAATAGCAGATGAAATAACTACCCATTATTGTGACATTTAGTCTGTGCATTCATTAAACAATAATGACAATATGACAGTGCCTCATGAGCATGTCTTGTGGGTTATTGTACTGCTTTAATTTTATGTCCATGTGACAACCAGTCTTGTCATAAAGACAAATGTATTTACTGGCTCTGAATCTAACATTTGACATGGAGATTTTTATAGTTAAATTCATAATCAGGAGACCCATGCCTTCATGCAGAACAATGCTTAATTAACAATTTTGGTTGTTGTTTAGATTTTTAGGTATCCTTTTCATTCTTTGCAAGAGGTTGTTACATGCCATGAATCTCAATTTCTACCTACTAGCTTTTCTAAAATGTGCCCAACATCTTGGATAACCATCATACTGTGTGGATTTAATGTATTTGTGAGTTCATTATCTCAAATAAATGATTATTATTAAAGAGGTCACTGAAAAAGTATTTGATATCATAGTGTCAAAAGAAAAAGCTTTCTTCAGCTTAAAATGCAGTTTTTAGATTAACTCTCTTTGTGTCTGTGTGTGTGTGTCTGTGTGTCTGTGTATGTGTGCCTTTGTATATGTGTGCATGTGTGCCATGACATACATGTGGAGGTTAAAGGACAACTTTTTGAGTCAGTTCTCTAGTCCTTGGGATCAAATTTAAATCTTTACAGACTGGACAGCAAGCAGACTTGCACATTAAGCTGCATCAATGGCCCTTAAATACATTTTTTTGAAGGCAAATTTTATATACAATTTGATATTTCACAAGTAGACGTGGCTCTATCTGAGTATTAGGAAGTAGGATCTCTGAATTGTTTTGTTTGGTTTTCAAAACAATCCATACACTGAACATCATCCCTATTATACAGATGAGAAAGAATGAGGTCTAAAAATAAAGAAAATATGTCCAAAACGATGAAGCTAAAATATACAAAGCACTCAGGGCTGTCAGAGACCAAAGCAGTATGGGAAGCATCACGATGAAACTGTTAAGTACTGGTTAAGACATCAGTCAGTAAACTGAGCCGAAGCACCCTCTCCCATATGCAAAATGGTGGTTACAAACTTGATGTAGTTACTTCTCATTTCATTTTTATTTCCTATTTCTGCATCTTGCCTACTAGATTCTCCTTGAAATTACAGACTTATACTTTTTTTGATTTTTGATTATTTTTTTAAATTTAATTCAAAAGATCCAGTGTCAATAATTCGATAATTCTTTGGGTGAGTTCACTTGTCTCTGTTTTGTTCTGATTTTGTTGTTGTTTCTTTTTTAAATATTTATTTATTTTATGCATATGAGTATTCTATGTACACCTGCATGCCAGAAGATGGCATTAGATCCCATTACAGATGATTGTGAGCCACCATGTGGTTGCTGGGAATTGAACTCAGGACCTCTGGAAGATCAACCAGTGCTTTTAACTACTGAGCCATCTCTCCACCCCTTGTTGTTGTTGTTTCTTTAGTTTCTGCTTTAAGATGTAGTCTTATTATGCAACCCATAATAACCTCTAATTAGTGGCAACCACCTGCTTCTGCCTTCTAAGTACTAGTATTTATAGATGTATACTACTACACTTGGCTCAACACACACACACACACACACACACACACACACACACACAAGCATGCACCAAATACTTCAAAATATACTATAAACTAAGTGAGCTGTTTTTCTCACTATTAAGCACTTTTATACATGGTGAAAACTACTGCCATAACAGTGTTAAGATTTGTGCCTCGGTGGTGGTGGGGGTGGCACACGCCTTTAACACTAGCACTCAGGAGGCAGAGTGAGTTCAGTATGGCCTACAGAATAAATTTCAGGACAGCAAAATCCTGTCTGGAAAAAAAAAACGAAACAAACAAAAAAAACCCAACCAAATAAATTAAAATAAATAAATAAATAAATAAACAAACAAACACTAACAAAAAAACAAAAGAAAAAAATGTGGCTCAACCTGGGTGAGGTAGTGTACACCATTAATCCCAGCACTTAGGAGGCAGAGTCAGGAGAATCTCTGAGTTTGAGGCCAGTCAGGTTTGCAAAGCATGTTCCAGGATAGCCAAAGCTACACAGAGAAATCTCTGTCCCAATCTCCCTACCCAACCCCTCTTCAAAAGAAAAAAAAAATTGTGGCTCAAGGACCATTACTGGTAGATGGGACAGAAAGACAGTAAGGGTCAGAGGTCAGGGAGGACAGGAGGCAAAATGTGTCTTGTGGGCTTGATAGCTCTGCTGTACTCATGAACTCACAGCAGTTTCAGACGTCTACATAAGACTTGTACAAGATCAAGACAGTCATAATTCTAGCATGGATGGAAGAAAAGTTCAAAGCCTTCTTCACCCCTAGCTGAAGAGCTATGGGCAGCAAATGGTTTCCGGGGAAGAGAGAATAAATTTTCTTTAGGAGTGTGGCACCTAAGGTTGATCACTCTCCAGGTGGCCCTATATCCATGTGTGTAGCAGAATCAATAACTGGACTCAGTGTATTATTTTTTGAAGACATTGAAGTTGGAATGATTATGTGGGAGGTGATCCAGGAGAAGCTGAAAGTGGTAAATATAATTGAAATTCATTGTGTCTATGCATGAACGTCTCAAGAATAGCTACAAATATTATGTATATATTTTTTAAAATGTCTTTCTTCAGCAGAGAAACTCTAGTGGCAAATGGCACTATCCTTGATAGCTTGGATTCCACAACTGAAGTCATGTCTTAACTGACTGCTCAGTCCAGAAACAAAGGGTATTCAGTCATCTGTACTCTTGAAATAAAGATGTCAACTCTAAAATTCCCAGAAAAACTAATTGCCATAGACAAGGAACACTCTCCCCCAATGAAACAAGCAGAGCATGTGAGGAAAATAGTATAGAAAACATTGTACTATTGTGTGCACTGAACTTTCAAAGAAAGCTTCAAGACATTTATTATAAAAAGTCATTGAGTCTGACTTGCTCCATATGCAGACAACTTACCTGAGGTCCGGAGAGGAAGTGACTTCCCCATAGCCATACAACCTGATAGGGTCACAAATGTACACTACATTATGATGAACTACCTCTGATTTTATTGGATTTGAGACAGTGATTGCCAGAGAAAATAAAGATGATCATAGCCTTTATAGAAGTCAATTCTCTCAACTGAATTTAGTTTCTATATATCACTGCAAAAAAGGGACAGTCTAGATGGAAATCAAATTGCTGGATGAAAAGAAATGCTAACATGTTCTCCAAGGATCATTCCCTTCAAAGCAAATTGAGTCTGACACTAAGATGGTTATAATAAAAAGGAAGATGATAACAAGTACTAAGAAAATGGGAAAACTGAAATGTTCAGACATTGCTAACAGAAATGTAAAATGCTTTATTCTGCTTGCATATGAAGGCCCACAGGAATATTATTCAACTAGATAAAGGCTATAACAAGTCAAATAGCCATGAACTGAGGATTGAATAAGCAAAATATGGTATATCCATATAAAGGAATATTATAAAGCTATAAAAAGCTGGGAGGTGCTGGTACTAACACATACTATAACACGGACACACCTTGAAAACACTTGGCACATTTTGTGCTAAGTGAAAGAAGCCAGACATAAGAGGCCATATAGTATATGATTTTGTTTATAGGAAGTGTCTAGAGTAGCCTGGAAGTAAATGGTTGATCTCCAGGGCGTGAGGAAAAAAGAACAGAAAAGTGTGTTTGTTTTTACAATATCATACATATTTTCAATATATTATGAATATATACACCACCCACCACCATCTTCTGTCTCCTTCCTATTCCTACAGACCCTATGCATTGTGATCAGTCCCTCCTCTATTTGTCGGTCTTTTATTTTTATTTCACTCATTGAGTTTAATTAGAGCTGCTTCTTTGAGCATGAGTGATACGTTATTACTGGAAGGAATACAGGCAGATTATCAGTAGGTACACTGCTGAAGAAGTGGCAGCTTCTTCCCTGATAACTATTCACTGTCAACAGCTCCTTGTGAAGGGAGGGACCTAATAAGCACATCCCATATCTTTGACAGAATGGTGAAGAGGCCAATCTTGTGCAGGTCTTGTGAAGTGTTCATAGCTCACATGTGTTCATGCTTGTAGTGGACATGTTATATTTAGAAGACATTACTTCTTAACACTTTCCCTCAAATGTTCTGAAATTAGATAATGGTAATGGTTGCATATTTTTATAAATATAGTTAAAATAATTTCCTTTTGCGCTAGGAAGATGGCTAAATATAAGCTGAATGATGGCTGCTGAGTAGAAGATAGATTAGATAGATAGATAGATAGATAGATAGATAGATAGATAGATAGATAGATGATAGATAGGTGATAGATAGATGATAGATAGATGATAGATAAATGATAGATAGATAGATAGATAGATAGATAGATAGATGATAGATAGATAGATAGATAGATAGATCAATTGATAGATGATAGATAGATAGATAGATAGATAGATAAATGATAGATAGATAGATAGATAGATAGATAGAGATAGACAGATAAAATTGTAGTATGAAGAACTTACCAAGTACTAAGTCTTAGGTTGCCTGCTCCAAGTACAGATACACATAGCTATGGCCCCTACCCTTGTGTGGCACATGATCCTTGGAAGGTATGTTTTTGCTACAAAAACAGAGAAGGCAAAGAATAATAGAAACAAAGAGCAAAGTCGTCTCCTTGGTTGAGACAGTTACCAAAACTTCCTTTAGAAATATACCAAAGATCTACTTCTGTGATTGTATAAAGCTACTGGTTTATCAAATCTTTAAGAGAGAAAGACATCCCTTAACCAGAGCTTTGGTGAGAGTGTAACACAGCTGTAGGACAGTCATGCTCAATAGGACCCCATCCGGGTATCATGTATTGTGTCCTATAGGGTGATCCCTCAGGGACACACTGTCTTCCAACCTCACCAGTATCATTGTTCTCACTATCAGGGAATGTTACAGGATATTTGATCATGCAGCGAACCCCGAGATTGTGTTATTTACAGGAAAAACCTGGGTTTTTTTTTTTTTTTCAGAAAAAATCTGTTTTTAGTTGTGGGCTGGCTCAGTCTTAGCATACACCTTAGATCCAAGCACTTTCTGCTTGATTATTGTAAACAGGATTAAGAATATTGTAAGCAGGATTAAATAAAGGTCAAGAGAAGGGGCAAGCAACCAATTGAAAGGAAGTGAACATAGGACTATTAAGAAAAGTCTTAAGAGTAAGAGGGAGTAAAGAGGATGGATAGAAACATACACAATGGAGGTCCTTGGTCCCGTGAAGGAGGGATGCCCAATGTGGAGGAATTCGGGGGTGGGAAAGGGGGAGTAGATGAATGGGTGGGGGCACATCCTCATAGAAGCAGCAGGAGGGGGGACAGGATAGGGAGTTATTGGGCGCTGGGCAAATGGGGAAAGGGGATAACATCTGAAATGTAAATAAGCAGAATATTCAATTTAAAAAAAATTGGAAAAAAAGAAAGAAACATTCACAGAATTAGAAGAAAAGGACATCCTGTTTAAAGGAAGGTTTGTTTTTTATCTTTTATTTATTTGTTTGTTTGATTTTTGGTTAAACTTCAGATTTTATTCCCCTCCTGGTCCACCCTCCGACTGTTCCATATCCCATACCTCCTCCCCAAACCCCTGTTTTCACAGGATGTCTCTGCTACTCACCCCCATCCCACATGACCTCTAAACTCCCTGGGGCCTCCAGTCTCTTGAGGGTTAGGTGCACCTTCTCTGTCTGAACGCAGACCTGGCAGTCCTCTGCTGTATATGTGTTGTGGGGCCTCATATCAGCTGGTGTATGCTGCCTGGGTCCAGTGTTTGAGAAATTGGTCCAGATTAATTCAGACTGAATAGACTCATGGCCAGAAAGTGGGTTTTTTTTTTGGTTTTTTTTTGTTTTTTGTTTTTTTTTTTTAAGACAACATGAGAGAAGGGAATTCCTTCTGGGATATCAACTAAGGAAGAAGGTCAGTTGGGTGCTTTCTCTACTTCTCTGAGCTAGCAGGCTTTCTCCCCAGTATCTGGCTACCAAGTCTTCATTGGTAAAGTTGAACTACTAAGATTTTGTTTAAAAAACAAAACAAAACAAAACAATAACAACAACAACAACCAACTAGGGAAATTCCAGTTACTCTGGAAAGTGTCTCAGCAAGGAAGGGAAAACATACACTGTGGAGGAAGTAGATTGCTAATACATATAAGAACCATCCATTGGGCTTCAAACAAACCTTGCTACCAGTGATAAGAGAGAATATGAAACAGACATAAATAATGACTGTTCCAGAAAATAGTCAAGAGAACCCAATCTAGAATCTCTCTCACCCATTGGTTTAACCCACAGAACAACCCTCTTTGTATCAGGAACTTCCGTCTGAATACAATGACAGCATAAAATGGCAGCCTAAGTGAAGACTGTTATCTAAATATTTGCTTCACTAAGCCCAAATCTGCTGGCTGACTCAAATAAGCATTGGCCTATTCATATTCTAGTTTGCAACCTACAAGAATTGCAAATGTCCCTTTCTACTCCACAATGCCAAACTTTCATGAGGATGAGGGTGTAACATGGAATATTCTTGACATAGGAAACCTCCCACTTTGTGTATCACTTGCACATATCTCCACATCTTTCAGGTATTCCCTTTACTTATCAGAATCAGGTCATGATTTTTTTAAAAGTCTAGTGAACAAAAACAACTTAATAAGTTATGGTAAGAGTGGACATAAAACTCTCATACCAAGGCTGGATGAAACAACCCAGTAGAAGCAAAAGGGTCCCAGGAACAGACAAAAGAGTCAAAGACACTCCCACTCTTACTGTTAGGAGTCCCACAAGAACACAAAGTGACTTAACCATAACATGTATGCAAAGGACCTAGCTTGGAGCCACAAATTCTCCAAAGTCTCTGTAAATCACTATGAGTACCACTTAGTAGATTCTGTGGGCCATATTCTCCTGGAACCCTCAACCCCTCTGGCTCCTCTAATCTTTCCTCCCTCTTTTCAGAGGGGTTCCTTTCACTCCACCTAATGTTTGCCTGTGGATCTCTGCATCTGCTCATATCAGTTGCTGGATGAACCCTCTCAGATGATTGGGCTACGTACCCATCTATGAGTATAGCAGAGTAATATTAGGAATCATTTCATTGACTTTTCTTTCTTTTGTTTTCGCCAAGTGTGTTTAGTTCTATCCTTGGTCTCTGGGCTACATAGCATCTGATTCCTGTCCATCCAGGCAGTGTCAAGAGTTGGCTCCCTCTTGTGGGCCTCAAGTTGGATCAGTCGTTGGTTGGCCACAAATCCTGCACCACCATTACCTCTTCACATTTTGCAGGCAGGACAAATGGTAAGGAGAAGGTTTTATGGCTGGGTTGATGCCCTAGTCCCATCACTGGAAGTTTTGCCTTGTTACAGAAGATGGCTGGTTCATGCTCTATATTCACCATTGCTAGGAGGCTTCACTAGGGCCATGCTTATAGCTTCCAGGTAGTTGCCACTGTACTGTTTTCATATTGCCCCCCACAATGCCTCTCAATTCCAGTAGTCAGTCTCTCTCTCTCTCTCTCTCTCTCTCTCTCTCTCTCTCTCTCTCCCTCTCTCTCTCTCTCCCTCTCTCTCTCCCTTTCTCTCTCTCCCTTTCTCTCTCCCTTTCTATCTTTCTCTGTCTCTCTCTCTCCCTCTCTCTCTCTCTCCCCCCATCTTTCCTCTTCCCCTGCCTGATCCCTCCTATTTCCATCCTCACTGACACCATTTCACCCACAAAATCTATTCTATTTCCCCTTTCCAAGGAAATCCATGTGTCCTCCTGGAGCCCTATGTGTTACTTAGCCTCTCTGGACCTATGTTTGTAGCATTATTATCCTATACTTAACAGCTAATATCCGTTTATCACAACCAACATCATCTAAAATGGCAAACAACCTCAAGCATCCCCATTAAAGCCAGGAATGAGCTATGGCCGTCTACTATCTACACTTCTTTTCAATATAGTACTTCAGGTACTGGCTACAGCAATAAGAGAAGAGAAAAAAGTAAAGATACAAATAGGAAAAGAAGTCAAATTATCCCTACTTGTAGATGACATGGTATTATACATAAAAGATCCCCAAAATTCTACCAGGGAACATCTAGAAATGAGCAACTTATTTTAGCAAAATAATAGAACACACACACACACACACACAAAACAGCTTACAAAATTCAGAAGCATTTCTATATACCAATTACAAACATGCTGAAACAGAGAACATGGAAGCATTACTGTTCACAATAGCCTCTAAAAAATATAAAATATGTAGGAATAAACCTAATCAAAAGAGTTAAAGACTTTTTCAATGAAAACTTTAAATCTTTGAATAAAGTTATTGCAGAAAGCACTAGAAAATGGGAAGACCTCCCATGCTCACAGATTGGTAGAAATACTATTGAGAAAATGACCATTCTCTCAGAAATAGTTTACAATGTTTTGTTTTTCAATGTAATATCAACCAAAATCCCCAAGGCATTCTTCACAGAAATAGAACATAGAAAAGAAATCCTAAAATTCAAATGAAACCTCAAAATACACCAGTTGCAAATCTGAACAAAAAGAACAATTCTGGAGGACTTACCATCCCAGATTTTTAGATATATTGTTGACATCTAGCAATGAAGATAGGATGGTCCTGGCATGAAAATAGACATTTCTATCAATGGAACAAAACAGAAAACACAAATGTGAGAACATCTAAGTATAGTGATCTGATATTGGGACAAAAGCATCTTCAACATGTGGTGCTGGGGAAACAGGATGCTTATACATAGAAGAGAGAAATTAGACCATAACTATCACCATGCACAAAGTCACAACCTCAGTGTGAAACCCGAAACACTGACTCTATTAGGCGAAAATATACTCAGTACCCTAAAGGAAATATATGAGGAAAAGGACTTTCTCAGTAGGACTCAATCTACCCAGGAATTAAAACCCAACAACTGACAAGTAGGATCATGAAATTAAAAAGTTTCTACAACAGCTAAAGAAGCAATCGATTGAGTCAAGGGGAAACCAGCAAACTGGGAGAGGTTCTTTGCCAGCTAAACTTTTGATAGAGAATTAGTATCCAAAATATAGAGTGAAAAAAAACCCTCAAAAAACAAAGAATCAAGAAAACAAATAGCCCAATTAAAAATGTGTTACAAATATGAACAAAAAGTCCTCAAAAGAAGAAGTTAAAATGGGTAGAAATAGCTTTAAAGGTGTTCAACATCCTTAGCAATTAGAGGGTATGGAAATTAAAAAGCTTTGAGATTTCATCAGTCAAAACAACAGAGATCAAGAAAACAACCAACAACAAGTGCTGGCTAGGATACAGGAAAAGGAGACTTCATTCACTGTTGGTGGGATTGCAAACTTGTAAAGCCATTTTAGAAATCAATGTGGATAATTCTCAGAAAGCTAAAACATCTATCTTCCACATGACCCAGCTTTGCCACTCCCTAGCCCAAAGGACACCTTACACCCACATACACTTGCTCAGTCATGTGTATTGCTGTTCTAGTCATAATAGCAAAAAAAGAAAAATAACCTAATTGTCCTTCACATGATTAGTGTGTAGTTAAAGTGTGCCACAGAGACACAACAGAATTCTATTCAGCTGTAAAGAGAACGTCTGGGTGATTCTGTAAAGTGGCCTCTGTTGACTGGACCAAGGACGGAGTCTGAGCCTGGACCAGAGCAGTACTCTGGAGCGGTAACTTGATGTGTTGATCCAACTCTGTCTTACTTGAGTAGGCTACAAGAAGACCAAGATCATCAAAAACACATTAAGAAGAGAGCATGAAGGTTCCAAAAATTCCACACAAGCCTCACACAGTTGTGCCGACACACTCCTTCTTGAGCACCTTTGCCACCATCCAAGACAAGTCTCACATTTCAGCCTCAGCCTTGCAGATGAAGCAGATGGCTGAGCACTAGGATGGAACAGTTACCTTTTCTTGCTTCTCTTTTCAACAATTTCTGTTACCTGAGACTTCTCTATAGAGGTTACTTATATCCCTGAGGATATAAAACAAAGGCAGGGATTATTCATGTGGTCAATAAATGTGCATTAAACTCTTGCTGTGGCTCTACCAAAATAAGTAAATAAATAAAACAAAGATGTCTTGTGCTCCTGGATTTTATCTACTATCTGAGGAGATGCTCACTAAATAACTATATAAAAATGTGTCGTGTTAGAGTTAGGAAGGGAGATATGGAATACACATAAGAACAGAGAATGATATTTTCTTAGAGTGAAGATTTTAGCTGAAATTACTGTTTGAGGATTTTAATGTGAAAACTAAGAGATACCTTACTGATGATAATCACTGTTTGGGGTATTTTTTTAATGTACCCTCAAAGACTTCAGGAGGATAACGGAAGTCTCATACTCTCCAAAAGAGTAATTTCCAAATCCCTAAGGAAACACATTTATTCCCCTCTGTAATTAATAGCAATTTGATGGGGATTTTTTGAAAGCAATGAGTAGGAATATCTTTGATCTATTCAGTCAGAGGAACCTAAAACAAAATGAGCACTCACTTTATTGCCTGAAACCCGTCTATTTTATCCTGTACTGCTGTTGAAACTTTGGCTTTTTGTTTGACTTAGCCATCCTGAATTATTCCTCCAAACACATAAAAATTTAACCAGTGCTTTATTTTGTGTCACCCTGCCACTTAAAATTTGTATGATTTTTCAACTACCATCTTACATCTTGTGAAAAACGCACAGCACTCCCTGGGAATATTTAGACTCTTGAGGTTTCTATGACTCTGGTTACCTCTGGCTCCAATTTCCAGCTTCCACTAAAAGTTTCTCCTCTTTCATTTGGTGTGTTTGGAATGTGCCTTTATTCTTTTACTGATGCTTCATCATTACCACATTCGTAACCACTTAATGCAAACACACACTTCATCCCACTCATATAAAACATCCTTTAGGGATAAATATTTACTGACAAAAATGACATATAGCTAGAGAAGGATTTTTTTTAGCAGCTCGTCTAAAATTAGGAATAACTATTCTCTGCCTTTTAGCAAGTTCTTTAAGAATTATTATCAAATTAAAATCCAATTTTTTTGTAAATTGACCACCTATCTCCTACTTTCCCTTTCTACCCCACTATTCTACTGTGGCCTCAACTATTTGCTCTCTCCATTCATTTTGTGTATTTCTTTGAGGAGACACTTACCTGTCTCTCTCTTTTCTCCTTCCCAAGTATTCCTCAATGTCTTATCTTTACGTCTAAACAGACTATCAAACTATTTTTCTCCAAGTAAATATAATTTTTTCACTTGGTGGAAAACATAGTGGTATATTTTACTTTCTATTTCCTACCTAAAGAAATTATGAAAAAAAACTAAGCTGTTTCGAATGAAACCTTGTGACCATCTCAATATAACCCTCTCATTTTACTGCTCAAATGGAAAGGCATTGTGGGCCTCCCATCCCCGTCAGCACTACCACTATGATGGTGTTTTAATAACAGTCAGTCATTTTATTCATGTATCATGTTCCTTTGGTTAACTCAAAACTGGAATGGCAATGCATTTCGATAAATTGCATTTGGCCTAGCTTTAAACAAGGGCAAATTCAAAGCTAGGTCTGTGTGCTAAGAGGCTTCCTCTGTGGGAAAGTAGTCAAGGAGAGCCACAATGGCAGCTAGTCTCCACTCTCAGGAAGTGCTGTGGTGCAGTGTGAAATTGAAAATGAGGAGTATCCTCAACTGGACTGCGTTGTATGTAAACACTTGGCATCATTCGCGGGCAGAGCTGTGGTATGGAACAAGCTAGGAAAATGTCATTTCCATATGGATTTAGATTTCACTGTCTCTGAGAATTAAGTTCATCCTTGACATGTGCACAAGCATGTGCTTGTGTGTTTGTAGGCATGTGCCAATGGTTAGCCACATGGACTGGAGAAGAATTAGAACCGTCTGCAACTCATACTGCTGGAAAACTCTCAAAGGAACTAAGCTTAAATGTCCACGTCACCTGGACTATGGAGAAAAGCCTAGAGCATCAAAGGTCGTAAATCCTGTGCTAGGAAAGTGCAAGACATCATGTCGGACTTATCAGCTCTAACTTGATGAAAAAAAACCCGAGTTTGTAAAAAGCATAATCAAAACATGTATGAAGTTGAAGGATGCTATTATAAATTAGAAAATATGCCTGAGCAGAAGAGAATGATAAAGGAGAAATTGTGATAGCTTCATAGCAAACTTTGGACTTAAGGTGGCTTGGTTTTCCTCACCATCCAAATACCAATTGAGAGAGGTATGGGGCCATTTCTACAGTGTAGTATAGGGAACAATGGGTAGATTTGCAAAATGAAGTGAGTCCCTGCCCCTCAATCTTCCTCTTCTGGATTTTGAGAGGGGGAAGCCCACTACTAACAGACTCTGAGGGGAAATCCAGGCCATGAAACTAAATGGGTCTGAGTAGTGGCCCCTGTGAAGCAGAGGTAGGGTAACACAGTATGAGACAGAACCTGAGAATGGACCATTTCCAGAAGGTGACCTTGGAGGCACAATAAGCCAATAGTGCTATCATGCCGTGTCCCTGAAGACATGAGCACTGATGGCTGTGGACTGCTAAGGCATAGCTTGCATTTGCTAGAAGAATCCTATGTCCATAAGCATTTCATATGCCACAACGATGTCAATGGGTGCTAAAGGACACTGTGTTATAATGAACAACATCAAGGAAAAAAAACTTATTTTATGTCCCTGGGTGTTTTGTTTACATGTGTATCTGTTCATCATATGTGTGGCCGGTGACTGTGGAAGCCAGAGACTCTCCTGGGACTGAAGTTGCAGGATGTTGTAAGAAGCCATGCAGGCACTGAGAATCAAACCCAGGTCCTCTGAGAAAGAAACCGATGCTCTGAACTGCTAAGCCAACTCTCCAGGCCCAAGACTTCCTTCTTCAATATATATCTATAAGCTCCTGCAATGTAAGGCATGTGAATAAGAGTAATTTGGGAACTGCTACCTTGGAACTCTTCAGGATGTTTTGGGAGTCTGTGTTGGCTATAACTTTTAATAATATTAATTTTTTTACAGTAGTCAAGTGATTTTCAACTAAGAAAACTAACATTTACAAGGTGCGTTGTCTTAGGAAGATATGGGTCTGGTGAGAGAAAAATGAGAGCTTTCTAGACTGGAGAGGTACTTGAGAAAGTATCTCAACCTGGTGTCATCTGCTGCTCTTTACTTAATGCGATACAAAAGCATGCATCTAACATATAATCGACATGCACGCTTCCTTGGGGCTCTGTTAGAAGCAATCTTGCTGGCAGTTTGGTTTTCAACGGTGAGCTCACGCCTTCAATGAGAGCTTATTTCAGAATTCTCTGGAAAGAAACAACCTTAAAGCCTTTACAGGAAGTGATGTCTCTATTGTAGTACAGACAGATCACCTGGGGAAATGCCCATGGTACAGTATTGTTCATTAAACAAACCAAGAGCAGAGGTGCCCAGAAATCCACTAAGGCCTTGGTACCTAGATATTTGAACCAACATTGTTCTAGATGTCTCTGGGAAAGTATTGCTTAAATGACATTAACATTGCAGGCAGAGTAAAGATAGTCATTCCTCAGAATGCAATACATTTCTACCAGCAAGCTAAAACCCTTAGTGGAAAAAAAAACCCACTAACTTCTCTGAGAAGAAGGAGTTTGCCAGCAGACTGCAGTCATACCCCAGCTCACTCTCTAGAGCGCTGCAACCCTTTAGCATAGCTCTTATGTTGTGGTGACCCACCTAACCATAACATTACTTTTGTTTCTACTTCTTAACTGTAATTTTGCTACTGTCATGAGTCATATTATAAATATCTGTTTTCTGATGGTCTTAAATGATGCAATCCCCATGGAATGTCTGTTGACCCTTAAAGGGGTCATGATCCACAGGTTGAGAGCCACTGATTTAGCTGTAATATTGTTTCTTCAGGAATTCAACCTGCAGGAGTACTTTATACCTACCTGCAGCCCTTAGACTTGAAATACTGCTGGGTACCATCTGTATTAAACAACCTTTTAAGTCTCCCCTATCCTTTCCTCCCTTACCAACCTCCTCTCTACCCACCCACCTCCTCCTCCCCCCCCCCCTCCCCCCCTCCCCCTCCCTCTCCCCTCCCTCTCCTCTTCCTCCTCCTCCTCCTTCTTCTTCTTTCTTTCTTCCCCTCTTCCTCCCTTTATTTCTCTATCTCTTTCTCTCTCACACACACATACACACACACACACACACACACACACACACACACACACAAACACACACACACACAAACACGATCTCTTGGTTCTGTTTTTCTGGAGACTGTTGACTCATACTGATAAGATGTTAAGAATCAGACTGGGAGAGGGACCATGTGAAGGGGATCTGGGAGGAGAGATCATGAAGTTAAATGAATAAATAAATAAATAAATATAATGGGGAAAAAAGGAATGGGGCTAGGGAGATGGCTTCACAGTTGAGACTGCTCTTGCAGAGAACCCAGATTCAGTTCCCAGCACATACCTCAGGCAGCTCACAGCTGACTCAACTTCAGATCCAGGAGATCCAACACTTCTGGCTACTGTGGCTACCTACACTCCCATTGACAAGCCCATATGGTGAAATACATAAAAATTTAAATACCATAAATAAATCTTTAAAGAGGCATTTATATCTGTGATATGGTTATTCCACTGAAACAATTCTAGACATTTTATAAATCAAAAGAACATACTGGTGTATAGCTGCTGTACTTTTTCAGAATGCCTATTTGAAAGAGAACTCTTGGAGTCAGAGAAATCTCCAGGCTACCCATGAGTCACACCATCATAGACATTCCCCTGATCAAAACCAAATGTCATATTGCTGCTTGAGAAATGTCACATAATTAGATGGGGGCTGAATAAGAGTCATCCACCTGTCACAGCATGAGGGAGGGGATGTGAGAAAGAATGAATGGGAAGATAAAGCTGGTGACACACAGTGACATAGTGTACCTGGTACAGGGCTTGGCCCTGGAGGCACAGCAGGCCCCCACAGCATTCATAGAGCACAATGGCAAGAAATGCTGTGAGCGGCTCAAGGCATCAAAGTCGAGTTACTGCCAATAAATCACAGGAACACCACAGCATCCCTAAAAGCAAAAGAGAACCCTTGTACCTTCCCACTCTTTCCCCACATGAGGACCCCCATGGCTCAGCTCAAAGGCTAAACACTTGAAAAGGGGCTATCTACCTACTATCATTGATCTTTCTACTAACTTGTTCAGACTGATGTATTTTACTGATTCAGACAAAAATTATAATTTGCTTTTTTGTTAGATTCCTGATGAAAAGATTATAATTTATCATGTGTTTTCCCCAAAGTAATAATCTCTAAATCTTTTGATGAATGTATCCCTATAATTGTCATTTAAATAATACATCATGATGCACAAAATAACTGGGGTAAAATAGAATTTAACAAATATATCTTTCAAGTATTAACATGTCTGGGTTATACATGTAACTTGGTGATAGAGCACTTTCTTAGCATGAACGTGGGCCTGGAGTTAATTTCCTGTACAATTTTTTTTTTTAAAAAAAAGGCAACTGGTGGCGGCTGGGAGAAGAAGAGTTTTCTTCAAGGACACTACCCGACAGGTCCCCATGCTCAATGAGCGATCTATACACATGCACATACTGGCATCACTAAGCAGAGTCAGTGGTTTCGTGAAAAGAGCACATGAAATTGGGAGGGAATAGCGGTGGGCAGGAAAATGGAAGAAATGGAGCGGTAGGAATAATAGATGGTGAATTTGAGCAGAACACATTATATACGTGTATGAAATTCTCAAACAATAAAAGCAAACAAAAACAAACCAAAAGTCCAAAGAAGCACATAGCCCAACCATGACTCTTTACTTATAAATTATATTCTTGTAACACTTCCTGATATATCACAAGTATTATAAAACAAACCTAAGAGTAGAAAAGGTCCACGTTTTACCATCTTCAGCAGTAAGGTCTTACCATCTAGCTTTGGAAGACAACAGAGAGCCTTTGTTGTTCTGGAACCTTACAGAAGCCTCCAAGCCAAAAAACAAACAAGTAAAAAAACAAAAAACACATAAATAAGTCGGGCAGTGGTGGTGCACGCCTTTAGTCCCAGCACTTGGGAGGCAGAGGCAGGTGGATTTCTAAGTTCGAGGCCAGCTTGGTCTACAGATTGAGTTCCAGGACAGCCAGGGCTATACAGAGAAACCCTGTCTCAGGAAAACAACAACAACAACAGAAAAAGACGCCTCCAAGCCAGCAATTCATAAGAAGTAATTCTCAAAAGGCAATGAGATTTTTTCATCTAAAATTGTACGGCTTTCAGTAGCAGCACACATCTCCATTAAAACTACTTTTCTTAAAATCATTATAATTTACACTCAGCTTATAATGAGTTTCTATACAGTTATTTTTTCATCTATTCAGAGCTCATAACTAACCCTAAGCCTTACCTGTCCTAGGTGAAGGGTTGATTACTGATATTTTTTACTACATGAACACATAGACAAATAGCCTTCTAAGTATTTATGTTAATACACAGAGACTAATGCTATTCTCTGATTTGGACAGCGAAGGTCATTTTCAAAGTGGCTGACAGTAGATGCAGAGACTCACAATTGGTCAAATTGCTGAGGATAAATGGTCTTGAGTCCTCATTCCTACACTGGACATCAATAACACCCTGTCCAAGGATGAGGGAACATCATAAGAGAGGAAATAAAAAGACCGTACGAGTCAGAGGGTGGGGAGGAGTGCTGTGAACTGTCTTTGGGATGTGACATACCTGTGACAGTCATGATGTGATGTACAATAGCTACCTGCACACCTGAAGTCAAAAATACATGAAAGTCAGAGGGTAATGGTTAAGAATCATACAGGAATCTATAGGCATGGAAGGAGGATGAGAGGGCAGCAGGGGCTGAGGGTGATCAAAGTGCTTATAGACACACGTCAAACCAATTAAAAACTTAAGAAATGTAAAGACTGTGGTAAATAAATTAGAGGAGCTAACATTTTCTGTCTTTATTCTAGTAGGTTGTCCCACATGGGTTCCACTTGAGGATTATGCTCCAGGGAGAATTCTTCAGCTCCCGGATGCCTGGGTATCTGCCTAATATTAATTCACTGAAAATACTAAAGCAATAGCCACACTTCAGCTTGTTAAGTACGAGTCAGTCTAGTGAGGCCAAACCTGCAGAAACAAAAAGAAGTCAGAGAAATTTCTTTGTAATAGGGGTGTCATAAAACTCTTGGACTCTTCTCCCTTGTGTGTCTCTGAGGAAAGTGGTTTTTCAAAAACCCTACGGAAGCCACTTTAGCATTTTCTCGGAGCATAGCTTTGAATTTCTCCATTCAGTGCACTCATCTTAGATGCTTTTTTAAAAAAGCACATTATGTTCTCGCCCTGTGACTTAAGTTTGTTTCTCTTTCTTCCCCTGCAATACAGATTTAAACTTCCAAGGGCAGACAGGATCTCCTCTGCCTCTCGTTCCTCCATACTGTGGGTGATTCTTAGAGGCATGTTTACCTAATTCTTCAGAGGCTAATAATTCACTACCTCACTCTGGTCCAGGAAAGCAAGATAAGTTTAGTGGTGTCAAACAAATTGTGGTGGCCTTTATTCATAATGCATTTGCTTCAAATGCCAGCTTGCTGCAAATAGATGCCAGGGACCTGCCAAACAATAAAATGAATAAGGGTTCATGGCACGGTGTCCCAGAAAGTTTACTGACCACATCACTGAACCTCTGTGAGGTAGAATAAGGACAGCATTGAATGTAAGCAGACCAGTGGTGTAAGGGGGGGACAAGCATGACTTCAGTGCTTTTGAGCTGGGACATAAAGATGCACTCAGCCATCACTGCACAGATGGAAGGCTTAGGGTATATGAATACTCCTTATGGAGTTGTGAAAATCTTCAGAGGTCATCAGTCCACAGATTTACATTCAAGATTCTGAAAACTAAGCAATCAGGACTGGAGTCTGATCATGGCATGGCTTGCCATTGTTCTTCTCTAGTGATGAGCTACTTACCATAAAAGATGCAGTGTGGGAGAAAAAGCATTATCCTGAAGAGAATCATGACACCAGTTTGCTTCAGCAACAGTCCAGCAGCTCAGAGCCGGTCTATTTATTCCCAACCCTTTTGGATCATCGATGAAGAAGGTAAGGGGATAGAATGACTTTCTGGAAATAGACCACCAGCTAGTTAAAAAGTCACAATTAGAGTCAGAGCCACAAGGAAGAAGCAGCACCAAGAACTAATTTATTTTGCATGTATTCCTTATGTTTGTGAAGTAGTTTGGTTTGAAATAACTGGCATGGCAGAGGGTTGAGAATAGTTGATTTTCTGAGTCATTTCAAGAGCTAAATTTCATTTCTTGATTACAAAAGTATTGCCCTTCTGTGACCTGACACCACCATAGATTTACATTTTTAATTAGCCTATTCGTTGCCCTAAACAGCTGCCCTTATTTCAAATATTTTTTCACCAGCCTAATACAGATTTCTATGACACCTTTAAGAACAATCACACAAATATGTATTTCTTTTCCAAAATGGGCATGTATCAGTCACATTCCTCTATCATTTGTTTTCCTCACTAACATTCTTATAGCTATTTGCATAGGTGTGCTTTGTGTTTTGTTGTTTTTGTTGCTGCGGTTTTTGTCTTGTCTTGTTTTATTTTTATTACTTCTTTGAGAATTTATTATGCCCTGTTTTGACCACATTCACCCTCCCTTCACAGCTCTTCTCAGACTCACCTCCCTTTGCTTTTCTATCCAATTTTGTGTTCTTCCCTGACCCCATCAAGGGCATTTGTGCTGCCCAAATATCCCTGAATGTGTGACCTTCCACTGGAGCATGGTCTACTTATCCAGGGCTACATGTTTAGAGAAAGCTTGCCTATCCTTTTTTGGCAGCTAAGTGTTATCTATAGTTTCTTTTCTGGGGTAAAGTTTCACTACAAAAGCCTTCCTCTGTGCTGAGGTTCGGTTCCGTTTAGTCTTGCAAAAGTCTTCTGCACAGTGTCACAACAGCTGTGAGTTCACATGGCAACAGCACTGCAGTTTTCAGAAGACACCGTTCCCTTGCAATCATCTGCCGCTCCATCTCCATGATGATCCCTGAGCCACTGTCCTACTCCACGGTGCATATACATGTATAGATACTCTGTTATTTCTTCCATTGAGGCAAAAGTCGGCCTGTTCTAATTACTCATCCCTACAAAGAATACTGTCTTAAACCTATGACTCTTGATTGATATGGTATCCTTTAGGTCAGATTCATAAAGTGGGTTTGATGAACTATAGGGTGTTGATAAGACTTCCAGCACAATCTGTAGGGAAATCTTTCTCACATATTCTAATATATTTTTTCAGAAACTATGTTTGGTAGATGCTTAACTGCACCATAGTGGAGTATTCCTTTTCTTTTGAGACTTTTTTTTAAGATCCCTTGGTTATAGGGTGAATTTTTTTCCCATTTATCTTGAAAGCCAATATAATGAATGACAAACGAGCACATGTCAATGAATATTCATGGTCTCCAGTACAAGTGCTTGGGAATGACTTTAATTTTCAAACCCTGACCTTATTATGACCCTTAAAATTAAAATATGGTACAGTGATGTAAAACAGTGTTATATCACAGTCTATAAAGAAAACCAGAAGGTACTAAAGGTGCCATATTTGGTGATACAAACTGTCCCTATTTTAAATCTTCTTTCCTGCTAGTCTTCCTCTTCTTTCTCCTACCCTCCTCATTGTCTCCTTCCTCTCCCTCCTTTGATATTTACTGGCATCATGGTCAAGTAGAGCATATACCCCAACACACTGCAGTTATAGGCCTAATCCTATTTGTACTCAGACACGCCACAGAAACTTTGATATTATCCAATAAGCACTTTGTAGAAATTAAAGAAAAAATATGAGAAAGAAAACTAACATTTATCAGAAGGCTCATGTGTGGACACTCTGTGTGGTCATTGTTTCTGCCCACAAGGGACTTTCCACAATCCTTCCCAAATGAAAATTGCTCAGGAAACTTATACAGATAGCAAGTGATAGAAGAGGACTCTAAACCCAAATCTTCTGGGGCATGTCTGGAATCTATGTGTATGCTGTTCTCTAAAGTACCTTTGGGATTGTCTAGCCATTACACAATATAGATGAGAGAATAGTCCTAAATTATATTCAGAATTTTCTAAAGACAATAGAGCTAGCAATGATGCCAACCTTTGCTTCAACATCTAATCTAGTTAAATCATTGGATTTAGTAAGAATTTGTAACTGTTATTAAGTACAATGGTCAATATTGTGATTAGCCGACAGAAGGCGGCTATCATCCTTGCAGCCATCTTGAGCCATATACCCTGACAAGAGACTTGTTTACAACAGCCTACAACAGCTGAGCACACTCTGATAACATCTTGTTTTAGATACCCAGGATCTTCCCTTGGGTGTGAAAGACTTAAAGGTGTGACTTAAAGGTGTAATTTAGAGATAAGACTTAAAGGCATGACTTAAAGGCGTGACTTAAAGGCGTGGCTTAGAAGTGAGACATATGAAAGGCAAGAGGCAGACAGAAGAAATTATTAGACACTTGGCACTAGGAACTTGAGACTTGGAACTGAGAACTTGAGACTAGACTTGTAACTTGGAACTGAGAAAGAGACTAGCAGCTGGAACAGGATAAGGACTTGAGATTTATTACAACTAGAACTAGGAAAAGTACCTGAAACTTGGTACTAGGAACTAAGGACCTGAGACTTGGTACTTGGAGCTAGGGACTTGGAGAGAAGAAGAAAGACTGATGAATAAATGGGATTGAATCACATTCTGTCTGGTCTCCATTCTTTGTGTCCATCCTCACTCTCTATCTTGCCGAACCCCGACCCATAGACTGGAGCAGCTTGGAGCAATGCTGGCTCTAACAATTTAGCCCCCAAGGCTTTTGGCAGTACGGTTTCCAATATTGATAGCACAGTCTGTGACATTTTGGTCCCCAAGTGTGGGGCAGAGCGGATTTCAACACAATATGAGAGTGGCTTTCTAGCCTTTAGACCATTTTAGAATAACCATATTTGTATACACTCCAAAAGACTGACTTCTAAAATGGATGTTATCTTGATTTCATTTCCTGTTGCTATGATAAAATACCTGACAAACGCAACTTGGGGAAGACCCAAACCCAGGTGCTGCCCACTTATAAACTGGGTCTTCATGCATCAGTTACAATTAAGACAATTCCCATAGACATACCCACAGTCCAACCTAGTCTAGATAATGTTTCATGGAGACTGCTTCAAAGCAACTATAGAATGTGTCAAGTTGACATTTAAGACTAACCATCCTAGATGTACACAAATATCTATTCAGTCTAGCTCCCTTCTTCTCAAGACCTTCTTTTCCATGTATACAAATCAGAATTGTATTTTGCAACCCTCTTTTCATTCTTGTGGCAGAATTAGAAATCTGGCAGTGTCTACTACCGGTCTTAACTGCATACACAGCTGTAGAAACAAAAGAAACCAATCTATGCTCTAGCAGCCATTGTCCTAATGCTGCATGACCTGGCATAGTGATTTCACAATGTGTGTAGAAACAGGACACTCAATTCCAGCAAGAAGAAAAGTCCTACAGATTCTTCTTGGACAGCCATTGTGTTCCTACTGTCGCTGTCCTGAAGACAGGAGTAAAGGATATACCCACTGCTTCTGGAACTTTCTGAATAGGGTTTCTAAATAAGATTCCATGTTTCATAAAAACTCTCTTACTTAATAAAAGACCACTTAATAAAAGTAATCACAACTAAAACTTTCTAGTTTGGTTTTTATCTTCAGTTTCCTGCTATATTTGAATCAGCCATTTCTCCATTAGATAGATGTCTTATACAGTTTCTCTCATTATTGGGCATTTATGTACTATCAGAAGGCTTCCCTATTATTTTAACTGTTCATTATAATGCACAAAACAAAGTGAGTTTAAATAGAATTTACTATACACACATTCAGTGTATACCATACTCTGTATACCCTCCTTCTTCCCTTCAGTTAAAGGCACCAGCTTAACATGCACTGCTGTATTTCCCAGCAAGTTGATGATGCTAACTAAAACAGTGTTAGTGTTAGAACAATATTATAAATAATATCCAAGGAGGCTGAGGAAAGGGGGTACATTTTAGTTGTCTTTTGAAATTATTCTCTACAAGCCTTCTATATTACAAAACCCCAAATTTTCTGCTCAACAAAAAGCAAGCTGAATCTGTACAAAAAAAAAAAAAAAAAAAAAAAAAAAAAATCCAAATAGTCTATGTGGGCTTAGTTAAGTCAAATCAGATATCTGATAACTTTTTTCATTAGAATTTTAACTGAATTTTTCAAAGAAGTCTGATATCAGAAACTCTATTTCTCATTGTTTCTCTTCCTCTACAGAGCAAGCAGAAAAATATTCATGAATGACTGACTTGGGGCACATTTCTATTGATACAAACAACAGCAATATCAATATCACATGGTAGGGAAAGCATGGTCATCCTCCACCTTGCAAAGCCTGTTAGAAATGGTTGCATTTTAATGAATTCAAGATAACATAGAAGATTGGAGGGGGGCTTCATGGCTGCTGAAGGTTTTCTAGAACCTTCTACCTTGGTGGCATAAAGCAAGCTGATCCTGCCCCCTGCAGACCCACCATAGCAGGAGGCATAAAGTTTCAATCCCATTCATCCCAGACTCGTAAATTCCAGGCAGTTTCAACTGCCATTGGTGCTTAGAGTTCACTGAGCTGTTTTTAGTTCCCCATTCAAATATTCATAAGAAGCAAGGACTGCAGTTTGCTCTCTGGTAACAACTTCATTTTCAGCTCACACACAGTGTGTCCTTGAAGACGGCCTCTGTCCACAAAGATTGGATTTTATTCGTCACATGGCCTTTCAAGGATAATGGAGTTTTCCTAGGAGTAGGCACAAGAAACATGTTCCATCTTTTATCTTTGCCTGGCTGGATGATGGAAATAATTACAAAAGACAGTTATGGATTATCACAGGGACATCAAACCTATAGCAAGCACGGCTTTGGACTCCCCAGAAAGGCAGATCTTTTAATAATTTACCTTAGGAGACTGCGTACACCCCAGGAAATCCTAAAATAGCAACATATTAGTACAAATATTTACTCGGCAACATTGTTCCTGAATATAATAATGAAAACATGAGGGAACTCTTGATGTGCCCTTGCAAGAAACCCAGGGGCTGCATCATCCCCCTCTATGGGAGAACAAGTCCATCAGTAGGATCTCTCCATTGTTTGATTAAAGTTGTGGGTAAGCAAATGCCTTAGATAGACATTTTTACTACTTAGTTAAAGGTTAATATTTAACACATGAATTGCTCCCAGTAACACTATAAATAAGAAGCAGTCTAATGCATAAGTGTGAATGCCTTAAGTAATGCTATATACTACATCATCTGAGATACAAAAAAAAAGGGATCTAGGAAGATATTTATCTAAAATAACTTTATGCTTTGGTGATAAAACACAGAATTATCTGGGCCATAATGTATTTAATATCTAAAAAAGGGGGTTATCTTTTTCTCTCATATATTATTTGTATTAAACAACACAGTGCCTTTCTGATCATTGAATGTTCAAGTCCTTACTGTTAGCATTTCTAAGACATTTGTGTGTTCTTGAATAGGCCACGCAGAGCCATTCTGTGATACTCCTCTAGACTGAGAGGAAAATACAGTCCTGTCTGAGGCATAGCAAAAGGAATTTCAATCTCGCAGCCACTGCCAGATAAAAACCTGGAAAAGACCATTAATCTCATTTGTTTTCATTATAACAACACTCGTTATCACAACTTCAGTTAAGAAAGTGCCAACATTTACACCAGCAATTATATATTAGCAAAATTAGTAAGAAAGAATAAAGCTTCTGGTACTATAAACTCTACATTTTTTACTGAGGTCTTGCCGGGTAGGGATGAAGAAAGGTGCATACTATAAATACTTGATAGAATAAACAATTCTTTATATAACACCTGGCAGGAATTATAATGCAATGTTAATTCTTACAGAGAGCACCATATTTTTATGGGTTAAGTGGCTATTTTATCAGATGGATTCTTCCAAACCCTCACCAATCCCCAATATGGCTTTTCATCTTTGCAAGAGGAAAGTCTCAAAGTATGTAAATGTACACCCATGCCTGTTAACTTTTTAAGGATTCCACAAGTGAATGCATTCACCTTGATGGGGAACTCAAACACTAATGGATTTTGAAGGAGACATGCACATTGCCAATGGGCTGTTTGTTAACAGAGGCATTGGAGATGAAGCTCCATTCAATCAGAGCCTTAACACAGGCAGAGCATCTGATGACTGCACATGTAGTCCAACCAGCAAATACCAGTTTTCTGAGGAACCTAAGAGATTCAAATCAATTTTAGAAGTGACTTCTTCACCAAATGACAATATTAATTTGAAACAGTAGACTGAAGTGAATCATTATGATTTAGTAGCATTTTATCATTTTAAAAATATATGTACTATGGTTGCACCAAATTTATGCTACCAAAGATAATTGTTTCTTCCATACTAGCCACAAACATCCTCAAGGAGACTCCAGAAAATTCATCAGTCTAAGGGTATGAAATTACTTTTAGAGCTGAGGTCTCAATACCAAACTTGTTCAATGAATGAGAGATAATGACACACTTAATTATTGTGGTCACTTATTGAGGACATTGTGCCAAGTACTTGACAAATGTCATCCTACTTAATGGTCACATGGACACAGCAATGGAAAGCTATCTCCATCTTATAAAGGAAAGCAAGGTTTAGAGATAATATGTGACACGGCCAAGGTCATTTTCTTCTCAAGTGGTAAAATAGAAATGCAATCTTAGCCTACCTAAGCATCTCTTAATTATTCTTTTCATTATTCAATACCTCTTCACTGTGATTGAATTAATAGCTAATATGTAATGTTCTGAACCCTTATACTTGTGGAGATGATGACTTAAAGACTATGGTACCCATCAAAGAGAACCTCTACAGAAAGATGAACCAACTGATACTACAATACCTTTCTACCTTTATTTCCGTATGTGTATGAATGTTCTGCCTACACATATACTCATCATGTGTATGTGCCTGGGACCTGCAGAGGTCAGAAGAGGGTACAGATGGTTGTGAGCCACTATGTGACTGATGGAACCCAAACCTGAATCTTAACAGCTGAGCCATCTTTCCAGTCCCTATCCCTAACCAAGTGACTCAGCAGACAGGCTGGGTATGGCCTTATCTGCTGCCACCAAAGAGAACATCTAAGAATACAAATAAGAAACCTAATGGGAAGAAAACATAAGCATATAAAGACCCTATTGCTTGATAACAGAAAACAGTTGTATTTGGTTTACAAAGGGGATAGGGGACCTTGTAAGTGTCAGAAGAAAATGTAGACTACTAGGTAAGGACAGGAACATTTGCACTGATAAAATTTAACAAGTTCAAGATCCCTTCTTTGTCAACAGAGACAGAAAATTCTCTGCCAGAGTATATGACCAATCATCAAAGATAACGACCTGTCCATTAAAGACTGTCAGAACTTCATGTAAAGTCACTTCAGTGGGGTAGAAAATTCTGCTGGGCCAGGCATCAATAGAAGGGAAACTTACAGGAGAATTGGATGGGATATCTAGCCATCATCACCGTTTCACTGGACAACAACCCATCTAAGCCAGTGTAAAAGAACTCAGAGTCACCGTGCCAAAACCATACCATCAATGACACCCTACACCATTCAAAGTTTGCATACACTCATATACATAAAGAGACAGAATATGTCAATTTTCATGGTTTACTATAATCTATTTAAAACTGTAGCCTTTATGAAGTCATAAGTTGAATATTCCTGGAAGTAAAATGTTACTGGACTAAAGTCAGTAAAATGATAGTTAAGTTATTGTTCTGATGCTCATCTAGTAATAGGCTAAAAACAGTAACAGCTAAACCTGGACTAAGTGTACAGCAGTTCTAGTATTTTAAATGATCTTGAAAAGAGATATTAACTTTCTTCCTCATGTAGGCAAGGAGGCCAAGCTTTAGTGAGATCAAGAGACTTTCTAAGGATCCTGTTTTACCACCTACACTATCAAGATCGGGCCCCAGAACTGATGGGCTTCAGAGTCCATCTTCTAACCCTGCTGCAAGTTGAGAATAAACTCCCAGGGAATTGCATCATCCATTCTCTAATATCTGTGTTTATGTCAAGTTCTACTTAAGAAGCAAGCCTAAAGTCTTACCAGAGAATGTTTTAAAACAACATTATTACTTAAGTTCTAAATCATCTAAAGAAGTAAACTGAACACGAATATGGCCAATGATCTTCAGAACAAGGCTGTGTTTAATGACACCTAGTGGTTAGGCAGTAATTTCTCTTTGTAGAATCATCAACCTAAAGTGATATTTGGCACGTGAGAAGATGGCCATTATTTTTCATCTATTCTGGGGTGGACATTTTATCATATTTTTCATCTCAAGAAGTTCATCTCCCAGGTGCTTACAGCTATGTGGGCTTGCAAAGGAGTCATCACTACCCATGCTTGCTTCATGGTCCTAGAGACTCAACTGGACAGTCACAAGCTCTCAATGTTTTATCAAACAAACCATATTTAGGTTCGTTTGAGGAAGATTCAGAAGACCATTTTGTTGTGTGAGAATATTTTGTTGACACCTTCTGGTACAATGAAATAAGCACAGGCATGGCACCCAGATAGGAGGAAAGTTCTGAGACTCTGATATAATAGGGTGACTAGAGCTGACATCAAGTTTTACTATATTTGATAAAAAAAACAAGATGAGAAGATCTCCATTGTCCTGGTTTAATTATTTTATATGTGTTTTATATGTGTTAATTTTTTATATTTTGATGATTTTATATGTATTAGTTTATTATATTATACCCACAATTTTAAAAATAAAAAATAAACTGTATGTCAGGTGGTAAGGGAGAGGGGCATGCTTTTAATCTCAGTACTCAGGAGGCAGAGGCAGGTGGTTCTCTGTGCGTTCAAAGCCAGCCTGCTCAACAGAGCTGGTTCCAGGATAGGGAGTTCCAGGGCTACACAGAGAAACCCTGTCTTGAAAAAAAAAAACCCAATGGATAGATAGGTAAATACTGTACATCCAACAAGAAAGGAAAACTCAGACCATGATAGGAGCTCAAACAACTCAATGGCATAAAAAAACATAAATGGAAAATGACATAAACAATGATCTCTCAAAAATACATATGTAAATGATCGATGGGCGTACAACAAAGAACTCAGCATCCTTAGTCAAAAAGAAGATTCAATCCAAACCACAGTGAGGTCCTATGTCACACCAGAGAGAATAACTATAACCACAGAACAAATTAAGAAAGGAAGATTCTTATACACTCCTGGTAGGACTGAAAAATTCATAAACTCATTCTCAAAACAGTAGAGAAGAACCTCAAAACCTAAAACTAGAGACATCATAAGCCATCTCCATGAATGAAGTGACAGAGTTATTCACATTCTCCTGTTCACAGCGGTACTGTTTGTAAGAGCTGAAAAAATGGATCTGCAGAGCTGTCTGTCAATGAGTGAATGAACAAAGAAAATGTAGAACATGCAAAAACTAAAATATTGTCCAGCTTACAAAAAAAAAAAAAAGAAAGAAAGAAAGAAAGGTTGCAACATGGATAAAAATGGACTCCATATGCTAAGGCACAGAAAGACAAATGCTGCATGGTCTCACTCATGTGTTAAAGCCCAACTGCTTTTAGTATTTTTTTTTGTTTGATTTTTAAGTTGGATAACAGGTAAAGAAATACAGTCACGTAGGAAGAATAAGTAAATGGCCTATAATATAGTAGGGTGATTATAGTTTATAGCAATTCACATTACAAAAAATTAAGAGTTCAAAAGTTACCAGCATTTTTAAAATGTGCTATGCTTAAGGATGTGTAAATGCTAATTACCTTGATCATTACACATTACATTGTATATTAAATTATCTCCCTGGACTCCAAGAAGTTGCACAATTTTTATATATCAAAATGTTTAAAACATATTAATGAAGATAAGGTATTTCAAATGAGATCCTAAAAGTAATTCTTTTATTCTTTTTTTATTTGGGGTGTGTGTTTGTGTGTGTGTGTGTGTGTGTGTGTGTGTGTGTGTGTGTGTGTGTTGCATTTGCGGTGTATGCATGTGTGTGAATCCCTATACAAGAATATTGCTGTCACTTTCTACATTACTCCCTTGAGACAGGGGTCTCTCGCTGAACCAGATACCTCCTGTTTTGGCCAGGCTGATGGCCAACAAGCTTCTGAGATTCTCCTATCTCTGTCCCATAATATTGTGATAATAGGCATATACATCCATGCAAAGCTTCTTCCATGGGTGCTGGGGATTAGAACTCAAGTCTTCATGCATGCACAGCAGGCAGTCTTACCCACTGAGCCATCTCACCAGCCCCAGGAACATTCTTTTAAGATGTTCTACAGAAACAAAACTCTGATTGGCAAGGAGGCGGCAGGGGTAGGGGCTACATGTGAAGCGACAGACACGGGTGACTGACTGGTCCAATGAGGTGAGGCTCTGGATGGGGACAAAGTCTAGAAATGTTCTTTTACTTTTCTATTTATTTTACTTTGTTTTATTTTGTTACTTTATTTTCCTCCTGATATATACACAGGGCTAAAGTATAATTTCTAGAAAGTGATCCCCCTCTTATAAAAAGCTTTCAAATATATACAATAAAGACATAGTGGATAAACATTATGTGGATGTGGGTGTGGGTGTTGTGTAAGGTAGTAGCACATTTTTAATTGAATGTGGTTCCTGTTTTATAAAATTTGAAGACTTTCTGTATTTGCAAGAAATGTATTTAAATCTTACTTTCATTTCTTTCTGTATAGCTGTATTCCCCTCAAACATAGTTTCAGAAATATTTTTTTCCTAGATGATAAAATTAGCCTCTCTTTCAAGAGACTTTTCACTGTTTAGAAAAGTGTCTTTATTCAAGCCGGAATAGTGTTAATAACAAATGTGACTTCGTTCAAACACCCGTTTATGTACTGTGCATCCCAGAGTTATTATATATTAAAGATGCATATAAAGGGGCTAAAATAACTTTGCAGCATTTCATAAATACATGCCTGTGATCCCATTATTTGGTGGCTAAGGTAGAAAGATGGACAGCACAAAGCCAGTCTCTCTGAACTCTAATGACAGTAAGACCGATTTGGACTGCACAGCAAGACCCTTTTTACAAATGAATAGGAAGCACTTGCTTCCTCTCTAAAAAGCTTTCCTCACCTTCCAAGGTTATGTTCATAGATGATTATAGCCTCTTCCAGCTGTAGGCTTTCTTCATCTAATGAGCCATAATAGTGCAAATAATTGACATAAATACATATGATACAATGCATCACTATTAAATATTTCTGCCCCGAAGACCTAAGCATCTCCCTTTCAGAAGCTTTAAGGCCATAGTTCCCTATTTCAAAATAGAAAAATAAGGAAATTTGAGAAAGTAGCTAAAATATTCACACCTACGAATGAAAAGTATGTCTCACCTTAGTTGTAATAAAGACTATATACATATATATATATATATATATATATATATATATATATATACATACACACACACACATATATGTGTGTGTGTGTGTGTGTGTGTGTGTATATATGTGTGTGTGTGTGTGTGTGTGTGTGTGTGTGTGTGTGTGCTGCCATACCTGGACCACATCTCTTCCCCTTGTATGTTCATGTTCTATGACTAAGGACACAGTGTGATGAGCCACTTCAAGCTCCTGCCACCATTTCTTCTGCACCATGATGGACTGTACCCTATGGTGCAAACTATGGGTCAAAATGAATTCTTTCTTCCTTACATTGAATGTCAGGTATTTCACAGTGACAACTGGAAAGGTAATTAATACGATAGATAAAACAAAGTCAACATACGCATCTTGGTTTGCATCTAATTGTCTTTTTCGGTGATCGTTTCTGAACTATTCCAGATGGAGAGAGAATAAAGAGCAAGGGAAGGCAAAAGACTGGTTCCTTTTAGGAATTTGCAAAATGTGGTATGTGACGTGGATCACCGTGGGTTACAGAGAGAAACAGCAGGAGCTTCCACTCTGCTCCTTATGACGCTCTAAACCCAACAAGCTTATCAAATTTAAAAAAAAAAATTTCTATAAGCAAGTTTTAAAAGCAAAGGCAAGAAAACAACTGAGTGGCGCAGTTGTAATTTGCAGGTGGAACACAGCTGAGATGATGGGTGGTGCACAAGCCTCTGTTTCTATTGTAAACCAAGGAGTTTTCCTCTTCTAAGTAGCTCTCTTTTGTTATAAACATGGGGGAAATCCCATTAGTGAGACTTTCTACAGCTACAATATCATTGGAAATAGAAAGGATGAAAGAAAAAAAATCTAGATTGTTCTTAAAAACTTATGTTGGTTTGTCATTTAGCTAAGATATAAAATACATGTTATGCATAAAGGCATCACAAATCCCTCTAGTTTCAAACTGATATGAATTTGCCTGTCAAGGGTTGCAAGCTAAGCAGGTATTGCTAATTTACTGCTCATTTGGAAACTCTACTTTTTGCTCTGAGACTCAATGTTGGACCATTCCTGGCTGAATAACAAAAATGCAGTGATTATTCAATAGCAAGTAAACCTAAAATTTAAAGATCTACATAGGCTAAGAAGAAGGCAACATAGCCACAATGCACATGGTAAAATATAAAATAAAATGACTGACATATATTAATTTTCAATTTCACCCGAACCTTTGAGGATCCTAAAAAAGACTTGGAGTTATGTTCCATTACCTTGTTACACACCACTGCCAAAATTCAGATCTTTCCCCTCAGGAACACTAATTTAGATTACAGGACACACAGAGTCAAACCGAAGATTCCATGCCATGTTTTACCCTTTCAAGATTTTTTTCTTTTTAAATAGAATTTGAACTGGGCATGGTAACACAAGCCTAGAATCCCACCACTGCAGTGGGAAGGGCAGAATGACCAAGAGTTGAAGACCAGCCTCAACTATGAGGAAGTTTGAGGTCATTCTGGGTTACATAAGACCCCATTTCAAAACATCAGAAGCACAGAAATAATATCTGACTTTAAAAAATAAGTTTGTATGTACGATTACACCTGCAAGTAATTTTATATTTTGTGCACACACACATATGTGTATCTGTATCAATATTTTGTATATAAATGATGCCTGTCCTTTTTGGAGTTTAACAATGAAAATAAAGTTAGTGACCCTGCTGTGTACTAACATATTTAAGGCTTGTACGTTTCATGTATTCTATCTAGCCATACCACTTCTGGGATTCCAACCGTATCTTCAGTTTAGCCTTAATTTTATAATAAGATATGCTGTTGCTATATTCATCTAGCTCTGGCAACAAAATCAGAAAAAGAATCAGTGCATTTTTTTCATATCATTCACCTTCAAAATAAAATTCTAGTTAAAGTCACAGAAAAAGCCTCTCTCTGTGCTGGCATCTACTCCAGTTCTCAAAAGCAAATACATAAAAGACATGTTTCAGGACGGGAAAGATGATAGAAGCTAAAATAAATAAGTCCTTCCTAGGACATGAGTAATAATTGCACTGTAAGTTATGTAAGACTTGGTGACAGGACTCTAGCAAAGACATCCATTTATCAATCTAAGCGAGTAATTCCATGTTATGTGAATGGCAGAATAAGACCAGCTTCAACTGATTTATGAAGTGATTTCTTTCTTTCTATCAAATGACTGAGACAAAGGACCTGCAGGAATGCCGGTTCATCTTTTCTGTTCAGGTGCCAATTCTTTTTATTACTCCTGCTGTGTTCCTAGTGCACACATTGTTGCCTTGTTCACATCCGCTAATGCTAAATTAGAAATGTTTAACTCTGGGCTACTCACGATGAATTGCCCCTGAAATGTAATTGAATGCTTACTAACCTTCTTGCATGCTGCTTTGAGTGGTATTCGAGGGGAAGGATTCTGGCCTGGGAGCCAGCAGGAAACATAGTATATCCATCTTCACATACTCTCTTAAATCTATCATGGTGCCTAGGAGCTAGGAAGCTACTAAAAAGAGATTGTAGAGTCAAGTTTAAATGCCCTCTAAAGCTGCTAAAGAAACAACAAAGCATGATGGGAGTATCCAGATGCTCTAAATTTTACCCTTGTCATTGTCCAGCTGGGTAGATGAAGAGCAAATTTTGTTTGATCATCTAGCAAATGGCAAGAGTTAATCTTGGCTTGGTAGAGTTACTGTAGAGAGTAAGTCATGCAAACATGTAAACCATCAGTTGCCAAATCAAGGAGGATAAATTGAGCTTTCTCCAAGCAGATCTGAGGCCACTTACTATGGAAAGAATTGTCTAAAAAATAGAACTGCCCTTTCTTCTCTATCCCTTAAGACTCAGATTGGCAAATGGATTCCTAATGCTGCTTTTAAAGGTACATGCACAAGCAAACACACTCCTGTATACGTGCACATGGGGGCTCAGAAGTCGGTCTTAAGCCAGAAAGAATGCAATAGTAAGAAAAGATGCCACTAATGTGTTCATCTGTCTTGGCAATAAGCACAGGTCTTGAGCTGGCTTCTGTATTTTTACTGATTGGTTTTGTAGTCCTCTCTACCTCTGCTCCCACTAGGAACACCATTTCCCTTTTTTTCTACCCCTGTACTCAACTCCCAGATTCAGCTATGGAAACTTACAACTATATAAGGATTCCTTAGAACTCAAAGCTGAGGATATCTGCTCTTTTTCCATCCTAAAAATGTCGTCTCCATATATATCATCACACCAGGAGCATAAAGAGACTCAGACAAAAGCATGGAAGGCCTGTTTTACTTTAGGACTTAAGATGACAAAGTCAATTTTTTTACATACTAAGACAAATGCAGACATGGTGTGGAGCAGAGTATTATATACTCAGAAAATACAGTGTAAAAGAGAAAATGTGAATGGTAAAAAATAGTCTGGCAAGCTAGGACAGGGCAGGACCCCAGGTTAAACACTAAATGACTCCACTGATGACTGAATTGATGAGTACACATTCTATATCCTGGCTGTGAGGAGTGGTTTGCAGATGAAGACAGAGAAGCAGTGCTTTCTCTTAGAGATGTCTCTAGATGGTTTATAAAGAAGTGGGTGTCTTGAGGGGAAAGCAGTGTTCTCATAGATCTAATCCAGTGCACAAAACTGCAAAAAAATATCCAAGGAAGATCTGCCAGCTACCTTTGCTCCCACCTACTGCTTGATTACATGTATTAATGACATTAATTTCAAAATAACAAGAGAGACGTCTAGGTAAGAACGTAAATTAGAAGCTGACTTTATGTGAGCAAGCTCGAAACACAGTCTATACTACAAAGAGGAAAAAAAGAGTAAATTTGGAAAACACAGAAAGGTAAAGAAAAGACAACTGACCAAACAAACAAAACAGACAAAGATGAGTGATGTAGAAACAGAAGTGAGCTGAACACAGCTTCTGCTGACAAAGTCCCTAGTGAGAAAAGAGAAATCAGAAGCCACTCTCCAAAGGCAGTTTGTTTTCTGCCGGAGTAGACCAGAGGCTGAGATTCCAAGAGTAAGCCTTCCAATCAGAGCAAGCAGAACAGATATCCAATGTGTGCAAAGCACACACTGCAGCCTGGGGATACCAGAGACATGGAAAAGCAAAGCAACAAGACTCCTCCAAAAGATCACAATCCCTCAGTCCCTGGATTCAGACACTGAAATAGTATAATTCCAGATGATGATTAAAAAGATTGTGAACAAAAATTATAGACAACCTGAAAGAAGATACACACAAGCAGAAAAGTTCAGGATCTGTGTGATAGCTAATATGGCTTGTCAATTTAACAGAACCTAGTGTCTCCTAAGAGAAAAGACTCCGGGCAGCTTTGAGAGATTATCTAGATTAGGTTAATTGAGGTAACCTGAACCATGGGTAGTGGCACTACTCTGTGGGTGGAGTTCTGGGCTGAATAAAAAGGAAAAAGAAAACTGAGCCTGCACAGCCATCATTCTCTCTGACGGAATACTACTTCAAATTCCTGCCCCTGGCCTATTCTTGCCATCATGGACCATACTCTTGAGTCACAAGCTAAAAACAAAAACAAAACAAAGAAAAATGACAACAAAATGAGAATGTTTTCCTTAAGTTTCTTTTACAGGGCATTTACCACAGCATCAGAAAAGGGATATAACCAGCCACACACAGTGAAAAGAGGGTACTCGGAGGAGGAAATCAGCAGTATGGATAAATAAACTGGCAACACTGAAGAAAATTCATCAAGGAAACAGAGATTTTGAAAAGAATTAAAAATTAAATATTAAAGACAAAGTGAGTTGGGCTGGTGAGATGCCCTGAATGATAAAGGAGCTTGCCATCAAGACTGATGATCTGAGTTCAATCCTCAGGACCCAATGGAACAACAGAACTGACTCTCATCAGGCATGACCACAATGTCAAAACATTCCAGGACACAAACCCAAACCTAAGAATCTACAGGACATAGGAAACTAAAATAAACAGCAAAGAATTAAAAAAAATCCATTCAATGAAATTATAGCAGAAACTCCTCCAAATCCAGAGAAATAAATAAACATTCAAATGCCAAAGGAATTTAAAACCCCAAATACACAGGACCAGAAAAGAACTTCTCTATAGCGTATTATAGTCAAGAAGTTAAAAGATACAAAAGAAAGAAACAATATCAAGATATATAAGGAAAAATACAAACTCACCTATAAAGAGAGAAACAACATATTTCTCACCAATTCTCAAAACCAGAAAAGCATGACATATTTAAAGCCACGAAAGTAAACAACAGTCAACCAAGGTAGCTCTATCTAGGCAGGCTATATTTTAAAACTGATGGAGAAATTAGGACATTCAAGACAAGCAGAAATTAAGGAAACTAATTACACACACACACACACACACACAGAGAGAGAGAGAGAGAGAGAGAGAGAGAGAGACAGAGAGAGAGACAGAGAGAGAGAGACAGAGAGCGCATAAGCCAGCACTGCAGAATTCAAGGAATATTATACACAGAAGAGCAAGAAAGTCTCAATCGTGAGAGCATAAGAAAGAATAAAAGTCATAACACAATAAAATAAACAAAGGAGAGCTAAGATGCCTAACAAGATTAAGCAGCAAATCCCTTAAACAAATAGGGGAGAAAATAATGAGCAGGTAATAATCCAGTGAATCAGAAAAAAAAAACAAAACCTATAGGAATAAAAAAAAAATTTCAATAGAGGTTTAGGTGTATATTTCATGAGCTTACTAATAAAGCTTTATAGATTTGCTGACTGAATTAAAAACTAGATCCAACTATCTCCTGTCTCTAAGAAACACACTTCATTGGTATACATACTCACAGATTGAAAGCCAAGGGGTGAAATAGAATCTGTCAATAAAAAGGAAGGCAAGAAGAGCTGACATGGATTTTTGCTATCTAATAAAGTAGACTCCAAACCCAAATTAATCAAAGGACGAAAGATACATCTCTTCACATTAAAAACTGAAATGATTTGTCAAGAATGTATTACAATGATGAATATACAGACAGTAAATATTGGCAAGCCCAATTTTACAAAAGAAAACACTATTGAACATGAAAGGTCAGATAAGTCTCAATATTATAATAATAATAATAGGTAATTTCAATATCTCATACCAGTATTTACATAGGCCATCTAAACTAAAAATTAAAAAGTAAAACTCAGAGTTAAAATACACTATATACAAATGGACGTAATACATAGTTAAAGAAGATCCCATCTGAAAGAAATAAAACATGCATTTTTTTTCTTACCATCCCCTGGAATCTACTCTAAACAGACTATGTTCTAGGTCACAGTTCAAACCTTACTAAATGCAAAATTTCAGAAGAGCTTCTTAGATATTATCATTTTATACTATTTATTATAGCTCTCCAGAAGATAATAGCAAAAAATAAAATAAAATAAACCCCACAAACTATACAGATGAAACTGAAGAGTATGCTCTTGAATGGCTATTCAGTCATTGAAGAAATCAGGGAGGAAAGTGAGAGGTTGTTCGACACAAATAAAAATGAAAACATAACTTACCAACCTTGTTGAGATACAGCTAGGGCAGTTCTAATGGGAAGGTTTAGAGATATGAATGTGTATAGTTAAAAAAAAAAGATCTTAAATATCTCATGATGCACCTCAAGTTCTTAGACAAACGAGACTAAACCAAACCCTAAAGCAGTGTAGGACAAGAAATGATGAGGAAGAAATGAACAAAATAAAGACTACAGAACAATTCTTTAGTCAATCGGAATCGAACAAAGACATAAAAAATAATAATAAAATAAAATTGACAGTCTCGTAGCCAAATTAACCAAAAGAAAGACAGGATACAAATTTACAAAAGATGGGGGATACAATAGATTCCAATGAAATCCAAATAATCTTTAGGGAGTTCTTAAAACACTTGTATTCCAAGTAACTGACAAATTATAAATGAATAAGATCCTAGAGACACAAATGACCAACCAACATTAAATCAAAAGTATATAAGAACAATACAAAGAAATCATCTAGATTGAAGCAGTCAAAAATTTTTCTGAGAAAGAGAAGCAAAGAACGGACTTTATCATTGAATTCCATCAAAGCTGTAAAGAAGTGTTAATAAAGGGCATGTAGCTCGGTTGGGCAGACTGCTTGCCCAGCATGTACAAAGCCCTAGGCCGTGTCTTTAATTTCAGCTGTTGGGAGAGAGAGGCAAGAGAATCATGAATCAAAGTCATTCTCAGCTACTTTGTGAGTTTGATACCAGCCTGAACTACCTGATAAAAGCCATGAATTAATGAGAAATAAAAGCTTTATATGACAAACCAATAACCAACATTATCATAAATGTGAAAAAAACTGAAAACATTTCCTATAAAATCTGGAATGAGTTTGGTTGTTTTTAATTAGAAACTTGTAAGTGGTGAGGCAACTTCATCATCACCCATTGGAAGGGGGTAGGGAAGAAAGAGGACTGTGGGGCTGGAAGAAGGTAGGGAAGAAGGAAGGTTGTGGGACTGGGCTTCAGGGGCTCTGAAAAAAAAAAACATGAGTGTCCATGGTGAGCCCATACCCAAAGGCAAGCCCTCAATATATTACTGAAATGAATATAGACCTGCAAAGTAAAAATGATGTAGTAAAAACATTGTGGGGGCTGGAGCGATGGCTCAGTGGTTAAGAGCACTGACTGCTCTTCCAGAGGTCCTGAGTTCAATTCCCAGCAACCACATGGTGGCTCACAACCATCTGTAATGAGATCTGATGCCCTCTTCTGGTGTGTCTGAAGACAGAGACAGTGTACTCACATACATGAAATAAATAAATAAATCTTCAAAAAAAATTGCATTCTTCAGTAAGGGAAGAGACCCTAGTCTTTGCTGCAGCTCAGCCACTGGCCTTGGGCCAGTCCTAACTTTGCAGGTATTTGACAGAGCAAGAGGTTCTTGTGGGTTTTCACAGATTCTGAAATTATTAAAACACCAGAAAGCCAAACTCAAGTCATTGTCTCTGCTTCTGACCTAAATGAAAGATTACCCAAACCACTCACACTGAAAAAATCTGGCACATATAGATCCAATGACTAAGGAAATTAAAATAAAAATAGAGACCGCATAACCCTCTATAAAACATGCAGATGCTTATTACAATGCTTTGAAATGTACTCCCAAAGCAGAATTATGAACAAATTAAAAAGAACTATCTTTCTCAGTCTAGAAAGCACCAAGATTGAAGTTGCTATAATTTATATTCTTCCTTGTTTGTTTCATGATATCAAATGAACAGATAAAAGGCAGACTAAGCATTTAGGTCAAGTATATGCATTTTTAAATTAATAAATAATAGTAGGTGCTTCTTTTGTATTTTATTATAATAAAATCTGTTGTTTCATTGATCTCATTCAGAAAGGTTTTAACCTGTTCTGCAAAACCCACTCAAACATTCCAGGACTTTGTGAAATAAGAAATCTCGGGGGCAGGGGGGACAGTTGTCACTGTTTCCCCATCAGATATATGATTCTCCATGGAAATTATTGTAATAGGTCAACAGCATTATCATTTCACACAAAGGATAGGACATCTATCCTATTCCTGTGCTTCTATCCCCACCTCAATGGGAGCCTGGGAGTAGGATGTGCCCAAATATCTCAGTGAACACAGAAAAACAACATATTTTCCTAATCGGGATAAAATTTTAAGAAAGAATTTAGCAATGCCATTGTCAAAGTTCAGGATCTGGGAAAAAGGAGAATGCTATTAACTCGTATTTTGATGTAACTTTGTATTTGCCATGTTAAAAATAAAAATGCAAATTGCTAGAGAAGGAAGACAAAGGGGTGAAGTAATGTGCTTGACATGTATGCCTGTAAGAATGTCTTAACTTGGAAAAAAAAGTAAAATATTTTAATAATTTAAAAATACTAGAATGTCTGGAATCACAGAGCCAATGCAGAGGCTACTTGTATATCAGTTTGTAAGTTGCTTGGCTGAAGCAAAAAGACCAGGACTCTGACTAAATAGATTGTAATGTTTGTAAGATGAGACTATATCAGACTATTATTTTAAAATATACTCACCTAAATTAAAAGCCTTTTAAGCTTTTATTTGGTACTAGATTCCAAGATTGAATCATATATTTTTATTCTTTACAGTTACTGAAGTGCCCAACCATGATGAAAGGCTTCCTTATTTTTATCTGCTATTTCCATAACGAGAGCAATGGATAACTGACTCAATAGGGTCAGAAAATAAATAAATCAAACACTTGATTCGTGTGTTTCTAAAGGAATACAACAAGCAAACGCTTGGTCAAGCAACACTATCAGTGTTTCCTTATCTTGTTCATTCATGGCTTTGCTTAAAACAAAACGCTCAGCCAGCTACAATTTCCTGCTTTTCACAAAAGATGTTACATGTTATGTAAGAATGTGCTAAGAGAGAAATTAAAAGCAGATTAATACATTTGTGAATAGAGTAAAATCAGTACAGATATTTCTGGATCACTCGGGAGAGAAAAATTTCTTCCTATTTTACTGAATTATTTTCCTTTTTAATTGCCACAGATACTTGTATTCTGAAAGTACCACTGAGGGTCGCACTGAGGTCCCCATACATTCATTGGACTCTGAAAAAATGGTCCAAGAAAAAGCCCTGGGATTCTGTGTTGTGATGCTCCTGAAGATTGCTGTATGACCGTAGTGATCCATTTGACCATGATTCTACTTTGCACGAGCGAAACTATAGCCTGATAGTAGAAACTTCTATCCCATCTTTTCTCCTAATGACTAAGATCCACACAAATCCCATCTCTCCCCATCTCCAAAGAGGCAAACTACCCCTCTTCTTTGTCTATTTTTATGAATTGTACATCAGCATCTTTTTACATCAACTGCCTATAATGCGTATAATTTTGCTAGCGACTGACTTAAACATAAAATCAAATCAATTAAGAATGCATAACATTCTTCTGTAGGAAACAGCATCTTCTAAGAACTAATGTCTTTAGATTACCATAAATAAATCATTGAGGATTCTTGTGCACAGATCTCTAATTTTTCTCTAGGTTAGAACTCAGAGAAATGTTTCTAGCATATCAAGGGGTGATAAAATGATACTTACATAATTTTAATTTCTCTTCTCCCAAGAAGTTAAACACCGCATATGGCCGTTGCCTTATTCATTCCTCCTATAAAATAGCTATTTACATCCTCTGCCTTAGTTTTTAGTTCCCTTAAGTTTTTACCATCTCATTAAATTGCATGTATAATCTGTAATTTAAAAAGTGGTTTGGAGAAAGGCGGTTAACAAATGTGTCATCAGCATCATTTACTTATTTCTGTAAACCTTCCCACTGAAGCCCTTCTTAAAACATCTAAAATTTCCCACTAAAGTGCTGGGTAGAGAATTAGACAAGACACCTCCGTTACCCAAAGGCAGTGTTGGGCTGCCACCTAGTATTTATGTGTGGAACTGCCCGCATTATGCATTGAGAGCTTTCTCATATTTATGACATATGGAATTCTGTAAACATAAGAATGTCACCTTATGTACCAAGGTATTGACATAAGGTCAAAGCTAATGTCAATGAATGCAAGAGCCAGGGTTCCCACCCACTCACAGCAAGGTATGTTGTATATAGCCTGCACGCTTAACACTAGTTCACCTTGACTGAATAAAAGAATGATACACTGAGCACCAAGAAAGCCTGGGTTCTTCTGAGCTTACCTCCATGTGCCCAGGACTCAGTTTCTGTACTCTAAGGAGTCACAAAGGGATGCTGTCCTATCACCCACGCCTCGCACCCTGATGGTGTATGGCAATGGTGCTCTACATTTTTTTCTGGGGCCACCATATTTGTGTCAGGCTAAAGGATTGTCCTCCTAGCACTGTGCCTTCTTGTCACCTTTCTCCCCTTCACACATGGAGATGTAATCCTTCCCTAGGTGAAAAGGCTTGGCCACCAACCCTCCAAACTGTGGTCCAACAGAGAACATCGGTGGAAGAAGGATTACAGAGTGGTGGAAACTGATGACAGTGACAATTGCCAGTGTCTCATCACACAGCGTCTGTGCATAAGGACAAGGACTATTCTAGGTGCCTCTTCATCTTCCTAGCGTTTTCCCAGGACCTTCCAGCTCTTACCCTCCTCATAAAATTCTCCCAAATTCAGCTGATCCTTCCCCATATCTTGCCCTAAATCGAATTGCATATATCCTCATTTAAGACTCTTGGGGTTTCATTTAAAAATTTTAAACTCTGGGGCAGAATGTGCACGTGACTCTTTGTCACAGGTACTCACTCCTGTTGGAGTTTTTGACAGAATTTCTCTTCCCTAGTGCAATCCCACATGAGGTAAAAACAAACAAACAAAAAAATCCCCACTTTCTGTTGAGACATTGATCCTGCTTGTCCTTTGCTTCCTATCAATGGGGGCTCACTGAGGATTAATAGGATTATTGCAGTCCTGTTTCTCTGATTCTTTATTATCTAAGTCTAGATCTCTGCTATGCAGTACCAGCATCTTTTTCTGCATATGCCCTGGTCGGACAGTGGGTTAGTAAGCTTGGTGTGGCTCCATCTACATAACTGACAAAACTCATCTTGAGCATGAATGAACCTCTCTGATGAAGTCCTGACTCGTACTTGGGTATTCCAGACCCCCCCCCAGTATGATCCAGAGCTGCCTCTTTATGCTTCTTTCCTACCCCACCCCACCACGAAGCCTGTGCTCCACCTATCCTTTTATCTGGGTCCTTTATTGGGGTGCCTATCCTTTTATCTGTGTTCTATGAAGCCGAACCTACTGGGTTGGGTAAAGAAGGGCATGCATACCATCTGAGGTTTGGGTTTTTCTTTTTTCTTGATGCAAACTTTCAGTCCATTTCACACATTAAATCAGAATCTATGTCTTAATAAGATCCTGGGAAATTCACATGTGCATTAAAGCTGGGAAATACTGAACACACACCTGTCCCACATTCCCTTCCATTCTCTACCATTATACCTATTCATTCCCTTAAATAAAATTTGCTAAATAAATTAGTTTTGTTTATTTTCTCTTTTTCTTTGTGCTGCTCTTTTATCACACTGGAGAGTGAGAGTTGGGACAGCCAAAATCTTGGCATACAGTGCCATGTTTCTCAGGAGGCACTCAATCACTCCACCATTGCTTATTGAATTGAGATCTGAGACCACTTCCTCTTGTTCCTCTTTTGGTGTGCCATAGCCCCAGTCCATCTTGTGTCCTCTCAAATCACAACTTTTTAAAACAACAACTTTTTTCTTAGCATTTTAATCACACTGTATCTCCAGAAAGCTACAGGGTCCACTCAGACACCTAATCACAGTGTCACCTCAAAGATTTCCCCACCAGGGAGAGCATGAATGCAGTCTCCCTCTTCCACAAATTATTTAGTCATGTCTCCCAAATTTGAGGAAATTGCAGGAGTCAGCACATTTGGGTTGCAATGGATAAGCCTTGCCCTGGGAAAATCAACATCTTCTTGATCATGGTGTCTCCTCTGCCAGATAAGGCTTCATTCGCCTGTCTGTCTGTCTGTCTATCTATCTATCTATCTATCTATCTATCTATCTATCTATCTATCTATCTATCTATCTCTATCTAGTTTTCTAAGACAAAGTTTCCCTGTATAACCCTGGCTCTCCTGGAACTAGCTCAGTAGACGAGGCTGGCCTCGAACTCAGGGATTTATCAGCTTTCTCAGAGATTTGTTGCATGACATTTTTTTTCTCTCCATCAAAAATATGAAATTCATGAAAGCAGCATCTGAAATTTTTATATTTCCCAGAGTTTTAGGCTGGCTGTTGCATTCATTCTTTATTTAAAAAAAAAAAACCCACAACTGCTCCACCCCCAACCCCCAATCACAGAAAAAGACTACACATTTGAAGTTCTAGAAACTAATTTTTTGGGCAAAATCATTCTTTGAGAGTTCCTTCAAAAGAATGGGTTCCGAGGGTTTCATAGTAAGCTAGAATGTGTTTTCCTGTTGTAATTGGATAATTACTTTTTCTCAGTTTATAAATGTAAAGGTTTTCTCTATTTAGTCTCACGTAAGTGTGTGGATATTTCATTCTGGATGTCACCCACAAGACAGGAAAGAGGGCGGGAACCCATAACAGAGTTGGGTAATTGGCACAAGGGGTTTTTATTCTAAGGAATGGGACATTTACTAAGCTGGTGCTGTGTTTCTGCCTATGGCTTTGTGTAATTTTTAAAGGTAGCTCTCATAGGAAACCAAAATATGCTTACCTGTTGTAATGGGAAAATTTTGTGCTTACAAAAACATTTCATTAGAAAGAACTAAGCAGGAGGTCCTGGCTTCCACTTTGATTTAGCACAGAGCTGATTGGAACAATGAGGTGCTAGGACACCCTCTTTGAAGGAACCCTGATTTCTTTCACGTCAGTTAGGGTTAGGCATGAGTGTCTCCATCTGGGCCATTTTCACATTCACTGTTTGTTGCACACATACCAAGCAGGCTGCTTAATCAATCCATCCATCTTGATAAAATGCCTAGAAAGACCCTGAAGAATTACACAAAGTGATAGATGCCAGCTTAGAAAATGTCCAGTCCTTCGAATAAACACCCTTTGTGCCAATTACCCAACTCTATTACCAATCTCACCCTCTTTCCTGGCTGGCGGTGTCATTCAGAATGAAATATCCACACACTTATATGGGACCAAATAGAGAAAACCTTTACATTTATAGACTGGGAAAAAGTTGTCATGAATATTCAGTGTAATATTTCTAAAACTGAGGTGCAGAGTGAACAAGAATTCTCCAGGTCGCACAGGTGGCAGGTGAGAGAGGCACAAGACGAAACAAATATTCAGGAAACAAGCACAGTCACTTGACCCTTGTTTCTTGTGGGTTTGACATATAGCACAGGTGCACACAGTCCACTCCTTACTAATTACTACCCTGCAACTGGAAAAGGAAGAGTGATAAGCAGTGAGCTCTTTTGTCTGGACCTTAAACTTAAACTTGGGAAGGAAAATTGAGCCAGCCAACCAAAGGATTGACAATCTTCCCTTCTGCCTCCCCCTATCCCAGGTCTGTCACATCCTAGAGATGCTATCCCAACACCTCTCCCCACACAATTTCCCTTCTCTCTCCCCTGCTTTCCCTACTCCTGATGCCCCTGCCCTGTTCCTCTCCCCAACCCCTCCTCCATCCAGCTCCCTCCCTCCATCCAGCTCCCTCCCTCCATCCAGCTCCAATGTCTATTGAATTTCCTCTTCTGAATAAGAGTCACTTCCTGCTTATTTGTCTTCTTGGGTCTATAAATTGTAGCTTTGTTATCCTGTACAGCCAATTTGATTTCCAAAGTGGTTGTCCAAGTTGGCCTTCCCATCAACAATGGAGGAGTGTTTCCCTTGTTCCATATCCTTGACAGTATGTGCTGTTACTTGAATTTTTGACCTTAGCTATTGTGATGGGTATAAGGTGGAATCTCAAAGACCTTCTGATTTGCATTTCTGTGATGACTAAGGACACTGAGTAGTTCAAGTGTTTTCCAGCCATTAGAGATTCCTCTGAGACCGGATCTTGTAAAGTTATGAACAATCATGCATCTAATTACAGCACCATAAACTGGCCATGTTGGTTCAAGGTGCTTCAAGTATGGGTTGACTATGAGTATTTCTCTAGTTCATTATTGTCCATTTATTTACAATTAAAACCTTGGGGACATGATAGCACTTTTTCTGAGCAATGGGGCATAGTCTATATGACTTCAAAGAGGTTGTAAGTCATTTGTCAGTCCTCAAAAGCCATTGGGGAGTCATTCACCACAGCCATGGCCACCTGCCATCAGTAGTCAAGTGACCTTCCCTCTCTCACTACATTGTCAAGACAGGCTTCCTCATGATCTGCCCACTCATGCAAGATATTCAAATCCTTTCTTGTACTTCTCTATGCTGACCTATTGTGCCCTAACCTAGCTCAGCTCACTTGCTTTATTATGTATACTTGATGTACATTTTCCTCTTAGCAATATCAGTTTTAAATTTAAGCTAGTCTGGAGAGCTGAGGCTGGAGGTGAAAGCATTAATCTCACATCTGCACATTCATGTCGACTGCTACCCAGTAGTGTGAGAAAGGTCGTCATTACGGAACAGTCCACTGTAGAGTAGCAGGGGAATGGTACAGAAAGAAAAACAAATGGGATTTGTGTTTCTAAAGGGCAGTGACTACTTTTTATTTGCCTCTGAAACATTCTCTCTCCCTCTCCCTCTCCCTCTCCCTCTCCCTCTCCCTCTCCCTCTCCCTCTCCCTCTCCCTCTCCCTCTCCCTCTCCCTCTCCCTCTCCCCTCCCCCTTCTCTCTCTCTCTCTCTTTCTCTCTCTCACACACACACATACACACACACACACACACACACACACACACACACACACACACACACGTAGTGAACCCCAAAAGAGCTATGCTAGTTAGCTTTTTGTCAACTTGACACAAGCTAGGGTTATTTGGTAGAATGACAGAGAGTGTCCTCTGGGTAGACATTTTCTTAATTATTGATTGATGTGGGAGGGTCCAGACTAATCTGAGTAATGCAGGCAGATGGCCCTGTGTGGTATAAGAAAGCAAAATTAACATAGCATGGGGAACAATCCAATATGTAGTGTTCCTCCGTAGTCTCTGCTTCAGTTCCTGCTTTGACTTTCCCTGTGGTGGACTGGAGCCTGTGAGATTAGATCAGTCCTTTTCTTCCCTTGTCGCTTTTGGCTATGTTGACTATAGCAATAGAAAGCAAACTAAGATAGACTAACACAACTTTCAAAGGGCAGCTGAGTTCCCAATTTAAACTGTAGACCTTGAAGAGCCTAGACAATCTGATTCCACTTTTTATTCTTTCTCCAAAAAAATGTAACCAAAATGAACCTAACTGCTACTTACCACAATAATTAAAAATGATAATTTTCAATTGATTGATTGTAAGGTGTAGAATTATTTATTTTGATTTAATTCTCTCTCTCTCTCTCTCTCTCTCTCTCTCTCTCTCTCTCTCTAGGTGTGTGTGTGTATGTGTGTGTGTGTGTGTGTGTGTGTGTGTGTGTATGTGTGTATGAGTGTGTGTGTACACAAACCTTTCAGAGCATGTGTGGGAGGTCAGATGACAACTTTCAGGATTTGGTGAGAACCTTCCACCATGTGTTCTGAGAACCAAACCCTGGTTGTTAGGTTTTCTTGGCAAGTGATTTTACCCACTGAACCAACTAGTCTGTCTGGGGCACAGTTCTTTATTCCTCAGAGCATCCCTGTTAAACTGGGTCACAATATTAACTAATGGTTAAAAACCAAAAGAGAACTCCCAAACCAGGAGATCTTAGAGACTGATTATACTTCACAGTAAAAGGGTAACTGCTATAAATAGTTTCCCCCATCTGCAAACCCAAATCTTGCTCAGTGAATAGAGAAAGAAACACATTGAAGAGTTTTACACTAAACAGTCTAAGTCACCACCTTCAAGGAAGTACTCACGTGACCTACACTTGAAGCCCAGTCTGCCTGCAACAGTAAATCACTCCCCGGCTCTGCTCAGCAAGGTGGATGAGGAGAATCTGTTTTCTACTTTAGTTTGGAAACATCTCCTGGGCAGGGGTGGGGGTGGGGCGGGTGCTCCACAGAGAAGGTGAGAAAAGAAGAAAAGACTAGACATCTCAGTATCCAGTATCGTCTCTTCTGAACTTCATACTAGAATAAGATAACCAAGACAAGCAAGTCATGTGCTCCAGCTTAGGGTCATTTTACATATGTTCATGCATTTGTCTTTTCCCCGTAGCACTCTAAAACACTTCTCATTATTTAAATCCCATTATTCTTCAGCCTCAAATACTACCCTTCAGATTTTCTCTGAATATTGTTGGTCCTGCAGGACTTACCTTCAGAAAGGCCTTCCCCTACCCTCTGTAAAGATAGTGCCTCCTGGCTCTTTTCTAACCCTGCTTTGCCTTCTTCACAATATTTTCACCATCAGACACATTAAAGATCTAGTTAACTTTCAGTGTATTTCTATAACTACAAAATAAGCTTAGTACTCTTCATTGATGTCCAAAAACTCCTATGTAAAGGATCCTGAATCAGCATTACCTAGCAGTTAAGCCAGGGGTGGTGGTACTCATCTAAATCCTAAAACTTGGGAGGCCGAGGCAGGAGGATCTCGAGTTCAAGGGTAGTTTGAGTTACATAGTGACTATGTTACATAGTTACATAGTTCCAGTCCAGTCTGGACAGCAAAATTGTGTAACAACACCCTGTTATAAACAAAACATAAACAACAATAGTTTTTTTAAAAAAGCAATTAACTAAAGGGGTCAAGCTCTGAGACTCCAAGACCAAGCACCAACTAGCTTTGGTTGCTTCCAGCAATGACATCCGCCTTTTGTGATCCAGAGATGGCATTTTGTGCTCAAAGGCCTACAGATCATAGAATAAAGCAAGAAGAGGAACAGAGACTGAAAGGATAAATGAGTCAAGAGTCTGCTCCAGGGGGTCAGCAGCCCTTCAGCTGCAGCTTGCTCATAGGAATAAAGGGAAGAAGGTGGGCAAAAACCTTGACTCATATCCCAAGGCTTAGTTCAACAGAATTCCTTGCTGCCTTCACCTTTGTGTCAAAAAGCGCCCTTATACTTCTGCCCTTTAAGGTCGACATTTGGGGACAATTTCAAGCCTGCCTATGTGTGGCTTCTGACTGCAGGTCACCCATTTGCATTCTTTGCTCTAAAGTAGTAGTTATGCAATGCCATGTTAAAGACACTGGTATTTACCACTAGTTTTGAGGTTTATTACAAATAACTTGTTACTCTATAAGAACTGAAGGCCAATATTCATAAATTGTTTCTTGTTAACTGGTTACATTGCATTTGGCAGTAACAATGTCATTATTTTATCTAACTTACATTTTTGATAGATACCCTTGAATAGAGGAGAAAGGGATGGGGAGGGGAGTAACATACAGAAAATTAGAAATATCCTACCTATAAAATATGCGCTGCATGCTACATCGTTTCTTATGTCTACCATGGCAGAATATAAAAGGCTGGAAGTAGTTGCTTTAAAATTAAACCCTGTAAGAGCACGTAATGTTTTCCATTAAACTGGGACTAGCAATTTTAATTATATATAAATTTAGTCCCATTAAATAGAAAGAAATGCCTTGGCTTGAAGTCAAGGCTGAACACTTAGTCTCAACATAAGGTCTATGAAAAAACATCCCCTAATCCTTTTCCAACTTCAGCTTCTACTCTAGACTTCTGGTTTCCTCTATCGGCTCACAGGTTGCACCTTTTATATTTTTATATCCAAGCCTTTGCCCATGAAATGTCCTACTCCCAGAATGCGTTGCTCCGTTCTTCTCTAATTTAAATCCTTATCAACTTTGGAGGTTATAGCTTCATTTTCATTTCAAATGTAAACCTTCTTCCACCACCATGACCCACAGTGATCTTCTGTAGGCCTGGGACTATGCCTTACATCAAGTGTTCGATGGGTGTTCTCATATGGGCATCTCTCTCATTGTATGGTAGAAAGGGCACTATAAATGAAATGCAGGGTCTGAGCATTTCTGGAAAGTACAAAAGGTGAACCAATATAGATGCTGCTAGAACCTTTTATACAGCTCTTTGGTTGACTCCAGAGGTCACTTTGAACTTGATGAGACAGTTCATAAATTCCTGTACTTTCTAATCTCAGACACCTGTACCTCAATCTGTCCTCAGCAGTGTTCTTAACCTGTGAACCAGATGGATCAGAAATGTCAACAAACTAAGCCTCTTAAGAGCAATCCTCAATCAATGAAGGGTGAGAGTTAGTAGATCAATACATCATCTCCCTCTCTTCTTAGGGGAAAAATACCAAGATGTTTTCCACATGGTACCTCAGAAGATCCCTGCCATCATGATTGCAGTTACTCACACCAATGGCCTATTTGGCTACTATCTTCCCTATAAAATTTCTAGGATAAATGTGTCTTCAATGTTCATATGCTCTGATGACTATAGAAGAGAAGGATCACTGGAAGACAATTGGTTGCCCTTTCACAGCAACTATTTCTCCAGAATAGCAATGAATTCTGCCCACAACAGAATCTGATGTTGGAAAGCAACACACACACACACACACACACACACACACACACACACACACATTGAGAAGTAGACATAGGTCTTTATTTAAATTCCTTTGTTTTCTCATGGACAATTTCATGATCACTAAATAAAAATGAAAGAACAACAACAAAAGATAGAATTTTGAAAGTTGGATTATCAAAATCTAATTAAAGCTCTTCCCCTCCAGTCATGAGTGTTGTCTTTTATGTCAGTCACTGAAGAATCATACTGAAACTAAAAATTACCAGAATTGAATCTGATGTGGTTTATATGTGGGGATGTTTGGATGAAATGGTCATAAGAATTAAGTAGAACATTCCAAAGTGAAAATAATTTCAACATTTCAAATTATACACTGGGTTATTCCAGGTTGGAAGATAATTTTCCAATGGACTTGGAGATTGATGGTCATTCAACTATGTTAAAAAGCTTAAGCCAGGTGGTGATGCATGTCTTTAGTTCCTCTTGAGAGGCAGAGACAGGTAGATCTCTGTGAGTTCAAGGCCACCCTGGTCTACAAAGTAAATTCCAAGACTGCCAAGACTGTGACACAGAAAAACCTTGTCTTGAAAAACCAACAAACCAACCAACCAACCAACCAAAAGTTTTTCAGACCCTAGCTGAAGAGCTGTTGACATCAGTGTCTCCTACGGGAAAGAGTCAGTTTCCCTTAAGTGTGTTTTCTGGTGGTTTGACCCTGCTCCAGTAGGTGACTCCATATTCACATGGATATGGGCAGCACTAATAAGACTCAAAAGTCACAAAAAAAGATTTGAAATATAGAGGGAAACATGGCATTGAGGATACGGGGGGAACCAGGAAAGTGTTGAAAAGAGGAGTTGCTAGTAAATATGATCAAAATATTTTATGTGTATATATGCATGGAATTCTCAAAGAATAAAATACATAATTTATATGCATATACAAATAATGCATTTGCATGTGCACATACATAGACATACATAGGCAGAGACATTCAAACTTTGCCACTTACAAATACAGAAAATGGCAGCTGGAATCGATTCTTTCTGTTAGCCTGCTCTCTGGTGCCATATTGAAATTAGTGTGTGCATTAGAAGTCTCTCACCCTCCTCTTCCTGCAAAATGCCAGCCTCTTAGCATGCCAGCATGACCTATGTCACCACTAGACACAAAGCTTCATAGAGGATTGCTCTTTGAAAAACGTTACAAAGAATCCAAAAAGGCACAGTGGTAGAGGAGACTTGGAAACCCACTCGGGAATCATCTCTGATCACTTGTTGGTTCCAGTGCTAAGAGTTCTTGTCAGAATGTGCAGAGGGTGAAAAACTTTGGAGCACTCAGTCCTAAATTGAATGCCTTCATCAAAGCCTTTTCTTCAAGGCTCAGGGATCTAGAAAGAAGAGGAGGCAGAAAGATTGTAAAAACCAAACGGATTGATGGCTCCAAGGAAGCAGAGTCTTCAGACACAACAGGATTGATGCACATATGAACTCAAAGAGACTGTGGCAGCAGGTACAGGTTCAAGATAGACCAGGTCCTGGTGCTGACAGGAAATAGACCGGTCTTCCACCTCTAACCAAGAAGCTCTCTGAATGGTCAGTTGCAAAGGAAAAAATTGTCTTCTCCAATCGTGTTTCACAGGGTACATCAACCACACTTCAGGGAAGGTCCAATGGCATTGAGTAGTTGGGCAACAGAAAATAAACTCAATGCTATTTTTGTAGACTTTTGTTTCATCTTAATTTGAGCATTTTTCTCCCTATTGATCTTCTCCTTGTTTCTTTTTATTTACAGTTTCGTGTTTTTGTGACGATTTTTTTCTTGTAATTTTTTCTTATGTTTTTTAATTAATCATTTTATTCATTTACATTTCAAATAATATCCCCCTTCCTAGTTGCCCCTCTTCAAACACCCATTCCATCTCCCGTCCCCCCTCTCTTTGCCTCTATGAGGGTGCTCCTCTACCCACTCATCCACTCCCGCCTCACTACTATAGCATCCCCCTACACTGGGGCATTAAGCCTCCACAGAACCAAGGGCCTCCCTTCCCATTGATGTCAGATAAGGCCATTCTCTGCCTTATGTATCTGGAGCCATGGATCCCTCCATGTATACTCTTTGGTTGATGGTTTAGTCGCTGGGAGCTCTGGGTGGTCTTGTTAGTTGATATTGTTTTTCCTTTGGGGTCACAATCTGCTTCAGCTCCCTGGATCCCTCCCCTAGCTCTTCTATTGCAGTCCCTGGGCTCAGTCCAATGGTTGGCTGTGAGTATCTGAGTATCTGCATCTGTATTGGTCAGGTGCTGGTAGAACCTCTCAGGGAACAGCCATACCAGACTCCTATCAGCAAGTGCTTCTTGGCATCAGCAATAGTGTTGGGTTTTGGTGTCTGAAGATGGGATAGATCTCTAGGTGAGGTGGTCTCTGGATGGCTTTTCCTTCTTGTGTGTGTATTTCTTGAGTTTTGGTAGGTTTGGTTTAGTTTGCTTTGTTTATTTTTAAAAGAGAAAGAAAAAGATATAAAGTTGGTGGGTAGGAAGGTAGAGAGAATCTGAGAGGAGTTGGGAGAAGGAAAAAACATAATTAAAATACATTGCATTTAATTTTTTTCAAATAAATAAATAAATAAATAAATAAATAAATAAAAATTCCTTTAGGACAGTAACTGGACCACAAACACAGAGTAAATGTTTCCTCTGGCCAATGCAGGAATGTTGGACCCAGATTCTCACAAACCATTGACTGTAAAATACAAAGAGTTACTTCACAAAATTAGTATAATCCTTATACCAACTGGTTAGTATAATTCTCACCCCTCGGCAAAGAAAATTTCCTGTGCAGTGAATGGAGACCATTGCAGAAAACTACAATGGATAAAATGCAAAACTGTGGAATCTAGTCCCAACTGATCCGTCTACACAACTCTTGCACCTAAGGCTTAGAGACCATTTCAGAAGCAGAGGTGGAAAGACTGGGTTATCCAGAGGGATGGGAGGTTTTCTGTGAGATCATGTCTTCTAGAAATGACAGAGAAGCTACATCCATGGAGTCTCACCAACATGGCTGCCTACACAAGATCTGAACAAGGATGATATCAGTAGATATGCTAAAGTAGAGGGAAATGCTTACCAGGCCTCAACCCTAGATAAAAATCTACAGGCAGCTAAGAAATGCTGAGAGAGAGAGAGAGAAATGGTCTTCCCCAGGGAAGAGTGCACCAGTTGGTTATCCAGTTCCAAGTGAACAGCCTTAAAAATAATATATACATGTAAAATTATATGGTTATATTTATATATTTGGGAAATATACACATGTAACAACAGTTAAAGAATTTGGGAGAGAGAGTAAAGGGGGTTCATAAGAGGGGTTGGAGGGTGGAAACAGAAAGGGGCAAATGATGTGGTCACACTATTATAATCTCAAACTAAAAAAGCATAATAAGAAAAAGTGTTAAAATAAAAAATATATTGAGATACTTAAATGCCAGCTTCTTGGCTGTCTTGGAGAATTTGGGAGAAAAAAAAAACATGATAAAAAGCCTGGAATTATTCTTGTTAAGTACTTATCACTTGCTTTAAAAGGAATAGAGAAATGATTTTTTTACCAAAAATATCATTAATAAATCACTAACAAACAAGTGTTAGCATTCTTCCTTCCTAGAAGTTTTGCTTGGTCAGCCTGTTAACATACCAACCAGTAAGCGCTACACCAGACTTTATGAGGTTTCCTTTCCTTTTAATTAACTTTAAAATCTTATTAGCCAAATTATTAGCAATATGTTACAAGGCACTGAGACTGCAGCTGTGAATGCATCTTTATTAAAAAGGAACTGCCATGAGTTAGGAAACTTCCAGCATTATTATAAACTCCATCAAGGCTAGGGAGATAATTCCATTTGCAAATTGGTCCCAATTCAAACTTGGCAAAGGAATGCAAATTAGGTTTGAATTAATTTGCTGCTCTCCTCCCATTCTTTTCTCAAAACATGTAATTTCTATTGGCAATTAGCTTCCATAGACTTTACGCTCGTACTTAGGAAGGTGTACCAACTCATAAGAAATGAAGTTGTGATGTTATTTCAACTTAAAAAAAAAAAAGACATGTGAAGAAGGAAGAGAAATATGCTTTGAGATGTCTTATCCTTCCTAAGGGATTCATAAACAACCCTAAATTTCACCCAGCTTGAAGAACTATAATAAAGTAGACTGTTCCCTATTTTACAAACCCAAGCATTTCTCAGAGGAGTAAGAATGGATTTGTCATAGACTAAGTCCCGCAGAGCATTCTAAATAAAGACTCAACTTGCCTCTGTCCACAGCTGTTCCATCCTAAAGCCTTACCAAGGGTTCAACAGTGGGTGCCTTTATTGAAAGTCAAACTACATCTTCAGGTGCAAGATCTTTTACAAGCCTTTTGCAAGGCGAGAATAAAAATCCACTACTAAGGCAAAAAGCTCTGGGGACCTATCCATTCCAATCTGGTTCACAGAAGGTCTGATCCAAAACAAAACCACAGGACTGTATGTGGTTCTGCCTGTCTCCTTTGACAGCTCTGACATATTCTTCAGTCATTCTCAATACTAAAATGCTTTAAACCATTTGCAGGGTGCTAGATAATACAGATTCTCTGGCATTATACCCACAGTTCTAATACAGCATATCTCAAGTTGAATGCAGGTACAGGGACTTGGAAAGATTTTGAGAGAGTAGTCGTTAGATGCCACCCCGACAGAGACAGTTTAGCTTGGGAGAGAGTACACAATAAAATGTTTGGCATGCAAGCATGGTAACCTGAATTTGATCTAATTATAAATGAAGTCAGAAGTAATGGGGCTTATTCCAGGTCTTTTTTTTTTTCCTTACAGAGTTCCACATCCTTCTGCTTATGGGACTGTCACCTCTATATGTGGTGCTTTCCAATTCTTCCATCCTTAAACGGGCAGGGGGTGGAACATTTGTATTGGTGCTGTCTGTTTTGAAGAGAAATCTTAGTGGTACAAACACTAGTTATTTTAACTATATCTCTAGCCCCAGGAAGCAACTGTGAGCTCTGGAGTGAAGCCGTGGTGTGTGAAGCTATACTATACTCCTGAAGTCTTGACTGCTTTGGACAAATCTTTTAATCTCTCTAATCCTTAGCATTTTCATCCATTTAAAACAACTAATGATGATTAATGAATTTCAGGTATAAAGATTTTTTTTCCTTAAAAAAAAAAAATCACAGGTTTGTCACATAGTGTCCAATATATGTGTAGAAGTGCCAAATCAATTCATTATGGTAATTGCAGAGAAACAATTAGTAAGCATTGCATGGATGTGATAGAATAGTAGAAAGCAACAACTCTCCATTGTTGCTGATCGTTCCCACTGGGGACATGTAGATAGGAAGAAAATTTGACTGTACCACTGGAACACGAGGAGGCTGTTACTAGCATTGGTACATAGGGACTGAGACATGCTAAATATCTTACAATGACAGAATGGTTTCTACCCACAGGGAATTATCCTGCCCTGGTTGTCAATATTTACAAGGCAGGGACACTAGTTAAAGTGTGGAGATATACGCAGGACATGCCACAGGAATCCAAAAGTATGGCATTCAACTACAATTCTTGTGTTTAGATTATCTGGATTTGTGTTCATTTACAATTAGAGAGAATAATTCAAGAAGGAGTTAAATACAAGAATGCTTATAGTACTCAGGAAAACAAACGACTTTTTTAATGCGTGTTCACACATTGCAATTTAAAATCTAGGTTTCATACGTGAGTGCAACAATACAGTCAGGATTTCATTTTTCTCAATGGCTGCATAAAATTCCATTCTGTGTTGTTTTTTATTCATTCATAGAATGGTAATTACCAGACCCCTGTTACTAGCAAGTGTCTCCTAGGCATGACAAAGGAAATACATCTATGAACTCTCAACAGTACAGTTACCTGAACAATGCCAATGTAATGACACTACCAAGGCCATCTAAGCTAAGCCTATCTCCTGGTCATTGCGAAGAGTCTAACAGTAAACATGGGTTACAACTATGTCTCTGGTACATTGGCTTAGACTCTAAGACTCTACGCCTTAGAATCTTTTGGGTATATATCCAAGAGCAAGGTAAATACCCATTTTCTACACAACCCAGTTCCTATTTATACAAAGACCAAACTTGCTTAGGTACTGATTGAAGAAAAAAAAATCCATCTAGTTATCGGTGTGCATTCACTGCTAGTCTTAATTGACTATCTTCAGCAAAGTGTTTAGTTGAAAATAACAAGATTGTGTGTCTTTACACATAGTATGCAGATATATATGGCTACCAAGACCTCCCATCCACCAGACTCAGAGAAAACAGTTACTATCAACAATGCCTCTTTTTGCAACACATGTAGATTATTAACAGAGATCCACAATTGGTAAAAAAAAAAAAAAAATGCAGAGACCAAGGCCTGTGAGTACCCAAAACACCAACTGATATGTCTGCAATGCAACCCCTACACTCAAGACTCGAAATGACAGAAGGATGGTAATCACCAGAGCCCTGTTACTAGCTAGTGTCTCCTAGGCATGACAAGGGAAATACATCTATGAACTCTCAACAGTACAGTTACCTGAACAATGCCAACATAATGACACTACCAATGTTGACATACCAATGTGGACAGGGCAAACCCCACATGGTTTCACCCTTACAGGTGGTTCATGACTGCAGAGAAAGGAAAAATCAGTTTCTTCCCAGGGACAAACTACCACGTATGTTGTCCAGTCCCAAGTGGCTAGCCCTGGACACATGAACAACACTAAATGCTTGTTTCAAAAACAATTAAAAAGAGACCATGGATGTGAGAGGAGTCGGAGGATGGGGGGAAAATGTGAGTAAGGCTCATGTACAAAATCCTCAAAAAAGAAGAAAACATAAAAATTTTAAAAATTACTGCTACTTATTACAAAGAGTGTCTCTTGAAACTGATCGGTATCGGTATCTGTGTTTCTTGTCTTTGTTCAGCAAGATGAAAAAAATGTTAAATTGTTGTTTGCTTTGGTGTATACTTGACATTTTGAAGATGAAGGCTAAATGATCCAATCAACAAATTAGGCACATCAACATATGGTACCCAGTGTCACCTTCTGGTCCCCACACATACATAGACTACATGCAAACCCTCTGCCCCATACATGTTCACCCACATACATACAAAACACACACACACACACACACACACACACACACACACACACACACACACCCTATAGTGGTTTGAATGAAATGCCCCCATAAGTCTCTGCTACTTAAATACTTGGTCTCCACCACATGCCTGGTCTAGTAGCTGTTTGGAAAAGATTAGGAGGTACGTGGCTTTGCTGTAGGAAGTCTGTCATGGAGGGGAATTTTGAGGTTTCTCAAGCCATTTCAAATTATCTTTCTGTTTTCTGTTTGCAGTGTGAGGCATGATACCTCAGCTTTCACCTTCCAACTATAGCTGCCGGCATAATATTGATCAACTCCTATTTCTTTGGAATGATAGGCCCAGAACCAACCCTTCCTTCTAAGTCACCCGGGCTGTGGTGGTGTTTTATCACAGCAACAGAAATGTAACAATGCAAAAATATAAGAAAAAATTACGAGTCCTTACTCCTGTGCTTGAGAGTACACAAGCCTTGGAGTGAAAGCCCCTGACCAGCTTGATAGCTTGACCATGAGCTTCTCAGACAGTTACTATGTGTGGCGACATGAGTTGGTCAGAAAGTGAGGTTACCTTTGTTTCCTTGGAGACCAAGAACCCCCCCCCCCATACCCAGTGTTGGAAAAGGAAAGCTCAAAGTTATCTTCAATGGCCGTTTGCAACTGAACTTTTTTGACTGGGTGCAAGTTTATCTAGTAGCTGGCTGACATTCTTACTTTTGGAAGGGGGAACACGGGGATGAGGTGTGATTTTAGTAAGCTTGTTGCAGAAGAACATGGTACTTACCAGTTTGTCGCAGATACAGCTGTCTTCTAGAATTGGCCAAAATAGAGCAGTGTGTTCTTGTACATTAGGGCCTGCCTACTCTTATCTTCCATCACTGCCTACTGTAACATCCATGGTCCTAGCATGAGCCTCTGTTGGAAATAGTGATACAGGGTCATTTTCCTTGATGTGTCCTCTGCTCTTTTGTCAAGATCTTTTTCCCAACACACGGAGCTATTTCAGCCATTCTGCTGGAAATCCACAACGATGCTCTTACCATCCCTAGGGCCTTTTGTAATGTTGAACCCACCTGGCCTTTGAGTTTATGTCCACTGTGCATCTCATGTCACTCAGCACACACTATTTGCTCTAGTGTCTGGATATCTTTCACTGGCCTACATACATAATTTTCTGTGCCTGTGTGCTGTGGCTCATATTTATTCAGTTCCAGTACCTCCTAGCTTAGCAAAAGCCATTGTCGCAAAATCTATAAAGGTGATATTCGTAGCCTTTTCTGTGGTCTTTAATTGTGTTGGGTGCACTTTACAGCAGACTTGTCCAATGGTAGCCAAGGCTAGCTAGGACTACAACCCAATAGGACATCATAAACTTATATAAAACGTGGCCAGACTATTCATCATTTATTGTGTGGTTCTCAAGTGTGAATTTCATCTATGACAAAGGTGTGTCATAGTGTCAAAAGATTGTACACACCTGCATGAATATGCTAGGGAGGTGGTGTCACAGAGGGGATGGAGGGTCATCTCTGACCTGTTACCATTCAGTAATGTATATGTAACTACAACCCAAGAAAAGAAGTAGGAATAATTGCATCATTGGTGCTGAGATCTGACTCACAATCTGGAGAGGTGCAGCAGGCTGGAGGAACAGGACCACACCAGAGAGAAGCAGTGTGCACAGTAGCTCCAGGGCAGACACAAGTACTTCCAGAAATCATCAGAGGCCCACATGCCTGAAGGGGATGAGCCAGAAGGGAAGCAGTATGAAGACTCAAACCTGCAGAGCCTGGAGGGCCCCAGAGACTCCAATCTCTATCTTATGAGCAATCGAGAGGCATTGAAGAGTTTCATCATTGGGGAGCAAGGAGGTTCTATTTGCATTTAATAAAAATTTGAGCTTCAGTGTAGAGACTAAATTAGAACAAGGCCAAAGAGAATATGAGAGCTCTTAGGAGTTAATTGCATATAAGAGAAAGTGAAAGAGGGAGAAGCAGAGTAGATGATGAGAAAAGGAACAGGTTCAAACTGAAATGTTTCCAGGACTTATAAGACATACACACACCAAAACTCTCATACTCCAATCTATTAAAAAAATAGTGTCATCACAAAATTGTAATTACTCCATGGAATTTATCATAAAACTAAGTAGTTCAAATGAGGCCCATTGCATATTACTATACAAGAGAAAGCAAAGGGCTGAGATACATATATGCAAGGCTTTCAATAAAGTTCTTAAACACAAAAATAAAAAATCACAAAGTTTTAAACCCAGTTTTATAGCAGCCTTCTTCATATGCATTGCACAGAACACACAACCTACCCCAGCCCCCTCTGTGTTACACATGCATGCATACATGTGCACGCACACACACACACACACACACACACACACACACACACACACACACAC
>JANHMN010000001.1:158012541-158039995 GCA_030674055.1 Rhabdomys pumilio
ACACACACACACACACACACACACACACACACACACACACACACACAGAGCACAAATACCATCTTGCTTCCATCTACTCTCAAATCATGTTCTCCACCATTTGTCTCGAGTAGGCATGACTGTAAGAACATGAAGTGTCAAGCTTCGTGGCATGAGTTTGGTTTGGTCATTTTAGTTGCCTATATTTGTGTTACCACCAGCATCATCTACTTCTAGAACATTCTCACAGCCCCCCCCCCCCAAAAGAAACACTAAGGCACTCATCGCTTATTTATTTCCTAATACTTCTTGCCTAGGGAACTTTTAATCTACCTTACAAACTATGAGACTACTGATTTGGAGAATAGAAATAGAATTAGACAATATTTGACCCTGTTTTTACTCATCTCTTTCATTCCTTGCCATATTTTAAGGTTCTTTCATGGTGAAATATGTTGCAGAACTTTCATCCTTTTTATTCCCAAATACATCATTAAATGGTGGTGCTTTTGTTCATTCATCAGCTGATGGGTATTTGAGCTTCTGCTTTGTCATATTATGAATGAAGTCAAGAACAATAGTGTAATTTTAGTGCTCAATTTCTTGGTTACTCCTAGGGGGAGTGGAATTGCTGGGTCACACGGGAGTTCTGTGATCTTCTGAAGAGATGCTGGAGTGTTTCCCGGAGCAACCAGTCCGTTTCTCATTTTTATTAATACTATACAGGTATCCCAGTCTCTCCAAGAGCCAGTCAACATCTGTTACTATGTTCCTCTTTATTCTAGCCATCCCAGAGGGCCTACTAGAGACCTCATCTCAGCTTGGTTTGCATTCCTCTGGAGGCTCCTACTGTTCACTTTCACATACTAACAAATCACGCGCCTTCTGTGGGAAAATATCAATTTAGATCCACTGTGCATTTTTCACATTGGTCTTTTTATTGTTGGAGTTGTATTCTTTAAATATTTTAGGTGCCAGATGCATAATGCTATGAGCTTTCCTTCATCCCATGGGTTGTCATTTCACTGTCCTGATGAGGTACCTTAATGAGTAGAAAGATATTTTCAAAGTTTCATCCTAGGTGATTTAACTGTTATGTTTCTTCTGTTTGCCCTCATTGTTTTGTTTTTTTACAAAACAACTTTCATGAAACTATAGAATTATACAACTGAGTTGAACGTCAAATTCTTTTTATATTTTCTCCCAGCAAACACGTGTAAATTCAAGTGCCGTTTCTCCCTGGGAATTTGTAGTCATTTTCTTTAACATTTGTGTTCCTTCCTCCAAGTTAAAAGACTATAACTACTGTCAGCCACTCTATCTTTAGCAAAAGCAATTAAGGAACATTATTCGGGCTTATCAGTTCTGTGTCATTTTATTAGCTTAGGCAATTAGAAGAACTTATCATTTTTAAAAATCACATAATTATTGACTATCACAGCCCTGTTACTGAGAAAGGTGATGGCTTGTAACACTGCTGTGAGGGAAAATGAAAATAGAGGGGTGAAGAGTAAGCCCGGAAGACGGAGGTTAAAGGAGACAGGCATAAATTACAATTAGGGGAGTGCCGTGGAGTCTTAATGCATCTTTTAAGACCCTTTAAGTCACATTAATAAAAAGGGAAGGAGATGGTGTTAGCACTGGTGGAATGTTGGCTTTAAATGTTAATTTATTTCTTTTTAACAAATTCTCTTCCCTATTCTTTTACATACAAAGATGATTAAGAGGTAAAGTTGAGGCTAGAGACAGAACTTGCTGGCAAACTGCTTGCCTGGCGTGCAAGAGACCCCCAAGACCAACCCCAACAAGTCCTTCCTCACAAAAGAGGCAAAATAAAGGATTCTCCAGACTTTATTAATGGGCTAAAGGGATGACTCAGTGGTTAAGGGTGGTACTGTTATTCTAGAAGACCTGAGTTTGGTTTTCCAGACACACATTGGGCAATAAACTCCATCTCTAGGAGACCTAATGTCCTTGTGGGCACCTGTGCTCACATACAGTTACCTATCTCCTACATGCACATAATTAAATAACCAAGAGTGCACACATGGCTCCAGCAGAGCACACAGCCAGTCTTTACTTGGCTCATCCTGGGGACCTGGGATGTGTCTGCCTTTGAAAGGTGCTTGAAAACCCAAACATGTCGATAAAGATGTTGGATTTAATTTTGTACATGTTCTTCTGAATAAACCCACAAGTAACATTAGCTGCTTATGGTGCATCTGGGTGCTGGTTCTCCACGTTGCATTTAGGGACACAGATGACTCCTTAAGTGCACATCTCTTACCCTTAAGTGTGCACTGAATGTCTTCCTGAGAATTCTTTTAAGGCATTGGTTTCTTTTCACTGAGAAACAAGCTGAAGTGACTTGCCAGAATTACTCCTTCCCACTATGAGCCAGATAATGTTAGTGGCATGGTGCTCTGGAGACAGCCTGTAGCCCTTCAGCTCAAAGGATCCCAATGGTTGGGGAGATGGCTCCTGTTAGTCAAGTGATCGCTTCATAAGCATGGGTAGTGAGTTCAAACTCTAACACTTGTATAAAAATCAAGTAATAAGAGTGGCATACTGCCATAAGCCCAGTGTTAGGAATGTGAAGACAGGATTCCTGGGGCTACCACCACCACCACCATCACTACCACCATCACCACCACCACTCTTTTGTTTCTGTCTACTGTCAACTGATGCTAACAGCATATCTCCAATAACACATGGAACACATGAAGAATCAAGATTTATGACCTAATTAACCACACATCCATGCCACATAACTTCTCTCTCTTCCTCTCCTTCCAGTCTCCATACTTACCAAATTCATATCAGCTACTTCTCTATCTTTATGTGGGTTTCTGTTCGGCAATCAAGGCCTCTGATTCTAGGTAGCCTTTCTGAGTCTGCATCCTTCTGTGTTCCTCCACTCAGATAAAAATTTCAGGAAGTAATTGTACCCACTCAGAGCTTAGGATCACCAGAGAAGGCCTTATTCCAGAGAGACTATATTTGTGGCAGAAATCCAGCCCCAAGTCTATTTCTGAAACCTGCAAAGCAATTCTTTCCTGGGTCCATACACAATGTCCAAGTTTGAGAATATTTATGAGGCAATTGGTCTTAAGTACAAATATATTTAAGACAGAGATCAAATTAATAGGATAAGATGTCCCTTTATATGGCTCCAATAACACATCTATATTGGACAAATATTCATTTGTGATCCTCTGTATTGCAAGATTGAGGAGGCAATAGAAAAAAGGTACAGTCTGCAAACGTGGGTGGATAACATGGGCCAACTTTGTCCCTGCCATCAAATTCTGGCATATAACTCAGAGCTCTATGGAGTTCTAGGATTCATTTTCCCTCTAAATTATTATGCACAAATATTTGTCAAGGTAGGAAAGTAGAATGTACTATATTCAATGTGTTAATATGATCTATAAACATCTAAATTTATGTTATGTGGATAACTTGTACTTCTGCCCTAGACCCTAATAGTATGAGCCAGATTTTGAATCCAATTTTATTAGATTCATTAAAAATATTTATTATATCTGTCCTCTGAGCTTCGTGTTATTTTCAGCCCTGCGAGACAGAAGCAAACTGAAATGATAACATTGTGCCCGCAAGGAACCTTTATTACAGCAAGGAAGGTAATTAAAGAACAATTAAGCAAATGAATACTTACATCTATTCATTCATTTAACAAATCACGTTGGCCAGTCACGGTCGTAGGCATTTGATACTGTTGATAAAACAGACATGGATCCCTGGTTTAAAGTATATAGTACAAATAAAACGAAGACAAAAATTAGGAGGGGTAAGTTGATAAGGGTAACAGACGAGGGTCATAAGGGTATCACATGCGGGTGATAAGGGTAACACGTGAGGCCGTCAGGAAGATCTCATGATGGGATCTGTAGACATGAAGGATCCAGGAAGTCAAAGGGGCCAAGTAAAAAAATCTTTCTATGGGAAAAAGAGTAAACACAGTGTCCTGAGAAAAGAACATGGAGTGTTCAAACAACTGAAGTTAAGAGTGTGGCAAACGCACCACAGACTAGCTGCAGGTGCTGTGCAGAGTGAGAGGAAATGGAAGAAGACTATGAGGCAAGAAATGAAGATTCACTGCAGGGTCCCTAATTCCTGGGTTTGTGAAAATCTCAAGGAAACCACCAAGAGCAATATCAGGAAAGCAGCCTCACTCAGTCAGGCACTCGGGCACCAGCAGGCAATGGCAGGCACCACAGGTCAGATTCTCCAAGGGTCTGGTGCCAGTGACAGGTGAATGCCACTTCACAACCTCCTCCCATATCCAGCAAGCTTCTGATAGTCTCAGGACTACACTCTCATTCTGTACCTGTGACTGTCACCCTGCCTATCCACAGGGATTGTTCTCAGAAGTAATTAACAGTTAGCCTGTGGCTCACCAGACTGTGCCATTCCCCCAACCCTGAATTGGATGGATGCTTTTCTCTAGTGCAGAGGTTCTCAACCTGGGAGTCACAGTCCCCTTGAGTCACATCCTGCATATCATATGCTTGCATTTCAATTCATAACAGTAACAAAATTACAGTTAGGAGGTAGCAGCAAAAAAATAGTTGTGGTGGGGGCTCTCACCACAACATGAGGAACTGTATTAACGGGCTGCAGCATTAGGAAGGTTGAGAACCATTGCACTGGACTGGTGAATTCTCACAGATCAATGACAAGAGGCACTTAATAGGAGAAATTGGGACTTAACAGAAATAACCGTCTCAAGGCACATATTAAGAAGAAGTCCTGGGTCTCTCCACATGATCTGGTATTGCCTTCTACAGTCAGAGCCCAGCATTGACTCAACTTTTTAACCAAAAGATTAAGAGTTTATCTCCCAAGGAGAATATACATAGACCCTCAGCTTGGCCATCCTGCCATTGTGTGGACTTGGGCAAATGAATTTATTTCTCTGAGCCTCAATTTTCTTCTCTGGAAAGTGGAAATAATTGTAATAATCACTTTAAAAGATTGTTGAGACACAACCTGTACGGCATGACTACATTAGAACCTGGTAAGAACTCAAATATTACTTGCCTTGCTGTTTTCTCTCTGTTCAATGCCTGCTCTGGGGTCCTAGTTACCAATCCTCCCTAGGTGTTCTTTGTTTGAGGTTGTTTGTTCTATTTTTCTAGGTTCTAGGCATTGAACCCAGGGTCTAGAACATGCTAGGCAGGTGCTCTACAACTCTGATTGTCTGTCTGTCTGTCTGTCTGTCTGTCTGTCTGTCTGTCTGTCTATCCATCTATTTATTGTTTGTTTGTTGAGACAGAACAGAGTCTTGCTAAATCATCCAGGCTGGCTTCAAATTTGCACTCCTCCTGCCTTGCTTCCCCAGGAATTGGGCTTACAGGCCTGTGCCCACTATGCCCTGCATCTCTATCCTGTATGTTCACTGAACATAGATAGGTCACTGATCACAGATATTAAAATATGCCAAAGTTGTCATGGAGATGCTACAAACCAATTATGAGCCACGAATCATCCATTTGGAGGAGTCAGGACTAAGGTGTGCAAATCAAGCGTGATTTACTGGGGTGTTAGATGTGATTATCTTCTGGCAAGTGATTCTACTTTGAAGCATGTTTAGTTTTGCTGAGAAGCCTGAGTCCTGGTAGAACACCTCAGTACACACGGTTACTCTTTTCCTCACTTGCTGAATTAGCCTGCCAGGGAGACTTTGAGCATCCGTGGCACCCCAAGAGTTATAGAGGATGCCCCTATAGGATCTCCTATTAGAGAATCCCAATCTGCTCTGTATTTATGTCAACTTGACTCCCAGCATGCTCTGCAGCTCTGGAGCAGTTTCTATGGAATCCAGATGTTTGAATTCACTTAAGACCTAGAACACATATTTGACACAAGACAAAGAATACTTGATGTAATTTAAGTGGACTTGGGTGATCAGCTCCATCTGCCCCATACTACTCACCCCACTCGCTGAAGTGCTGTGTCCAGCTCAGGCACATCACTCCTTCCCTTATTCCTGGGCCCCCATTTCCTGCAAGCTGTTCAGATATTGCCATTTACTAGTGGAATACTCAGAGTGCTTTAAGAGAAAGGGACTCGGAGCAAGTTCAAGGTGCTACGTATTGTTACTACTTTATAATCGTAGTGATAAAAGGGACAAAGGTGACAAAATTATTTTTGCTTTTTTGCTTATAACTTATAATAAAAAATTAAATGTGTAACTTAATCTAGCAACTTAAATAGTTGTTCCCAAAATAGTACTTACCTTCCTAAGTACATGTATTCTGCGTTTTTGTTCTCAATCATCTTTTTTTAAAGTACAAATCAGTTGACTTTATGACTAATGAGTCATAACCTGTCCCTTGTAAAGCACTGGTGAGAATTCAGAAACATTTTCTGTCCTTTGGTGTCACATAAGTTAGGTTCCAGTTACAGATATTCTTCAATACAGGTATAAGGATACATTCTCAAATGAGTTCATTCATCTCAAAGTAAGCATTATTGTTCCAACTACCATCACCTTCCTGACTATCCCATGAAACCAAAAAAAGAAGAAAAAGAAGAAGAAGAAGAAGAAGAAGAAGAAGAAGAAGAAGAAGAAGAAGGAAGAGGAGGAGGAGGAGGAGGAGGAGGAGGAGGAAGAGGAGGAGGAGGAGGAGGAAGGATGAAATAAATAAAGAAAGAAATAAAGAAAGAAAGAGAAGGAGGAAAAAGAGAGGGAGAGAATGTGTGCGTGAGAGAAAGATGCTTATTAAACAATGCATTTGCATCACTTGTCAGTGTTTTTTTATTATTTTTTTAGGACAGGACTATAAAATACACAAAACATGAGTCTTCTGGGAAGTATGGGTATTTACATGAACTTCTGGTTAAGAAAAAGTGAACAAGCAAAATTCAAATGAGCTCATTTCTTAATAGAAAATGGACGCCACATTCTCATCTTAAAACAGTAAAGCCATGTTTCAGGGCAGTCGAGGAGGAGGAGAAGGCAAAGGAGGAAAACAAGGGGAAAAAAAAGAAGGAAAAGAAGGAGCCAAAGGGTGAGAGAAATAATCCAGATTTGAGATAGAGCTTACTGTCGGGGCTGGGGAAATAGCTCAGTCCATGGTGTGCATACCTTGTAAGCATTAGGGAAAGGAGTCAATCACTAGCGTCTATGAAAAAGTCCAGTGTGGTTACTTACAATACTCTAATGGGGAGATGGAGAGGTGGATACTTAGGACTTCCTCACATTCAGTTTAGCCTAGCTGTTGAGTCCCTGTAGTCCCCAGTGAGAGAACCTGTCTTAAAAACCAAGGTAGAGAGCTAAGGAATAGCACCTGGGTTTGACATGTGCACCTGCCTCAACACACATACAAGAAATAGAAGATAAAACTGGTTGACTGTACATTTTTATGTATATTGGAGTAATTTATATTAATTAAATATTCTTTAATTTAATTAAGTAAGTAACATGTGCGTGTGTGTGTGTGTGTGCATGCATATTCGTGAACACAGAAGAGATAAAAGATATAACTGGCTGACTGCAAAACTTTACATTGATTACAATACTTAATATTAATCAAATTTTCTAACCTAATAATAGAATACTAGTCACTTTGTAACCTAATAATAAGAATGCTGCTTTCAACTTACAAACAGAACTTATAACATAATTATGTCATGGAAGCAGCATCCCTTGCTTTCTAAATTTTTTTTCTTTAGAGCCAGAAGTCTTTTTTCACCAGAAAGCAGAGTAGTTTGTTTAATTAATTAATTAATTAATTAATTAATACATCCTATTTTTAGAGTAGTTCTGGATTAGTACCAAGACCAGAAAAAATAATATATGTGTAGTGATAGCTAACATTCCATACCCCTCATCTCAAACATCCACCGAATCCCCAGCCCACATCACAGTAAGGTATTTGTCACAACGAATGAACTTTTAATGAAGTCATTGTCACTGAGTCCACATCTCATCCTGGATTCCCCCTTGGCATTGTGCATAACATAAATTTAGGGCTCAGCAGGATGGATAGTGACAGGTACCCACCACAGTGCCATCCTGAAAAGCTGCTTGGCAGCTCTGGATTCCTCCTATTCTCTGCCTGTTATTTCTTCTCTTCTCTGACAGGCAATGATCCTTTAACGATCACCACAATTTTGTCTTCTTGAGAATTTCATAGAGCTGGAACTGTATAATACACCATCTTTGCCAAGGATCTTTTTTCATTCATTTACATGCATTTATGTTTCCTTCATGTCTCTCCATGGTTTTATGTAAGCTCCTTTTTGTTGAACACAGAAGAATCACATGCCATTGGCTGGATATTCTGTTTGCTGTAGTCATTTTTACCAGGATTTGAACACTTACAAATAAAGCTGCTGTAAACACCTGCTTCCAGGTTTTCCTTCAAACTTAAGTTCTCAGTTATTTGAGTAATCACTCAAAGAGTATGATTTGGGGGATTATATGTAAATAATACATTTTCTTTGGAAGAAACTGCCAATGTCTCTTATAAAGTGTTATGGCATTTTGCATTCTCTTGGGGATTGAATGGGAGTTTCTTTGCTTCATATCCTTCACAGCACAGATATCAGCAGTGCTTTGGATGTGAGTACCTCTTTGTCATTTTAGTTTAAAATACCTCAGTGACATACGTGATGGTTACTCTTCATTGCCATATTCCCTGGACTCAAAGTCACAGAGAAAGCTGATGAGATTCACCTCTTGGCATGTCTCTGAGGTTCACCTGAATCTAGGTATCACTATCTTAAGGAGTAAATGGAGAAACAGGAGTCAGAGGAACACCGGCACTGCATGCTTCTCAGCTTTTTGAACCACCATAATACCAGCTGCCTTGCCCCACAACGATGACGACGTCCCATCATGCACCCTCTGAAAATCTGAACAAATGTCTACCCTAACCTCTCTTAGAGGACTCTGTCTGGCATTTTATCGTGGTCTTGGAAAAATTAAGACATTTTCTCATGTGCATACTTAGCATCCGCCTGTCCTCTTCGATGAAGCCACTGCTCAGTTCTTTCCCTACACTGTTGGGGGTTTTGATCTAGTTATAATTGTTCTTTGTTATTTGGGATGGTATTCTTTCATTAAATACGGCTTTAGATAATTTCTTCTCCAGTCTAGGCCTGTTTTGTTCATCTGCTTGATGGTTCATAGATTTTAGAATTGCAAAATATATTGAGTTCTACAGTTCCCTAATGGGAGGAGAAAGCTTTCTCTAGTTTTCACATTAAGTTGTCAGGTAAATTAATCTCCAGTATTGTATTTTTATTATAACTGGCTATAGAGTCTTTGATAAAGCCGTGGACCTTTTAGAAATGAAAGATGCCCCTAGAAAAATACATTTGTTTTAATCTCCAAGTTACTTTTTAAGAACTTTAGCTAGCTGTAGTGAACTCTTATTGCATACAAAGTATTTGCCATTAGGCGATCGGAAAATGTGCTTTCAATAAAAGCAGTGTGCATTCGAACTGTTGTGTATAGAAAACTGGTAACATACTTCATTAGAAGAGCACCTGCTTATATGTGAGTGTAAGTGCATCTGTGGGCATAGGTGCATGTCTACATATAAAAAGCACCGCCACATCCTTCACATTTGTGTGTGTATGCATATTACGTCATATACAATACATATTGCATATTATAAATTACATATTATACACAACATATATAATATATAACTATGTATTTAGTTATATATAGTATTTAGTTTTGTATATATACACATACGTAACTAAACGAGTAGAAACTTTAACTTACTTAATTGTCATTACTGTATACAAGCATAAGAAAATACTTAGCAGATGCCTCTGTGTCTCCTTATTTATGTGGGATGTCATAAATTCTGACTTTAGGCATGCATGAATTGTCAGGTTGATTTTCAACGCAGCAGAGAAAATCATCCTGGTGGTTGAATGAGGTTTAATATTTAATGACTATTTTCATGATTTTAAAAATATTTTATCTACATTAAGCACTAAAAAAAATGTGAATGGATGGGTAATCTTATCTAATCCTATGTATAAAACTATTTTCAGAAGAAAAGTAAATCATGTAGATTTTTATAAATTTTTTTCCAAGGGGGAGGAGGTTTATTCAGGAGATAGGGCAAAGGTGGGGGGAAGAAGGTGGAAGGGTAAAAGAGAAGAGAAGTAGAGGCCGGTCATGACCACGTGGAGAGAGAGAGAAGCGGGGAGGGGACAGAGAGGCAAGAGGGTAAGAGAGAGAGGGTAAGAGATTAAGAGCCGATTTTTATAAATTTTTAAAAATAAAAAAAAAAATTCATTTGGAGACTCTGTGTAGACTTCCTGTCCTGTGTTGTCATAGGTCTATTTTTTTCTTGTTGATGTGTCCACTGTCCTTGCAGGTCATATCTCCCAATGTTAACATATATTCCCAGGACAGGTCTACTGTTAACTATGCTCATTTATTCACTGGCATTTGGACCCTGGAACTGTCTAGGGATAACTCAGGCATTGTACAAGGAGAGTCTGAGGTACGATGTAAAAGCACTTGAAATTCTTAAGTGTTCACAATATAGCTTGAGCTTAAATTACACCAAGTTATAGGCACGAGTACACAGATCTGAGGTTTGGGTAATTGAAGCTGTCAGGTGTACCTAGAAGTGGTTCTGAATGAATAACCCAGAATTGAGACAAGCAGAAGCTGAATAAATCAAGTGAGCTTTCCAACAGAAGTATCTGTGTATTTCAATTATTCATGAGGCTTCGAAAGCAGAAGCTTGACCTATAAAATCGTAGAGGTCAAAAGATCTCTCTTCTACCCAAGACCCCAACAACAAGCCCAAAGCACTTAGTTCCCTGCCCTACATATCAGCTGAACTTCCCAAGCCTCTTCTTATTTCTCTATCAAGTTCAGAATGGGCAAACCAAGTCATCGCTTTAAAAATATATTGATTCTAGCCAGGCATGGTAGCTCTTGCCTTTAATCCCAGCATCAAGAGACAGAGGGAGGAAGAGCTCGGTGAGTTCAAGAACAGCCTGGTCCACATAGTGAGTTCCAAGCCAGTGATGCTTTTATTTTTAATTTAATTGTTTTTTTGCATTTTACTATTCCTTAAATTTATTTTTCTCTCATACAATACATCCTGACCACAGACTCCACTCCCCATCTTTCCCAGATCCACTACTCCTTCATTTCTCTTCAGAAAGGAGTAGACCTCCAAGAGATACCAACAAAATGGAGCATAAAAAGATGCAATAAGACTAGGTGTAAACCATTACTTCACGGCTGGAAAAGGCAACCCATTCAGAGGAAGAGAGTCCCAAGAACAGGTGAAAGAGTCAGTGATACCCTCACTGCCCCTCATACATGTGTCAAGGTGAGTGTGTGCGTGTGTGCAAGCGTGCGTGTGTGCACACGCGTACAAACATATATATTTACATCTAAGAACAACCCGCTTTGGTTCCTGTGCAAAGGACCTCTGTCAGCACCTTCTGAGCCACCAAGAGGCAGGATTTCCAGCACAGACCCAGGATTGCATGACCTATGACTTCTGAAGATCTCAAAACATCAGTGTCTTTTCTACCAGAGATCTAATGCAAATCTGGCCACATGCTGAATGCACAGGAAAGGCACAAGCATAACGTGAACAGAAAGCAGAAGGCCATGGAGACACGTGAACAGCACCATGTAAAAGTCCATATGATGGATGAATAAACCAACAGCCAAGGCTAAATCAACTTAGACCTTCTGCAGGATCTTCGTTAGTGTTGGTAGGAGCATGTACATCAGACAGGGGGAAAAACGACTCAGGATCACTTAAGAAAGTAAATCAGACAGTGACTCCCAGTGAATATTTTTTCTTTATTTTTTTTCCACTGAGAACACCCTACTCTGATAACCATAAAGCTAAAAACTAACACCTACAAGGTACTTGTGAACTAGACACTGTTTTATGAGTTTCCTATAGGCACCATGCATCATACACATAAGGTCATTTGGTTCTAAGAGCAAACCCATGTGAAGGAAGCGCCATGACTCTCCAGAGGACCACCTCTGTTCCTGCTGTGCATCTTTCATTTCAATGTTCCACTCTGTTTCACCACAAACTAAAATAACATCTACCTGTAAATGCATTCTGTAATGTTCAGAACAGACTTCATAGGAAGTAAGGAGAATATACTGTCTGACACACAAGACTCTCTCCACAAGAGCTCTTTTCCTGTCACTTCCTTCTGACGTATTCCGTAAGTTATCCCCTGAGTTTGGAGCCCACTGAAGAAGACAATCCAGGCACAGAGAATGGGGCCATGTGATGTGTTGTTCCTCGCACGTGTCACCCAGGCCATGGTCATCAAACTGCTCACCAATCAATGGGTCTTTTCCTTGAGGACAAAACTGTTGTGAGGTGGGGTGGGGAGAGGAAGTATTTATCATGTCACCTCACCATGTTTCATCCATACAGAACAGACTGTTATTCACCCTTCATTGTGGCATTGGGAAGGAATTCACTTTGTTCTATAAAGGGATTCAGGTAGTAAACAGTATCTGAGAACAACAAATAGAAAAGCTAGTTTGCCTGACTGCCCAAAGTGGAAAGTTCAAAGACATCGGAAACTACAGTCCCCAGCCATTGCTCACCAGCATGGTAGTAGATCGTTTGCTTCTAAGCCAGACCTGTCCGAGTGGCTATTCAATATTTGCTCAATCAGAGGTTGAAGATGGATTGAACGAAAGGAAAGAATAGAGGTAAGAGAAAAAGAAAGTAAAACAGTAGGGAAATAGAAGCTTTGTGGTAGTCAAATGTCTTGTGGGGGTTGTTACTTGTCATTTCTTTTAGAAGTGAAATCTCCATCTTTTTAGCTGATATTTTAAGTCACTAATGACAAGTGACTCCTGGTGGCTACCTGGCATTTGTATCCCAAGCCCTTGACTCAGCTCTACCTAAAACAGAACTATAAACTATGTTCATTTGCATAAGAGGTATTTGAAATCATATTCCAGAGATGTAATGAGTAGCAGTTAAGCACTCATTGCAGGCAATGGCAAGCCCAGCAATGTACTTCTCCCAGTACTGTGCTTAGGCTCTAGTTTAATTCTGAAGCCTATAGCTTGATGAAGGAGTTGACATCTTATTTCAATTGGATGCTGAGCTTTTGGAATAGCATGTAGTCTGCCTCCAGAACACTTTTCATGCATGCAGAGAATGTGCTCCTTGGTGATGTGGCACAATTGAAGACAGGGTTTAGGGACAGAGATTGGGACACTGTTGACTGGCTGTACATAAGCAAGTAGAGATTGCTCTTTGCATCTGCTTGCTGGTGACAAATAATATCGCTTGCATGAGTGGAAGCCTGGATGTAAGGCATGCTTGCATTGCAATATGAGATCCAGTAACAAGGCTGTGGATAAGGGAGACATATAGGCTCCATCCACCTCAGACTATTACAGGCTTCTCACATGTGCCACTGTGAACTTTCTGCTTGTTACAGAACACATTCTTACAGGTCTGTCCCCATCCACAGTCTACTCTTCACCTTTCTTTGTGTGTGTTTGCATGTATGCATATGTAAGTGTTCATATAAGCATTTGTGTGTGTGTGTGTGTGGACGCGCGCACACGCATGTCCAGGCCATGGGCTTATGTCAAGTGTATTCTTCAACGACATTCCACCTTATTTTCCAAGACATGGTCATTTGCTGAACCTGAAAGTCATTGATGTGGTGGCCAGCAAATCTCCAGGATGCAGCTGTTTCCACTCTCCCTGGATGCACTGGAATCATAGGCATGCACTACTGCATAGAGTATGCACAGGTGCTTAGGGATTCGAACTCACATCCTGATCCTAGCACTTTACCAGCTGAGGCATCTTCTCCAACTCCAGTAGCCTACTCTTGTTGGGTGACCAATCCACACCAAAACAAAACAAAACAAAACAAAACAAAAACTGAAAAATGGTTCTGTCTTCCCCTGGCACACAATACCTATGAGTTACCTGTGCTGGCCAGAATGGGTGGAAGCCATTGTGTGTAATAAGGCTCTTCACATGGAGCTATAATGCACAAGCTCTTGGAGAGAGAATGGGATGAGCTATGATGATAGTTACTCAGCATCTAATTAAAATGGAAGAGCCTGAAAATGGATTTCTTATTATTAGTGGTCCTATTATAGATGACAGATTGTCCTCAGTGCTCTGCTCCAGCAGAGGACATCCTCTCTGCTTCTGGGAAAAGGAGAGCTAATCAGAGCAAAATATGGCTGTTAAAATTCTCTCCCAAGCCCACACTTGGAGATTTGTGTCTCACCCATCGATTCTTCCACCACCTCGCTTGCTTTTGCCAACCCAGTAAAACTCACGTCAGGCCAGAGATTCAACTTCTATAAAACGGCAGTTCCTCTTCACTATAAAATATGTAATTGAGTTAATATTTCAAGGTTTTCATTACCATCATAAGGAAACATTAATGGGGAGAGGAAAAATAATCAGTCAGCAGAAATTCTATTGCCTTTCCTTTAGTGGGGCTGCTCATTACATCCTGCCTCAGGAAGGCCTCATTTCCTGGAGGATCCCAAAGATGGTGAGGTGAGAGTGGTGACTGAAGCATAAATACACGATCCAAACTGAGGGAGAGGTGACCTGCAGCAAGCTCACCACGTCTACTCTCTGAGCAGACGCCTACCCGGAAGAAATATATAAAGCTTATTTCTGTGCCTCGGCTCACTGTCTGCAGTTTTTGAACATTAAACTTCAATGCTCATTTTAAACCACCTCAACTCAACAAGTTCAAGTTTTCTTTTGCATGCTTAATATTTTCAGTCCATGCAATCCCCGCTCCAGGGTATCACAAACATTTGGGTGCTTGGCAAATTTTCTGCCTTAAGAGAAAAAAAAATCACTCTGCAGAGAGATTTTTCAAATGATCCTTAAGACTGAAGCCCTTGTCTCCAATGAGAAGAAATTGTACTGTGTAACCAAGTTGGCTCTGAGCTTCTTATTCTCAAAAGTGTGGGAAACGGGTGTTTTCTTTTCCCACTTGTGCTAAAATTTAAGGCCTAAGATTTCTTGTTGGAAATATTCAATACTAACTTTAAAGATATATTCTATATAGAAATAATAGCAGCATTTGGCAAGTAGACTAATTTAAATGAAGAAAGAGTCCACATAGGGGTGTCTTTGCTAGGTTCCTTCTTTTCGTCCACCCTCTCCCACGCACACCCAATACCCAAACAAGTGCCACACATCCTTCTTTCCAGCTTCACCACAATTGACCCACCCTTCAAAAGTCATGAAAATGGGGTGGGGGCTGTCAGGTGGGAGGAAAGGGTTAACAGGGAGAGCAAACTAGGGCATGGGGGAGGGGGTAATGGGGTAACTGTGTGCATGAGGTGTGGGGTATGTGAAGATGCTATAACGAAACCTATCCCATTCATTCCTTCTAAAAAGCCAGCTGGCTGCCCATGACGGACTTTTCCAAAGTCTCCTCTCTTGTCTTATTGTAATTGACATTCATTCTTTCCATTGTTTTTCCCCACTTTCGTGATACTATTGTATTCTGGTTGTGTTCCTGCCTGCTCTGTAAATGTTCTCTAATCCTTTGTCTTTGTTAAGTTCTCTTTATATTCCCAGTCTAAAATATTGGCATTCTCTCTGGCTCTTCTTAGTCCTCCAACCATGGAAGGTTTCTGGTTTTACTCAGCACTGTCTATACACTGTCATTGCAAAACCTTTGCATCTGGACTCCAAAGTATCTCTCTTAATTTCTGCTTTCCATACCCAGTCACCCACATTCAAAACCTAATACCCAGACAGCTCCTACACTATGTGAATCCTCCAGCACTGAACTCAGGCATCAGCCCTCCTAAGAACGAGCCCCATCCCCGCCCCTTATTTCCCCTGTTTGGTGTCTCTCTGTGATGCATCCACCTCCATCAAAGCAGCCGTCAAACTGTGGAGGAACTACCTGCCTTCAGAACTCTCTCTGAAGACAGCAGGATCTTCCAGGCAGTAATTATGTTGTATTTATCTGTGTGAGTGTCACATAAAAGGCAGTCAATAAAGGTTCACCAGATGAATAAAGGCAAGGAGGCTGTTGATCATTGCAGACTCCTTGTATCCTGGGCTGTTTTGTTGGCAAATGCAGCAGAACAACATTCTAGAATTTCTTCCTCATAAATTTGTAAGCTGAGAGGGCATTTCAGAGTCTTGTTTAAAAAAAAAAAACATGTATCTATTACTGAGATAATATACAGCCTGTTGATGTGTACTGTTCAACTCAAAAAATAAATATTATCTATATACGGTTTTTATGCCTTTCTGTATGAGAATCATGTTTTGTCAACTGACTTATCCTTAGGTTGACATGTGATTACCCAGGTATCTCTCCTAGACCTCCTGTGAAGAGAATCACTAGGAAAGTACCAGAAAGAAAAGTGTGTGTGTGTGTGGGGGGGGTGTTATTAGTTTGCAGTGATATATATCAAAAAGTTCAGTGTAGACAGGAATGTACAATGCTCCCACCCCAGGACTGTCACAGTAAGAAGTCAAACATGAAAGACTGAAGGAGAAATGGAAGGAAACAGAGGACAGAGAACAGATCACCTGACTTGAAACCTCTGCTGGGCAGAACCTATGCTCTCCTGGAAAGACACGGGCACCATCTGAACCATGGCAAGAGAAGAAGAGTGTATTCTCTAAAGTACTCATCCTCTCTTTCCTACCACAGATGCCTTCCCTTAGTAAAAGCCACCCGGAGGGCAGAGGGACAGAGCAGCCATGTGTTCTGAAACTAAAATTCCCCAAAGTCAGAACACACCTGGCACAGAGTAAAACTATGGAAGACCAAGTGGCTTACAACCAGCCGTCTTCTTGCCCCTCGTGGGTTTCTTGTGGACACTAGAAGTTTCTAAGAGAGTGATTGACTACCACTCCTTGTTCTTACTACTGTAATGGAAGCAGAAACTCTCCTAAATAATGAATATTAAAGAACTGTATTAACAGGAATTGACAGCATGATGGCTCAGGGGTTAAGAGCACTGGCTGCTCTTTTAGAGAGGACCCAGATTTGATTCCCAGAGCCTGGTCTACAACTCCAGTTCCAAGGGATCCAGTGCCCTCTTCTGGCCTCTATGGCAACTGATGCATCTAGTATGCAGATATACATGCCAGCAAAACATCATACACATAACATTTTAAAAAATGGAAAATTCTTATTAAGATCTACTAGCTGTGTGTATAAAGTGCAGTACAATATTTATATCTATCCATACAGCATGCACTGAGGAAACTCAACTTCCGTTTCCTACTCTCTGCTCTTTGCAATCTAATCTCTGGAATGCTGGTTTACTTTCTAGTCTTTTGTGCTTTGTTGGTTCGCTTTGCTTTGCTTTGCTTTGCTTTGCTTTGCTTTGCTTTGCTTTGCTTTGCTTTGCTTTGCTTTGCTTTGCTTTGCTTTGGTTGAGATGGGGTCTCTTTACATAGCCCTGACTGTCCTGGAACTCACAACCTAGACTAAGCTGGCCTCAAACTCACAGAGATCTACCTACCCCTGCCTTTTGAGTGCTGGGATTAAAGACTTGCACCACTATGCCTAGCTCTGGCCCTAGAAAATAAGCTTTCATATATTAGAACAAACAGTACACATCTTTCTGTATCTTGCTTATTTTGTTCATCATGTCCTCCAGTTCTTTTTTATGACTGAACAATACTCCATGTTCTGTCTTTGTGTATATAAATATACATTCATGTACACATACATACATACATACATACATACATACATACTGTGTGTATATACTTAAGCACATTACTTTTACCCACTCATCTTGATAGTCCTTAAGTTGATTCCATATTTTAGTTATGTGAGGGTTAGAATACCAAAGATGTGAATCAGTCTCCTTTCATTTGAATAAGTACCCAGAATGCTGTAGTCGGATCACAGGGAAAGATATATTGCTAGGTTTTTGAGGAAACTCCACATTGTGCTCCATAGAGCCTTACTGATTTGCATACCACCAATGGAGTATGAGTTATCTTTCCTCTATGTGATCATGAGCAAATAACTGAGCCCTTCCCAATCCTCCAGCTGAAGCAACTCTTCATTACCTTACACAGTGCTGGCTGGTACCTAGTGGTCCCTCTCTAGTAGAGCCACCAACTCTGGTCTCACAAGTCAACCAGTCAACATCATGAGAATTGCTACGGTTTGAAGCCTGCTTAAGCCAGCTGTACTTGTTTGTGTTTGATACCAGGATGTTACTTATTAGGTCAACTATAAATAATAAGTGCAGTTGGAAAGAGGCCCTCTTCCTTATTCCTTCTGTTCCAAGTCTGCCCTTACCCCATCTCAACAAGACTCCTGGCTGGAGTTGCTATTTATATACTTAGCATTTCTAAAGATAAACCTTCCATCTGTATCCTTCCTTGACATTTCCCCCTAAATGTCTAATAGACATCACTGTTTCTTGTGTTCAGACTGGAACAGCTACCTCGCTCCTGCCTCCATCTGCCTCGTGCAGAACCTCACTTACCTCAGTTAATGAGAACTCCATCCTGCTACTTGCTTAGACCAAAAATCTCAGACTCATTCTTGGCTTCTTCTTTTTTTTTTTCATTCATATCTTATATCCAATTGGTCGGAAAGGCAGTGTTTGCCACCTTCAAAATATATTTAAAACCTAACTGATTCCAATAAACTCAGCTATCATTCTGTCGGCAGGGCCACCATCAGTTCATATTCAAATTTAACAAAGAGCTCTTACCAAGTGGGCTCCTGGAAACTGACCGAGTCATGTCTTGGCCTAAATCCATCCATCAGTCCCTCAGTTTTCCCAGAATAAAAGCCAAGATCCTTACAGCATAAGACCTCCCATAGTCTAATACCATAAGCCTCTCTTTGAGTATGTTCCTATGCTCTCATCACACGACACCCTGATTGTTCTTGAATCTTTCTTGTAGAGCCCCAAACAGGGGTCACAGATCTAGTTTCTCTTTAGACCTGGACATTCCTCTTCCAGAATTCTTCAGGGTTGGTGCCCTCTCCTCCGGGGTTTTGCTCAACTGTTAGCCATATTGCTAATAATAACAATATCATTTGAAACCCCATGCTTTCCCCTATCCCTAGATCCCTCTGACCTCACTGTTCTCCCCACCATTGGGCTTCCTAGCACACCTCACAATCTCAATGTGCAGTGTGCTTACCACTTGATACTCATGTTTAATAGACTGCAGGCTGTTACTAGGTATTTGACTGAAGCATTTTTCTCAGTGATATATCCAAGGCACTTGGGGCAGTGGCAAGTAATATTGCAGTGGCTCAAATTTGCTACAGTAGATAAAAACTGTTTTAAGGAATGCAACATTTTGGCCATGCCTGATGATGCATGTTTTTGGCAACACTGTCTACTCGGAGATCTGTCTGGTCTACAGAGTGAATTCAAAATACCCTGGCCAGCTTAGTGAAACTCTGACTCAAAATAACAGATGAAGGTAAGGACTGGGACTGTAGATCAGTCATAGAACGCGTGCCTGACTTATGTAAGTCCCTGGGTTTGATCTCCAGTACTGCAATAAATAAATAAATAAATAAATAAATAAATAAATAAATAAATAAATAAGAAAGGAAATAAGGAAGGAGGTTGGGAAAATAGGAAGAGCGAGGGAGAAAGGAAAGGATTGGAGGAGAGAAAACATACTTTCCTTGGTAATGTAGATTTATTCTTGATTTTGTATTTCTAAATAATTATAACTAGTAGATGTCATCCTACCTATTTGACCCAACAAAAATAAAAAAGAAACCAAAGCAAAGCAAAAACAAAGGTTATGAAATTTCTAGAAGACAGGGAGTTTTACAAGATCAGGCTACAACTGTGCTTAGAGCTTCCGAATGGAATAAAAAGAAATGAGTTTTCTCATCAGGACATAAAAATAAAATAGGAGCCATCTTTTTTATGTAGGTGAGTCCTTATAACTCTTTTTAAATACTCCATAAAATTATCATCCTTTCAGTCCTGGGTCTGGGACGTTTCTTCCTTTTAAAACTCTTCTGCTTTAAAAAAAAAAAAAAAAAAAGACACAAATCTACTAAATCTACTAGGACAGGATCTCTTAAAGCCACAGATATGATTAAGGCTCAGTTCCTTAATAAATGTGCAAGGAGACTCTTGTCAGCCCTTGAAATAATGAGCTGTGATCTCTGATAGATGTGCCAATAACACACTTTCCCGGCCAGCATATTTCAGATTGGTAGGAAATAGTTGACTCACAGCAGGATCTTATTTTTACACAGATTACTTGGAAACTCCAAACACATCTAAAATTAATTTCCTTTATCACATTAACGCGAGGCTGTTAGTCACTGGGATGTGTTGCCATTTGACAGACATAAAGAATTGATTTACATTTGCAGGAGGGGATAGCCACACAAAGAGGAAATGTGTTCCCTGCATGATACAGAGCTGTGCAATCCCTGTCCGTAAGATATATTGCTAGTTGACCAATCAGAGACAATTAGCGGTGTGAGTACAGTAATAGCTCACGCATGCCAGATGCAAAGAGCTGACGGACCTTTGTGTAAGAGAACGCGTGAACTGAAAAACAATATCTACTGGAATGTGGCCATAACAGAACAAAACTGAAAAGTGCTCTAAGCCACTCTAGTTAATTTCATGGGGCTTATTTTAGATACTCATTCAGTCATGAGTATACACGCAAAACAAATAGTGAATTTTAGTGACTGCCTACACATGTAAATCTCCGAGCCTAAGTAGAGAATCACTGAAAGTGAACAAAGCAATTCTTGTAAGAAAAGCATGGGATGCTGAGGGGATCTGGGAGAAGGTAGAGCTACCCAATTTGTAAGATGCTAGTTCCTGTCTCCAGTGATAGAAATGAGGATTAAACAAGAAGGTGCATATGAGGTGGGGGAGCTTAAGCAGGAAAAAAACCACTAACTGCATGCCAACCTTCTCTATAGAAAAGCCACATATAAGTAATGTCTGTGCCAGACATGCAAGTATACACATAGAACACACGGATGGGTACAACCGATCATACTCCTACCCATCACACTATGCTTCTTGCCTGCCACAGAAAATTGTAACAATGTATGCCAGGAATAAGTTTATAGATGTGTAGGGTCAGATCCCCACCAAACCTAGGAATGCAAGGCAAGCCCACAGAGACTGTGTTGGAAAGAGAAGCAACAGACACTCTTCATAATCCTTCCAGATTTATAGAGGGGATTAAGTCTTGGCATAGCTCAGCTATAGGTGTGCTGGCATGATAAGGAAGAAAAGAGCCATGATCTAAAGGAGTCGGTATGCTTCGCTAAGGGAAGCAGAATATAAAACTAGGTGAAGACGAATCTGTTGTTTCAAATGAGGCTGAAATCCCAAGAGAAAGGCTTTAGTATCCAACAGTGATGCCAGAAAGCTAACTCATGATTTGCATAATTCCTCAAGGCATGGAGAAAGCCACAGCCTACATCAAAGAGTAATGCTGACAGATACAGGAGGTGGGGATTGAACATCCCAGAAAAGTGGACGTGGCGGGATGGAGTTTTGTGCAGAGCAGAAGACCTGCCTGTGATGAGGATTCATTGGAAGGTTCAGAGCAGTAACAAGCATGCAGCAAAGCCATGGGACCCTACTGTAAGGGTTGCCTCTGTGTCACCAAGGAGGTCCTTTGCAGGCTGAAAGTACAAGAGGCTATCATAGAACTTCACTCATCAATAGCAATCAGATGACAGGAAGCAAAGGTGAGAGAATCAAATGCCACAGCCTTGGCATCTGGGGATCCCTGACAGAGAGACCATCAGAGTTTGAGTGGCAGACAAGGGACCACTGATGACTAAGAGGCTGCAGTAACTCTGGAGGTTGAGTGGATGGACAGTTGAGAAAGATACCATTCAGTTTATAAGCAGCAAAAGAAATCAAAGGTGGCCAGGCAGCCAGGAGCAGTCATTCCCAACAAATGGCAGCAACCTTTTTCACAGATTTCAAACCTGAGCCAGTTTTCCGACACGAGAATCACCAGTCAATGAGTGAAGCTTGGCAATTCACCATCCTTCCAATAGTACAATGTAGACCATCTCCGACCCCATTACAAAGGAACCTGATGTCATTTGCATGAGTAACTGGACCGTGAAGGGTGTACACTACTCGAGGATGACATCATACAGAGTCAACGTTAGAAATAATCCCCAATGCCCAAAGCACCATCCGGCTTTCTCTCAAGCTAGAATGAGAGCGCATGGAAGTCATGTCAAACTTGGAATCTCCAGCATGTCTGGAATTTAGAGAGTCACACTGAGTCCATAGAGCCATTTGTCTTGTTCCAAAGGTGTTGTTTAAATCAACATGCTAGGAGGTTGACACGTTATGGAGCAAGAGCTATCAAAATGAAGGAGGTGAAGAGGGTCTCTGAAACAGATATCATTTGGTCAGAATAACAAATTAATTAAGAAGAAAAGAACTGCATCCCTACTGACAGCATGCATGCATGACCTGCTTACTGGCGTGTCACGAGGATGTAAGATCAGAGTCCCGATGAGACCTGAGTACATAAGAATCAATCCTGAGGACAACCACAGAACACTGTAAGCTCAGCCTTGATTGTTAGACAGGGCAGCTCTGGCACATGGGGTGTGGCCATGGATTTGGTGAAAGTGTTCATTTCTACCACTGTCCAAAAAAGGAGGTGAAATGTAGTTTGCAATTTAACAGCAGAGAACATGCATGTGGAAAGGTTGTCCCCTGGGCTACACTAACATCTATCTTATGACATAATGAAGACAGATTAGAACAGTGCGTTGACCTATTACACTGTCTCCTTATGTTGAGGAGGCCGTTTGGACAAAAGGTAGCCTGCATGCTCCAGGTTGCATAGGTAAGAAATTATTCTTGCACAGATTTACATCTGCCACACCTACCAATGGTTAGAAATCCAGGGATCAGGAGCAGGGCGAGGCATCCATGCCAAAGTAAATGGCAGTCTAATGCACATGACTGCCCGTAACACAGAAGCAGAAAGAGGAGGTGCTATATTCCACACCTAGAATTACTGTTCCAGCACATGAGCATTGGGTACAACCTCAAGCAGAAAAGGGCTTGAAGCTGGTCTAAGGTCTAGAAGCACTACTGTCAGGGACCAGTAGTCCAGCCAATTTGTAATCACAGGGAACTCCACAGTAGGATAAAGACACCGTGTGGAATCTACAGAGTAGTCACAGCCAGATTCTGCAGTGGAACAAGACCTCAACCATGCCTCCTGTAATGAAGAATTACACTTTTGAAAAATAATTCCTATCATATTGCTAGACTCCTGTAGAGATGAAACCGCCAAGGACCCACTCTCCCTCGATGCCCTGGCTAGAATTCCTCATCACAAGCTGAATTCCCTCAGACCCTTCTGTCATGACAGAAGGAAACCCAGTAGCAATCCACCAAAAGGCAGAAATGATGTATCGAGAGTTGAGCTATACCTGCAATCTTGGCATTCGGTTCTAGTGTGCTCGCTGAGCTAGCTCTAATACACTTGAGACCTGCAGGTGACTTAAGTTGTTCTTTTGTCTGTTTGCTAAGGATGAAAAAATCAAAGAAGATACTCAAACAGGAAACAAAGATAATGAATCACTTTCATATTTGCTGGGGAGTGGGTTTTTATAACCCACACATGCTCCACCTTTACTGATGTGTTCTAGGAGCAGTGGCAAGTGGCACACAGGTCAGAGCATCACAAAGATATACTTGCATTCATTTCAAACAATATAAGCCATCTGTGATTCCAAGGCAGGTTAAAGGTAACAGTGCCAATACCCTGCCTCCCCCAGTTCATAATCCTGACTGAGACTATTCAATCCCAAATAGTCAAAGCAAATAAAATCAAAGCAAAGTAAATCAATGAACATTTCTATTTAGCACTCGCCTCACAACTGGGACTTTAAAAATATACCTACTAAGAATAAATTGTTCTCTACCTGGATTTTTTTTTTCTTTCAATGCTTTTAAAAGCTAGAGAAAAGCATGTTATTATAAGACAAAAGTTATTCGTTTTTTAAACTAACAGTCGATGTATCTAGTAATCAAGATCCATTAGTATGGAAGCATCGACACAAAGGGCAGAATAAAGACATAACTTAGAGGTGAGTTTCTTTAAAAAGCACCATAGGAGCCACATTTCAATTTCATGAACTGTTTTTTTCTTGGCCACTAGAGGGCGGACTTTCCCTTCTCTAGAAATTCTGCCGTGCATCCCTTCAAAGGTTGAGCGGTGGTTTTGTTATTACTTGGTTTGGTTTGGTTTGTCTTGTTTTGTTTTTAAATGATTGATTTCCAGAAAACCTGCAAAGCAATCAACAACATTCAATCAGAACGGTCAGAGTTTTCCAGAATCAGTATTACAAAGTATAGGCCAATGTCCAACCTTGATAATCAAGACACCACAACCCTATCCACCTACCTGTGATTAATGTTTTGAACTCCATGCATTTATAATGTGTACTATGGAAATTGTCCCTGCGTGCTCGTGGAGACTCTGTCACATCTAAGTCTGTTTTTAAAGGGAAGAAGTTGACATTCACTGCTAAAGTTGTCAGGAATCATCTCAAAGTCAAATGAGTTTAAGTCAAGAGACTGAATCGAGGCGTGATTTAAACCAATTTCTTTCTTCCAGCTTCAGCTCACTGAACACCCCACAGTGCTCTGTAGCTTTTCATCAAAGAACTTGAGACATCCCAGGGCAAAAGCCTGGCTAGACATTCTTAAACGAACAAACTCAACTCCGGCTGTCCCCGTGTTATCCGAGCTAATGAGCAGAACCCTTCCATGACATTCATTTCTCTCCTACGGCTATGATTAAATCATTGACTTAAAATATAATTACCAGTATGACACATCTATGAATATTATGCCCCTGGGAAAATATTATAGGATACGCACTAATTTATTTACTCTTATTAAGAGAAAGATTGAGGAGGAAGCTCTTCAAGTTACAATCTAAATTAAGAGAAAATATAAATTAGAATGTGATTATTGAAGTCACCAAGGAGCTCTTGCTTTCAAAGGCTTCCCTCCAGGGCTCCTTTGAACCGGGAGCTGCCCAGCTGTATGTTAAATGATCCCACTTACTGTAGGAGGCTCAATTTACATGGAAATGCCCGCAAAGGAGGCTGTTCCACAGAGAGACCTGCATCTGCAGTGTACTTTGTGTTGGCAAATTGAAGCTTACGGAGAATACCACACACAAGAGAGTGGCCTGTCTACAGCCAGAAGCGGCCACACCCCCTCACTTGTCAATCTTTCCCAGAAGTCTTTCTAAAGACGCATCTGGTACCTCCCTCCCTTTACTCCAAGTTTGCAAACCTGAGACTACATTATCTTCAAATGCACAGTATCTGTCCTACTGGAACTGGTCCCCCTTGTTCATGCTGAGAGTGAAGGGGCAACCACTGCGAACTGCCTGGAGTTGATTAAAGACACATTCTCTCCCTCCCTGAAGTTTAAGCTCCATGTGTGCAAGTGACCCTTCTCAAGCAAAACACAAGCAAAGCCACCCACACTGGTTGAGCAGTAGGAGCCAGTGTGAAGATCTGGTCACGTGCTTCCTGCTTACTCTCTGGCACAGGCCCGTGTGGGTACTAGTGTTTGTCCCAGGTTCTTCTCCGTCCTTTGTGAAGCAGGTGGGATGAAGGAAGTTTGAAAATTGGGGGTTCAGAATGCAGAGTAGTTCCTTCTTCACCTTCTACGTATTTGTACTTATGCACTTCTTATTGTTTATGTATTTGCCGTTGTTTGAATATACATGTGCATGTTACACCTTTCTAGAAAGAGAGAACGAGCTGCGTAGATAGCTCAGCCTGTAAAATGTTTACCCCACAAATACCCAAGTTTGATTCCCAGGACATAGGCAAACTATCAAGCATGTCAAGAGCAACACTAAGAAACAGAGTCAAGCTGGGACTCCCTGGCCAGTCAGTTAAGCCTGGTCTGTGACAGTCCTTTTATTAAAAAAACAAGATGGGTCCAGCCTGAGGAAGAACTACAGCCAAGATTAGCTTCTGGCTTCCATCTGTACATAGACCCACACATGTGGAAACTCCCACACATACACACACACATGCATACCCGCCCAGATAACACACACACACACGCACACACACGCACACACACGCACACACACACACACACACACACACACACACACACACGCACGCACACACGCACACAGGTGCACCTGAACACCCCCTACACACAGAACCTCCAGCATACATGTATAAACACACACACATGCACCACCCATACACCTGAACATCCCCATACATACATGGAATTTCTCACCCACATGTACACCCACCTATACATATGTATATGCACATGCTCGAGCACACACACACACACACACACACACACACACACACGCAAAAAAAGATTTAAAGGGCCAGAGATATAAACATCACCATAGAAAACTAAGATGTTGAGAGAAAGCGGGGAGGGAAATTAAAGCCCCAGTGAGGTCAAAGTAACGTGAGATTAAGTCTACACTGTAGGGTTTCTACAGATCCTTCACCTGAAACAATCTGGGCAGGATTGTTTTTTTTTTTTAAGTCTATTATGAGTTTAGTTCTTAACAATACATTCAAAGAGCAGTTACACAATGAATATCAAAAGCAGAACAGCTCCTCAGGAGGAGCCCAGATGTTTAGGATGCTGAAGCCTGAAGGTGTGGCTTCCCCAGTTTTCCACGCTAGACTGCGTATACATTCTCTCAAGGTCGTTGGCAAATCCCACTGGAACGAGCTCTATTGGGGATGAAAATCAGTGGAAATATTAGACAGTCCTGTGCAGGGAGAGACGATGCAACAGGTGACGGGAACGGAGGAGGAGTAGGGTAGGCAGAAGAACTGAGTTCCACCTTCCAGCTGCTAAACAAGGAGGCTGAGAGGGGACCTGCGGATCCGACACAGATCCACGTCCTAACACTGGTCTCGGTCTTGCTGCTGGCTCAAAAAAGTCCCCCCTCCCCCAAAAGGGCAATAAACCTAGACGTCATAAGGAAACCCAGGGTGGAGAGGCCATGTGAATGCTGCCATGGGCCTGCGTGGATTTTACCCGCACACATGTATTCCCTCCTCCCTGTTTCTGTCACTGTATCATAGTGTGATTCTGTGAACAGTACGGATGCTGGAAAGAATGTCTTCTTCCTGACAGGAAGCTTTGATTCAAGCTCACAGGTGGTCAGCTGTGAAACTGTGTTCATGTCCCTGAAGAAAGAGTGCAGTCAAGGTACAAAGACTGGCAGAAGAAAGCAGAGTTTTAAGTTAGCCATTTTTGGGGGCAGCATTTAAAAATTATCTTGCCAGGTGGTTCCAGGGCCCGTGAGGTTGAGGTAGAAGGATCAAATCTAAGATTATTCTAAACTACATAGAGAGACCCTGCCTCAAAACTAAGTAAATAATAAAACACAACACACACACACACACACACACACACACACACACACACACACACACA
>JANHMN010000001.1:158040005-158079293 GCA_030674055.1 Rhabdomys pumilio
ACACACACACACACACACACACACACACACACACACACACACACACACAAACTGACATTAAAGAAATAATGTTATCTTATTAAGCAATGAAATATGTTCTCCTTACTTCTCCGTATTTCAGCTAAGATTAAGTGAACTAGCAAATGTGTTTTGAGGGCATAGAGATTTCTAAGTATCTAGTCTCTGTACTCACTCCTAGGCTGGCCCAGCACAGAGCAGATGCCAATACTGTGACCTGGTAGCTGTGACTGGTTATGTGAAAATTTTTACTATCTCTCTTTTACCAAGTGGTGACCCAGGTCTGTCCTGGTGATCAGCCATAAATGAAATTGTACTAGCCTCCAGCTCAGAAGTAACTTGCCCTTGGGTTACAATTCTGTTGGCACTTCCTTGGGACCCTTAATATTTATGACAGGAAACTCATGGCTTTAGTCTACGCTAAGATGAGAGGCAGATCTAAGTACATCACAATGTCTCCATCAGGAACTTTACCCCATGATGGACCCCTTGTTCACTTTCTTCACTGTTTTGAGGCTATAGATATCCTTCCCAGGTCTTTAGTTATCGGTGGCAAGCTTCTGGGGTGAGGTAACAGAAAAAAAAGAAAACAGCAGTGTACACTGACTGCTTCTAAGGGACCATGTACATGCAACAATCAGCAGTAACACGAAGAACTTGCCATTGCCTCAGATTGCATGCTAAAATCCCTTTCATGTAGGTCATCGTGCCTGAAAGTTGCCACAATCCCATGAGTTTGACAAAGAGAATCTTTTCTCCTCCTTATCCAGATTAGGAAATCAGAGGTCAGAGGGAAGTCACCAACCGCTTCCATCTACACCAGTGACTCCCAGATCCAGGTTTCTGGCTCTGAAACTTCTGGTGAACCCTCAAACTACCCATCCACCCTTTCTGGAATCTCCACTTGGATGCCTCAGGAGCACATCACTCAACACCAACCATAGGAAACAAACCATCCTTCGCCCTACCTGCCCTTCCCTGGCCTGCTCCAACCTGCTCCTCCTTTGTTCAGTCCTGTCCTCAGCTTCTTCTCTATGGCTCACACTAGATACCTGGCAGCCACACTCCACCCCACCCTAGACCTAGCCTGCCAGATCCAAATGCTGCTGACACTTCTTGGCTCATCTTTCAGGATACTGATGCTGGGCACAAGTTCTACCGTGTGTTGCTGTCTTTGTCCATTTCGGTCCAAAACAAAGTCCCCTTGGGTAGCACTGGTATCTAAAGTGACTCCCTGGTCCATTGCCCAGACTGCCTTCTGGCCAGAGGAGAGCAGACTTTTTTTTTTAAAGTCTTTTTTTTTGCTCCAGCTTCTCTAGGAAGTAGAGATGGAGCAAAGCTTGACTAAGATGACTTTTCTCTCTACATAGCTACTGAGGGAAAAAGAAATCTCTCACAAAGAAGCCTCTGCCCCCACCATTGGGCCTTTTTCACTCTTTGCAGGCCCACTTTTGTGGTGGTTGTTGTTCATACATTTATTGGTTAGCATTTCAATGCTTCTGCTGAGCCATGGAGCAGTCTGGCTGCTGGACAATCTAAAAATAATCTGTGTCCAGGAGTTTGGGGACAAATCAGGACCAGACATACTCAGGAGGGTGACACATCCCAATGCTTTGCCATGAAGAGACTAAACTTTTGTAGATCCTAGGATAGAACTTTCTTTAAAACACCTCCTGAGCAGTCCAGGTTTACAGCAGCCTAGAGGACAGGATGACTGCAGGGATGATCCGGAGACGTAAGAGACAAAGAGTCAGAGTGAGTAGCCTAGGCCAGGGTGTTTAGTCTAAAGAAAAAAGGGGACGAAAGAAAGAGAGAGAGAGAGAGAGAGGTAAAGGTGGCTCCTTGCTGGAGTTGAGTCAAGGAAAATGAAGAAGAAGCTAAGGCAGGCCTGCCCTGCTGAATAAATAAAGGAAATAGAACACGCACAGTATGCTTTCACTTAGGGCCTGGGAAATCTTCATTCCTCTGCTCTCTTTTTCATATTTTTCCATTGTTTGTTCTCTAGTTATGTTTAGCTTTGCTAGTCCTTTCCACCTATCTCTGCCACACATGCACATAATGTATATACATACATACATTCACATACACACATGCATGCACAACACACACACACACACAAATTACTTACACATCTTGGTAAGACAACTTAGCCAATGAGTCTTGCCTCAATGAGTCGAAGTAGGGCAGGAAGTAAGAAAATGGCTGAAAGTAACTCAAGAGTATTCTAGCCTGGGTGGACGTTCTCTCATGTGAACTTCCATTCAGCATTGGAAGGAAAGATCAGGGTGATGGCAGTGAAGTCCTTCCAACGAAAGACAACAACTACAGCATCCTCCCTGAGAGAAGAAAGACAGTCTAGGCTCTTGACACTGACAGGAAGATGCTAAATTACAGGGAAGGAGTGGGGTCTCTGCAAAAAGTCGGGGACACTGCTTAGTGTGTCCAAGTGTAACCACTATCAAAGAGAAAATGTAACCAAGTGTGACATTTATCAAAGAGAAAGTGCATGTCAATGGGGTTTGGCCAAAGTAACATGGCAGGAGACAAACAAGACAGGCTGCAGGGCTCCATCCTGGACTCAGAGGATCCAGGAGTCTCTAAAATGAGCTGTCAACCTCACAACTGAATAAAAAAAGAGGGTAGAAAAGCATATAATTCACTTTCTCATGAGGCTCAAATGCAATGCTTTCGGCTCCTATGGCTTTCATTTAGGGAGTAGTGGGAAATGCCTAAAAGCTATAATTTGCATGTTGTAAAGTTCACAGTGAAACCCAAGGGAGGCAACGACTCAAAAGTTTAACCACAGTTTAGGTTGGAGCTAAACAGCTTGTTTGTTCATATAACAGAAAAAGTGACCAAGCAAGAAAACAGCATTTCAGCAGCCCAAGTCCCGGGCCTGGCACAGGGTGTGGTTTTCACCCTTGCCAGATCTGTATCTCCTCTCCCTAAGAACTGCCACTTCCTCTACCCAAGAGGATTTATAATAGTGGCTTTCCGCCTTTTCAGGCCAAAAGGCCATTTGTGGGGTGTTTTTATAGAGCTCAGCTGATACACTTACTTGTGTGCATTGAAGATGGCCTACACTCTGGTACTTTGGCATTACTAAGTTCTACCCTGAAACTAACAGAAAGAACTGACTGAGCTGAAATATGTATTCTATTCCCTAGGTTAACTGGTCTGAAGCATCTTAGAGCTAGTCAAAAGGGCCTGTCTTTTATCAATGTCTTCCACAACTCTATAACTCTCCGTCAGCTCTGCCTCGGGACATTGGCATTCGTTCAGCCTCTAAAGTGGTGTTTTTCTGTATTCTACTTTTGAACCATTGCCTGCCCTTTCTTCTTTGTTTGACATTACTCATAGACACATACACATGTACACATAGTATTCATTTATTAACCTAGGTCTCTATCAGTTTTGTGAGATCCACAGAGATGGCACTGTTACTTTCCCATCCCGTCCGTAACACAGAAAACAGCAATTGTCATATTGCAGGCACCAGATACACATCTATGAATGAGAGAAAGAAGATCATGCTAGAATTCTAGAAACATGATGCCCATGCAGAATTGCAGAGCTAGTAAGTAACGTGAGAAGTGGGGATTGCTAAGGGTGATAACAAGCTGAAAGCAGACATGAGACTTGGAGAGGATTTACAAAATAAATCAGAAGAAAAAGAAAATATGATAGGAAATAAAACGTTCATTTGGAATGTAGATTTTTAAATGTAGGCTTTTAAGATCAGAACAGATATAGCTAAGGATTTGGGGGTAGTTTCAGAGTGTTTATACACAGTCACTCTTGCTTCTTGTGTAAGATACTGTGCTTCAAGTCTACAGATCTGTGCAGGCTAAGAGCCTGGACTGCCCAACAATTATATCATATGACCAAGAGACCTCTTTGCAGGTTGATTTCTTCTTACTGTGAAGTCAGGGTGCTTATATTATATCTTGCAATTTCAAATAGCTGCAGTTGTTTTTTCCTTTCTTTTTTTTTTTCTTTTTTTAAATTTACACTCATAAATCCAGTGTATGAGAAAACTAATTCTGACTCTGAAGGACTGCCCTGTTCTTGGTAGAGCATTCCCATTACTATCTGTATCTGCCACAAGAGGGCTGACTGCAGTCTTTGATGCTTAATTTTGTCCTGGTCAAAGAGAAGCCATTTTTACAGTTTAAAATAAGAATTAAAGTGCTCACTTTAGTTCAGAAGCGGTCTTGATGTTGCATATCCCTAAGTCAGTAATGAATCTGCGTAAGCTGGTTTTCAGGAATTCCTAAACCACCCTGACATGACTTTGGATCTTATTCATAAGGATTCTTTTGATCAGCTGCTTCCATATTTCAAACTTAACAGCTACGAATGTGTATTTTTATATGAAAAAATACAATATTTCTCCTTAATTTGATGCAAATAAATGCAAAATGTAATTTTCTGGTTTTGTTGTTGGTGTTGGTGATTTGGTTTTTGTTTGTTTGGTTGGTTGATCGGTTTTTTGTAATTTTTTGAACAGAGAAACAGCATCTTGGTTTCTCAGACAAAGACTGTTGGTGAGGGGGAGGAGGACATGGGAGACTCTCACTAGCAATTTGAGGAGAGAACACTACTGTCATTTCTTTTGCATGAATTTAGGATTAGGAAAAATATTCTGCTCGTGTTAATGGAAAGCCTAGAAGAAAGCAGTTTTAAATATAGCAAATTATTATGCAGGAATGAGTTTTGCATGTTTTCAATCAAATGGTAACTTTAAAACCCAGTATTCCTCTGAGCATTTGAAAGTAAGACATCCGAGACACACTCATGTGTGTGAGCTTTCACAAACCGGCTGGCAGGTCTACGTTCTCGTAGGTTCCATAAGTGCCTTCTGAAGGAACTTCCCTATTCCATAATGAATATTCTGTTGGATTACAGGTATGACCAGGGGCTAAGTCACCATCGGCACAAAATTTCCTTTCAGTGGCTTCCCAGGTGTGCCCACCACTGAACTGTGACCTTGGGTATTTATCACTATCTATGTTATACCCCGGCATCCCTGGCTCTCCCTTGGGAATTTTGTGATGGCTACCAATAATAAGTAAATTATATGAGACCAAAAGAATCCCATCCTTGTTTCTTACTGTAGCCAAAATGTACACATGTCTCTAATTCAGGGCTACTGTGTAGGGGTTAAGAAACTCTTAGAATTACAACAAAGGATTACAGAGAATTGGGGAATTGTAGCCAAAGCACTGAGTAGAATTCAGGAAGGCAACGTGAGCAAGGTGTCTATGTTTGTTGCAACAATAGTCACAGTGACTAGGAAGGGAACCAGCCTAGATGTCCCTCAGCAGATGAGTGGATTAAGCAAATGCGGTACCTGGGTACAATGGGATTCTGTTTAGCTATAAAGAAACTAGAAATCTTGCTATTTCCAGGAAAGTGCATGCAACTGGAAATCATTATGCTAAGTGAAATAAGCCAGAGTCTGGAAGACAAATAACACATGTTTTCTTTCATATGGAAAGCCTAAATTTAAAAGTATATGTATAATTATACATAATGTATGCACATCTATGTGTGTGTATTTTTATACGTGTGTTTATAGGTCATGAAACTAGAAAGGAGATCATAAGAGAGAGGAAGAGATCTTAAGGGGAGTGGGGAATAGACAGGAGAGTGAATATAGGGAAAAGAAATGCAAAAGTGGGTACCAATGCAGAAGAAAGTGAACCAGCTGGAGGGAAGGAGGGTACTGAGGAGGAGAATGATGGAGAACAAAGTGTAGTAACATCTAAGCTTGAAGATGCTATGATGAAGCCTATTACTTGGTACACTAATCTAAAAACTTCATTTTTTAACAAAAAGTGAATGACTTTCAAAAAATTTATTTTTGAAACCTACCTAGTATTATAGAAATGTACATACACACACATATACACACCAGAGTTAAAATATCTATAATTAGAACAATCCACTATTTTAAAAGAAAACTTCATTTAACATGATTCAGTATATTGAAAATGTTCTTCATTTTTTTAATAAAGTTTAGGATCAACTTTCTCACAGTTTCACGTGTATGAAATCGCCATTTATCTTCTCCCCAAAATGTGTTTTATTATGAAAATTAGCAGAACTTTCTCTCGGTGGATGCATAAAACTGAGTTTGTCAGACAGCACTTAGGAAAAAAAAATGATAGCCAGTAGATGATGTCTGTGGGTTTGTGGACTGTTGAATGAAGAGTTTCTGATTAAAATATCCAACTGGTTGCTAATTCTGCCATTGCCACCAACTGGGGATGAGCCACCCAGCTGCACCAACTTAAGTGTGCACAGTGACATGTTGATGAAACGAAGGAGATTTTCCAGCACCTTCCATTTTACTTTTGGTGATAAAAACAGGTTAAGCATGAGTTGACACAGACACAAAGATATAAAGGTAGAGAATTGCCTGGTCACATCACCTAACATCTCTTGGCCATATCCCATTAACCCCACGCAGGGGAGGGGAAGTGAAACTGTTTAGGTCTGAGACTTGTAACCCTGAAGCTACTGGCTTTCTGGACTCACCATTTGTAGAAGATTGACATTTTTCTGTTCAGAAATTGTGTTAAACAGCATGCCTTACTTCTGCCCCTGGGTGTCAACGGTTTTATTACCAAAGTTGTCTCCAAACATTGCCAAAATCCCTAAGGCTATAAAGTCTTCCTGGCTGAGGTACAGTACTCCATGTTCATTCTTGATCAATATTTCATACAAAAACTAAACATGTTTTGTGAGGTCTCCCTTGAAAATATGATTATCATAAAACTTAAGATGAGCTCTCTTGACCTCTTGCTCTCTCGAATACTTGCTCTCTTGATCCCTCTGTTCCCCTCGCCCTTCTCCCTCTCTCCATGTGCTCATGGCTGGCCTCTACTTCTCTACTCTCTCCCTCTTTCTCTGCCTCTCTCTACCCTCCTGGCTCCTCATGCTCTCTCTAAAAAGCACAGGCTCTGTGCCCCTGACATGAAGAATTGTGCCTCATCAACTAAACTGCACTTTTCTTATGTTGAAAACTCTTCCGCTAGCTTCACTCATACCCTGATGCTTAGAGTAATTAGAGTGTCTGCCTGCTGGACACTCTGGGCCTCCTAAACTTCTCAGCACAGAACAATACAAATAATAACTAATGTTGCTGGCCTCCGTGTATGAAGCTGTGTTCTCAGTACTACCTGAGGGCTCACAAATGAAGAAGCTAAGCGTGAGAGGGATCAGGGGATTAGAAAAGTTGCCCTGTCAACTGAAATATCAGTCTATCTGATTGATGCTTGAGCTAGGTTGGCAATAAACCTCAGTAATTACTGCTAGTAGCCACATCTAATGAGTGATCCTGTGCCAGGTACACGTGCATGCGTAGTTTTCCCCTCTTTAGTTGTGAAAATAAAGGCTATAGTCTGAGAAATTACTCTTTCTCTCATTTTAAGTAAATTAAGTAAATGCTATGCAGAATCAAAGCAGATTCCAAGCCATTTAGCTCCCTGCCATATTGCTTTTTCTTTTTTTTTTCTTAAATTGGATATTTTATTTTACATTTCAGATGCCATCCTCTTTCCCCATTTCCCCTCCCTAGAAACCCTCTATCCCATCCCCCCTCCTCCTTTTTGCTTTTATACCATTTTAATTACACTCAAGTCAGTAATTAAGGTCAGTTTTAGGTTAAGAAACTAGCAATGCAATAGATACAAATAGTCAAGGAACAAGCAGGTCAATAAACACAAATAGTCAAAGAACAAGCAAGGCAATAAACACAGTTCTGTGCACACTCCTGTGATCACTGTTTCTAAGGGTTTATCAGGATGACTAAAACATCTGAGCCAACTTCCCTGTCCTAGCCCAAAGTCATTTTTATGTCTGAAGACTACTTCCTTGTTCTAGTCTAATATTTAGATTCCTGCCTGAAATTACTTCTTTGTTCTAGCCTAATGTCAGATTCCTGCCTGAAGCCCACTTCCTTGTCCTTGACCAATGTCATATTCTTGCCAAGCAACTAATTTCCTTGTCCTTGGACCATGTTAAATTCTTGCCAATCACCTAAAAGCTCTCTGCCTCTCCTCCTTTTTTTATTTCACAAACAAGACTGATCCTGTCTTAGATCATTCTGCCAAGAATGCCTTCCTTGCCTGTAATATGCATTATCAAAAGCAATGCACTTTTGTCTTAGGTTGGTAAGGCTCTGTGCAGAATCTTACTCATCCTTGGCTTGTCAGCCTGTTAATTTAATAACTCTGTCTGGAGGTCCATTTTCAGGTTCCCTGCCATAGTGTAACTGCCTCTCACCACAAAAGCCAAGAAATATCCCCAAGATTAGTTTGCAGAGCAATAAAAAAAACCACACACTTGGTCAATAGCTGTGGATTCTATATCTGCAAATTCAAATGACCCCCTATCAAAAGCATTTAAAATAAATATGATTATATTGAGCATGTATGGACTATTTCTCATCATTACTCCCTGAGCAATACAACAGTTATTTACACTGAGTTCACAATGTATTGGGTATTAGAAATAACCTAGAGATCATTTAAGTGAGGCACATTAGTTGTGCCTCAGATGTTTGTGCCTCAGATAGTTGTGGCCTGCAGATGACATATGGGCAAAGATGAGTGTGGCCCCAAGACAAATCATAAACTTCAAAAACTTACTTAAGACATTATGAGGTTTTTTAAAATGTAATTAGGCTATGCAATTTATAAGCACACACTTTATAGACGACAATGTGGTGTTGGCACACCAAAAGGATGGGCATGCCTGACAGCTTTGCATGAGTGACATAAAAAAACAAACAAACAAACACTATTTTCTACATCGAATTGGTCATCCACAAAGCTTTGTACCTCTGTAGCCTACTGGAGCCAATTTTCCATGATACCAAAATGCAAGGCATGGAGAAAAGGAGGAAATTGTTGGGAGCCAAAAACGGCTATCATCTTTGCAGCCGTCTCGAGCCATATACCCTGACAAGAGACTTGTTTTTCAACAGCCTACAACAGCTGAGCACACTCTGATAAACATCTTGTTTTTCCCACATATCTTGTTTTGCTGTTTAGTGCCCCCAGCTGCAAGGCACACGGTGCATGCAGTATACACGCCTGCAAGACGCACGTGGTATCCATGCCTACAAGGCACGTGGCAAAGCATATAAATACTTGGGATTTCCTTTCAATAATGGAGACTTGATCAGACCCTCTGTCTTGTCTCCATTCTTCACATCTCTTCCCCTTCATCCCCACTCTCTTGCTAGACCCTGACCCGCTGACAGGAGCAGCAGCTCGGGCTGCCACACAATGACCCCCAAGCTGGGCAGTGTGGGCCTCAACAGGGAATAGTCACTAAAACCACAGAAATTGGTGATAGATAAGAATAAAAATAGATTCATAGATATTCTGTTTGTATTCAAGTTTTTTTAGATACATGTGATTTCCCTTTTAAAATATGTATTGAGAATTTTATACCATATATTCTTATCAGATCTGTTCCCCTCCTCCAACTCTTCCCAGATTGTCCCCCTTCTCAACCTATCCAACACTGTGTTCTTTCTGTCTCTTATGGGAAAAAAAAATTAAAGTAGAAAAAAAAATCTTGAAGTTCAGTTTGTATCGGCCAACTTCTTCTAAGCATATTTATGCATATGTGTGTGTGTGTGTGTGTGTGTGTGTGTGTGTGTGTGTGTGTATGTGAATTTAAATGTAGAAATATGTAGAAATGTGACCATGTCAAGATATGTAGAAATGTGAACACACTCATAATATAATACACACATAGAGGTCATAGGATGACCTTGGGTGTTGGTCCTAACCTTCCACTTGGTTTGAGAAAGAGGGTTTTTTTGGTGGTTTCCATGTTACATGAAGACTCGTCAAAGACACTAAGCTTCCTATAATGTTACTGTCTCTCCATTCATCTCCCCATGGGAGAGCTAGGATTACGCATGTCCATTACTGCATCCAACTTTAAATGGTCTTGGAAGATTCAAAATCAATTCCTTATACTAACACAGCAAACACATTAGCCACTGAGTCATCTCCCCAGCCCCACACAAGTGATGTCTAGAATATGGAATCCTGTGATGGCAGCAAGTTAGCAGAACCAAGCGAATGCAATGGGAAAGGACAAATGTCAGATTGTTTCTCTGGACTGAAGACTCTGAGGAGTAGCCCATCAGAGAAAATGCTGTCCTTAATAGTCCTGTAACCAGACTGGGGGTGGTTCCCCAGGGGCTTGTTGTAGCATGGCATGAAGTTCATTTTTCTGAACCAGTTTGCCCACCTCGGCTTCTCACGTGACATGAAAATGCAGGCGCCTTCATCAGGCAAAGATTGTTGGTAATTCCCAGTTGTCTGAGAGTTACTTGGCAAATTCTCAGGGAGCTGACATCCAAACAATAAGTAATCTGGCTTTCAATAAGGTAATTATCAAGTAAGCCTGCGTGGTCTGGAGACCTAAGCAGTGTGTGTTACGACACACTGAACAAACGGCACACCTGAGTAAGCTTATAGTCACAAGAAAAACTATTATCTTTGATCACAGGAATATGACAAAATTATTGTTTTATTTGTGTGGAGGCTTAAGTCACCTGCTCTAAATCCACATCGTATGTGTTCTTTCATTTTTACAGCACTGCAAATCCTAAGCTCAAGTAACACGCACACCCAAGTGTATACTGTAGGCTCAGAGTCTCCCGTCTCTCCCCCTTTTTTCAGTGTTAGGGATTGGCATAGTCCCTGGAGATGCCAGGCACAGACTCTACCACTGTGCTCTACCTCTAGTGTCGCTTTTCAGCTTTTATCTCATCTCACAATGCTTGAGTGTAGAAGAACGAGGGCAAAATTTCATACAAATCTTACCATTACAGAGGACCATTTCATACATATATACATTTATATCTGTATATATACGTATATGTATATGTATGTGTATGTGTATGTGTATGTGTATGTATATATGTATGTATGTGTAGATATATCTACACATGCATACATATATACATATATATGCATAAAATAAAAGCATTACAAATGCTGAAGGAGGTTTGGCTAGTCTTTTCTCAACAGTGATTATGAACCTTCCTGCCAATGGTAGGCAATTTCTCAACTACTCAGTGATCATATTTGAGAAAATGTTCAATGTAGTTTATAAAAAAAAGAGTCAATCATCTTAAAAATGATTTCTAGAATCAGCTCACCAATGTGGGCCATTTCTAACATAAATGCACACTAGTTTTCCTGGAATGTGTTTTAGTATAACGCTATTATGTAAGAATTACATCAAAATCCAAGACATTGGTCTCTCTTTAAAGTAATTCTCTTCTAAATGATATTTTTTGATTCATTTAGTCTCCTCAAGTTTTAGTGTCTCTCATTCATTAATGAACAATCTATATGGCAGATATTGTGGTATAGTTGCCAATATAAACAAACAAGAAAATGTATAAAGACAGCTCAGCCTCAAAGAGTTTGCATTTACATGAAGGAGAATGTACAAAAAAATTACATACTTGGGTATACAATATGTCATATAATGATAGAGTCTATGTAAAACAATTAAACATGGAATTGAGAAGACGGCTATGCTTACCTCTGAAGTGTAGAGACCTGAGTACAAATCACCAGAATCCACAGAAAGAGCTAGGAATGGTGGTCCATGCATATAATCCAAGAGCTGGTAAGATGACAACTGGAAACAGATAGATCTGAAGACGCCAGATTATTTAGCATCCTCGGTAAAACTCCTCTCAAATAAAGGTACAAGGTACTTGGAAAATGACGTCTGTGGCCTTTTTCTTATTTGCACATATGCATGCATGCTCTTATCCATATCTGTACAAACACATTACACACACAAAGAGAAAGCACTGAAATGGTAAACTAAAACAAGAAAGAAAATAAAGAGCCTCAGAAGGGTGTAAAAGGGGCTGAGTCTTGGGTAGAGTTTTGGAAGAGAGATTTGCTAAGAAAATGGCACTTGGGTGAGGTCCTGGAAGAACAAGGAAGGGATTGAACATGCACATATGTGGAGAAGAGTGAAAGGGCTGTCCAGGCAGAGAGAAGAGTCAATGCAAAGACCTTGAAGAACAGGATTCCTGGTGAATTCCAGGATGGGCCTCCCTTTACTCAGAGGTCAACAGCCACTGGCCCACAAGGGTGAGGGGAGCAGAGGTGGGGGAGGCAGGTTTCAGACAGCCATGAGTACAATGGATTGACTTCTGGAATCAGTTTCAGTGAGACAGCTCGATTTTATTTGGATGAACAAGGGCTGCATAGATCTTGGGGAGTGGGTAGGGATTTCCAGGGTGGGTGTACATTATTGGCTGAGGCTGAAGTGCTGAGAATTCTTCATTTACAAGAAGAGAAAACTCTTCATTTAAATTTATCGAGATAGAGGAAGTCAAACCTGTAATCTGGCCATAGGCTTCATGACTTTCCTCAGAGGTTTTCAGAGTTTTGGGTTAGAAGGGCTGCTTGGTCATAACACAGTATCTAATCATCATACTGCAGGAAGGGCTGAGCTGAACTTATGTGCTGAATCATGTAGCACTTTCGGTGTCATCTTCTAGATAAGGTCAGACACTTGTGCTCAGAGACATTCTCCAGATAAGATCAGCCAGAGAAGAGGAAGTTCCACTGAAAAGAAGAGTCCTCCATTCTGTGCTGAGTTTGGAGAGTTACCCGGACATGTTGGACTGTGGCCTTAATAGCAAGGTCTCCCAACATACCAGGAATAACAAGGTAGCCAGTGTAGTTTAAATAGAGGACATGAAAGGAAAAGCAGGAGGCCAGTCATCCTTAATACCTTATTGTAAAGACACTGGCTTATAGCATTGAACTGAGAGCACTTGTCTCCTGCAGATTGGCAGGGCCTGACTTTCATTTTGGTAGGTTTATGCTGGCTTTCATGAAGAAAATCAGACTACAGAAAAACACAAACCCAACAATTTACTCATCAAAAAGACATCAAGTGGAAACAAGTATCTGGGCACAAAAACAACCATAATTTGGATTAAAATAAAACTTGTGGGTATGATTGGCTTCTAGATAGATGTTTTGATATAGGGTCAACAGAATTTCATTGAAATGAATACAGCTTGTGAAATAAATCAAAGACAATTTCAAGGTTTTGACTTAACTAGCTACAAAGTTAAGATATTTCCCTGATAGAGATACGGGTTGTGGGAGAAGTGGATCGACTGGGCAAGCATCTCTGAAGGAGACTCTGAAGACCAAGCTGGGGTGTATTGAGTGTGAGTTAAACCACTGTCTGAGTTGTTGGTTGTAAATCTGAAATGAATGTCGGTAGATATTATGTGGAACCAGAGTTCTAGAAATCACCCCAGTTAGAGGTGGTTTATAATGTCCAACAGTGAGGAAGCAGAGAAGGACGCTGAGGGAGAGTACTCAGGAAAGTGAGGACATCAGACATCATGGAAGTAGATGCAAATTTATCCATGAGGAAGAAGAGATCTTCCTACTCAAATCTGTGGAGAAGATCTCCAAAAAGACAATGTTTATACTAGAGAAGCAACTTTGAGACCATTGTGAGCCTTGACAAGAGTTTTTCTTTCTAAAAGATTGAGGAGAGGGGTAAAAACTAAGTTGGACATGCATGCAATGTTTTAGGGAAATTTCAATCCAATGAGAAGCAATAAAGACACTGAATGGCTGCAAAGTAAAGTATGTGTGTGTAACTCAATGCCAGAGGTTAACATTGGGTGCTTTCTTCAACCACATTCTACCTTATATATTGTGACAGGGTTTCTCAATGAAGCTGATGTTCACCAATTTGTGCCAACTAGAGGATTAGCAAGTCACAGGAATCTATCTGCCTGTCTCTGCTCAACCCTAGCATTATGTCAAAGCTGTTTTGTGGGTGCTGGAGATCTGAACACAGCTCCTTTGTCATGCTTGAGTGGCAAGCGCTTTACCAATTGAACCATGTCCCCAGCCCTAATTATATTGACATACATGCTTCACTTAATAAAAATTCATTAATCTCAGTGAGATATTTCATTACCTTCTCACAAATGTTTGCAGCCTTGTAAACACTACCAACATTAAGATAAATAACTCTGTCATCATCTCAAAATCTTCTCCTACACCCCTTCCAGTCAAATAACTCCTCATTCAGAGACTCAGGCAACTCCTGATCTGCTTTCTGTCACTTGAGTATAATGGCATAGTTTTAGTCTCATGTAAATTAAATAATGAAGTATATATATATATTTTTGTGTATATATATTTATATAATGAATATATATATATATATTGTGTCTGGCTTATTCCATTCAAATTGCTCTGAGAAATAACTTGCTGACAGAGGCATTATTTTTCCTGCCTTTATATTGTTGTGTATTATTCCAATGTAAGGACATACCAGGGTGTGCTTTGTTGGTCTGTTTGTTTGTTTGTTTGTTTGTCTGTTTGTTTGTTTACTTGCTTCTTCAGAACTGTGATTGGAACCCACAGCTTCATGTATGCCAGTGTTGTTCCACTAAGCTATACCCCCACCTATGGTCGAAATTTGTTGATTTATTCTCCTGCTCAAGGGCATTTAAATTGTTCTTCAGTCTGGGATTTTATGCCTTCCATAGTTTCAACAGAAACATTTTGTTTAAGATCATAGAAGTCTGGGAGTCACAATATCAGTTAGTGCTGGTAAGATTTTGAATTTGCCAGACCCTCTTGGAACTGCAATAATCTACTTTATTGATAAATAGATAACCTTTCGTTTATCTGCGACCATTCACATAGGATTACATTCAAGAAATATTGAGGTGATATCTGTCCATCCCTTAAGTAGCATATAATATAAAGAAGAAAAAAGTGAAGATAACCTGAATGGAGGTGCACCTCTTGGTCACTTGATCTAAGAAATTCATTGTCTTCATACTCTCCATAAATGTAAGTAGGGTCAAGAAATGCACATAAGGAATGAGATGAGGAAATATGTCCATAATTGGATATATTAATACTAAAGAAAATCTGAGTGTAGATAGAATGCATCCCTACTGTGAAGGATGCCATCATTCTCATCAAGAGCTATTCTCACATGCTCTTGTGTGCATTATTCAGAAGGTGGCCATCCTGTAACTTGGGTGACCCACCATAGGTTTGTAATGGGAGAGACCCAGAATGCATTGTTCTTAGTGTTGCCTATTCAATTGCTGTCTGCTGTGTGATAACTTCCCTAACTCTATATGCTTCTCTCTATGTCTAAGTTAAATGTAAACAAGATTACTGAATGTCCTGTATTTCCTGACTAGAGAGTAAAATCCCAAAACTGACAGCAAAGTAGTAACAAGATAAGTTTTTTCTGTCTCTCAAACTCTGTCAAAATTATATGTATCAAACTCTGTTTCTTCCAAACTGATAGATCATAAAAGAAAAAGAGAAAAATATCCTCTGGTATCTCAGGACAAGTCAAGAATATACAGCTAAGTGTAGGTGTTGGTAGGAGCTGGTGTAGAATCTGCTAGTGAACCCAAGTGTCCCCTGTAAGACATAAACCATTTCAAAGACTGCTGGTGACAGACACAGTCACTCTGAGGATGTGATAACATGAGATCAAACAAGATGACTTCATAATCCTGTGTAAGAAGAGGCAAAACGACAAATCATGGTACAAGCCATAAAGGAGCATATATCCCACCCCTCCCAGATAATATTCTCCAGTGCTGTCTCCTTACCAAGCACAGACTTAGCCTTAGCCCCTATTCTTTTCACCTTAGCTAGGACTTATGAAAATACCAATCAGAGAACTGTCCTTGACAGCAGTCATTCTAGAACATTCCCTCACCTAACCAAAATCTAAGCCCCCAAGTCATCTCCAACCCCTCTCACTGAGAAGCTCACAGATCCCCACAGGATGTTTTTCTTCCTTATTCAACTTACTCAGCTATCAGCACATCTCTGGAGGTCTTTGGGGGAGCAATTACCCTACATTTGGTTTGGAATTTTCAAGTGGGGACAAATGATACTCCATTTAAGATATTACAACTCACATAAATAATTTTCACTTCACCAAATAACTCCTGGCTCTTACAAAACCTTCCTGAATCAAAGAACTGGTTTTCTGTTAGCATAATAACCTCAAAGCAAGGTGGAGTAGACATGATGATACTTAAGGATGCCAACAGAGTGTCTTGGCTGAGTCCTCTCACAATCCCTGCCTTCCCTGTTCAATTATGGACACCACCCTGATCCCCTTTGTGTCACCCAGGTCCTACCAGGGCAGGGATTAACACCAATGTGCAGACTCTGGAGTTCATCTTCCCATCACAGGCATGGGTCTGATGATCTCTGTAGCCCTCTTTCCTAACCAGACTTCAACATCAATTTCCTACTTAGTATCCCAGCCCACTGCTGGGACTGGAGCTTTGCCTAGAACCATCAAAGTACATCTGGCAGGCATCCAACACCTTGCTGTACCCTTGTTTCTGCCCCTCCTCCTCTGGAGGTCATCGCCTGTTCACTGTATTCCCAATGCTAGCAAGGGTGGTATTCCAAATGTGCTTAGACTCCACAGTCACGGCATGGCTGGCCTTTCCAGGGCTGCAGATTGACTCTGGAATGAACCCTTTATCTGAGAAAGTTCTCTAACCCATTCCCATCTGGTCCTAGGTTTCTTCAACACTTCCTTTTGGCCATGCCAGCATTCCTGAAGGCTGAGCCCACCCAAGTTATAACAGCCCCAGCTCACCAGTCACCACCGATTCCTGTGAAACTAGACACCTTCCCTGGCCATCACCCAATAGAGAAGTTACTACAAAAATGAGCCTGCCGAGTCTTCGGGGCTCTACAGCATAATCCTCCTATACAGGAAAGCAATGAAAAACAAGAGAAGATTGCTTTCCTTCTACCATACCCACAATATCCACAGTCACATAGCAAGAACTAGGCCTACCTTTCACGAGCATGAGTCCCTTCCTGGGAACAAATAAACATAATCCCAGAAAACCCTATGGTTAAAAATGCGTAAGAACTTAGTGATTCTGAAACAAGTTCTTCCTAGATGTCTCATGATCTCCTCGTAAGTATTTGATCAATGTTTGTGAAAATGCTGAAGAAGCTTCACGAGTGGTAAACTGAAGTATAATTTTTATCACTATCACTTAGACCACTCAGCTCAACCGAGCTGGGACCAAAGACACTTTCTTATTCAAATCTAGCATATGTCTTTATTGAGTTATTGGTTAATTCAGAACTGAGCAAACCTCAAAACTGATTGTTTTAAGGACCGAGGTTGGAACCTGTGGCCTTATCTATGCTAAGCAGATGTTCTGTGCTGAGCTACAATCAAAATCAACATTTTACTGGACTTAGTATCTAAAACTAATAAACTTCTACCAGGTTTTAGAAGTTAATCCTAACCACTTAACTTGCATCATTAATAAGTAACCAATCACTCTAGCCAGGAGATCAGGTAGGTGAAAGGCAGATCTTCACTTCTCCCTCTGTCTCTCCAATCCAGTCCTCCAGTCTCATCCTCCCCCACCCCCAGCTCTACAGCAGAACACTTGCTGTGCTGTGCGCTCCCTCCCTATCCACTCTTTCCTTCCTAGCCTTCCTCATTGAACTCATTCTTTTATCCAAGACCCCAACAGGCACTCACTGAGAACCCACAGGTCTCTCCAAACAGGCAAGTAGGTAGGTACTGCAGACCATCACCTATCTCTTTCTCCTTCAAATCCAATCCCCAGTCTCATGCCCACCTCTATAGCAAACCTTCTGCTGTGGCCTCTCCTCACTCTCTGCCCCAGTTCCCAGAGGACCAACTAGATCCTGGTGGAACACCCAAGTTTTTTCCTCACTCTCCCAGCCCACTTGTATTCCCAAATGTCAGCTCCTAAAACCTAGATTTACCTGGAACCTCCAGTCACCACACCTATCAGGATACCAGAAGAATTTCCTACCAGTCAACACACACTATCACACTCTCTTATGACCCAGAGAAGAAATAGAAACAAAGGAAAAAACACATACCCAACAAAGACAAGACCAGGTTTACACTAGAATCAAAATCTTCCCAATCTCAGATGCCTAGACACCAGTGTAAAAGTACAATCAATAACAGCCAGTCCAATATGTTTCCACTAGAGCCCAACAACCCTACCACGACAGGCCCAGAGTATTTCAACATAGCAGAAGCACACAAGAAAAAGAAAAAAACAACTTAAAATAATCTCTATGAATATGATAGAAGACCTTAAAGAGAATGATGGATAAATTCTTTAAAGAAATCCATGAAAACACAAACACTGGAAAAAAATGAATAAAAGAATTCAAGACCAGAAGTAGAAATAGAATCAATAAAGAAAACTCAACCTATGGGAAATCTGGATATAAAAAATTTAGGAATGCAAACAGGAACCTAAAAGGCAAGTCTCACCAACAGAATACAGGAGATAGAGGAGGGAATTTCAGGCATTGAATAATAGAAAAAATAGATACCAATGTCAAAAAGAAAAAAATCTCCTGGCATAAAACTTTCAGGAAAAGATCAAATTTTAAAATAATTGGAATAAATAGCAGAAGGAAAAGAAGCCCGAGTCAAAGGCACAGAAATTATTTTCAACAAAATCATAGGATAAAATCCCCTAAAGAAGGAAGTGCCTATTAAGGTATAAGAAAGATATAGAACACCAAATAGACCGGGCCAGAAAGTTCCCTTAGCACATAGTATTCAAAATACTAAACATACAGAACAAAGAAAGACTATTAAAAGTTTCAAGGAAAAAAAACCAAATAGCATATAAAGGCAGACCTACTAAAATAACACCTGACTTCTCAATGGAGACTCTAAAAGCCAGAAGGGCTTGGACAAATGTACTGCAGAGTCAAAGAGACCACAAATGCCAGCCCAAACTACTACATCCAGCAAAAATTTCAATCACAATAGATGGAGAAAATAGACATTTTATGATAAACCCAAACTTAGGCATTATCTATCAATAAATACAGACCTACAATAGGTGCTAGAAGGAAAATTTCAACCTATCAAGATTGACAACACCCAAGAAAACACAGGAAACAAATCTAGATCAGCAAATCACAAGAGGAGAAAGACACACACCACCACCATCAGCACCACCACCACCACCACTACCACCACCACAACCACCACAACAAAACAACAGGAATCAGCAGATAGTGTTTATTGATAGCTCTCAACACCAGTGGTTCCAATTCCCCTATGAAAACATGCAGACTAACAGAATGGATGTGAAAATATGACCCATTCTTCTGCTGCATCCAAGAAACATACTTTAACATCAAGGATAGACATCGCCTTATGGTGAAAGGATTGAAAAAGATATTCCAAGCAAATAAACCTAAAAAGCAAGCTGTACAGTGTAACCATTTCAATATATAGCAAAATAGATTCCAAGTCAAAACTAATCAGCAAAGATAAGAAAGGACACCATGAACTCTTCAAAGGAAAAAAAAAAAAAACTACCAATAAGATATTGCAATTCTTTATATCTATGCACCATACAAAAGGGCACCCAAGTTTGTTAAAGAAACATCACTACCATTTAAAGCACATACCGATCTACCATAAGACATTCCATGATAAACCCAAACTTAGGCATTATCTATCAATAAATACAGACCTACAATAGGTGCTAGAAGGAAAATTTCAACCTATCAAGATTGACAACACCCAATCTATACTATATTGGTATCACACACTCATGGTGGGAGATCTCAGTACCCCACTCTCACCAATAGACAAGTCATTCAGACAAAAACTAAACAGAGAAATGCTAGCTGACATTATAAGCCAAATGAACCTAACAGATATCTGTGAAACCTTTCACCCAAACACAAAAGAATATACCTTCTTCTCAGCACCTCATGGTTTCTCCAAAACTGACCACATACTGGGACACAAAGCAAGTCTTAACAGATACAAGGAGATTGAAATAATACCCTGAATCCTAACAGACGACCATGAATTAAAACTGGATATCAACAAAACAGAAACAACAGAAAGCTTGCAAACTTGTAGAAACTGAACAATTCTCTACTGAATGAAAAAATAGATCAAGACAGAAATTTGACTTTGGGGAATTAAAGTAAAATGAGCAGACAATATGCCCAAACTTATGAGACACAATGAAAGCAGTTCTAAGAGCTCTAAGTGCTTAACATAAAAAGGTTGAAAAGAATTCATACTAGTAACTTAATAGCACATCTGAAAGTTCTAGAACAGAATGAAAAAAATCACACCCAAAAGGAATAGATGGTAGGAAATAATAATAATCAAACTCAGGGCTAAAATCAATAAAATAGAAGCAAACAAACAAAAACCAACACAAAGAATCAAAAAAAAAGTCAGTTCTTCCAGAAAATCAATAAGGTTGAAAAACCCTTATTCAAATTAATTAAAAGGCAGAGGCAGAATATCCAAATTTTGAAAAATTAGAAATGCAAATAGGGACATAATAACATACACCAAGGAAATCCAGAGGATACTAAGAATATACTTTAAAAACCTGGATTTCACCAACTTGGAAAATCTAAAATAAATATGTAATTTTCTCAATACATGCTACTTACCAAAGTTAAGTCAAGATCAGATAAGCAATTTAAACAGACATATAACCCCTACTGAATTAAAAGCAGTCATTAAAAGAGGACTTGGTCTCCCAACCAACCAACCCAAAAAAAAAAAAAAAAATCCCAGAGCCAGATGGTTTTAGCACAGAATGCTACTAGACTTTCAAAGAAGAGTTAATGCCAATATTCCTCAAATTATTCTACAAAATAGAAACAGAAGAAACAGTGTCCAATTCATTTTATGAGGCCACAGTTACCCTGATATCCAAACCACATAAAAACCCAACAAAGGGAATTACAGACCAATTTCTATTAGGAAAATGAATACAATTCTCAACAAGATACTTGCAAATTGAATCCAAGAACACATGAAAAAGATACACCATGATCAAGTAGGCTCCATTCCAGACATGCAGAGATGGTTCAACACATGTAAATCAATAAATATAATCCACCATATAAACAAACTGAGAGACATAAAAACCACATGACCCTCTCATTAGATGCAGAAAAGGCCTTTGACAAAATCTAACATCTCTTCATGATAAAAGCCCTGGAGAGATTATGGATAGATGGAACATACCTCAACATAGTAAAGGCAATTTACAGCAAGCCCATAGCCAACTTCCACATAAACGGAGAGAAGGCTAATGCAATTCCATTATAATCAGAAACAAGACAAGGTTGTTCAGTCTCTCTCTTCCTATTCAGTACAGTTCTTGAATTCTTAGCTTGAGCAGTGAGACAACAGAAGGAAATCAAGAAAATCCAAATTGGAGAAAAAGAGGTCAAAGTATTTTTATTTGCAGATAATATGATAGTATACATAAGTGACCTCAAAAATTCCACCAGGAAACAGCTCATATAGCTGATAAACACTCTCAACAGAGTAGTTGGATACAAAATTAACTCACAAAAATCAGTAGCCTTCCTATATATAAATGACAAACAGGCTGAGAAACAAATTAGGTAAATAACACCTTTTACAGTAGCTGGAAATAATATCAAATACCTTAAGCTGACTCTACCAAGTGCCTTAGTTAAGGTTTTACTGCTGTGAACAGACACCATGACCAAGGCAGCTCTTATAAGGACAACATTTAATTGGGGATGGCTTACAGGTTCAGAGGTTCGATCTATTATCATCAAGGTGGGAGCATGGCAGCATACAGACAGGCATGGTGCAGGAGGATCTGAGAATTCTACATCTTCATCTGAAGGCCACTAGAAGACTGGCTTCCAGGAAGCTAGGAAAAGGGTCTTAAAACCCATGCCCACAGTGACACACTTCCTTCAAAAAAGCCACATCTACTCCAATAAAGCCACACCTCCTAATAGAACCACTCTCTGGGCCAAATATATTCAAACCACCACACCAAGCAAGTGAAAGACTTGTATGATTAAAAGCTTTAAGATATTGAAAACAAGAAATTGGAAAGGATATTAAAAGATAGAAAACTGTCGTGCTCACAGATCAGTAGGATTAACAGAGTTAAAAAAAAAAAACGGTCATCATATCAAACACACATTACAGAGTCAATAAAACCCTAATCAAAATTCTAACACAATTACTCACAGATCTTCAAAGGATAGTTTTCAGCTTCATAAGGACACACACACACACACACACACACACACACACACACACACACACAAACAAAGAAACAAAAAAAAAACAGGATAGCAAAAAAAAAAAAACCCTAAATATATGAGTAGTAAAAGAACTATTGGAGGTATCACTATTCCTAATTTCAAGTTCTAATACAGAGCTATAATAATCAGAACAGCATAGTAGCACCACAAAAGCAGACACATTGATCATTGGAATCAAAATGAAGACTGACTCAACCATAAATCCACACACCTATGGACACCTGACTTTTAATAAAGAAGTCAGAGATACACACTGTAAAAAAGACAGAATCTTCAACAAATGGTGCTGGTCAAACTGAATATCTGCATACAGAAGAATCCAAATAGATCCACACCACATCCTGCACAAAACTCAACTCCAAATGGATCAGAGACCTCAAAAGAAAACCAGATACCAAGAACCAGATAGAAGGGAAAGTGCGAATAGTCTTGAACTCATGGGCATAGAAAAAGACTATGTACATACCACTACCTACAGGTACTAAGATCAACAACTGATAAATGGAATTCACAAAACTGAAAAGCTTCTGCACAGCAAAAGACATACAAATGATCATTCAGACAAAGTGACAGCCTATGGATGTGAAAAAGTTGTCACCAACTACGTACCAACAGAGGGCTAATATCCAAAATACATAAGTAACTCAAAAAACTGGGTATCAAGAAAACAATTAATCCAATTTAAAAATGAATAATAAAAGAACTGTTGGAGGTGCCACTATCCCTGATTTCAAGTTCTAACAGAGAATTCTCAATAGAAAAAAACTCAGATGACTGAGAAATGATCAACACCTTTAGTCATCGGGGAAATGCAATCAAAACTACTTTGAGATTTCATCTTACATCCATCAGAATGGCAACTAATCAATAAACCTGATTTTATTTAAAGCCCTTTCCACTAGATGGAACCCAGAACCTGAAATTACTTACCCCAGGCACCTAAGTAGCAGTAAAATGACTCCTAATACCATCCTGCTATGCTCACAGATCAGTGCCCTGCTCACCCATCATTAGAGAAGTTTCCTCGTGTAGCAGATGGAAAGATACACAGAGACTCACAACCAGATAATATGCAGAGAATGAGAGAACTTGGAACTTTCAGGTCCAAATGGGATGTCTCCATCAAATCTCTCACCTCGGGGCAGAAAGAGTGTAAGAGGAGACGGAAGGAGATGGAAGACACCAAAAAACGAAAAAACAAACAAATCCAAGGCTGTCTAAACCAACACGAGCAAAGCTCCTATGAACCCAGAGACTGGAGCAGTACGCACAGGGCCTGCACCAGTCTGCACCGGGTCCCCTGAATATATATTATGGCTTCCAGTTTAGTGTGTTTTATAGAATTCCTGTGTGAGAGAACAAGTGGTTCTGTGGTTCTTATACCTTCTCTTGAACCCTTTTCCTTCCGTTTCCTTGTTTGTTCTGTCCAATTCTGACTGACATGTTAGCTTTGTTTTATCTTATATTTTATTTTGTTACTCTACATTCAAAGAAAGGAAGGGAGAAAGAGAGGGGAGGGGAGGGGGAGAGAAATAAAGCACTAGTTTCACCAGAATTCTTTGACAAAACTGGGATAAGAACCGATCTGCTTACCAAGAACTTATATATTTCTTTATCATGCAAAATAATCCTTTAAATGACACAGGACATGATCAAAAGGTGTTACAGAGCCTGCAGCTTTTTCAAGTCCTTACTCACGAGTAGTAAAGAAAGCTGGAAAGAATGAAGGATGAGCAGGAAGAGACAGGAAGCTACAGAACACCTTTCTAAAATCAACTCTCCAGTTCCCCTCCTATATATACATATTACCACCAGTTCGGAAAAGAAGGTTCTGGGGTGGGCCTGATCGCTCCACAAGTCTTCCTGTAATATGCGTTCCTGGAAAGCACTCAACTCTATTAATGTGCAAACACCAGCTGTGTTGGGCCTAACACGAATTTACACTTTAATTAAAGGAAATCCCTTTAATCAGAAGATCTGGTCCTTGGAGCATCGCCAACAGCAACAGCGCCACCACCTGGAGGTTTATAAGAAATGCAGTTGCTCAGGCTCACTTTGACCTAAGGGTGCATATGTAACTCTGAAGTTAACCAGGAGCCTGGAGTGACTCCCATGCAGAGGGAAAGATGAGAAGTGCAATCCTCTATGAGTGTAAGAACGCACATGTGTAATTTCTCAGTAAATAGAGCTTGTCCAGCATGTGCAAGGCCGTAGACTCAATCACCAGCGTGATTAACTGTCAAAGATGTCTACGTCACACCTTCCTGCCCTTGTACAGTAGTTTCCATGCATTTCGCCCCTGTGAACACTATAAAACCCATAGTGTATGGTGATTATTGTTATTTTAACCAGTCCTCTATCTTTTGGTTCAAATACTAAGAATAAATGTTCTTTTTATACCTGTAATATAGTTACTATTTATATACTATTTATATATATTATATTTATATATAATAAAGTTACTATTATCTTTATAAGCCTGTAATATAGTTACTATTTCTGACACTTGCCACTTCTTTGTAGAGAAAGTTTTTCATTTTGTGTCTTGTGCTAAAGGACTCTCCTTTACTGTCTGCAGGTACATGTCTGGCGATTACAGATTAACTCAGCTACTTAATGTCTAAAATGTATTTCCTGCTGTATTTGAACCAGGTTTTTGTTTCACTTTCACTGTTGAAATTTTTATATTGTACATAATAACTAAAATATTTGATATTTGTTTACTACTTATTCGAAATACTGTGTTCTGCAGTAAAAGTGGATATGCCACCAAAAAATGTTTACTAAGATGATGACACTAGAAAAAAAAGACAAATTTCAATCAGTAAAAAGGACTGAGAAAAAATATTTTTGAAAAGAGAGGAGGAGGAGGTGGAGGAGGAGGAGGTAGAGGAGGGGGAGGTGGAGGAGGAGGAGGAGGTGGTGGAGGAAGAGGTGGAGGAGGAGGAGGAGGAGGTGGTGGAGGAAGAGGTGGAGGAGGAGGAGGAGGAGGTGGTGGAGGAAGAGGTGGAGGAGGAGGAGGAGGAGGAGTGACTAGCATGGGCCAGAGATCATACTCATTTCTAGTGATCTTCAAAAAAGATATGACTAATGGATTCTACAGAGTCTGGAAAAAGCACCAAAGACAATTTTGCCTTCTTAGCATGTTTTGTAAAAATCCAAGGGCCTACAAACCTCTCCCTCCACCCAAATCACCTCATGTGTAATAGGATGCTGGAGTTTATGGAGTACATCTGACTGTGTAAAAAATATAGACCATGTATATAATATATGTGTAGGAAGTAGTGAAACTCAAATTCTGTGGCTGGCTGATCCTCTGCAGAACCCAGCAAGGTAAGATCATTCCCCTTTCCAAGTCACCAAGTATCCAAAGCCTGGCCAGCATGCACCGTGCACCCAGGTACAGACAGGGAGGGCTTCATCTTTAAGAGTTGGTGAGTGCGTGATAGAAGCTCTCATTGGCTGGGAAATCCACACATGAAGCTGGACTATGCATTAGCTAGAGAATGGAAATGGGAAAATGCTCATTGTTTGAGCACCCCCGTAAGCTGCTTGATTTTGCTCAATTCACCTAAGTTACCTGAGCAGGGTGTTCTTTATATTGTTTAATCAAGTGTAAGCTTTGCAATTTTTACAAAACTCCTCTCTCTTTTTGACTTATCTGCTTGCAAGTCCATCATAAGCCCCTTAAAGCTTTAATTACACGTTTCCTCTGGGACGGAGTCTAAACCTCAAGGGCCAACTGTGTCTTTAGCCCATGGGTAGCAGGGAAGGGCTGGAGACCACTTCCTGCTGGGCTGATTTAGCTCAAAGTATCTCAATTAGAGACTGTGGAGATCAGCTGTTGAGTCTGGCAGAGAGGTGAACCTTTTTTAATTAAGCCCAGAGCAGCTCAAAAGAAGGGGATGGATGATCCCAGGAGAGGAGTGCCAGGGTACAGTGGAGAAAGAGCCTAGGAGCTCTGGTTACATCCATCCAGCAGAGTAAGGGGAGGTTCTGGTGATGTCCACAGCTTCACTTCCAGGCTCCCATCTTAAGGAGCATTCTAAACAGAGATAGAAACACAACAAGAAGCCACTAACTCCAAATTGCTTGGACAGAGAAAGTTCTTATTTCTCGCCGAGGAATTCAAAGAAGGCTGAGCAAATTTGCCAGCTACTCTACAATAAGAAAAATTGATGGGACCTCAAAGTGTGTGTGTGTGTGTGTGTGTGTGTGTGTGTGTGTGTGTGTGTTGTAAGTTTAGGAGTGGTATTTGTCCAGCTCTATGGTAAAGATGACATGAGGCCAGGTAGTTACATTTGACTTATACTTTCACAAAAAATTATGGAATATAAACTCCCATCCTTTAGTGGCAACTGGTTGCATCTGTAACACCACAATCTCTTTTGGGTCTTAAGTACAACCCGAGGATCACACTTAGCTGGATAATTGTCAAGTTTGTAGGAGAATCTGGTCCTTGGAAATAGTTTCTACTCTAAAGATACTGTTCTTCATAACTGCTGTGTGCATGACTTTTTGGTCCTATTGAAGCCAGGAAAAATATTGAAATGTACATATATGCATTCGGAGATGCCCTTATGAAGACCTATGAGCCCCTAGTTAAGAAAAAGGTACCTTGAGTGTCAATTGCCACACCATCCTTTGAGCTGAACATTTCTGCCGGTTTGTAAATCTCTCATCAAAGTATTCTGCAATTTGGGCATTTAATAAAAACATTAATAGTCTCTGGTCTCAGGAGATGAACCAGTTGGTAAAGTGCTTGCCACGCAGGCATAATGACCCGAGTCAGGTAACCAGAACCCATATAAAAATCATGTTGTGAGTGACTAGAAGGTTCCTGGGGCTCACTGGTCAGCCAACCTAGCCTATGCAGCAAGCCCCAGATCTTGGTGAGAGACGTAGTCTGAAAAATCCAGGAGAACAACTCCTGGAGCCTCCACATGTACACATACAGGAACATATGCACCCCTCCCCCCCACACACACACACACTGTCATACACACACATAAAAAAATATAGCAATCTTTTAATCTAAATTTTCAACATTTTTAAAAAGTCTGGTTCAACGTAAAGTCCTCATCAACACAAATTCACATTAGACATCATTTCATAACTCCTGTTACAATAGAAACTGTATTATGAATGTATTAAATGCTCTCCTGCTAACCCTCCCCATGATCCTCCTCGACAGAAAACATTCCATGTTGCAGATGAGCTGTTTACTTCATGGAATCTACTGTCCTTTTGGTTAATTCCATATCTAAATAATTAAGAAGTTCAGCTTCAGATCCATTACAGAATCGCCACGTGCCTACTGAGGACCATGCCCCCTGGTAGAAACTCCCAAACATGAACTTGTTTAATCATCAGAAAGGCTTCTGAGACATTTTTTTTAGGTTTACCACAGTATGAGTGAGAACACTAGGCTCAGCCACACTGCTCACAAATGGTGGATTTTCTCATACCCAATCACAGTTACACCCAAGACAAGCAAAACGCAGAAAGCGTGCTCACTTCTGCAACAAAGCAGGCTGTGTCTCCTCTCTGCAAAGGGGTCTTGGGGCTGCAGAAATGGTTCATTCATTGAAAGCACTTTTTGCTCCTGAAGAGGACCCAAGTTTGGTCCCCAGGACCCACAGTGTATAGATTACAATCCCCTGTACTTTCAGTTATAGAGGGACCTGACTCCTCTGACCTCCACAGGCACCTACACTTACCTGTGCACAGTCACACACAGACGTATCCACATACACACAAAAAACTCTATGTATTGAGTACAGCTGTGCATGCCTGTAAATCCCAGTCCTTGGGAGCCCGAGTCGTGATGTTTGCTGTGAGCTTAAAGCCAAATACTCGACTACACAATGACACTCAGTCTCAAAATAAAAAAAAATAATAATAATAAATATATAATAATAATAGTAAATATATAATAAAATACCCCTCTCATCAGGCCCTCTGCTGTGGCACAATAAATTATTACTTGTCTTTTGACATTGATTCTTCTGTCAGCAATGTGCTTGTTTTTTTTTCCACACTGCTACAATGTATTAGGGGAGGGGTCCACCGTGTTTTCCTTTGCTTTGTTTTAAATGTATAAGAATATGCTCATCCTTATCTGTCTTCTCACCACCATGTTTAGAAATTTCACACTGTGATGGGAGGGCCTCTATGCACCTTGGTCACTACTCATATTTACACCTAAAATACCTTTAAGGTAGTTCTTTAAAGACCTGTGTATACGTGCTATACAAAAGTCAAATGGAGTCATATTTGTGAATGTTTTCAGTTGTTTCTTCCTCCTGTCCCAGTGTGGGATTAGCCCTCAGATTAGGTGAGTTCTGTCTCCTGGATCTAATTAAAGATCCCCCTTCAACTTTTAAAAATATTTTCTTTTTTCATGTTTATGTATACATGTGTTCAGGTGTCCAAGAGAGCCAAAAGAAGGCGTTGGATCCTCTGGAGCTGGAGGTACAGGCAGTGTGAGGGTCCTGTCGGGATTGTGGGAACTGAGATGCCGTCCTCTGTAAGAACCATCTCTCCAAGAGCCTATTTTCCCTTTTAAGTGTTTTGTTTTTGGGGGGTTTTGTTTGTTTGTTTGTTTGTTTGTTTAGAACACTTAGTGCTTTTCAAAGGCTACAACTCAATAGTTACCAGAAGACTTTAATTTGTCACCTACTCACTTCATCCAAGTGACCCTGAGTCAGACACTTCTCTGAGGTCCTAAAACGGGTAAGACAGTTCACTAATTAGGATTATGATAAGGGTTTACTGGACAAGCACATGAGAACCAGCAAGACGGCTCAGTGTGTAAAAGTACTTGCCATGCAAACCTGAATCCCATGCAAAAGAAAGCTACAGGACCATTTCCCAGAAGTATGTGGTCTTACTAGCCTGGAACTCACAGAACAGCAGAGATAACCAGAGAGACACTACCTCAAGATAAGGTGAGAGAACCTAATCCCAAAACTTAAACTCTGACTTCCACATGCGCACTGTGGCACAAGTGTGTCTACACACACACACACACACACACACACAAATAAAACACAACAATAACGAAGCAATTTTAATTCTTAGAACATCGTTAAAGCATATGAAATAGGTAGTCGGGTTTTCTGGAGTAAAAATGCTTATCAAGGCCCATTGTTTCTTCAAAACTGGTAGCTGCTTAGGTCACATATTCAGTTGCTCACCTTAGCTACCCAACCACACGGTTGTTGTTCTTGGTTTTGCTTCACTTAGCTGCATGGTGCAGTGCTGACAAGAACTAAGTCTGGGGACTTCTAAGGGCCGAGTGCTCATTTCAACAATTTATACTCATTGGCTCATTTAAACTTCACAGTTGTCCTCTTACATACCATAGATGGGTAAACAGAGGCAGGGAGGGGCCAAGGGAGAAAAACACTACTAGGACTTAGCGTTTAACTTAAATAACTCAATCCAAAACACGAGCTTCTGCCTCCTAAATCCTGCTTCAACATCAGAATCTAATGCCGTGATGCCCAGTGGGCAGTGCTGTGAAGGTCACAGAATCCTCCTCAGAATAACATTTATAAATAAAATGCACACGGTTATAAAGAGAATAAATTATATTAAACAACTATTTATTTAATGTTTTTGAAGGAGGTTATCACTGTGGAGCCCTGGCTGGCCTGGATGGAATCTTGCTGGGTAGTCCAGGCTGGTCTGAGATTTGCAGAGACGGTCCTGCTTCTGCCTCCTAGGTGCTGGGATTGTAGGCCTACACCACCATGCCCAGAGTGTTTAAATGCTTTTTTAAAAAACACTAATTGTATACCAGATAGACTGTTGACTTGTGTGTTACTGATTAAATATTGAGATCTCGTGTGGTTGTCCAGTAACCTCTGTCATTCAGTCCTGATGAAAAGCACAAACCGTGATATAAAAACACCTGATTTCTTTTGGTATCAAAGTCTGAAATTTACTAAATGGCCATGATTTTGTAGATACTGACTGGAAATGCTGAATGTAAAACTTAAGGCTGTAAGTATAAAGACGTGGCTGACTCCCATCCAAAGACCCTGCACCATTGAATTCTACCACGGTCCTCCTGGGCAGACTCAGCTCAGTCACCCAACTTTAAGAAGTGCTGATTATTTCCAGGTTACAGAAAGCTCTAGTTGACCCTGGTATTCTGAAAAAGGTGACATTTTGTCTCTGAAAACATCACGTGGTGGTTTAATTTAGTCAGTGGAGAACCCAGAAAAAGTTCATATATTTAAAACATGGAGAGTACATTTTCCGATTGTGATTTTGGAGCAATACACGTGTCTGGTTAGGCTTCATTATCAAAGATATTTTAGACTGCTGTTGTGAACTCAAAGCTCATCATTCAGTGAGTGAATACAGCTTTAATTTCAAGCCAGCTTTCTCCAGAAACTGACTTGAATTAGGAATACATTCTCAGAATGGAAGTCCAGGCATGGCATCCTCCGGCTTTGTCCTACACAACCACTAGATGGCGCTGACTGTTTGAGACTTGTTGGTGCCTGATACTGTCTTTGGTTTCCAATCCCCCCCAAAAATGAATTTGGAATTGAGAAAGATTATCTGGCAGTTTTATCCACAAACACTGAGTTGACATCTCTTTCTGAAATGATTAAATCTCTTTTTTTTTCATTCTGGTTTCTATTTTTTTTTTTTAAGCCATTACATCGTGTTGTTCTTCCATTGATTCTCTGGGGCTTTCTCGAGGCTGTTAGAACTTCAGCAATTCAAGATGTTTCCCAGCAGTCAGAACTACCTTCTCTAAGGCATCCTGTGCTTTTCCAGCAAAACCATGGGCCACGGAAGCGTCCACGACTGTCTGAGCATTTGAGAAAAGCAATTTTTGATTAGTTGGTCTTAAAAAAAAATGGCTGTTAAATGGTTTCCTTTCAGAGGGGATACGTGTTCAGTATGGCTTCCGAGAAGCCACGTTTATGGGCTGAGGCATCAGTCTTGGGTCATAAACAGGACAAGGGCTACACTCAGTAAAAGATTAAATTAAACACACTCCTTGGTGATGTGGGCTTTGCGAACGTACTTTTAAAGGAGTAATAAAATGTAACTGTGTTTTAAAACTGTCTCCTGAAATAAGTGTGTTCATTGCAGTGCCAGCCAAAGTCAGAGAGAGCAAGAAGCACAATACAGACACATTCCCAGTAGCAAAGAAGTCCCACTCATCAGTCTCTTCCAGGCTGACTTTTCTCTAATTTTGCACATTGCATATAAGATGACATAAAACGATAGGACTTGGGGAGATGGCTCAGCAGTTAAGAGCACTGCTGCCCTTGAAGAGGACCCAGGTTTGTTTTCCAGTACCGAAAACTCAAAACTGTCAGTAACTCTAACTCCAGGATTTCTGACACTCTCTTCTGATCTCTACAGGCATGTATGTGGGTCACATATGCACAGAGACAAACACTTATATACATCTACATATGTATATACATATAATTTAAATATATAATGTTTTAAATGACATAAAATGAATCAGTGAGTCTAAGCTATTGTGTTTAGCAGTTTGATCAAAAGAAAAGAATCAAGTTAAGTAGCATTGAGAAACCAGTATCCTCGATCTGCAGCTTTTTAGAAATCACCGTCAGGGCCCAGAGTGGCTCACATGTCTAATCCAAGCACTTGGAGAGTGACTGTGGAGGTTCTCAGGTTCAAGGCCAACCTGACCTACATAGTGAGATATTATCTCAAAATATCAAAAAGTTTCCGGGAGGAGGATAAAGTGGGCTGAGGAGGGAAAGAACAGGAGGAAGAGAGGAAAGAAGAGGAGAGGGGGAGGAGGAGGAAGGGAGGAAGGGGAGAAAAGCAAAATATGATCACTGGCATTAAGACTCATGACTTAAGTTACTCTAAACAACAATTATACTTCTATTTCTGCCCAAAGCCAAACCTGTGTTTGGCTTACCTTAACCTAAACTTTTACCCCAGAATATACTAATTAATGTTCACAATGTCAATCATGTCGTCTAAATTTAAAAGTGTCAAAAAGCTGGTGGTTTAGTCCCTGAGAGCTCTGGGGAGTCTGGTTTTGTTCTTCCTATGGGGTTGCAAACCCCTTCAACCAAAGAGTACACATAGAGGGACCCGTGGTTCCAGCTGCATATGTAGCAAAGAATGGCATTGTCTGGCACCAATGGGATGGGAGGCCCTTGGTCCTGTGAAGGCTCCGTGACCCAGCATAGGGGAATTCGAGGGATGTGAGGCAGGAGTGGGTGGGTAGATAGGGGAGCTCCATCATAGAAGCAGGAGGAGGGGGATGGGATAAGGGGGTTGCAAAGAGAAACTGGGAAGGAGAATAATATTTGGAATGTAAATAAATAAAATAACCAATAAAAAAAATGTCCAAAAGCACAGGCTCTTGATGACTTGAATATTCTTTTTTTTTTTTTTTTTTTTTTTTTTGACAAGAGAAAAAGATGGGAGAGTCAGCGCTCAGGAGAGCTAGCCTAGTGTCTGATCTGGGGCAGAGACACATGGTCCTGTTTGGAGAAGGACAGACAGGGGCAAAAAGTGAACTGGCACTAGGAAATCTTTATTTTAATTAGGGCCACTAGTACCAAGTATTAAACCCAGGGCCTTGCACATGCCAGACAAACTCTTCACGGCTGAACTATGCCCTCAGCACTGTTTTCATGTTTTCTTTTGAGGTAAGGTTTCAGTAGGTTACCTAGGCTACCAGACTGTCCAGGATGGCTTTGTAGCTATGATCCTCCTGCCTCAGCCTCCCAACTAGCTGGAAAGTCACCAACTAACAAGTTTGGCTTAAAACTTAACATTCTTAAGTGAATGAGATTAGGCCAGACCAAAACACAACCTGTCTCATTTCCATGTGCAACTGCTTCCTGATGAAGGACAGGATAGTCTTGGAGATATTCCCAGCAATAGTGTCAAGGCCCAGCGGTTGCCACTGGCTATAAGTGGTATCACTTTATGCCAATGAGAAAATTTGTCTCTTTTTGTTTCACTCTCTGTCTCTGTCTCTGTCTCTGTCTCTGTCTCTGTCTCTCTGACTCTCCTCTCCATCTTTCCATCTGACTCTCCTTTCTCTCTCTCTCTGTCTCTCTCTGTCTCTCTCTGTCTCTTTCTGTCTCTCTCTGTCTCTCTCTGTCTCTCTCTCTCCCCTGTCTCTCTTTGTCTCTCTCCATCTCTCTCTTTGTCTATGTCCCTGTCTGTCTGTCTGTCTGTCTGTCTGCCTATCTGTCTGCTTATATGCCATAAAAAAGGTTTTATACTCCAGAAGTTCTCTTTCTCTGGGAGACACCTCCTCTCCTTTTGCTGGAGTTAGACTGGCCTTTTCTAAACATCTTTTGGATATGCCCTCAAATTTTTCTTCTGGCCTCTCCCATGTGAGCTGCTTGCATAATTAGACCACCAGTCCATCAGTGCAGTGCGTGGTTCCCTGAGATTCCTAACAGAGTGCTCCAGGATGATGACAATGACCTCACCACGGTCTGCTTCAGCCAGACAATTGGATCTGCCATTTACCCGAGTGGGTGCCAGGAGGCGAGCATGTACTACATTTCAGGAAAAACAGACTGATTTGTTCAGGTGTGAGTAGTGGTTTCTCGACTGCCTGGGCATTCCAGTTCAACAAGATGTTCCAGGAAACAGAATTGTGGAACCAGAGGAGAGACTGCTTAATTACTCTCAGGTGGTCAAACAGGCCAGACAAGACCTTGGTCTTAGCTTCCCAGCAACCAAAGGTGTCAGGAATAGGACCTCCCCCACCCCCATTGTAGGATAAGATGAGGAAAGGAGAGGAACTAGGTGGGGTCTGTGTCACAGCAGAAGTTACTGGAAAGTTCCAGAACTAAGTCATGAGCCAAGAAGGAAAGCACTAGGCAGAGAGCACAACAAGCCTGCACCCCATCTGTCTCGGATTCCTGCAGATCTTATCAGGGTCTGCCCCTGATATTTTTCTCTCTACATTCCTGCCTCTCCCCTGCCACCTTCTATTACTTTATCTCTCACTTGAAAAGGTTTCATTGTTTAATAATTTGCAGCATGTCTACTAACAAATCCCGTCCATTTTTTTCTGGTTTTTTTTTTTTTTTTTTTAGCTTGCAAGTCAAGTCTGCCTTGCAACTACTTTCTCCCTCATTCTACCCTAAATAAACACGATCAACTCAGGATACACAGGAGAGTCCCACCTCAAGGGACTACACAGCCTAGCTCCCATCAGCTGTTCAGCTGTGTTCCAAAAACTGGATTTGATTCCAAAACTTTCAAAACTACATTTTATCTTTAAAATCCCTCTCCTCCTAGATATGGTTCTAAATTTGAATCCTATTCTGACAAAGAGACTAAGGATCATTAAGGGCCAAAGAAAAAGAATTCCAGGACTTAACATAGAAGACAAGACACCCTGGTTCTAAGGGTCCCTGAAGGAATGCCAGCTTACAAAGTTCAAATGTTCATACAATGGAGAAACAGGCAGAGACTGAATCTGAATTTATATACTGTGATGTACAGAGATCATAAAAAGTCTTGAAATTAGTGGGAAAAAAAGAGAAACCCATTAGCAGGGCAGAGTGAGAAATTCTAGTCTCTGGCCATGGTTTTTCCCAAGAGTTTTATTATAAATAAGTTTCCAAAGATGTCAGAGCTAGCTGAAATATATCACCCTCAACAAGCCCTCTGTATGAGGTGGGGAGTGCATGCACAAGCTAGTTTGACTCTTTGACATGTATGAAAATCACTTTAGTTCTAAGAACAGATTAAATTCACGAGTGCTTTCTCCACTCTTTCATGCTGCCAAACAACTGGCTTAAATGATTTTTTTTTACCACTCTCTGAGCAAAGAATAAATAATCGTACAAATATTAAGAACACCAGAAAGAAGGGCAATAATGCCTGGGGAATTTGAATCAAGTTGATCCAAAGCCTACAGCAATGTTGCTTTGAGACTTGAGGGAGAGGCCTTAGAAAATAGAGCAACGCCATTTACCGAAACAGCATGGGTCTCAGCCAAGACAGCAAGCGTTGTTTTCTTTACAACCTATTAATAGTATTTCTTATTTACCTTACAAGGACATTTTAAAGAATAAGGCAGTGGTCTGAACCCATAGACAAGAGACGTTTAGTAAGCACAAGATTTTGTAATAGTGGCTAGTTTCATATCAAGATTTCATTAATCTAGTTTAGATTTAGATATCATCCTTTATGCAAGCATAGTTCCTCCAAAAGGAGAATGCATTTAGTCTGCTAAGGAGAAAAAAAACCAGAGGGGTAGGGTTAGGGAGGACATTTGCATTCAATTCTAAAGGCAAGACAAACATTTGATTCATTCAAACAATGAGAAAAGTTGGTCCTGAGAAGAGTATAGCACAATTGATACAGACATTGAGGCTTTTAAATTACTACTTACCATCAGAGAGGCTGTTTAAAAATAGATTTTTAAGACTCCTAACGAAATTCCTTGATATATATATATATATATATATATATATATATATATATATATATAACTTTGAATGCAAAGATGTCTAACAAAACATTCCCACATCCCCATAGCAGAGGGGGGATGGTGGAGACAAATGCATTCTCTCCTAAAAGCTGAGCAAATTACATCACAGATTCACACTTTATTACATGCTTCAAAATATGGTGCTTCTTTTCCAAAAAATCAACGGAGAAAACTTTTGTAGTGTAAGGTGATCTTGAAAGCTGTTTAAATACTAGAAAATGCAGGGCATCACCTCACTAAGGATACAAGTTAACATGGGTGAAGAAAAACAGTAAATGCAAAAATAACCATTGTCATGCTAGGATGAGATGGAAGAAGTTTTTCTCTGTTGATATTATCTATTTAGTTTTCATTTCTCACTTTTTAAAGAAATGTAAGGGCTAGGGCTGTAGCTCAGGGGCAAGATGCTTGCCCAGTATTGAGCAAAGCTTCAGACTTTACCCTAGCCACTACAACAAGCAAAAACAGACAGAAACAAAATGAAAAGGTTTAATCACTACATCAAAGGGGGGGGGAAGAAAAAGAAACAATGAATACTTTGGACAAGGGAACTAGAAGTCATTGCCCTATCCAAAAAGTAGCAAAAAACGGAGAACAGCTTCTTTTCCTGGGAGGAACAGCTGCAAAAACAGCCTAACCTGGAGATGGGCGGCAGGGCGGCTGGATTCAGGTGAAATTTACTGATTGATCTGGGGTACAGCGTCCTGCCCTGGTTTCAGTTACTGTAGTTGAAAACCACCTCCAGGTTGTAGGAAAATGAGAACGAGGCAGCTAGGTCTTCTGAAGAAAGATTTGAGAGGTTAAATATGTTTCGTCTGGGACAAAGATTCCAATCTGATCTCATTTCAGTATTTGGATACTGGCAGCAGATATACCAGACTCAACGAGAAGATCTGTCCTGTCCACTCAGAAGCGATAAGAAACTGCAGAAAGAGGGGGCTGCATTAGAAAGAATTCCTCTCAGGGATAATTAGATGTTTATTCCAGTTTTAGTCTGAGTGACAGGATTATGGTCCCCTCCCCATCTGTAACCCACGGAGAATAATGTCTGCCGTATACATTTTAATGACTACAGCATCTGTAAAATACGTCGAGCCTTTGAGCCCTTCAGATGAAAGATGCTATGTGAGGGCAAAGAATTACTGTTATTATTTTTGTCTCTTGTCTTCCCAATTGCTAGGAGTCCTCCCAGTGACATTTATGAGACCCCTCCAGCCAGCCAGCTGCTCCATAGCACTGGGCTCCGTGATATTTTAAATCCTTCAGGTGGTTCTGATTGGATGCAGAACAAGAGCCGCTTGGATGTTAATTGTTTGTCCTGAAGGAAGTGGAAGTAGTCACAGCATCTGTCCAGGGCTCAGGGATCAAGGCTTTTCCTAAAGTCGACTTCAAGGGGTTGACCTCATAGCCGTGGCTCGTTTGATGGCTCTTGTTTTTCCATTCCTTTTGAACGTCCTCGGATGTCCGGACCTTAGGCATTCATTCTCCTCCTGTCGTTTGTGATTTATGAGTTTGTATTTGGATTCAAAAAACGCCAGTGAGGTACCACCTATTCTGTGGGTACCTAGTCAAGGATATTTGTGGGCTCTGAACACATTAACCTCTTTGTTTTTGTTTTCTTGTACTTTTCAATAACTTTTCCCCTTATTTAACAATGATATATAATTATTTTAAAACTATTTTATTTTGGCAACACGTGTGTGTTTAAGTGTCTGGGTCTGTATGTGCCATGGCACAAGCGTAGAGGTCAGAGGGCACCTTGTGGGAGTTGGTTCTTTACCATCACCATCTGGGTCTCCCCTCCACTGTGTGGGGAAGGATAAGAAACTGAGTCTATGGGGTTTGGCAGACTGCACTTTCCCCTACTGAGCCATCTCATTGGTCCCACATGCTTTTGGGGTTTATTTCTTAACTTTTCAGATGTAAAGTTTTAAAGTTGAGGGGAAACATATACATTTATGAATCTCAGAATTCTAAGCAATCAGTGTGATTGGTGGCTGGCTTTACTCTTTCTCAGAATTTATCTGTTTTACTGTATGTGGGTAGAATATCTTTCAACTCAATGTAATTTCAGATTTTTTTGTAGCTTATTAACCTTTCTATATAAGTACTCAGAGCATCTGGATGGTCTGTCCTCTGGAGGGAGCATGGGCCTTCACACTTTTCCTTACCTCATTCTATACCATGTACACCTGAGATGCACACCATCCCCCATGGATTATTCAGGACACATGTATCTCTTGCTACTTACTTGGTCCTGAACATAACAGAGATGGAGAAATCATCTTACCGATGCTGCAGTTGAGGGATACCCAGGAGAATAAAGTTGCCCTGGATCTGATTCAGATACATGCAAGATGAAGAAACAGAATCCCAGTCTAACAGCAGCATCCTGCCCTGTTCTCCCATGTGGCACATCTCTCTCTTTTATTTATCTACCCTCATAGTGGTATAGATTTCTGCTGAACATATTCTCCTCCTAACCTGGTCCCCCAGCTCATCCTCCCATTTGTTCCCTTTGACCTTCTAGAAGGTTCCACTTCAACTTTCACTTCCTATATAGATACATCATTGTAGCATTGTCTGTAACCAAATAGAATCTAGGAGCCACCGCTGATTTAAAAAGGTTTTTGTTTTGCTTTGTTTTTGAACAATGTCTTACATCTTGAGCTCAGTGAACAACGTCAAATAGTGAGCATCTGAATGATTCTATTGGATTCCACATTGACGGTCCAGATAGAAGGGAATTGGGGAGAAGAAGCCATTAAATAAAAGCAAACAAACTGTAGGGGTCTCTAAAATAGTGTCATTGTTGTCCGTTCCTAAACATCCGCACTCACCCATCATGCCTTGCCCTTTACATGAACATAGCACGCCTGTGTGGCCCCATCTCTCCTCTGACCCTCACATACATCTTTTGAGTCAGGCTGGAAGTATCACCCCTATTTGGCTCACTAGCAAGCTAAGGTCTGGAGAAAGTCAGCAGCCTGCTAGGTCTCTTTGGAAGCACACAAACCAGTTCTTCCACTGTGTCCTGTGGTCCAGATCCACAGTTATCTGTCAGCTTCTAGCATTTTATGGTTAGTGCCAGTTTATCATCCTTCTTTTCAATGCATTGTGAAGATCGTCTGGCTCTTGTATTTGGGTTTTTTTTTTTTCCATCATTTTGTATTTGTGCTAAATGAAATGATCATTTTCCTTACTTAGAAGCCCCTCAGATCTCAGGGGAGAAAATATGCGTGCCAAAGAAACTACCATCAATCGCCTTCTCTGGGCGAACTGTGGCAAGGCTTAACACATACAGTCCCATTAATTCTCCCAACAACTCTTCTAGGTAGTCTATTACTTTACTTTCTTCCCCTTTAGTTTGGACAGTTTCATACCCACATGAAACATAGTATTATTATATCTACCCCCATTGCCTTCTCTCATCTTCTTTCCTTTCCTTCTAACCCCTTCTTCTTCACATCTACTGTCCCGGTGACCTATGCCATTAAAGTGAATCACACACACACACACACACACACACACACACACACACACACACACACACAC
>JANHMN010000001.1:158079303-158095054 GCA_030674055.1 Rhabdomys pumilio
CACACACACACACACACACACACACACACACACACACACACACACACCAATCATCAACTGTCAGAAACTCCTTTATAGAGTTCCTTGGGCACTTCCTCTATCCATGATGAAATAAAGGAGGGCCCAGTCTTATGCAGATATCTTTAATCTTACTGTTACTTTTACAAATTAAGGAGGTGAAATGTAAAAGAGCAAATAACTTGCTGGAGCATTAGGGAGTTGGCATTATTTGGAGGCCATGCTGACCCTTAACCATCACGGACACTGTTGTATTTCATTCCACCTTCACTCCTAAAGCATCTTTTCATAAACTTGATGTCCTTGGCTTCACGTAAGAAGTAAATACAAGATTTCAGTCCAATTTTCTAGAGAAACTGAAGCAACCCTAGGCTTAGGATCAAGTGGCTACAGTAATTGCTATGCAGTGAGTGTCTATACATGCACACACCCCCAAAACTTCCTGTGTTAAAATCAAATCCCAGTGTGGTGTTAATAGGTGTTACTAGGAATCTTAGGGAATTGCTGGGTCATGAACATGAAGCACTCATGAGTTGGATCGTGCCGTTCAGAAGGGCCAGATGGGGCCAGTGCTCATCTCCATCACCAAGTGAAGACATAGCAAAAAAAAAAGCATCATCTATGAATCAGGAAGTGGACACTCAGCAGAATACAAATCTGCCAGCACCTAGACTTTGCCCTTCCAGCCGTGAGAACTATGTGCCTGTTGCTTAGAAATACTCAGTTTGTAGTATTTTGTTACAGAACTGCCAGGAACCACAAGACATTAAGAAAACTAATAGTCTGACTCTCGGTTTCAATCTAGTCTCGTGAATATTCTATTAGGTAGATGATGATGTTGATGATGATCACAGGTGATTTATTGATAGATAGATAGATAGATAGATAGATAGATAGATAGATAGATAGATACATAGATACATAGATACATAGATACATAGATAGATACATAGATAGGTACATAGATAGATAGATAGATAGATAGATAGATAGATAGATAGATAGATAAATACATAGATACATAGATACATAGACAGATACATAGATGATGCATACATAGATGATAGATGATACACAGATACATAGATGAATAGATAGATGATAGACAGATAATTGATAGATAGAAGTAAGTGAACAGAAGTAGAAATACAGACAGACAACATATTGGTAAATATGCATTTTCACAGCTTGTTTTAAATCAGTTCAGAAATCAACCATGAATAGTAGGTTGGCTGGGGTATTTTTATATATCGATAGCTAAGGGATAAAAGGCATAAGTCACATTCTACAATAAAAACATATTCTTAGTAGTCTTGTTTGTTTCACAAGTCAAAGCACTCTAATGCCTGACTCCTGGTGTAGCAAGAAGAACAAAACTGTGGGTGAATCCCTACTTCAGCTAATAAAACTATAAAAAGAAAATTAGGCAAAATGATGGAGCAAACAAACAAACAAACAAACAAAAAACCCGAATGAGGCCAGAAGTTAATTGTTACACAAAAATAAACTGAATTTCATTTTTGCAAGGAGAGATAACCCTGCCTTCTGCTTGCCTTTTCCTTCTGACTCTTGGCTCACACACTAAGTTCTTAGCCCTGTTGCCTGGGTGACTTGCAACAGTCTTTCCCCTAATTATCTGATCTACATGTTATCAAACTACTTCATTAGCCATAAACATTTCTCTTTCTCTTTCTCTCTCTCTTTCTCTCTCTCTCTCTCTCTCTCTCTCTCTCTCTCTCTCTCTCTCTCTCCCTGTCTCTCTCTGTCTCTCTCTGTCTCTCTCTGTCTCTGTGTGTGTGTGTGTGTGTGTGTGTGTGTGTGTGTGTCCTCCCTTTGCATGTGTGTGTGAAGTCAGAGGTTGGCTTCCAGTATATTCTTCTATCATTTTACACGTTATGTTAAGACAAGGACTCTCATGGAACCAGAGCTTTCTATTTAGGATAGTTTGGTTGTCCACCAAGGCCCCAGTGATATCTCTGTCTCAGTCTCCTTCTCACCCCCACAAAACCCAGCACTGGAGTTACAGGTGTGTGCACATGTGCAGCTTTTACCTGAATTCAGGATCTTCCATTGCAAGAATGTTACCTACTGAGCCATCACTTTATCCCATCCTTGCAATCTTGTTAATCATTCTACATATAGAGGAAACTTTAAGCTGTATATTCTCTAACTTCTTACCTGGTAGGTCATTCTCCTAGTGGTCTACAAAAGCATCTAAAGTTTCCAGTACTTCTTGAAATCATAAATCCTTGCAAAGTCATTTCTGCAGGTCACTACCATCTCTCTAGCCTCCTCTCATAAACTCTGCTCCCCTGGTCCTCACTACTTTCCGCTAATACAGATTCTACTTTCAAGTCTTCAAAATTTACAAGGAAAAAGACAAAGAAGGAGGGAGGGAGGGAGGGAGAGAGGGGGGAAGGAAGGAAGGGAGGAAGAAGGGAAGGAAGGAGGAAAGGAAGGAAGGAAGGAAGGAAGGAAGGAAGGAAGGAAGGAAGGAAGGAAAAAGAGAGCTTCAAATTTTGTGGGCACACACTACAGCCTACACTGTTCATTAAACATCTCAAACTTGTTCAGTGATGTTTTTAAATTATTGTTTGGGAATTCTACACATGCATATAATGCATTTTCATTAAGTCCATCCCTTTTCCCTTCCCCGCAATCCCTTTCCTATTCCTCTTAGCACATTTCCCTTTCAACTTCATGTGTTCTTTTTGTTGGCTTTGAATCCCCACCGAGTCCACTTAGTACTGCCTGTATGTGTGTGGGTGTGGGAGCATCTACTGAAGAATAGGAAGTCTCTCAGGTGTCATTGCCCAACCCCCCAAAATGACTTTCCTTCCACCAGCAGCCATAGATTGTCAATATCTCCAATAGCTCCTCAGCCAGGGTGGACTTCATGAGCCTTTCTCCAACTCATGTTGAGATTATAGCTTGATTTAATCTTTACATGCAGTCAAAGTGTGTGTGTGTGTGTGTGTGTGTGTGTGTGTGTGTGTGTGTGTGTATGTGGTGTGTGTGTGTGTGTGTGAAAGAGAGACAGAGAAAGACAGACAGAAACAGAAGCAGAGACAGAGAAACAGAGACAGAGATCGACAGAGATGTCCTGTCATACCACAGTGCTGAAGACATCCAATATCTCTGAGTCTGAAAAGTCTTTCATTCTGTCTTCTACAATTAGCTCTGAACTTTGAGGGGACAGTATAGCTACCCAAGTCAGAGCTTTGAAATCTCTTTTTATCTGTATGTCAACCAGCTGTGGATCTCTTGGCTTAACTGCCATTGACTGTAAGAAGCTTCTCTAATGAGGGTTGAAGGATGAGAAACAAGATGGCAGAAGCATACACATTGAAAGAAGTAAAGAGCCCCTAGGGCATTAGTAATGGAAGGACCAACAAACAGTCACGGTAGGAGTAAGAGCGGTATCACGATGTGGAGACAGCCCAGCCTGCAGCATGCAGTGACCTGAGAGCAGCAGGAACATGCTGTGCTGGTCCCATCCTGGCATCTCTGACCATTCCCGCAGCCAAGCCATTGCCTCATGCTGCTTGCTAGCTGTCTAAATATGTTTTCTGCTGTTCAAATGTGATACCACAGACCCGCTGAAGCATAAACAATAGGCAATCATTTAGCTCGTGCTTCTGGAGGCTGGGAAGGTGAAGAGCAATGTGTAGGCGTTTGATGAGGGACTCCATACTGTACTACCATGTGACAGGTGATCGAGGAGAATACAGAGGACAGGAGGGGGGAAACTTGCAGTAAATTCACTAGCACAATGGCTTACACATGCCTACAGTATTCCATTAATGAGAGGAGAGCCCTTTCCAGAAGATTCTGAAAGGGAACATTGAAACCACTGCAGTCCCTATGGTTGCTTTGAAGCCATTTATTTCCCACTCTTAATGCAATGCAAATTTACAGTCTGGTGAGATTTGTCTTCCTACCTAAGTCTCTACATCTTTCTTCTGGAAGTCCCAACAAATCTCTTCTGGAGGACTTTAGAAGCCAAATCTAGCTCTCAGTTCTTTTGTCTCCATCCCAGCCTCATAAAAGATGACCTCAGAATCTAGGCTGACAGTTTATCTGAGGTAATAATATACTCTGTGGTTCCAACAATCCTTTCTCACTCATCTTCCCACTCCGGGATCATAGTCAAGATATTGACACTATCCAGGACATCTTCCCCCATCCCCATCCCTTTATGTTTTAAATTCCCCTATGACATCATCAGTATGTCCAGACATTTTGAGCTCTCCATGCTCTCATGGTGCCTTACTTTCTCATGCATCCCATACCCCATCAACCTATATCTCAAGTGCTCTGTCTTACGTTTGTGTTCAACTTCATAGAGAAAATGAGATGAGACTTCTGGAAACACACTCCCAAAGCTTCTAATCTCTATGTAAAAATCTGTATGTTCATAAACCTCTGTTGCCCAGTGGGGAAATACCCCTATTCTCCATAGGGCTAATTTCTTGACCTGGCTTCTTGATGCTCCTTGTCCCTGATGTTCTTGCTACATTGGTTATTCTATTGGGTCTCTTTACTCTCAGTCTCTCGCTTTCATCCAACACCTTCCTTATAAACTGTCAGTAGGACACACAACTTCACATTTAAGAACATCTTCATGTCTGATTCTTGTTCATCAAGCTCAGCCCTCCTTCATTCTAGTTCCAAGTAGGTTCTTGCAAAAAAAAAAGAAAAAGAAAAAAAAATGACCTAAGATCTATTTCAAACTTTAATTTGTTCATGAATCTGAGGTTCTTGTTCAAATATGATTATGACTCAGTAAGAGACTAAGAAAACTGTCGTCTTTAGGTTTATTTGTGTACTTGCTTGCTAACTTACTTAACACAGGCGAGCTCCAAAATCTACAGTAGCTGAGGATGACCTTGAACTTCTGATGCCCCTGATTCTACCCCTGAAGTGGCATGCACCACCACACCCACACCATGAGATTTGGTGATCAAAGCCAGAACTTGAGCATGCTAAGCAAGCAAGTACTCTACCAACTGAGATACATCCCTGGCTTAAGATCTGGGACAACTTTTAACAAGCTGCCTTGTGAATCCACTGGGAAAAGTCTCTACACAATCCTCTTTAACTCACATTCCCTTCCGTACAGTCTGCTATAATCTGGATTCTTCTATTACCTCCACTTCCGAACCCTAGCAATGATACATAAGCTGTCAAACCTAATGGACACATACCAAACTTTATAACATATGGGGTCATAGCCATATTGCCATTTGTAAAATGTATTCTCTCTCTTAGATTCCCATTCTTATGCTGGAAATCCCAGTTAAGATCTGACAGGGTCATGTCTTAAAGAAGCCTTCTTCTCAACTTGCAAGATGAGTGAATGTCTGTTTTACTTGGCTATTCTCTGAGTGCCTATAAAACAAGAATCTCTCCTCCTCTTTCACCTCCACCTTCTTTCTCTCTTCCTCCTCCTCCTTCTTCTCCTCTTTCTCTTCCTTCTTCTCCTCCTCTTCCTTCTCCTTGTCTTTCTCTTCCTCCTCTTCCTCCCTCCCTTCTCCTCTGTCTTCTCATTCTTGGGACTCCATCCTTTCTATCCTTAAGATGTCATTTAACATAAATTACTCTCCAATATAGTCACACTGAATTTTAGGATTTCAACATACAAATTTGGGATCAGAGCCTACAATTCAGTCTTCAGAGTCTTTAGTCCCCTCTCTCTTCTTAGAAGTACACACATCCTAGGCTCCTGTCCTGCTCCTTTTTCCTCCTTAACCTTTTCCAGATAGTTTCATTTATACTCCTGGCTTTAGTTACCAACTTCATGTCAGTAAAATATTCATAGGAGCTTTTCTGTTTGTATCCAAAGCTCTTCTAGGTGCCCCCACCCTCAAGGATCTCAGGACCCTTCTTTCTTCCTCTCCATGACACATCAGTCACACTAGACAGAGGCTGAATATACTGCCACAGCCCACCCCTGCTTTCCCTGCAATCGAGTCTCCACGATGCCTGAGACCACTCTGACTTTAGATCTTGGGACTTCTAATCAGGGAAGCAAGGCTATTAAGGATTTAGACTTTGAGCTTAAAGGCATGTGCCACCTCTGCCAGGCAAAAGGATGAAACTCGTGTGACTGTAGCCCTGATGCTACACATGGGAAGCTGATGACAAGGAATAGATCACATCATTAAGAAGTGATGAGGGAGCAAGGCAGTGGTGGCTCATGTCTTTAATCCCAGCACTTGGGAGGCAGAGGCAGGCAGATTTCTGAGTTTGAGACCAGCCTAGTCTACAGAACAGAGTGACTTCCAGGACATCCAGGGCTACACAAGAGGAACCCTTTCTCAAACAAACAAACAAACAAACAAACAAACAAACAAGAATTTCATCCTTTTATTATGAAAAGAACATAAAATACTTTATATACAACTCCAAGGTGAGCTACACAGTGCACATTCCACCATTCCTACCGTCAGTTGACATAGTGCTCGCTCGCTCATCCTTTGGTCTCTCCCTGGAGGAGATCTCTCCTCCTGTGTCTTTCTAGCAAACTTTCTCATCTTTCAAAGACCAACTCCTAAGGGGAACGAATGGTTCTACATTTTTCAAAGTTGCACAACTTGGTGAATTTGAAATAGGGAAGTTATATTATTCTAAAACATGCCTCAAATAAATTCTATTTTAAAGGTGCGGGTCTTCAGAATAAATTCTTTTGGGTTAGTATTCACTCTTACCTCCACTGCCTGTAACAGCTCTGTCTGTTCCACTTCTTGTGCTATTGGTTGTCTCTGTTCTTCAAATTTTACTCTTTTTTTTTTTTGAGGGTATGAACTTTGTATTAGATCTTTGCATCTTCTGCTCCCAGCCAAATTAAACGAATGAGTGAGTGGTAAAGAATTCTGCAGAAGAAAACATGCATTGGTGCCTAACAACGTTTGCTTTGTAAGCACAAAGGCCAGAGCCTTATCTACAACAAATATCAACGTTAAAAAAAAAGCCAGGCTTGAACAAGCATGCTTGTAAACTTGAGGCCAGAATTGCGGAAAAGAGAGAGAAATCCTGGGATCTCTCTGCTCTATATCAGTCAGCCCTGCCCAAACAGCAAGCTTGCAGTAGGAGAGTTTATCTCAAAGAAATAAGGCAGAGAGAAACACAGAAGACACCCAAGGTCCTTCCCTAGTGTTCATGGGCACATAAAATGGATGTGTCTACACACACAGAGAAAGAGAGAGAGAGAGAGAGAGAGAGAGAGAGAGAGAGAGAGAGAGAGAGAAAAGAAAGAGAGAGAGGCAGAGAAAGAATGGAGGGAGGGAGGAGGGAAAGAGGGACAAAGGAAGGAAGGAGAGATAGAGGAAGGAAAGAAGAACAGAAAGGAAGATTGACTAATTCCTTAACCACTAATGACTCTTTTACCTAGAGACAAATTGCAGTAAAGCATCTAGCCAGCCCATCAAGCTATACACCAGATCCTGATGCTGGCTAGAAATCTAATATATGTCCTTTTTAAAGAATCTCTCTGGTGCTTACAGCCTTCTAGAAACATTTTTAAACTGTCTTTAGGAATTATATTTTATATTCCATAAAATTATGTCCCCAGTGTCATGTAAAATCCCTAAAGAACATGTGTCTGAATCTTTTTCATGCCCCTTATTTTAAATTGATGTTTCCCAAGCTGTCACCTTCGTTTTCTGGCTTTGTTCTTTAGACCAGGAAGACCAATTTTCTTTGGTTTATATTTTCCCTTCTTTGAAAATTCTATATACTTGCAGAGTGTTTTGTAGACTTTAACCTGAAAACGTTTCTTTTTCTCTATTTTATGTGTGTGGGTGAGTTTGAATGATGTAGTGGGCATGTACATTTGTCTTTCTTCTTACTGTAAGAAGTGCTGGGGTTACAGGCAGATGCACAGTGCCATGTCTGGCATTACATCTGTCTGAACTCAGACTCTCATGGGTGCAGCAGGTGCTCTAACCATTCAGCCATCTCCCAGTCCAAGTATTTTCTTAACACAAGCACACAAGCACTGTAATAACTCCAAAATAAAATGTTTCCTAACACCATTTAGTACCCAATTGGTTCATTTTCCTCACTTTTCTCAAAAAAAAAGTTATCTTGAGTAATGGCCAACATTTCAGACATTATATTTCATTATTCTGATGCTGTTTTCCATCAGAAGCTTCCTGTCTTTCTCTGTGTTCTCACTTGTTTGAGAAACTGGATTTTTTTGTTCTGTAAGATTCTTGAAAGTCTGTGTCTGTGTCTTCAGTGTTGTCTAACCGGTTCCCTTGCCCTTGAATTTCCCATAAACACATGGATTTGATCTAGATAATGTTAAAAACGAGGTCTAGGTCTGTCTGGTAGCTCAGGCTCGTAATCCAAGCTACTGGAGAAATCGAGGCAGAAAGATCACAAGTTCAGGACCTGCTTGGGCTACTGAGCTGGATCAGTTGGACAGCTTGGCAAGAACATGCTTCAAAACAGGAATTTGAAGGAAAAAGGGTTGGAGTGTGGCTCAAGGGTAGAATGCATCAGGCTCTAGGTATCCATCATCATTGAAACAGAAAGAGGTAGGAATGTTGAGAGAACCTACCCTTGAGGCATTTGTATGCCTGTCTCAGTTTCATGAATGCTAGAAGCAGACACAAGATTCCCTAGTCCCCAAAGAAGGAAAGCTATTTAACCCACAGCATGTGTGCTGTACCCTCAGTTACAACTGCTAGAGGGTGACAGACAAAGAGAAACATATAAGAACGTGATTCAAATGAGTAGTAAGAATTAAGATTTGGAGCTAGTCAGTGAAACCTCTCATCCTTGTGCTGGCCATCAACTCAACTTAAGCTAGAGTCATTTTGGAAGAAGGAACCAGAACTGAGAAAAATGTTCCCACTAGATTAGTCTATGGGTAAGCCTGTGGTATATTTGATTGATTGATTGATTGATTGATTGATTGATTGATTGATATGGGAGCATTCAACCTATTGAGGGTAGGGATAGCTCTGATCAGGTGGTCCTGAGGTATATACAAAAGCAGGTTGAGCAAGCCACTGGGAGCAAGGCAATAAGCAGCACTACTCTTTGACCTTTGCCTCTTCAATACTTTCAACAATCCCAGATCTTAGGTACTAATGCCTGAGTTCTCTATGTCTAAGATGAGAAAGAAAAAAAAGAACTTAACTAAAATCAAGGATGTAACCGAGCCAGAATTATGCTCTAGGTGCCAGTGGCATGTGGGCACCTACTGTGCTATAGGGACATGCAAGAGTGTCGAGTGCATACTCTATTTGTCTCTTGTTACTGCCACAAAATGCCCAGCAAAAGCAACTTAAAGGAGGGTTGGTTTTGACTCATGCTTTAAGGGTACAGGCCGAGATACGAGGTGAGTCATTGTACTAAAGGGCATGGCAGCTTCTTCGCATCCACACTCAGGAAGCAGAGAGCAATGGATAGCAGGAGTCAGATTGACTTCTTTTTATTCAGCCAGAGACCCCAGCCCACGGAGGTGCTGCCCACAGTCAAGGTGAATATTTACATCCCAATGAGGGTGATATAGATACTGCCTCACAGGCATGCCCAGAGGTTAATCTAATCTTGATAATCCCTCATAGGTTTTCCAGGTAGATGATTCTAGATACTGTCAAGGTGGCAATCAACATTAAGCATTACAGTGATGTCTATGAGAATGAATGTATTTCCTCCTTTTCTTGGACAATGACTGTTGCACTTAAGAGATATGACAGCCCGAGCAAAAGATGTTATCTGCTTCTCTCCCTTAATGGTTAGATCTGGAATGACTGTAACCTATTGCAATAACTTTTTAATTGTCTTGTCACAAATAAGGAAGTTCAAGTCAAAAATGACATGACCCAAAGTGGCATGCCCAAGTTGTGTTAATTAGTTACTTGGTGTTGGTAAGGAGACTAGAATGTACCTGGCAAGTCCATCACGAGCATGCAGACCTGGGACAGACTTTGATGCTAACAATGAAGATATGGCTTTTCTGTTTCCCTTAAAAATAAAGTATTCCAATTTAACTGAGAAGCACATCTGGACTTCAGAGAAAGGAAGATACCTGCAGTGCAAATGTCCCCACCTCCAGCTTGACCTCTCCTGAAGGTATTCAGTGTGTGAAAGCAAGAACCATGGCCCCAGTTCGTGCAGGGGTCACTTCCTGGTGAACCTGACTTCCTGGTCTGAAGGAAAAGTAAGAAATAAACACTCAAGGAGCATCCTTTAGTCACCATGATCCACCCCTGAGTGCTCACAGTGAGAGCCAGATGCCTCCCCTCCTCAGGGTATTCAAATATAAAACACGTGGACTTTATGTTCTCAGGCTGGTCAAAAGCGTCACAGGGCAGAGGCCATTTTGGAAGACTATATAAAGCTGAAGCTCTTAGTTGCCTTTGCATTTGGGCTGCCTGCCAGTTTCTTTTCTATCTGCCCCTCCTCCTCTACTACTCAGAGGCACTTTTTGCACACAAGGCAGATTTTATTTCCCAACAGAACACGCATTAAATATATATTGCCTGCCCTGTTCCTTTAGTCACTGAACACGTGTTTTCTATGCACTGAACATGTGGGTTCCTGTGTTGGGTGGAGGACATCTTAATAATAAGCAAAAAGATGGCACCTGTCTTTGGGAAAAGAAAGAAATATGGGACTCAAATGAACAAAAAAGGATCAAAGGGTGAACAGTATTGAGTCCTGTGAAAGAAGGAACAGGCAGGGTTAAGTGGCTTAATAGCTCAACTCTAGTATACATTGAGGTGTAAGAACAGGCCAGTTTGAAATGTATCCCAAGACCAAAGAGAATAGTGATAGAAAATGCTGTGTGGGAATCAGTAATCTAGGCTGCCATCAAATGAGAAGCAACCACAAAAATTAAGAAATGGGGAATATTAAGTGAGGGACAAGTGCTGGGCATGTATACCCCATCAGATTATATCATGGAAAGCTGTTGTGAGCTGGTTGCTTTTTCACTAATATGTCAGAATACCTGAATAAAGCATGTTAAGAAAGGAAGAGTTTACTCTGGCTTACAGGGTGAGAGGCTCGTTGGATCATGATAGGGCAGTCATGGCAGTGGACATAGGAAGGCACGGTGGTGGGTGCAGAAAGCCAGATGATTACATTGCATTCGCAGAAAGGATGCACACAACATACACAAAGTAGGGCCAGGCTAAAAAGACCCGAGGCCAATCCCCAGTGACCCACTTCCTCCAAAAGGATCCACATCTAGAAGGTTTCATGACCTTTCCAAATGACTCTACCTGGGGCGGGTAGTGGGAGGGCAGGTATTTAAACACATGAGCTTATGGGAGAACATTTGACATTGAAACCTTTGAAGCTATCATCCAATTATTACCCAGGTGCCAAGCCCTGGGCTGGGTATCCAAGGGTAAGTTTTAAAGGGGGAAGTCTTTTGAGTACCACGTGGCATTGGGTCACCTCTCTAGCTTCACCAAGCCTTTTCAAATCAATATCTACTCTCAGGAGGTTGCATTAAATAGGGAGACGGGCAGAAATAAACAAGGATGCTGGTTCCATGTGAAATCCAGCAGCAGCAGCAGCGTGTAATTTCATCTCATCGCTCACTGTAGGAAAATAATAACAAAACTGCTCCTTATAAAGTCGCGATTTGCAATACTAGGAGAGCATGTAACCTGAAATATTAAAATGCAATTACTAAATAACAAACTTCATTCGGCCACAGACACTAATTGATGCCAGTACTCCAAAGCATACAACATGATTAAATTGGCCATGGCTGGCCTACATGGTATTTTCAAATGTTCTCACGGGGAATTTTGTAAAGACACACCAGGCAGTTATCGAAAGGGACATTTGGTGATTAGTCTGTCTGGGATGAACTTCCCCCACCTCTCTCCTGCAAATATCACCTGACATGTTTGGGGAGGCTCTGTATCTGCCCACTGCTTTCCCTACTGTATTCATTAGAATCTAAGTATCACCTCAATCCTTCCTGAATCTCTTTCCTGGCCATAGTGAGTGTCTCTAAGCCTCTGAGCTAAGCAAAGTCTTCTAGTTCTTGACTGTCCTTGCTCCAGCTATCTCTAGGAATTGGGGCAACCAGATCTAAAAGAAAGGCATCTGACTGAGCTCTAACCACTGTTGAAAGCACACTTCATTCCTCATGAAGGGTGCTGGGATAAGATATGGTCCCAGGATCGAATAGTGAGAGGTGCAATTCTCCCATCATGGAAAATCCCGAGCTGGAGAGAGAAGTGAAGACAACGAATATGGTTCCCTGGAGTAGCACTGGTTGCTCTAAGTCTATGGCTTCTGGATGGATGAGTCTTATAGTTCAGGCATTCTTCTACCAACTAACACTCCTGTTTAATATAAGTTGCAGATAAACTCTATCCCTGGAAACTCATGGAGTCTGATGCAAAGCGAAAACCATCATTGTCAGTGATGAACCCACTCACCATGCTACGCTCTTTTCCACTCATGTAGCTATGAAACACAGACCACACACTGTTTTAGGAGATAAAAAGGTGTCTCTTGTGAGGTTAAGAAGAGTATCACTTGATCACAGTCATCAAAAAGCTGTGGAAGTCTGTCAGGTATTCTGAGTAGAGGGAAAAAATACTACTAAAACTTAGAGATATGAGTTGGGAAGATAGTTTACTCAGTAAAGAGCTGGCTGTGCAAGCAACAGGGCCTGTGTTTGACTTCCTAGTGCCCATGGTTACATAAATAAAATAGGGCCACGTGCCTGAAATCACAGAGCTAAAGATGCAGAGCCAGAAAGATGCCTGGGGCTTACTGGTCAGCTAGTTGAGCCAAATTAATGGGCTCCAGGGTCAGTGAAAGATTCCATCTCAAAAGTAAGGTTGAGAGAAATTGAAGAAGACACCAAACATTAACTTCTGGTCATTTCTCCCCCTGCCTCACCCCCCATGCACACATTAACTAGAGGCATAAAGTCTATGAGCCTTGTTATTTTATAAACTATGTTTTGTTCATGGGGTAAAGAAGGCAGAATGTTGTTTTAAACTGATATGAAAACTTACATTATGATAAACATTAGAAGTAACTGGGCCCTTTGATTTTTACAAGCTATTTTTGTTTGTGTTTGTTTGTTTGTGATACAGAGTTGCTCTTTGTAGCCCTGGCTGTCCTGGAACTCACTTGGTAGACCAAACTGCCTTGGAACTCAGATATCTGCCTGCCTCTGCCTCCCAAGTGCTGGGATTAATGGGCCACCACTGCCTGGCTGCAAGTCATTTTGTATGGAACCTGCATAACCAATTTGATTCAGTTCACATAAGAAAGGATTTGTGCCAAGGTACTGTCTTCTTTATCTAAGAGGTAAAAATATGACTGAGACCCACCAAATCCCAGGAGATTCCAAAAAAGACAATACTATAAAGTGTGTCCACAGGGCTGTAGATAAGCCTCAGCTTCGGCAGTATTATTCACCTAGCATGGACAAGGCCTCCATTCAATATCTAGAACTTCAAAAACAAGTTAAAAATAAAACAGCAAAATAATATGAGCACCAAGAGCCAGCTACCTGGGGGCATTAGTCACGATGTCATGGAGAAGACAGGTCTTAAAGTAAAACTTGAAATTCTTATCTTTATAGAATTTCCCCCAAGCAAAGGTGGATTAGAACACAAATCTTCCAAGTATGGTCTAGTGGCCTAGGAAGGTGGCTCCATGGTATGTATAGAGTGTTTGCCAAGCAAGAATAAAAGCTCAAGTTTTTATTCCTGGAATCTACGTAAAAAGTTGGGCACAATAGTGTAAGGGTCCACGACTTGCAGAAGAATGATATCCCAGACTCAAACAGTATGTAAACACAAAGAGTGTTTCATTCTGAAGAAGACCAGCATGCTGGGGGCTCCCATTACCAGAATAGAGAGACACCCAAGTGAGCTTGCAGGCCTGATTTAAAGCACATTAGGGAATTCCGGGGTAGGTGACCTCTATGCTAATCTTTGGGTCCATCTTTGTAGACATTCCATTACCAGGATATGGGGGCTGGAAACTTTCTGGGAGAAGTCTAGAAACTACTGCTGAACCATTGTCCTTGCTTCAGGCCAGGTAGTGGGGCAGCTTCTGAGACCTGGACTTGCCAGGAATTGCCCAGTTCTTGCAAACAGAGGTTTAGGCCTAGTCTTCTTAACTGCCAATTTGAAGCCTGTCATGGAAGCAGCCTAGCCTTCTCAATAGTATATGCTTATTTATTACCCAGCACTGGGGAGGCAGACACAGAAAGATCTTGGGGGCTTTCTGGCTGTGGGGAAACCCTATTAATTAAGATTGCACTCTACCAGGTCCGGATAGCTCCTCTAAGCTTAGCTCAAAATAAAGGAGTCCCAATACCAGCAGGGCTTCCCCTTCTCTGACCATGTCTGGGGAGCCCAACGCCCACCCCAGCCTCCAGCCCCCAGCCCCCAGCCCCCAGCCCCCAGCCCCCAGCCCCCAGCCCCCAGCCCCCAGCCCCCAGCCCCTCTACCTGGGGAAGGTCAAGTAGTCCTTGGCAAACCAACAAGTTCAACTTCCTCTTTCCCTAGAAGAACCCTCCCATCAAGTACCTGGGATTCCTGGAATGGTTTTCCACACAAATATGGGGCATTCAAAATACAATAAACATTAGCCAGTGATTTTACAATCACCCTGAACTCTCTAAGGCTCATATACAGATCCTCATATATAGGCTATATATAAGGATCATATATAGATCCTGAATAAAGTGTACACACACAAGCTAAGATCATCTAAGAGTGGTTTCATTAAAATCCTTGGAGAAGGCCTCCCTCCCAATGCAGGCACTCATTACCAACTGGACCACAGACCCCACCCCTTCCGGATTCTGATTCATCCTCCTGGAGCCTGGTGTGCAGCAGTGCCTAAACACCCTTAAGGGAAAATAGTTGACACACATACTTCCCTGGCCAGAGAATCTACCCAATCAGTGAGTTCCAGGTTTTAGTGTCTCAAAAAACAAGGTGGAGCATGGCAGTGAAAGACACTGATTTCTGTCATCCACATGCACATGCATGCAAGTGCACTTGTATACATGTGTGGATGCACACACACATACACACAAACACCCACACACATACACACACACAGACATACATGTGATCTGGGGACCCAAATGTGTCCCTGAGACCCTCTTAAGGGAATTATGTATAAGGTAAGAAAGCTTTTTATGTAAGTACTAAGTTGTTGTGCTTTTTTTCCCTTCTCATTCTTTTATAAGGATGCAGTGAGGCTTCCTTCAGTGCATTTGGAAAAGCTATGTAACTCAGGGAGCCAGTTTTTTAAGTGACCATTGCATAATGTGACCTAATTATGCATTGGTAAAAGAATCATTCAAATTGCAAAAGACACTGGTGAATTCTGATGTGACAAAAGAGGAATCTATTGACATGATAGAGCACACCTTTAATCCCAGTACTTGAAAGGAAAAGCAGGCAGAAGTCTATGAGCTCAAGGCCAGTCAGTTCTACATAGTGAGTTCCGGCTAGCCAAGGATCCACAGTGACCCTTGTCTCAAAAACAAAACAAAAATAAGAATCAAATTCCTTATAATGATAACTTTTAAGAAATTACTGAATTCCAGAAGGTGCGAGAACACAGGAGGAACTGGAGGGAGCTGAAGGGGGTGGGAAAGACAGAAATACAAGGTACTCAAGCATGAAATCCACAAACCTAAATGTTCGTTTATTTGGTTGGTTGGTTGGTTGGTTGGTTGGTTGGTTGGTTGGTTGGTTGGTTGGTT
>JANHMN010000001.1:158095064-158150916 GCA_030674055.1 Rhabdomys pumilio
GTTGGTTGGTTGGTTGGTTGGTTGGTTGGTTGGTTGGTTGGTTGGTTTTTGAGGCAGGGTTTCTCTGTGTAACAGTTCTGATTATCCTAGAACTCGTTATGTAGACCAGGTTGGCCTCAAAGTCAGAGATTCATCTGCCTCTGCCTCCCAAGTTCTGGGATTAAAGACGTACATCACCATGCGTGGCTAAATAATACATTTTAAAAAAAATGAAAAAGAAAGAAAGAAACTTCTACTTGCCAAGTCATGGAATCAGGCCAAAGAAAATGTTCTACCATTAGCTCAAACAGCTGCTAGGATCCATCTATCAGTTAAAAAAAGATTACGTTTTCTATAGATGCTTCAAACAAAGCAACATTATTCCAGCAGATTGAGAAGCTAACTTAACTTGATTCTATTAAGGCAGGTGTCAAAGAGATTTATAAAATGTAAAGCAATATTTATCTTCTCACTAAATTTATTCTGAAAACTGGAATTATTCTTTACAAAAGAATGCATGAGCAGGTGTTGAGACTGGTACTCCTGCTCTGGCCCACGGTTCAGGGTTTAGCAAGAGAGAGTGTAGGGGGAAGAAGGGGAAGAGACTCGAGGAATAGAGACAAGCCAGAGGATCTGTAGTCAAGTCTCAAGTCTCTCTTATTGTCTCTCTTTTATTGTCTATCTCATTGAAGGGCTCCTCTCTTATTTTTCTCTCTTATTTTCTCTCTCTTATTTGTCCTTCTTATTTGTCCTCCTTTGAAGGGAAGTCTGGGGTATTTATAGGCTTTTGCCACATGCCTTGTAGGCGTGTGGATACCACATGCCTTGCAGGTGTGGATATGACGTAAGCCTTACAGGCATGTATGGCATGGATAGCACGTGTACCACATGTCTTGCAGGCATGGATACCACGTGCTCCTTGTTGATGGGTGCACTAAACAGCAAAACAAGCTATGTGGGATAAACAAGATATTTATCAGAGTGTGCTTCAGCTGTTGTAGGCTATTGAAAAGCAAATCTCTCATCAGGGTATATGTCCAGATGGCTGCAAAGTTGATAGCTGCTTTCTAGCCACTTTCTGCTAAAAGTCGGCTCCCAACAAGCAGGTGCTCCCCAACAAGCTGTGCTCCCAAAACACATCTGTAAATGGCACCATGGGAACAGGACCTTATTTTAAGATAGATTTTATATATGAGCAAATTAAGTTTAGTCACTCTTAATCCCGGATGAGCGATGTCTCTATTGAAACCAATTTAGACACTGAGTTGGCTGGAAGAGGACTCAAGGATGGCGTCTCCCCTAAAGAATTGAGCTCTCCACCAATTCTTCCATCTTTAGTGTGAAACATCCAACAGGACTATAAGCCAATGAATGTATGCTGCTTCCGTCATTCAGTTTGTTCTTTATTAAATTTAATTACACATTAATAAATATTGCGTGTGCATGGTGGGGGTGGGGGGAACATGTGCATGCAACATAGAGAGTATACATAGGTTATAGGACAACCTGCTGCAATCTGTTCTTTCCATCTACCATGCGGGTCCCAAGGACCAAATTCAGTTTATCAGACTTAGCAGGAAACACTTTTAACCACTGAACCATCATGCCAACCTGGTTTGTGATGTTTTTGAAATGACTGTAATAAACCTCGAAACCAGTTTACTGTTTTTAATGAACCCCTTGAATATTTTAAATTTGATATGAGGAAAATACAAATTATATTAAAGAAAAGCTCTTTGGGATTTTGATGGTTTTTTAAGTACAGAAAGAGAGCTGAGACTAAAACTTTGAGGAAGACAGGATTAGTGGGCCCCTTCCTGTGCATAAACCAAGCCAGTGGATGCCAAAGACAGTCCCTTGCATCTAGCACTAGGGGACTTTGTCATACTCATCTAATTGGAACCTCCAGAGTTCTGTCCCAGGAAACTACTTTTTTTTTTTTTTTAAACAAGCTTGCCAGCCAGTCCTTCTATTAATTAAGGACTAGAGATGGAAAACCCAAAACAGCCATTGCATTCATCTCTTTGGGAACTGGGAACGCAGGAATGGAGATGTGCTTGGGTTAACTCTAGCGCTAACAGAGATGACGCCTGAGGTCCGCTCTTGTAAGAGCTCACAAACCCCTATGAGAGCAGAGGCCTGCGGCTCTTCACTCCAAGTCACTGTCACTAAAGATTCGGCCTTCACCAGTGGGCTTCCCTCTGACCTTCCTCTGAATAGCTCTGAACTCCTCCAGACTCCTTCATGCAAATGGCTTTGGCTCATGGTTGCCTCAAATTCACCTCCAGGCAACTTTGCAGTTTCTGCTTGATTGCCAACTGGCAGATTCTTTTGTCTTTCCTAATTGCACTTCCAGAGATAGAAAACCTGATTGGTTTAGTCTGTCTCCTAGAGCCAGGCTGTGCTCAAATTTGTCGGACAGCCCATGCTTCTGCTGCTCTGAAATCAAATTCACCTGTCTGCCTTAATAATCTGAGTACGGGGGCCTAGATAAGCAAGGTATAAGATGAGAGTGGCCTGCAGCAGGCACTGTGGGCAGGGCACTGTTCCCTTGGAAGGGCCTGTGGCAGAAGAACTGTTATGATTATTATATCATCGCAATGGTTTTTGCTTTGCTCTCATAGTACAGAATATAAAATAAAGAAGAACCCATCTTTTATTGTGTCCTGTTGTTATCAGTTCAGTTGTCTTTTGATGTCAATACTGATGGATGGGCTAACAGTTCAAGTGTTGATAGGATACCAAGAGTATAGAAATATAGGCTTTGCGATTCTCTCTGTTTCTTTCATTTATTCGGTATTCATTGAAAAGTAATTCCAGTTAGCCTAGTTATTCTTTTTCTCCTCCCTCGTCTTCATGGCATCTCACTTGACCCTCTCTTTCCTCCCTTCCTCCCTGCCCCCACCTGCTTTGCAGTTTAAAACAAAAGAAAAATAAAGTATGCTCAAAGGAAAATAAAGCATGCTCGCTGTGCGTTCTACTTCACCGGCTTCACACGGAGGCGTGCTTCGGTTCTAGGACAGTTTTACGAACTGTCTTTGTCCTTTGATTGTTTTGTTTAAAGGAGGGAAAGCATGCAAATATTAAACTATTTATTGTAAATGTAACAACCAATGCATACTTCAAGTTTTGGAGCTTGTCACTTTAGAGCTTGCTGCAAGTGCTGAGACAGAGCAGAGACCCTGCCTTTGTGTATCAGTACCCACGGATTTCAGCATGTGTGACGGTTTAGTTTTGTGTTTGGGTAAATTATTTGTGTGTGTGTGTCATTGTATAATTTCTTCTGTGTTTGTGTGTGTGTGTTTGTAGTTTTCTTGGTATGTGTGTGTGTGTTTCAATGGAACAAGATCACATTGTTTTCTTATGCCGCGCTGTATATTTTTCATTTGCTGCTTAGAATTGAAAGAAGGCAGTTTCTTATTTTGACTAAATTGTTGGACTGTTCAAAAAAAAAAAAAAAAAAAAGGAAGGGGAAAAAAAAAAAGCAGAAACATCTCCAAGATTTTGTTGAATCCAATTAGTTCTGTGCAACTTGTAGGACATCTGATTCTTATTACAAGCTTTTGTGTTTTCTCCAGCAAATCAGTTGAAGCTAAGTAACTGTGGCATTTGACCTACATAGTGAAGGTGTAGATTTGAATTTGCATGTTTTATTGTTCTCTGTCCTCTACACATCGGATGCTCCTCTCCGGACACTTAAAAATTATAATGGCATCTACCATCTCCATAGGATCTTGTCTAAGGAGTCCTGCCAACTCAAGTTCATTTTATTCAACCTGTGTCCCCAACTCAACTGATTCATTTGTTTGTAAAAGAAAATAGTGGCTCCCAAACTCAAAAGTTGAGAAATGAAAAAACTTCAGGACAAGTTTGATCAAGATCTTAGCTCTGCTTTTCTGCCATTGTCCAAGCTCTGCCTTCTTCATAGCTTTGTCTACTGAAAGCAAAGTGGCCAGTCCTTGGTCCTGCTGTTGCATTGCTTTGATTTAGAGGTGGAGTCTCAGTATGTAGCTCAGGCTACCTTTCTTCTCCCAGTCCTCCTGCCTCAGTCTCCAGCATGGTGGGATTATAAGCAAGTACAAGCACATCTGGCATATCCTCAGCTCTTGCATCCTATTGTCCAAAGAAGAGAGAATTTATGATGTAAGCTAGAGAAGAGCCTAGCTATATGGCCAAGGTATTTGTAAATATATTTTGAGTCTGCGACTTATTTCTGCAAGCATGGGGCTAAGGAAGAACCGGGACCTAAATTCTACACTATGGTCTTAAAAGCACTGAACAAAAAGTCATTGTTTCTCCTTAGACGGACCAACTCTAATCATGTGACTACTTCTGACCTCATCCCAGGAGCCAGAAAACTAGTGTTCAGTTGGCTTCATTCTAGGTAAATTAAAAGTGAATTTTTCTCATGGTAGCGAAGTGGATACAGGAATCTTGGTATTCACATCCCTATGTCATTTAGAAGAGACAGGGTACCTCTAACTTTTTGAACACCAAACACAAGAGCTGATTTTTACTGACAGCCACTCATGCACCCTCCTCCCATCACTGCAAGGAGGGCTGAATGATTCTGGGGTCTAGCCTTCCAGGTCCCCATGAAGAAAGCTGCTTCCAGAGACCAGCATCACGGTCACCAAACACAATTATATGAGAGTAGATAACCAGAGCCCAAATCTATACAGAATGCCCTCCACGTCCTCACTTAATTAACCAAACTCACTACATACAGGCCGATACTGTCTTCTTTCTACACTTTGCCCTTTGGCAGCTATAGATCTCCCAGACAGAAACTTCCTTGAAGCACTCAGCCTCAGTATACAGATTATTTATCTATTAAACTTACGACTTTAAGTTAACTGTAAGGGAACCTGTTAAGGGAAAGTCGGTGTTGATTCATTACCTCTTTTTTTTTTTAAACTATAAAGCCTAGGAAACTTTTTGCAAATCATGATGGTCTAAGACACGGTTCCCCACATGTCCTATTACCTTAATTTTTGTTAATTTTTGTTTTTTAGTGCTGGTTTTCAAATATTTCATTTCTACCTATGCCCAGCTCAATTTTGAACACTTTATTTATGGACTAAAATGTGAACCCCAGTAAGTATATCATAACACCTCCAAAACATTCCCAATCAGGCAGCACTCCAGCAGCCATGTTTTAGAGTCAGGCTATTGAGAATTCTCCAAGAACAATTGTGGATTGCTTCCTTGAGCATTCCCTGGGTGCATAGGAAAGAGTCCTGGCCAGCAGGCTGGAAAGTGCCAAAAAAAAAAAAAAAAAAAAAAAAGCAAACTGGCAGTCTTCAGCATTATTGACATTGATATGGGACAGCTGTGATCAGAAAAGACCCAGCTAAATCCCTCAGCACCGATACAACCATATAAGGTACCCCTGCCCCTGTTTTTAGTGTCTCTTCTGTTTCCTAGGTACTGAAGCGGGTTGCCAGGAGCACTAGGGGAAAAAAAGCATTCTCTCTCTCAGAAGCCATGTAAAATATTTTCAAGAATATGCAAAGGTTTTAGAAACTCTTTCCATACTCCCAGATCTTCCTAATTATACAAAATATCTAAACACTTGGGAAAACAGTGAAACTTCTGATGACCTTAAGCTTCTATTCCCCAAGTGGGCTTAGGGGTTGGACTTTCTCAGAGCCTCTCAGCACTTCACTGGAAAGGTCTCTGCCAGACACCGGTTAGCTGGCATGCTTCTCATGGGGTTCAAGAAAACACAATTACACCACTACTACTAAAATAAAATATTTTATTTTAGCAGTTTGTTCACTGCTAAAAGACAAACACAAGTATCCAGAATGAGTGCGTATTATAGGTGGTGGAAGATTGACAGAATGCAACACCCAACCAGCTGCTGGTCAAAAGAGACTCCGTCCAGCCATTCCCACTGCCAGGCCAGTGTCATCTCCCTCCCCACTCAGCACCCATCATGTTCTCTCATTTCCCAAAGCAATCCTGCATAATATCTTTTCATGTTTGTTTTGAAAGCTAGAAATATTTTCTGTATGCTATGTTTCCCACATGGCATGCACGCCGTGTGGTGTGCAATTTGAAGCTTTTCAGCTAATCCTTCCAAATGCACAGGTGGGTAAGATGCTGGAAAACTGCACCCCAAGAGGATGTGTGTTTAAGCAGTTCAAGATTTCTGAACGTGGAGATTATGTCATTATTCAAATTTCCATTTCGGGAGAGATGATTAAATCATTCCATCCCGATGATTGTTGTGTAGCTAAATAAACTTCCCAAGTGTCCTTGGAATTTGCCTAAATTGGTTGTGAAAGGCAGATCTAGTTTCTATTTGTAAAGAGTTTCTTGAAGTTTCTTTCAATCTCACAAAACAATCCGAAACGTGGAAAATTAGGAGCAGAAAGCTCTAAAGGTCTTTAGGCTTTGAGACAGCATCAAGGAAGCCATCGATATGTGCCTATTATAAGATGAAGAATGATGGAAAGGAACATGGGACCCAGGCAGTAGGAGATGGAGATAACAGGTTAGCTGTATGTGTGGAGGGGGGGTGTGCAGCAGTGGCTGCACTGTGTCCCTTTTCTCAGACTAGCCCCTCACAAAGCCCTTGCTCACCTCCTCATCCTCAAGAGTTTATTGAAAGGAGATGTTGATGGGAGATTTTCTCTCCCAGTACCTCCTGTGTCATCAAGCAACAGGAATCAACAAGCAACAGGAAAGGGATCCCATATAAATGGACACCACATTGTCGCAAGAGATTTTGTGTCACCACATCACCAACCTGCCGCCGATGCTGGTGGCATGCTAGCTTTGAGAGATGTTTAATAACACAGACTTCTAAAACAGAAAAAGAACTCAAGAGCCAGTGACACAAATTCCCCAAAGGGGAAAACGAAACCACCAGAAGTCATAGAATCCCTCGATGGTCCCCATAAGATGACGTAACCTATCCTCAGATCTCCCACTTGGATATTTAAACTTAATGTCTCAGACAGGAGGGTCACAGAAGACAGAGATGTTGATGCAATGAATGTGATCTCTCTCTCTCTCTCAATCCCCCCTCCCTCCCTCCTTTCTCTCTCTCTCTTGCTCCTTCAATCTCTCTCTCCCTCTCCTTACCCCTCCCTCCTCCCCCCTCCCCCTCCCCCTCCCCTCCCTCCTCCTGTTGATCACTTACTCTCATTCTCCTTTGCTAGAGAGACCAAGGGAAGCAGACTCCAGTTTTCCTAGAGCAGACCAGTCTTAACAATGATTTACTCTCATGGATGAAAATCCCATTTTCTTCTGTCAGGGACTGCTCAGTCAGAAGGCCATGTGGCCCCAATTTGAAAGAAATGGGAAAAAGAAACCAGCCGCATCCACTGAGAGCCTGAGGAACAGGCTGTCCAAGAACACAGAGGGACCAGCATGTACTATGCTCCTAAATTTTGTAAGGATTTAGAAGAGCAGAAGAAAATAGCGAAATAATAATTTGGTGCTTAGAGACTGTGACTCAAAAAAAGATACAATATTGAATTATAGCTATATGTGATGGTTGCCAAAACTAAGTTTCTTATTTATTTATTTTTATTTTTTTAATTTGGCCTTTAAGCCATTTAACAGAAAGATTCCTTTAAAATAATCTGGCTATAAAAATGGAAGGTCACTGAGCTCTCAGAGCTTAAAAGCTACAGACAAAGGAAGCCACTGAGGTACCTCTCTCCTGGTTGCACCTAAGACTCTTGAGGTCTGTAGGGCTACTGCAAAAGAGTGACCCCGAATGGACATAGTGAGGCACAGCCTCTGCTGGAGGCACATGGGAGTGCCCTATTTACCAGTGTGGTTAGAAAATTGTCCACAATCTAAGGCAAGGACCACACAGTGATGGCAGCCATTCTCCCTGTGAAAAAAGTAGCTGTGAAGGGAAACAGGATATTGACTTAGTAAGCCTACTTCTCTCCTTTCTCTCCCATGGCTTTGAGCTATTTTGTGTTCTCTGGTGTGTGTCCAAGGTAATAGGACCAGTTTCTGCAAATTCACTGGAAAGGCAGCTCTGGTCCTTTGCATGCCTTGAGTTTGCAGAGGGCTTGTGGAAGCGGCAACAGGTGGGTCTTATTGAGGTTTCCAGAAGCAGTCCTGGGAGGCAGCATGCCAAGTCTCAACTAGGCATTCCATAAATATGCATACATTAGCGTTTAAGATCTCCCTGCATGAATCAGGGTTATTCTATTCTGAAGCACATAAAATTTCATGTGAATTCCATTTTTGTGTGACTTAAAATATACCGCTCACTGACAGTACATTTTTCTCATCTGATACCCACAGTAGAATTTATTTAGCATTTAACAATATCATGATTGACTTGTTAATAAAAACTATCATATTTCAGAGGGTCATAAATCAGACTGAATCTTTGAAGAGCTGTGCAAACAAGACGGGAAGGATCCAAGATGGCTGTACATTTCTAGTCTCTATTCATTTTGGTCCCTAAAGCTGGCGTGATGGCATGTTAAAATTTTGGAGAGTGCTTCAAAGTGAAAAAAAAAATGTCCATTGGCTCATTTTACAAAAAGAAGAAGAAGAAGAAGAAGAAGAAGAAGAAGAAGAAGAAGAAGAAGAAGAAGAAGAAGAAGAAGAAGAAGAAGAAGAGAAAAGAAAAAGAAAGAAAGAAAGAAAGAAAGAAAGAAAGAAAGAAATTCCAAGTTCATAATCTATCTCCTTAGTTTTGTGTACTTAGTGCATATCAAACACACAGCCTTCAACGTTTTCTGTGACTGGGACAGGATTCTGCCTAGGAATGTGGACACTGGGCAAACCTGAAGAAGACGCAGTTAGTCTAGGGAAGAGAATGTCCTGTGCTTTGGTCCCTTACTGTGCTGTTATGGTTCATTACGTGTTAAAGAAAGCTACAGAGAAACGCATTTCTTTATCACTGTGCTTCTTATGTGACTGCTATAGATGAATCCCAATACGATCTAAAAATTTCCTACGTGACCCCTTTTTGTGGGGGGAGCCATTATCAGTCATTTCCATGAAAATCCTATGAACAAAGACATGGCATTTAAAACTTAGTTGTAAAGTTTTGGTTTTGTGATTTTTAAAAGATTTATTTTACTTATTTTATTTCTATTTCTGTTGCACACACACACACAGAGAGAGAGAGGGGGGGAGAGAGAGAGAGAGAGAGGTACAGATGCCTCTGGAAGTCAGAAGAGAAAGAGCGTACATGATTCCCTGAAGATGAAGTTACAGACTGTTCCACTATTTCGTGTAGATAGCAGTCAGACGGCTGGAATAGATTACCCAAGTGAATTAACACCCAAGTCTTACCTGCTTCCTTTTGTATTTAGACAGAAGCTATAAGCAGCATGCTGGAGCATAGAACAGTAAAGACCAACATGGAGAAAAAAATTGTGAGCAGACCATTTACCTCCCTGGACCTGCCTGCTTCACCATTATTTAGCTGTTAAGCAAATCCACAGAAAACATTTGCCTTATAAATGCATTCATGTTACTAGTGTGAGATAGGTGTGGACATGATCTCTCCTAAGAGAGATTTAAGTAGATTAGTGGGTAAAAAGGCTAACAGTTGTAATTCACAGAACTTCTCAGAATCTTTAGTACATGGACATACATCAGACCCTCCACCATGAAGGTTCTAAAGAGCAATTCCCTAAATTTCTTTAATCAAAAAAAATATTTTTTTCCTATCTCCTAAAACATTCCTCCATGGAATACCAGTTTAGGGATTACTAGAAATGATCTCTGAGGCCAATTAATATGTTGACATTGTCTGACTATGACATCATTATATGTAGAACAATCCTGAGGCTGTAAGAGAAAGCCACAAGAAAAGAGACTTTAAAATAGTATGTGGCAGGCAGATTGGTGAAGGGGGGCAAAGATACTGGTTGCTGAGCCTGCGGACATGAGTTGCATTCCATGGTAGAAGAATTAAAAAGATTTCTGGAAATTGTCCTTTGACCTCCATCCATATGCTAAGGTACATGTGAATAAGTAAATAAATAAAAGAATAATTTTTTTTAATAGTGTGACCTAATAAAAAGAAACAAACCAGTAAAAGATGTATCTTAGTAAACTTTTTGTCATAAACAGATACACAAATGATCAATACACATGTTAAATGATGCATAGCGTCATCAGCCCTGGAGAAATGCAGCCTTAAACCCTAATGAAAACCCACTGGCTTAGCCATGATCAAAAAGACTTGCGACAGCAAGTGTAAGTGAAGATGTAGAGAAACCGAAACACGAACACATTGCTCGTGCAAAATGAAAACAGGAGAAGGGTTTATAAAGTTAAACAGGTTGACTACGAACCAGCAATTTCACTACCAAACATCTACTTGTGGGAAATGGAAATACAGGCCCTTGGGAAAACTTGGGCATAGATTTTCATAGCAGTGTCAGCTAATGATGCTAACACCTTGGTAAATATAAATGTCTATCAACTGGTGAATGGGAAAAGGAAAGATAGATATAAAAATAAATACAATAAAAAGTAACAAATGACAGATCCATACAAAAGGACCAGTGAGTCTGAAAACATTATGCTAAGCGAAAGAAACCAGACACTAAACTAATCAAAGCTAAATGTGTATGAAATGTCTAGAAAGGCAGAATTATAGAGACGGAAAGCAGATCTGTGGTCATCTGGAAAGGAGGTACACATGGAACCCAACTTAAGCAAGGTAGTTAGGTTGGTGGTGTGAGAGGAAATAGCATTGACTAAGGGGTTGACCCACACTGAGTAGTTACCAAAAATTGTTAAGCTGTCCACTCACAACGTATGAACAGCAAAATTATGACCTGTGATCGCTATTAAGCTATTCATTCATAAAAGAGAAAAGTTTTCAGAGATGTTTAGGAAAAAAAGAAATAGAAAACTTCAGAGATGCTTGTGTGTGAGGAGGAAACCAGAAATAGGATAGGTCATGCCCATGAAGGGTTTATGTATTGTTCTAGAACTGGATAATGTGTGTACACTTAGTTGTGTACACACAAAACACATAAACGCACACCCTGATGGGGCTACATGCTTAAAGCCATAAACACAGGTACCATAAGAATAGAAATAAGGTTCAAAAGCAAATGTGCAAAACAATGGCTCTTCTCTAAAACTTTATATACATACACACGATAGATATAATGATCTGAGTGGGACTGTGTATATCTAAATGACTCCATATAGAGATACAACATGAACAACATGTAAACATGCCTCTGAACTCACTCTTTTGCTGCTGCTGTTGTTGTTGTTGTCGACATTGTTGTTGCTAAAATGATAAAGAAAAGATAGGAGGTTGGTTACTGAAGACTCAGGGTACCAGTCTCAAAAGCTACTGTGTTCCTAATTTGGACTTGAAATATCCCTCTAAGGAATGAGCATCTCAGCTGAGATGGCAAGGGTAAGAAAGAGCCAGGGATGCCAAGGTCAAGAAGGAATGGAACCGGAAGTGAGAGCAAAGCTAGTGCAAAGGCCTTGTGGCTGGAGCAAGCTTGAGAATTAGAGACACAGGAGACTGTACCTTTGTAACCAAAGCTTGACAGACCAAACATGAGTGCTGAGGACGGGGAGAAGCTATCAAGCTGGGCTTTGCCACAGCTTGATAGCTGTGGGTATGGCCTGGAGACTTTAATGGAATGAAGATATGATTGGAACTGTATTTTCACAAAACCCCTTTAATGCTCTGAGGGAGGCAAGCATAAGCCAGAGGGGAAGAGCTGAGGCATACTGCAGAAGGCCAGGTGAGGTGGCCACCTAGAGCACAAATGTATTTAGAAAAGACGAATGGCCAAGTGGATGGATGACAGCATTAGAAACCTGTAGACTTGGGAAACAGAAGTGCTCCATAAGTGGTAGGAATGACGGCATTTCACAAGTTTATCTGCCAGTCCTGCCATCAACCAGGTAATGGTGCCTGCCAACCCCACCTTAAACCATTTGAGTGTACCAACAGGTATGACAACAGTCTGGTTGGGACATTCCAGTTGGCCATTTCCTATCTTTAATATCATCATGGTGGTTTTTTTGTTTGAGGATTTCACTGGCATCTCAAGGATGTGTTCAACTGGACTACATGGCCATAGATGGTCATTAGCCAAGAGGGGATGCTGATTTTAGGTAAACTCGCCAGGTTCTCTTCCATTGGGTGGCACATTTCTGAGGCACAGTCTAAGCATATCAGTCTCCATTGTGATAGAGCCTCGTGGTACAAGGGGACATCCAATCCTGACTCTCTTTCCTGTCTTCCATTCCCTCCTTCATATCTGTTTCCTGAGATCAAGTCTATTGCCTCTGACCATGTCCCTATTTCTTCACACTTGTTTTCTGGGGGAAGTCATGCCTTTGTATCATCTGTTTTAGAGCAATCCCAAATGAGGCAAATTAGCTGGGTAAACTCAGTAGACCCCCTTAGCTGAACACTGAGCCACTGAAGGGGCAACTTTTGTGATTACAAATCCTACTTATTTGGTCCAGATATCACACAGATCTAACCTAAGTGTGTAAGGGCTTTGGAAATAAGGATGTGTCGGGCATGTTCAAGCATAGCAGACCGTGTTTTCTAAAGACGGTTTCCTCATAGCCTCTAGCCTTCCATACATCCTTGTGGAGCATCTTAACAGCCTCCATCATGAGCACATTCTCATGGATTCACTGGATTTTGTGCAGGCTCTGTAACAGCTTAGTCAGTCGACATAATAGGAGTGACCTGGTCCCCATTATGGGTGAATCATTCATTAGCCTGGCAGTGTACCATTCGTTCCTGTCTTTCAGAAGACAAGTGGGAGAAGAAGGGTGGCTATCCTGAGACTTCCATGCAGTGTGAAACCTCCAACACACAGAAACCATGTAAAGAGAAAATGGCACCAGAATGACTGAAGAGGCCACTGCTGAATCAGATCCTCCAGGCTCTGTCACCCCAGCTATGCCAGTCAAGAGGTGACAAGCTGTCCGATGACCCTTCTATGACTCTCAACCTCCCAAAGCCATGAGGAAAAAAATTGTGGATTTCTTTTGGGGGGAGGGTGGGAAATCAGTATTGAGGCAGTTTTTTATATAATTGAAAATGGTAACAGAAATCCTAAAGTAACAATTGAAAATTTAAAAAAATTAAAAATTCATGAAATGTTATTTCCTAGGATTAGTTTGACTTCAGGACAATGTCGTAGATATGATTTCAGAAAATGTGACGAAGGTCCTTTTGGGGAAACAGAAACAATAAAAGCCGAAATGCTATTTGAAGTCTCACTTTTTTCATTAGCTGCGGAGTAATGAAAACCAGCCACCCTGAATATCCAATTTCCCCCAATACTTTAATTCTTTTCTTGGGCTGGAAGTTTTAACAATTCATTCTTTTCTACAACTTGAAAAAAGAAAAGCTACATAATGATTTTTGAAACGTTTTTGTTTCTGGGCAGCAGACTCCGAAGGTGAAGCTTTAATCACACCCTCCGCTCATAATCACTGCTAGTTTTCAACTAAAGTATTACAAATTGGGCTTCGGTTCAATTCAAATTGCATGGGGCAAATCCTTACCCTTGGTTATTATGAGCAACTCCCATTGAAGTCATTAGGACTTGTACATGTGTAACTGAGGAGATAATGTGGCCATATGGGCTCTTGTACCCATGTGTCTCTACATGGTGCAGGCACAGAGGCTGGGCTGCACGGGGGAACCATCTTAGGCAATTTGGACTAAGTTATCCTTTTGTCGGATTGTATTCATGTCAACATGATGAAAAGAAAATGCAAATTCGAGGAGAAGCAGCAATTCTTTCATAATTTTCAGCAGCCTGGTGGTTCCTGGGAGCTCTGTTCAAATGGTAACTTTAAGCAGGTGCCCTGTGTACCTTCCTCAGCACCCTCTCCTGAGAGACTATCCTTCTCCAGCTGGGTAGAAGAGCAGTTTTTTAAAACCAGTTGCTGTTTCCAATCCTTCGAAACACAACTCTCCTCCCTGGCAGTGTTCACATCTGGTGAGACAAATGACTGGTGTACATACATTCTAAACCACTATTTTGAACATTCTGGGGGCACTGAGGTAGAGATGGGTAATGTTAATTTCCATTGACAGTGTGACTGGATTTAAGAGACAGGCCTCTGGGTATATGTTTGTAGAGGCATTTCTGAGGAGGTTTTTAACTGAAGAGGCAAGACCCATGCTAAACCTGGGTACCACCATTCCATGGGCCAAGGGTAGGAGAAAGACTGGATTAAATAAGGAAAACGGGAAAGCCTGGAAGGTACAAGGATTCATGTCTTTTCAGTCCCTCATCTCCAGAGGTGTGAACACACAGGCTCACACTTTTGTCACTGTACTTCCCTGATGGAATGGACTGTACCCTCACATCGTGAACCAAAACCAACCCTTTTCCCTTAAGACATTTTTTGACAGATATTTGGTCACAACAACAAGAAAATGAACTACTACAATAGTAGATACATTGTGCTCATTCAATTGCCCATCGATACTTTCAGTCACCTAAAAGAGCATTACGCTGTCTTTAACTTACTTCAGAACCTCCAACAGGTTTGTTCAAAGATAGAGTGCTAGCCCCACCCCCTTCCGTTTCTGAGACAGTAAGACTGGAAAGGTGGGTGGAGAAGTTGCAAGCCTAACAAATCTATGTGAAAAGCTAATGCCACTAGTCCAGAGATCACATATGAAAAACACTAGAATGATAGTGTCAGATAAGACATGGCTTTGAATGTACAAAACATAAGTGCAACAGCAGGGCAGGTAAGATAGTAAAGAAGCAACTTGTAGTCACACAAGCAGTAGCACAGAGAATATCTAGGCTTCCTGGTAGTCTATGATAAAAGAAAAGACTGTATAATATTTAGTGATTAAGGAAACCACCTGGAGTGAACATTAGTTCTTTCTCTCTGCTAGGATCCCCTTTATTCTTCTAGTATCAAAGAGATGGTTTTCCATTCTGGAACAGACTATCCCTGGCTTAACATAGCTTTGTCAGCATCTGCAATTGGGTAAACATATGACCCTGGCTGGCCAACCACAGTTCTTTTCCTGGGATTGACAGTGCACTAGGAGAGGAAGTATTTCTCTTTCTGAGAAGCCAAGAAATAAGTATCAGGTCTGCCTGGAGCTTCTGCCAGCCAGCCTTTCTACCATGTGTATGGAGCCAGGCTGAGAGTGAAACTATGTCTGATTATATTTTCCGAGAATGACCACAAGAATGCCTCTCATCCACATATTCTTTTTGACATGCCTCCTGTGAAGGTGGGTCTCCACTTCCTCTCCTGGAATTTGTGAAATGCAGAAGTAACACTATGTGACATCTTAAACTAGGTTAGAAAAGGCAGCGCAGGTTTTTACCTGGCTGTTTCAAGATTCCTCCTTGTAGAAACCATCCACCACACTGTAAGGAAGCCCTAGAAGCCACATGGAACTGATATAGGTAAATATTCTATCCAATAAATCACTAGTATCAACTGTCATTCACATAAGTTAATGAATCTTAAGAACTTCCTAGGCTTCAGGCATCACTGAATTTCAAGTCTTCCCAGATGAGGTGTCAGATATTTAAAGCAATGCAATCCCACAGTGCTCTTTGTGGCTTTCTAACTCACAGAATACCATGAGCACCACAGATAGTTTATGATGGTGCTATAGAGTGGATTTGAACTGTCTTCCAAAGGCCCAAAGGCCTACAGCTTGAAACACAGTTGTTGCTATTGAAAAACTTTAAGTAGTGGTGGCTACTCAGGCCATTAGAGCATAGCCATAAATGATCTCCCTCTGCATCTCTCCCTCCCTCTCTTCCTCTTTCCCTCTCCTTCTTTACCTCTCCCTCTCTTTAGCTTCTCTCTCTCCTTTTCCCCAGATCCGTTTCCTAAGAATGTGTCCTATCCCATGGAGACCTTGTGGCCCTAAGGAGACTGTTAAGTAACTAATCACACTAATATAAGGTTGCTTTGAAGGAAAACCTGCCAAAAGAGAGGGGAATTAAAAAAAAAAAACCTGTGAAGTAAAAGACTTAAAGCAAGGAAATTATTACTAGAGTATCTTTTAAGAGAAGAATTTTGACAAAATTTTAAATATTTCATAATGTCTGATGAGTGAATTATTTCACAGAATAATCCACCCCCCCCTTTTTTTTTTATAAATCTAGAAGCTTTTTAAGTGTTCCAAAATACTAGTCATCTTTCCCCCTTTTGTGTATGGTTATTCTAAATCATATCAACTATGGAAACAACACGCCCGAAGAAGACAAAAAGAGTTTTAGTTTACTTAGGCTTTCGGTGTCCCGCTGTGCCAGCCTCTTACAGGTGTCCTGAGAAAGAAGCAAGGGAATGATTTTGAAAGTTTATAAATTAAAATAGAAGACTTACAGTGATCATTTCCCCCATATTCTGGAAAACACAGTTAAGGCAGTCTTTTTAAACATGCTGTGTTAATTACTGTGATTAGCTAAACCTGTTTTCTTACACAGTAAGTCAGTTAAAGCGAACAGCTTGGTTCTCTGCATGAAAGAGGAAATAGAATGGTAAACTTGAACCCTCATCAACAGATGTATTACTTTGGACAAATCACTTAACTTCTGGGAGAATAAATGCCTTCATTTATGAGATCCTTCAACCCACCCCTATGAATGATAAGTGTCGCAAAGTTCTTCACCAACTCTGAGTCTTTTACATTGGAAACACTTACTCGAGTTCAAGTTACACAGGGAAAGTCAAACATATTTACATTAGATGACCTTAACATTAACATATCCCATGACTAGCCTTCATCAAAGGGAGAAGTATTTAATGTAAATATATAAGTTCACATACCTGAAAGTCACTCGTAACATAAATTCTAGAAGTATCTGGGAGCATTGCTTCATGGAATCCTCACACCAGAAGCACCTGGCCCAAGAATACAGCTCATTTTAGACAATTTTTTTTTCAAAAAAAATGTTATTTGAATTTTTAACTGATATATTAAAAACAGAAATTTGTATATGCTTAGGGGACAATCAATGGTATTTCAATATTTGTACATATAATATAACTGTTAAGGTAAATTAAACATACCTATTAAACTTATGTATTTCTTTATGAAAGTCTTTCTCAACCCGTGAGTCTCAACCCCTTTGAGTATCCTCTGTCTCCAAAAATACTTACGCTATGATTCATAACAGTAGCAAAATTACAGTTATAAGGTAGCAAGGAAAATAATTGTATGGTTGGGGGTCACCGCAACATAAGGAACTGTATTAAAGGGTCGTAGCATTGGGAAGGTTGAGAACCACTGCTCTCTGAAAACATTTAAAGTTCTTCTACTTTTTGGAAATGTTTATATCACTTTGTTGTTTGTAGTCACCCTAATGGGATACACCAGAATATTTTTGTTGCTGTTCTCATCTATTCTTTATCCATTTATTAGTGTCTAGGAGGAGAACTTGCCAGAGTCAGTTCTTTCTTTTCTCCATGTACAAGGGAGAGAAAGCCAGGGCTTGAACTCTGGTCATCAGGCTTGGCAGCAAGTGACTTGACCTGCTGAGCCATCTTGCTAGGTGCTTAATTTTTGTCATTCATCCTGTTCAAGCGGGAAAAATCATAAATTATATTTGTAATAATGTGATATTCATCCAGCAGAATGTATTAGACTGTCACTCAACAAATTTTGTACAGTAATTGCAGCTCAATTATCTCCAATTGCAGTCAAGGACAAATGACATTTTTCAGACTTCGGTCTCCCGGTGGCAGGTGTCTGTAACTCCTGACTATTCCAAGGGTCTTAATGATGAATTAGATGCAATCATCCATTACGGATCTACATTCATTTATCTCTCTTTCTTGCAATATGGTTATCAGCAGCTTTTTGTACCCTCGTTGGAGATCCTTCGTTTCCCATGCTTACTTTACAGAATGTGGTGTTTGTTATTAGCTTGTTGTATTTGAAACACTTCATCCAGCCATTAGGATGTAACAAAAGGAAACACAATGGCTCTAATCCCTGAAAGAATCCATTTCTAAAGAACACCACCATTGCATCAAAGAATTGTACTGCCTTTGTTTGGATAATTTCTAAGTTACAGTGAAGTGGGTTGGGTTTTTCTTTCTTTTCTTTTTTCTTTTTTTTTCCTGACAAGAAGTCAGAAAACACTGATAGTTATAAACATTGATAGCTATTAAACAAAAGCAGACAGTGAGGGGATCTGTAGTATGTGAAAGAAACAATTTCCTCTTTGTGTGTTTTTGTTTATTACTGACCATGGAATAAATGATTCAATCCCTTTGCAAACTGAAGCAGAGTTGATACATACTTATTTCCAGAAAGATAAATCTGTACTTTGTTTAGCTCTAGGTATAATGTGTCTGTTGAGAATTAAAAATGTGTTGGCACTATTTGAGGGGAAAACAAAGAAAGAGTGTTTACTGTGACTTTTAGCCTTATATTTCCTTTCGCCAACTGCCAACCCCGTCATTCTTCCACAGCCTCATCTGGCTAGGATAGAAAGCTTCGGATAAATACCTTTCTCCTGAGTTGCCAGTCTGGCTTTTTGCTTTCTTCCAGCATTCATCAAGCCTCTTCTCTTGGCTGATTTCTGGAGAAATATGCTGCCAATATGGCCCTACTTCAAGTTAGATAGGGTAGATTCAGAGTTTCTGGTCTACTAAAATCTTTCGAGAAAGGGAGAGGATAACACGAGAGCTTTTACTACTGTCTCATGCAGCAGCTGCTGCAGCTGAGGAAATTTATGGCCGCAGTAGCTTCCACTGTGTTGAAAGGAATCCATAAAAAGGGTCTTAACTTTACATGATGCCAGACCTGGCATTAATCAAAATCACGACCGTTCGTTATCAACAATGAAAGTGTATCACCAGGACTCTCTTCAAGTTAAAAATAAGCCATTATCCCCAGGGACTTCAGTAAACCACTGTTTTGCTATAAGCTGCTATTTCCTAATTTCTTTACAAGTTCATTTAAATTTCTTTAGAAGTTTATTTCCAGCCCAGAAGGCTAAGACTCTGTGACCTAGTGAATAATCTTTACTTCCCATATATAAACATCAATGTTGGTATCTTAATTCCGAAGTCTCTCTTCTCTTCTACTTGCAAGGTTGGAGGTGTAAGGAGATCTGATCAGAATTAGTCACTGCCTGGGAACAAAGGAACAGCCAGATGTGCAGCAGGACTTTAACAGAGACTTTATAACCAAAGGCAACTCTGAGAATGGTTTAATGCACATACCATATGCATAAGCGTATAACCAAAATTTACCAAGCATTCAAATTAAGCATATACAACTCATTACAAATCTCTTACACAACCATATCTACAAATAAACGATGCATATGTGAGTTTCATTTAGATTACGTATACTTCCCCCAGCTTGGAATTAGAAACAGTTGATAAGCTCTTTGTCTGGCTTTGTTCTGCTGCAGGAGTCTCAGTTGAATGTCAAATGTAGTTGGTAAACTCTTTGTGCTCAAGATACAGGCAAAGCATTGCCTTCCAGCCAGTTGGCAAGCATGCAACAAGGAGTACAGATAACAGAATAGTGACCATGTCCTGTGATCCATGGTGGGGCCATGACACAGAATACATCTTTGGAAAATGCAAGTTATTTTCAAAGCCAAATTATAAAACAATTTAGGAAGCTTGAACTTCAGTCGGTAACTTAACTGCTAAGCCACCCTAGGCTCTGGCTTTCCTTTCAGTGTTTCCTCTGCTTCTCAGCTCTCTGTGCTGATGGAAAAGGCCTTTTCCTACCTTCTTAGGAAGCCTGGGTGTCACCTCTGGTGGAAAAAAAGAGAAATTCAAAAAGGTAATACGTCCAGGAAATAAATTCTCCATCAGGAATATTTCTTAACTCCCAGCAACACATTCTTTTAATTGGATCTTTTAAATCTGGTTGTTAAAAATTAGTCAAATGGTGGTTGGAAAGATGGCTCGGTGGTTAAAAGCCTGTGAGGCTCTCGTAGAGAAACTGAATTAGTTTCCCAGGTCCCAGGTTGGGAAGCTCACTCCACTTCTTCCTTGAGCTCCAGGAGACTCAGCAACCTCTTCTGGCCTCCATGGGCACCCGCACTCATGTGTATATATCTATACACGCATAGTTTTGTTTTTAAGGAAATAACACATTTTTGCTTAAAAGTGGTATGGTGGAAGCAACAGATATGTTGCAGCAGACATGGCCCGCTTGGAGGTCACCTATAGCATCATATGCACTTCCTGAACATGCTTGGAGTTTCTTACCTTCAGTCTTTACTTTTTCTGCCTTGCAGATTTAATCTGACCACAGGCAAGCACAAAAGGGAGGCTGGGTAGTCTAAAGTTAGTGCCTCAAACTAGGATGTGGCTCAGCAGGTGAGGGTACCTGCTGCGTAAGCCTGACACTTAAGTGGGATTCCCAGAACCCACAGGGTAGAAGAAGACCAACTCCCATAATTTGTTCTCTGATGTCCACACACGTGTGTGACATATATAAACACATGCACACAGAGATAAATGTAAAAAAAAAAAAAACCATTAAAATCTAGAGTTATTTTCTAGTTAGGGGCAAATCTCCTACTGTAAGAGATAGTTGGTGAGTCAAGAGATATTTCTGCCTTTATACCTCTAAAGTATTTCCTCCACCACCTCTCAGAGGATCTTCCAGACACTGAATCCATATTCCACAGTAGTAACCCTCATCATTAACATCCCTCCTTCCCTGTCTCCCTTTCCAAGCTTCTCCTTGTCTTCCTGAGATCATCTTCCTAATTAACTCATGGACCCACATCGTTCTTTCAGATCTGCTTTATGGTAACTCATGATAAGCAGAGTCATGGTAAAACTGTAATTGACTATGAACCCACGAGAATGGGGTGGAGAACGGAGGATCTGTTCCAGGGACCCAGCTGCTGAATTAGGACAGAGAAAACTGGCTCATTGTCAAGAAATGCCAGGTATAAAGCTTGCCAAGGACACAGCTGTAGTGACAGAGGTGGACTTTCTTAACACATAGTCAAGGAATCCATGCTGAGACGTTAGAATTGTCAAGACAAGACTGTTGCTCCAAAGTTTAAAAACCTAGTTCTAAGCTGTGAGCACAAGCAGGAATGAGCTGGAAGCAGAAGCTAATTGAAGTAGATTAATTAATGGGCTTTCTGTCTTCGTGTCATAAATTAATGACACTTCCAGGGAATCTCCAACAAAAGCAGAATCATGAAACTGGATTTCCCCCAGAAAGACAAGTTGAGCCAGAGAAACTTAGCGTCTGATTCTACTTTGTCAGCAAGATGAAGCCAAGTTTCTCAAGTGTCTCAATTCTACAGTTGAATAGAGTCCTTTTGACGATCACGGGGTAGACCTAGAGTCTCCATCTTCTGATTTTCTGAGTAAAGGAATCTGTTTACTTAACAATAAACACCTGGTATTGTATTTTACAATATTCGCACCAGTCTGTCATCTCAGAAGCCTGGTCCTGTATCTTGTCTGGTCATTATATTAAATGAGATAAAAATAAAATAATCAACAGCCAATAGTACCAATGTCCTTTTTCAAATATTCTCACTTACAAAAGAATGTATAGCTTTTCCTGTCAAAACACTACATTTATATTTCTGTTGCTATCCTGTTCAAAAGATAATAAAATAGAAATATTGATTCCATGGGATGAAAACAACACATTGCCTCTGCTGATTACGTCAGGGGGATTCTTGCCTCTTCCAAGGCCTGCATTCTTTCTATTGAGTTTGATGTGCCAGGTCCCAAAATTGGGAATTGCATCAAGAAAAATATTTTTTAAATAAAGTAAGTATTGTTGGGTTCAAGTATGACTGTCTCAAATATAAACAACTACACAAATTCAAAACATGCTGCGCTAAATGGTAGAAGGAAAACAAGAGGAAGAGGCAGGGCAAAAATAGAAGCCATGTACATAAGGGCACGCTGTGTGAAGCAGAGAATTTATCCTGGAATTATATAAAGCCAGTGAAAAAGATAGCATTTGGAACACAGCATTGTGCAACTCTAGTCAGTACAAGAGGCAATCAAAATGTTTCGAGGGGGCTGGATGTTTGAAACATGAGGACACGTATTGGCCCGTTCAATACCTTAGAGAAAAGAAAACTATGAGAAAATGTTTTCCAAGAGTATATGCGTGAGTCAAATTCTTCACTCACATACTTGCACATGGGACCCAATTCTGCACTCAGATATTTGTGGCAACTTTGCATTCTGCAGACTTAGAGCTCGCGTGAAACAGGAGCTGGGCATATGGCTAACTTCAGCTCGAGTGGAGACACAGCTTCTGTTAGCCCTAAGCTGCTCATTAGTATGCAATGGAACTTTTGAAAAAGGAAAACAACGTTAATGACTCTACAGCATTTGTAAGCTATTTCAAAAGTTGGAATTTAAAGTAAGATTGAAGAGAAGAAAGCAATATGGCCATGATTCCCAGTCCCCATCCATCATGTCCTTCTGCTGGAGCACAGGATGCGACCAGACTCACTTGATCGAAGAAAACATAAACTTAATTTAGCATCCTGGGTTGTGTTTCAGCAGTGGTGAAGCAGATACACATGGGAAGACCTAGGGACTCCACTTACAGCCATATCCCATTAGCTAACAGCTATCTTCCCGTTAGAGATGGGAAGAAGCTGGCTGGGGGGATGGTACTCTGTTCCTCCTTTACCTCACAGGTAGTGAACACTTCTTGACCATTGGGGGAAAAAAATTCCCTTCTGCTACAAATAGTGCTAGCTTCCTCACACTCTAGACACAGCCATGATCTCCACACTACAGAACACAGGAGGAAGCTCTAACGTTACAACTCACAAGGCTTCGAAGAGAAAACAGATCACTCCTCTGAGGCATTTGGCGTCCCTTGGTTTTCTTTGTCACAGCTAAGTGGGAGGAGTGGTAACACCCGTGTTCCCCTTCACCTTAACCTTATACCCTTAACCTATAAAAAGACATGCATCTTCATAGAAGAGCCATGGCTCTTCCCAGACCTGTTCTTCCCCACACTCCTCAAAAGAAAAAATTGATTTGACAACTGTGGCATATGCAGCAAGAAATAAACAGAGAAACTTGGAGGAAAGCAATTGATTTGGGGTTGTATGAACCACAACCATACAAAATTATAAAATAGAGTAAAAAATAGAAGGAAAACAGAGGTCTTTGGCTCCCTTCATTGTTTGGGGGGGGTTGTTTGTTTGTTGTTCTTAACAACAAAAACAAAAGCAGGGAACTTAGTGCTTCAGCAGAGACACACCCCACCCTGGAGATATCGGAGGGAATTGTCACATTTGGCTGAGCCCTGGGCCGACTGCAAAAGGACAGAGTGTGAAATCGGAACAGAAGTCCAGCTTGAGATGCTTAGGGAGGAACAGACAGGGAGAAGGCAGTTGTCCACTGCACGACAATAAAACCAAACGCTCTTCGTTTCAGAGACGAAAGAAGGAACGCACGTGTGCTAAGAGTATGGTCGGCAGAACCCCAGAGCCTAAGGGGAAAATTATCCAAGGAGGGAGTGCTAAGCTGCCCCACAAGCCACAGAAAAGCTAGATTATTTACTCAAGAGAGGGAGCTGAAGAGGGTCCACGGGAAAGGCAGTGGGAACAAAGAAACTCAGTCATTGAACATGCCAAGAGAAATAAGTGGTAGCAACAGCATTTTAAAACCCCAATTTAGGGGAGAAAGAAGAAAATGATTGGTCTTAGCCAAGAAAAATAACAGTTCCACATAGCTTCAGCCCTAGGATTTTTACATTCCTAGATGCATGTCTGTGGTCTGTGATTCCCAAGTCATTTTGTGAGCGTGAAAAATGACCTCCTCAAACTTCTCACTAAGCCACTTTTCTCCTGTTGAAATGTGGATGAGGTGTCTTTACTCCTGAGCCAGCTGGTGTGCTCAGTCTCACAGTGGCGGCATCCATACTGTGAAGACCTAGAGGTCCTTTAGCTCAGAGCCATTTTCATCACAGTAAATAAGTCTAGCGACCGAGTTCTCGGGAAAAGAAAGGAAGTGGTGTGAAAGGCAGGGGAATAACTGTCTGTGTCCTTTCATCAGAACAGAGAAAACCCTGAAACCAAACAGGAGCCCCAAAGGGTGTGTTTCAACTTCATCTTGGGTTTTGTTTCAGTTGGTAATACTAAAGAAGGATCCAAAATCATGCTGAATGATAGATGCTGTGTATGAACGTGTATATGTACAAATGTGTGTGTGTGTGTGTGTGTGTGTGTGTGTGTGTGTGCAGGTTTGCATACATAGCTATTCCAGTACATGGGAAGGCCAAAAGTCCATCCCTATTCTCATTTCTCAGGTATCACCCACCTTGCTTTTTGAGACGATATCTCCTATTTGCCTTAGTTTGCCAAGTAGGCAGGTTGATCAGTGAGCCCTAGGTACTCACTTCTCTCCACATCCCCAGTGGAACCAATGCTTTCATCTGTGTGCTCTCTGGTGTCATCTCAGGAGAACAGAGTCACCGTTGACTCTTGTCACATATTAGAACAACCAATCGCTGGGACCCAAAGCAGGAGAACTGGGTTCCAGGTCCAGATTTGATTGCTAAAAGTTAAGAAACTTCAAATAATCCATTTAATTTCCTTGGAACCCATGTCCTTCTACAGAAGAAGAATGAAAAGAAGAATGAGAAGGAGGAAGAGGAGGAGGAGGAGGAGGAGGAGGAGGAAGAGGAGGAAGAGGAGGAAGAGGAGGAGGAAGAGTAGGAAGAAAGGTAGAGAGACAGAAAGAGAGAGAAGGAAGGCATTGCCCTAAACAAGTAAAAAGGTCTGATTTTTGTCCCAAGTTCTACCCATTAAGTATAAAAAGGTAAGAACAATTTATTGGTGGTCTATTAATTGGCAGTTTGTTCTGTAGCAGCGTTTTCAATAGAACACTAGACTATGCACTTCTTATTATGGCTAACTTGTACTTAGATTGCCTCGTCAAAGAATGTAGCATATGACTAATTCTGGGCACTTACTTCCAACCACTGTTTCTGTAACGGAAAGTCTCACCTTCTCACCAGCATGAACCAGTGGGACCCACTATGAACCAAGGTGAGCAACTGGCCTTAGTGGAACTAGATGTTCTCTTGCATGTAAAGTTACCTTTCCAAATATCACCATTAAGGGAGGATTCTTACAAAAAGTAATTTGTTTCTAAAGTAGTCTCTGTTCACACCTGGAATAAACATTAAGGATTTGGGATGTAGCACTAATAAAATCACCTTCTCTATTCCCTCCCTTTTCAACATCTTACCTACACTTCAAGTTTGTCACCTCCATTAAGATGAGCAGGTTGGCCACATGGGCCCTGTATGGCTCTTGAAAACACATGGCTCTTGTAAAATATTCTGTAGGGGAGAAGATGGCCAGTTTCAGTGGATAAAAAGGAAAATGCTTTGAGATGCAACAAGAAATTTTTTCCATGGTGTGTGTGTGTGTGTGTGTGTGTGTGTGTGTGTGTGTGTGCGTGCCTGTGTCTGTCTGTCTGTCTATGCCTGTGTGTGCCTGTCTCCATGTGTCTGTCTATGTGTGTGAGTCTGTCTATGACTCTGTGTGTGTGTGTATGTCTCTGTATGTATATCTGTCTGTCTATGCTTCTGTATGTGTCTCTGTATGTCTATGTCTCTCTCTGTATGTCTCTCTCTGTGTGTCTGTGTCTATGTATATGTGTATGTATGTGTATGTATGTCTATGCGTATCTCTCTCTCTGTGTGCGTGCGTGTGTGTGTGTGTGTGTGTGTGTGTGTGTGTGTGTGTGTGTAACTAACTCAGGTTTCTAATTCAAAGGAAAAAACATGACCTCAAGGGCACACACAAGTCAACATTTTGGTGCCTTGTGATATGACCTGGAACAAATGGATTAGCAGCAGGGGGTTGAGAAAGCTCAAGAAATGCCCTGAGAACTGTACAATGAATGAAGAAGGCCAGCCACCACCAGACTGAAAACCTGTTTTCTACAGACCATGACACTCGAGAGCATCCTGCTAGGACCCCAGCTGAACTCAGCCTCCACTCTGCTGGGAGGAAACATCTCTTGTCTGATGAGACCCGAGGAGCTAGGCACAGTATCCCAATCATGGTTTGGGAATAGGAAATTGAAAAGAATTTGGCTATGTGGCCAGCAAACTACCTAATAGGGATCAGGAATAAGTCAGACAAGAAGCCAGCTGTGGACCCAGTGTCACAAAGTCAGAACAGGGCCAGAAGAAAGGAGAGCTAGCTGCTGATTCAACTGGGTGTAGATTTAGAACTACTAAGTTGTCTTCTGATTAAGACGAGTATTGAATCCTCTGACCTAGCTGGAAGTTTTTGATTAAAAGGTCTATCTAGCTGCATATGGTAGTAGATGACTTCCTTCACACCCAGGAAGCTGAGACAAGAAGACTGTGAGTTTGAGGCCAGTCTAAACTGCCTACTAAGACCCCATCTCTATGGCTAAACAAATCTCTCCTATGCAAATAGGCCAGTAGAGGGATAGCCAACTTAGAGTTAACTTATTTATGTTTCCTTTTTTGAGGAGGGTAGAGATGAGAAAAATAAAGTTGAGACAATATATAGCAAAAGAATGATATAAGGTTGTGTAATGGTTTGTATATGCTCAGCCCAGGGAGTGGCACTATTAGATGGTGTGGCCCTGTTGAAGTAGGTGTGGCCCTGTTGGAGTAGGTGTGTCACTGTGGGTGTGGGCTTTAAGACCCTATCCTAGCTGCCTGGAAGTCAGTATTCTGCTAACAGCCTTCAGATGAAGATGTAGAACTCTCAGCTTCTCCTGCACCATACCTGCTTGGATGCTGCCATATTCTTGCCTTGATGATAATGGAGTGAACCTCTGAATCTGTAAGCCAGCACCAATTAAATGTTGTCCTTTATAAGACTTTCCTTGGTCATAATGTCTGTTCTCAGCAGTAAAATTCTAACTAAGACAGGCTGTTATTTAATAGACATTGAAGAGAGTGACATGGAGAAGACACACAAAACAAACAAAAAACATTAGAACTAATGGATAATTTGTAAAACTGAGGACCAGAGATAATATTGAAAAAAAAATGGAGAGAAGACAAGAGAGAGAGATAAACATGCCACACCCAGACGGTTTAGCATCCCTAAAACATGGCCACCTCACCTTTATTGTCCTTTTTGGCTTTTTCTTTGGGTTTTAATTCTTTTTATTATCCTGCCTTTTCTTCTACCATGTGGATCGTAGGATCAAACTCAGGCCATCAGGTTTGACAGCGTGTGCCTTTACCCACAAAGTCTTCTAGACAGCTCTTGTTTTCATACTTTGCCCTCTGCCTTTCCCACTGAATAAGTAAAAGAAGACTTTAGAGGGTGTGGTAGTTTGAATGAAAATGGCCCCATATGCACATAGGAAGTGGCGCTATTGGGAGGTGTGGCCTTGTTGGAGGAAGTGTATCACTGGGGGCAGGTTTTGAGGTTTCAGAAGCTCAAGTCAGGCCTAGCGGCTGAATCTCTTCCTGATGCCTGCTGATCCAGATATAAAACTCTGGGCCACATTTCCAGCACTGTGTCTGCCTACCTGTAGCCACTCATTCCACAATGAACTAAAACTCTGAACTGTAAGCCAGCTCCAATGAAATGTTTCCATTTATAAGAGTTGTCATAGTCAATGGTGTCTCTTCATAGCAACAGAAAGCCTAATTAAGACAGGGTGGAGAGTGAGTTTGCTGGGATTTTTCTCCTCCTAGACCATCCTACCACATCATACATTAATAAATTCCCATACATGCCTCTAAAGTTGGTCTATACCCTAGGAAAATTTCTCCTTCTTTCCTCCCTTCCTCCATGCAGCATCTCATAAGTCACATGGCTTCGTTCAACATTGCTAAATTCATTAGTAAGCCCCTGACAGTGGTCATCACTCCATTAGAGCCATCTAGGAAGATATCTCTGTGGTAGACAATTAATTTCTGAATATATATAGGGATATGCCACAAGTCAGACTAGAAATGAGAAAGCCACTTGCTCTGAATACGTAGTACACAGATACAGTTATGTCTATGTATTCATGCACTCAGTTGCATTCACAGAAGATCTTTCTAGACAAAGAGGAAAAGAAGCAGTTAAGAGTGTTTTAGATATCTTTCCAGATAAACCACTCTGCTTTTCAGTCGTGTGTTTGGCAAGATTTTTGAAGAAGAAAACTTTCCTTGGCTTTTCAAACCCAGAGATACCAAAAGGTTGTCTAAAACTGTTCCCATTACCTATTCAGAAACCACTGCCGTTTGCATCAGCTGTACTTGTGGGGATTCCTTTCTGAGGATCATTTCTATTGCCACTCATTCTAGGTGACTATAGAAGTAGGCAATGAAGTTCACATATACCTGTGTCAACCATGAAGCTCAGGTTTTCCAGCAACTACTGTTGTAGATATGTGGGAGGGTATCAGAACACAGTCTAAAAATGGAGTCAAGCAAGGGAAATTCTGCATGCTTTCCAGAAAACTGCAAGAAAACAAGACAAGAGCCTTGTGGCTTCAGTTTCTTCAAAACACAGAATCTTTCTTGGAATGTGTGTTCACACTCCTCCCAGGTGTAGCTGATAGGAGTGAGTTTACTTCAGTGCTTGTTATTCATATGCCTCTGTGAAAAACCATGGTTTTGTCACATGTGACTTGTCCTTGTGGTTGTATACATTACTTAAATGACTCCTCTTAACTCCCAGAGTATAAATTGCCTGATGTCTGAATGAACTTGGCTACTGTATGAGACTTTAATCTGCCTCATTTTTAGGCCTGGCTTTCCCAGGTTCATGTAGACCATTAGAGCAGTAAATAGACCTAGAGACTGATAACACAGAACTGTGATGATGTCTGTCTTTTGCCATCATAGACATCATCTTCTTGGTTCAATGCAGAGGCATGGAGCATGGGCAGAGCCTTGCAGTGGGTGTGCTCCTTTGCCTAGGTGAGTCATTTTGAGATCCAAGACTCTACAAGTAGAAACTGAAGACAGGCCAGAGAAGCTCCAGCCCGTGATCATGAAACACAAGCCACCTCCTTTGCCTTTATTGATTTCTCACTGTGTTCCTTACTCCCCAGTTCTTGATTTCTAGCCTCTCCCATCTTCCTCACCACAAATCTCATCCTAAGTTTTTACTTTGAAAATAGGGAGGGTTTTTTCCCTCTTTGTCCATACGTGTAGATGAAGACTCTATGGTGGGTGAACAAATCTAATAAATTTACATATGTAGCACCCTCAAACAGCTGCTAGACATATTTTCATTAAAAACAAAAACAACCAAACCAACTATGCTTAGATTATGCTCTATCATTATTCTCAGGACAGCTTTGTTAACCTCCCACTCAATACTGTGGGAAGATAACAGTTGTTACATACATTTTAATTCATGCCCTATGAAAACATCAACAAGCACATGAAGAATTCTCCAAGCCGGAATGCTGATGAGTGGATTGGAATTTTCTTTAAGAAGACTGTTTTCCAGGGTTTGCAGAGAAGCATTCCATTAAAGACTGAAAATTTTACACAGCATTAATTTCATTGCACAAGGCTATTTTGGGTGCGCACTGTCAACAGATCTCAGTGGCTAGTTTATTTCCAATGCACAGCTAACATACTTCACATACTAGGAATTAATGCCAAGAGAATCATAACCAAGTCCACAGTCTCAAAACTTGGTATCCAGGAACTGAAGAACTCAAGCTAGAAAGCAGACACAATGTGGCAGGGTGAACAAATGACTTCGGGAGTCTAGAATTTCAGGGTCTTGTCTCAGCTTTGCCCAGAAGCCTTTTCAGACCAAGGGATACCCAATTAAACATTCCAAGCTCTCAAAGACGTAAAAGAAAGGGGCTTGATAAAGTTCAAGGGCTTTGCCCACCTTTCAGCTTTGTGAAGGGTAACACAGGTGTTACTAAACTTCATTTTCTAGTAAGATATTTTGTTTCAAAGATTTATTTTATACTTAGTTATGTGTATGTATGTGTTTCTATGTGTTAGCGTGTACATGTGAGCACAGTGCTCACAGAAGCCAGAAGAGGAGGATCAAATCCTCTGGAGCTGTAGTAACAGGCAGTTGTGAGCTAACTGATCTGGGTTCTGGTAACCAAACTCTGGTCCTTTACCAGAGCAGTGCATACACTTGGAATCTCTGATGCCCACTTCTGGCCTCAAAGGGCACCAGAAAAACACATGGTACATAGATACACATGCAGGCAGTCATACATACACACACACAGAGAGAAAATAAAAGCTTTAAAATAGCCACAACCAAAAACAAAAAGAAAACAGCAAGCTTTTCAGTAGGTGAGTTGATAAACCAGAAGGCATCTATAAAACTGCTCAACACTCAAGAGAAATGAAATAAGAAGCCACAAAAAGAGATAACATTGGTACGTTTTACTCAGTGAAAAGGTCCTATGAAACGGGTTCATGTGCTAAAACTTTTCTGAGGAAAGACAAAAAGTACAGATGTGCTTAAAAGATTAAGTAGTTCCCAGGGGCTGTGATGAAGAAGAGAGATAAATAAATAGGCAGAATACAGGGAATTTTTAGTACAAATAAATCTTGTCATATGGAAGACTCATAATGGATCCATGCTGTAACATACTTTACTAAAGCTACAGAACTTACTCTAAGTGTGCTTTAACGTGAACTAGGCCTTTGGGTGACAGCAATGTGTCTGAGTAACCCATATTCCACTCCAGTGGGAACTGCTGGTGATACATGTGCAGGAGTATATGAGAAGTCTGTCCCTACGCCTTCAATTTGCCATAAGCTTCCTCCTTTAGGGAACCCATCATCTTCTCTCTTGATCCCTCATCTCTATTAAACACTTCATATGGAACGCTCCACATGCTATTGAAAGAAAAGAGATGCCTTCCTTTTGGCATTTTTTATTGATTCTTTGTGAGTTTCACACCATGTGCTCCATTCTATTCATCTCCACATCCTTTCATATCTGCCCTCTGCCCTTGAAACCTACTCCTCTAAAGAAAACGAAACAAAAGCATCTCTCTGTGGAAGCTGTAGGTGTGTCACGGTGTCATATAGCATGACCTTTCATGTAAACAGCTTCACTTACGAATGTTCATTGCAACAAGTCATTGGTCCAGTCTGAGGCCTCTGGTTTCTGCTACACTATCAGTACTGGTCCTCACGGGGACTCCTCTCGGAACTACTGTTGTTGCCCAGTGTCATGGAGACCCTGCAGCTTTGGATCTGCAGGCCTTGCTCTTTTAGACATTCCAGCAGTTCAGAGATGGAGATGTCTTCTTTATGAGAAGGCCACAGCTACCTTGTACACATACATATATACACATAGGGGTAGCTGGAGAGACAGAAATAGACAGAGAGAAACAGAGAGAGAGACAGAGAAAGGAAATAACTCTTTGGTTGATAATAAACCATCAGCAAAATACTAGAGTTTTCTATTATATTATTCTTTCCTATGAACACAGTACTAATTGTATCACAGTTTTGCTTCTTCCTTAATGGAATGATAAGTCATGTGGACTAAACAGGTTGTATTTATGAATTTAGGAGTATGGTGTGTGTGTGTGTGTGTGTGTGTGTGTGTGTAACAATTATTAAAGAACTCAAAGTCATGAATTTGAGGGAGAGCAAGGGGTACATAGAAGGGTTGAGAAGGGAAATAATGCAATTATATTTTAATTTAACAAATACAAACATTGAAAATTAAATAAATTAAGAAGTTGGGAGATGTGTTAGAGGCCATATATTAGGTACATGCATGACATTTTCAAATAATAAAAATATTATTTTGAAAGGAAATAAAAATCATGAAATGCAAAAAAAAGGGGGGCCTAACTTAGGAATGAGTAAAAAGCAAGAAAATATTAAATGTCAGTAACAGGGAGAGCCATCTGATCTACACAAGATTCCACTGATATGACAGAGATTACTGCATCTCCCCCAGTACCTGCTCCATCAGAACCCAAGCTTCAAGAGAAAGATACTGGCCAAGTTTAGAACACACCTGTCTTTCTTTAACTTCCCAGAAACAAAAGCAGACTCTTCCCTGAAATGAAATTATCCACAGAGATGGATACTGCTAGAAATGCCACTGGGATTTTTAAAAGATGAGACTAGCTGTTAGGTATTCTGAAAATCTTCCATAGGCCCTGTGCAATTCTGGTCTCTTTTGTTATGTGTACATGGTAGGGTTGTTCAGAGGTCTCTGCAGTCTTAAGGGGCTGAAGAGAAACAAGCCAAGGGAGGCAAGAAGGTGCTTTAGCTCAGTACAACTCAGAAGCCAGTGTTAGTTCAAACTTCTGAAGCCTGACCCTAAGAAACCTATTTTAGGAGTATTTAAGCACAACTCAATTTGGTAAAAACTACGGTGACAATAATTAACTCAATCTTGCATGCCCAGTAATGCATACATAAATCTCTTAAGGATCAAAGTAAGGTAAATACAGATCAGACATGACTACATAGCAGCTCTTTGTAAAGTCCATACGAATAGGTTCTGTAGATTGGGTGAGAAAAACAAGGTTATGATAAGGGTCTAGGGAGGATCCAGTGTTGGAAAGGTCCCTAGCCATAGAGATAAGTGCACAGCTCACCAGGCTAAGAAGCCATTTCACCCCAGCCCTCTGAGCACACAACAGGTATTGCATTCCTTCCCTTATAGAAACAACCCTGTGTGCTTGCTGTTGTGTTAGAATCCCAGCTCGAGTTGGACAGACCACACCAGGCCAGTACAGTTCCACATTGAGGGGTTTATTGTGGGGGAAAGGAGAAAAAAAGGGTGATGATTAGGGGAGAAAATAGAGAAAAGCATCGAAAGTCAGGAAGGGTCTGCCTTTTTTTTTTTTTTTTTGGTTTTTCGAGACAGGGTTTCTCGGTGTAGTCCCGGCTGTCCTGGAATTCACTCTGTAGATCAGGCTGACCTCGAACTCAGAAATCCTCCTGCCTCTGCCTCCCAAGTGCTGGGATTAAAGGCGTGCACCACCACTGCCCAGCGGGTCTGCCTTTTATTTGGGCAGTGATGTAACCGCTCACAGGTAAGGGTAGGAGGTGACCCAGGTGGACACTGGGAATGTATGACAATTGCCATGGCAACAGATGAAAGGGTTCTTGTCTATGGGTAACATCACTATCATCGTTGGATTTGGAGGCGACCTGCAGCCGTAAAGCTGGTGGTTCCTGATACCAACATTTTCCACTCCAGGCATTCTAGAGACTTCTACAGGGTTGAACTCAATAATGTGTAAGATTTCTCCCAACCTAAACAGCCTCTGTTATCCTCTGACTGATTCTTCCTGTGATAACTGGTTATACCCCTAAAGATCAACCTAAGAGGCAGTTGCAGACAGGTCCCATCTAATCAGACGTGGGAACAACACGTTTCCTGGGACATCATAAGGGGGAAATGAAGGCTGGAGATGCAGATCGGGTGGTAGAGAGTTCTCCTAGACTGCACAAAGCCTTGAATATGATGTCAACCATTACATAGACTGCCCATAGTACTGTACATCCAGCACTCAAAATGGAAGTAGGAAGCTCAGAAGTTTAAAGTCGCCATTGGCTACATAGCAAGCTCAAAGCTAGACCCTGCTGAAAGAAGAAAGGAAGAGACGTGGGGAGGAAGAGAGGGAGGAAGGAATGGAGGAGGAAAAGATTCTGACATCCAAGATGTGTCTTCCTGTTTCTATCTATGTTCTCAAGAACTATCTCGGTTTTTATTATTATTAATTCAATGCCAGGACAAAATGTTCCATCCTGGTTTTTGCAAATGACTTTCTCAAAGCTGCCTCTGTTCCTGAGTCTCCTTTATACCCAAAATATTTGTTTTCTGAACCCCAAGTAACTTCTCTGAACTTTTCACCAAATCCTCCTCTTCACGGCCTTACGCACTTGTATCATGTGTCTGACAAAAATCGAGAATGCCAGTTAGTGACTGGAGTTAACATGTTGCTTGTGTGCTTTCTCCTTAAAAGAGCAAAGCTGGCCTTCAAAACTTAGCCATTTCTTAAACTTGTCTTTCTGGGTTTTGTTTTCAATTCTTTTCTTATTCTGGATTAAAAACTCTTGCAATTCTTGTCAAAGCAATGATTAAAAATGACCACTTTCGGTTGTTTCTGTCTATTTCTTTAGCAAGGGTTCCAAAGGACTCTGTCTTCATTTCTCCTCCACACAGCCCTTTCCAGCCCTCCTAGCATTTTGACCCAGAAAACAGGGCTAGCGCTCGCTTGCTGGTGTTTGGGTTCCCCTCTCAGCAAATTGAATAGCCCACCCTGCATTCTCTGGTGTTACCCACAGACTACCCGTGTTAAGTCCTATATTCTTTTTCAGGATTGTGGCCCTTTGAGCTTTAATTATGGTGTCTTGGATTCCTCAGCTGCTTTCATGCTTGTGAATTTTATACTTCCTCTTATTGCACCTTGCTCACTAGATTTTCCAAAGTTTACTTTCTTGAAACCTAACACCTTTGTATAGCTGCATTGTTTGGAGCCCACACCTCATTATTCTCTGCTTGAGTCATCTGGACAGGGAAATTCTTTCGTTACCTATCTTACCTACCTATCTGCTCTCTTAGCATAATGGTCTTCATGCAAAAACTACTGCCCCAAAGTGATACGTATTATCTTTTCCCAGCAATTTATAATTTCTAAAGGTACTTGAAATTCTGGTATTTTGTATATATAAATGATATCATCAATATCAATGAAATATTTTTATCTGTCATTAAAATGATATAACTGTCACTTTTGTTAGAAAGACCAGGCCAGAGCTCCCTGGCACAAGGCTTTCAATGGTCAGAAATCATTTCCTAGATGAGACATATCAACTCTAGAAGGAGAGAAATACATCTATAATCCCACTACCTGCATCAATGGGACAGAATTAGCAGGAAGGCTAGGTCTCCAGACAACTAGAAAATGCCTATGAAATGCACACACCTCTGTCTTTTCAAAGCAGAGAGCTGGAGACTAATACAGAATTCGAACATGGAAGAAAGGAGGTTAAAACCACTTCCTGGAACAGACTCAGTTCTTGGAATTCTTTTGGCTCAAATGTGGGGTTATTATCGTAAAACTGGTTATGTAGTGCAACCCTGTCCCGACTTCAAAGTGAAGTGTCAACAAAGACGATCACTCTCAGACAGGAGAAAGGATCGCCTGATGGGAGCCAAGCAAATAACATGAATTCTCATCGGTTTGCATAGAAAGAGAACCAGTAATTGAGAAAAGGGCTTTAACCAAAAGGATTTGAGTCCATTTGATTAAAAGTATTTTTAAAAGTCTCACATAAGCATCCTGACTATTAGAGCCTCTGAGGTTTATGTACCACTAGTCATTTTCCAATTAACTGTACATCCTAATGCCCCCATCCTGCTTCAGTGATCTCAGGCACTGGGAGGTTTTGCTTCTTTTTCAGAACAGATATTTAACACTGAAGCCTTAGGACTGGAGTATTATCATTTCTGTGGGCTTGGGTTTGCAATTTCCCCAGAGACCTTGTATTTCTTCGACATCAGGTAGCTTCCATCAGGTGTATTTGAGAATGTACTTGTAGATCTGCTGATAGGTTTTCTTCAGTTCAACCTCAAAAAAGAGTTCACTTAATCTCTGTGTGTGTGTGTACTAGACACTGTGATCATCCATGTGTAGTAGTTAATCACAGCTCCTGTATTTCTGAACATAAAATATTATACATACTAGTTAACAACTATTTAACAAAAAGCTATAAACCATACCATATGAATGACTAATTGAGTTATATAGTCTCTTTTAAAGGAAGAAGAAATATTTATTATAACAGTCAATATTGTATTTTTTTTAAAGGGCATGAAAAATAAGAAGCCATTCCAGAGGAAAGGAAGCCAGAAAGAAATGACGGCAGATTACCTTAGCTGGCCCAAATGTACTCTTATAGTTAAAGGACCCTTTACAGGAGGAGAAGGCATGTGTTTAAGGATCATTAAGTCAGATTAGAACATTGGATCCGAACAGTAGATTTTTATTGTATCCATGTAATTTTATGAAGTTGAGAGCTGTGTTGTAGTTAGATAAGACTATCTCTATACTTTGGAAATGTACACTAAAATAATTGTGAAAAAAATGCCATGATGCCTATAAATTACCTTCAAGTTGATTATAATAATTATGTGTATAAGGAGAGAGAGTGCATAAATAATAATAAAATAAGTAAGATGAAACTTTTAAAATTGATAAAGGGTGATGGGCATTCTTCATATTATCTAATGTTCATACAGTTTTTTAAAAATTTTAAATTCATTTCAGAATCTTTAATGATAGAAAGTTAGTCAAAGTAATTGAGTCTAAACAATGTATCCTGTCATATTGAATTTATAAAAGAGGAGGGAATGCATGTGGTAGTTGGTACCTGGACAGTATATTCCCATAATGGGATATAATAATAGAATCGTGGTCATCTGTAGCAGAATAGAGTTTACATAAGGAAAGGGTAGACAGGGAGGGCAGAGTGCTAGCAACATTTTATTTTTCATCTTGCATGAAGACAACATGGATATTGGTTTTGCTATTACTAAGTTGATCTGTAACACTTTCTGATCTTCTTTCTGTGATTCCTTTTCCTAAAAGAATGAAAGTGAGAGACAGAGAAGAAAGAAATGGAAATAGGGAAGAGGAAAGAAACAAGGGGAGGGAAGATGGCATAAAAGACACAAGGTATGATTCTGAGTTTATGTTCTTTCTGCCCAGTGTTGTATCCATTGATCCCCGAATCTCTGCAAATGACCAACCCTGTTCCAGCCTGCCTGACAAACTAGGAGTCAGAGCTTCAGACCTGTTAAACATCCTTCATCACTATATGTGGTCCCACCAACTCCAGAAACAGACAACACATAGGAAGGAGCAAGGTTGTTAAGGTTCACCTTCAGCCCTGGACAAAAGACAAGGCAAGACAGAGGCCATGCTATGAAAGCAAAATTACCAAGAGCCAACAGTGACCCAAGCCAGACCTTTCACATCTTCACTTTTCTCCTGGTGAGCAGCTTGTTGCAAGCTTGGAGAAGTGTCTTGTGGCTGTGTGAGTCTGTCAGCACATCCAGAAGGCACGTGATCACCTTCCCAGCTGAAGCTGTGTCCCCTCCCAAACACACATCTGTAGCTCTGACATGCAATGTCCCTCAGGGCCCAAGTGGGCAATCCTCTTTCCTGCCTCCACTGTGCATGTGGATATCTTCTCTGCTATAGAACTGTTCATCTGTCAGGTCTCAGCTGAAAGTTTGCCTTACCTAACTGCCCAAATGGAATCAAATGTCCCTGTAGTATGTTTGCATGGCTTATTAAGGTTGTCACTATTTCTATTTACTTGTGGGATTATTCACTTTGGCACCAGCCTGCAGTTCTCAAATACAGTACATCACCTACTTGCTGAAGCAGTTTTCCTCATTCTTAGTACCTGTAAGAGCTGAGACACTACTACAACGGTTAACTCATGAGCGAGCAAATGAATGGCTCATTTGGAAATCAATCTATCTATAAGTTTCTACCTTCTCCCAAACAGTTGGTTTCTAAGAATCCATAAAAGACCTTTCAATAGGTTCAGCAGCTTTTCAATAAAATTGGAATTGCCTAGAAGCAACAGACTAATTTTCTTCCACTTGGCAGTTGGCAGTATCATAAAACACACACTGGGTACCCAATTAATTTTCGTCGAATAAATGACAATTTGGTTTCTTTAACAAATCACCTTCTTATATATTTTCATTCATGTACTGTATGGGTGTATTTCTGGGTGTACAGGTGCTACAGTGGTGTGTGTACCAAAGTCAGAGGACAATTTGCAGGAGTCAGTTTGCTCCTTCCGTCATGTAGATCCCAGGAATCTGATTCAAGTCACCAATCAGGCTGGGCAGCAAATGTTTTTACTTATTGAGGCATCTTGTTATCCCTGTAATTAAACTTCTAATGAATATTTTAATGGATATGTGAACAAAAGAGGAGATTATATAGACAAAGTGGTGGAAGAAAATTGTAGCTTCTATTTTTCCCCTGAGTATTCTCAAAGAAATAAAGATCCTGTGCTCCCCAATGCTATCTAGAGGAAACAGCAAGGGTTGCAGACTATTTATTAGCTTAGGGTAAAACATCCTGGCTTTCAATGCTAAGTTACCACCCATTCAGCTTCGCAAGTCCAACTGACTTCATTTATTTCCTGGATATTGGAAAAAGAATACTGAAATACCAGTAACTTCTTTAAAGGCTGTGCAACTATAAAATTAGGATATTATAACGAGGGACTATTATTATTCTTGAAAGATGATAGGCAAGGGTCTGGAAGGACAGCTCAGATGCTATACAAGCATGAGGACTGCAGCTGGAACCCTGGCACCCACATGCGAAGCTAGGTACACTGGTGTGCACCAGTAATCCTGGGATTGGGAAGGCAGACATAGAAGAATCTCTGGGATTTGCTGGCTAACCAGACTAACCAAGACAGAAAATTGCAGGTTCAGTGAGTGATTCTATCTCAAAAAGTGAGATAGAGAGCAGTTGAGGAAGACACTGAAGGTCAACCTCTAACCTCTATAAGCATACAAATCTATGTACACACCCCTGAAAACACACACATGCACACACGCACACACAAACACACACACACACACACACACACACACACACACACACACACACCACTGATTACAGACAAGAAACATTTAATACTTAGATGTAAGACCTAACTTTGGGGAGTTTATACCTATTGTTCTTGTATGTTAAATGAAAATTACTCTCTGAAAAAAATCTCTCATGGTTTTGCAGATTTATGTTTACAAACATGTCCCTAGGAGGAACTAATAGAGCACAATCAACTTTTAATCCAGGTATTTGCCCTGTCACAATGGCATACACACACAGAGGTGACAACATGCAGAAGAAACTGGATTGCTTTCTGAAAATTGCTGTCTGGCCTTCTCTACATACAAAGCTAATTGAAGAAAAGGGTTCAAACAAACCAAGTGAGGACTTATATTTTAATTTGTGCAAATGCATAAAGAAACCATGAAATTCATCTGTTCTGCATTGGGTGTTGCCCAAATCCCTAAAATTTTAAGTACTAGATGGCCAACAGTTTTCGAAATTATATATACACAGAACACAGTTGGATGACAGGTGTTCTGCTTACTGACTGGTTTTAGAAAATATATTTTCTGACTTCAGTTTAAATTAGTAATTATAGAAATTTCTGAGACACAGTCTTCCCTGAAAGCAAGAGTGACCCATTTGTTCTGGTTCTAACAACATCTAATATGTAGTAAGAATGGCAAAGTAAAAGTCGATAAGATGACCCATTCATAGGACCACTTCCAATATAGCAAAGCCAAATGCCAGAGTGAATGTTAATACATGGCTCACTCATTGTACCTCTTCAAGTCTCCTTGAAGTACCTTGACAGTATATGGACAGCATCCTGGATAGCACACAGTTTGTACCAGAAGGATTCTCTTAGGTAGCACTTGTTAATATCTGAAAAGTAGTTAGAAAAATGACTCACTCTATTTTTTTCTATGTTTCTGAGATGGAGCACTCTGGGGTGTTGCTAGCAAGTGATAATTCAGAATCTTAACATAAGAAGGAAAACAAGTATGTTTGTTGCGGCACGAGCTGCCCCATGTTTGGGAGCCAAAATGTTGAGAGCCGCTCTGTCAATGTTGGAACTCGCACTGCCAAAAGCCTTGGGGACTAACTTGTTAGCCCGCACTGCCCCAAGCAGCTCCGGTCTTCAGGTCGGGGTTCAGCAAGAGAGAGAGTGAAGACTGATTCGAGGAATGGAGACCAGACAAAGTGTGATTCAATCATGTTTATTCTTCAGTCTCTCTTCCTAGTCCAAGTCCCAAGTCTTGAGTTTCTAGTCCCTAGTCCCTAGTCCCTAGTGCCTCCAAATTCCAAATTTCTTCTTCCAAGTGCTAAGTGCCTAATGTCTAATACCTAATTCTCTGTCACCTTCTTCTGTCTGCATCTTGCCTTTTATATGTCTCACTTCTAAGCCATGCCCTTAAGTCTTGGCTCTAACTCACACCTTTAAGTCTCACACACCCAAGGGAAAATCCTGGGTATCTAAAACAAGATGTTATCAGAGTGTGCTTAGCTGCTGTAGGCTGTTGTAATCAAGTCTCTTGTCAGGGTATACGGCTCAAGATGGCTGCAAGGATGATAGCCGCCTCCTGTCGGCTCCCCACATATTTTTGCAAAGAAATGTCAGTAAAGAACCCTCCTATGTACAAACTCCTGGGTTCAATCCTCAAAAACAGCTTTTTAAATACTAAATTCAATATTCTGTTAGGTATATACAGCTAAATCCATATATTCAATATTTTCAAAGTATAATAATAGGTGACTTAGTTCATCAAACTGATCAAATCACTCAGGCAGGAGAAATAATTCTTCCTAATGGCTCAGTCACATTGCTTATGTTTTTGCTTAGAATTTTGCAAATCAAATAAAAATTTTGTTTTAACTAATCTACATCTGGATAGAGGTAGGGTAATATTTTTCATGTCTCAAAGGTACTGATTTCACTGGAGGTGTGGGAAATGAAGAATATTCCCAGCATTTCAAACACTCTTGCATAACAACTACGACCCTGGGTAAGATAAAGTAGACTAACTTGATAGCCATATTCCTATTCTTTGTTCTAGATTCAGTTCAGTGCAGTATTAATTGTGATCTCACTGTGATCAAAAAGTCTAATTGGGAGTCCCATGTATCTTCAGTTAATAAACATGCTTTCAAAGCCTTAAAGTTGACTTTACCTTATAAAGGTATATGCTCCTAGACATTTATATTTACCATAGCATTGCCACTATGGTATGAAATAGAAAGAAGCTTCATACTCATCCCTAAGGAGTAAATAAGTTCAGATTATAAAATAATACTACACAACTATAACAAAGAACAGAATGGATGTATTTAAAATATAAAGTAACTGGCAGAAAAGAGCGTCTGATCTAGATCCAGTCTTACCCAGTTAAGCAGGTATGGAGAGCAGGGTATATGTGTATGGACAGGGCTATGTATTTCCTCTGTTAGGCTTCTAAAATATTAACAGGGAAAAAAAACCAGAAAATCTTCAGTGCTGATAGCAGTGGATGACAGGAAAGAAGTCAAGGGAAGTTACTTGAGCTTTTCATTTTAATTCCTTACATAGTTTGAGTTTGGACAATGATGCCTCACTTGAAGTTTGTTTTGTATTTTGTAGTAAATATACGGGAGTTGGTTGCTTGACAGACCTCCCTGGAGAGGGACTCAATATAGAATCAAAAGGATAAGTAACTTTTAGATTGAGCTTGGTATGGACATGACCTTCCACTGCACGTATGTAGTTCACCCCTGCTCTACTCATCAGTGATAAGTTCTTACAGCATTGCCAATGCTCTGCTTCTCCTTGCCAGGAATCTTCATGATGCAGCAGCCCTCTTCTGCAACACTGAAAATGCTGTGAGCTGTAACCATCTTAGGGGGACATCGTGAGGAGCCGCTGGAAGAATGGTGCCGACTAAAGCCTTGGAAGCAGCTGTACCTGGAAGGAAACTTGCTATAAAACCTACTCCATATGGAACTGACCATCTATGCCATTCCTGCCAAAGGAAACACAAATCAGAGACCTGCTCCATCCCCTGGAGTGGGATCACCATGCTTTCTACTTAGCTTCTCACTCTCCCATAGCCCAGCCCAAAGCATGAAAGGAAAACTTCATTATTTTGACTTACCATGCCCCTGAGTGCCCAAAATCCTCTACTTGACATTGACAGTCTTCAAAGATGAGTCTTCATTATACCTTACAAAGATATATTCCTTGGAGCAGTTCGGGGTGGCTAGTTCAGAGTGAGCTCAAAATGATGCTCAATGGTACACCCATAGGAAGAATGGGGTATTTGCAGAGTCTCTTCTAACCCCATCTCACATTCAGTCTAAGTCTTTTACTCGAGGTATCTTGGTTTCTTCAGAATGGCAGCACTGTGTATGTTATGCTTCCCCTATATCCATCTAAGGTAGACAAGTATAGGTCTATGCCACTGGCTGGATATTCAACTAACAGGAAGAGTGTCACATAAGAGACATAAAGATGTGAGAAAAATAGACTGAGAAAGGAGAACATGAAGCAAATCCTCTTCCCCATCTTTTCCAAGACTCACAACACATCAAGGGTGCTGAGGAAGCCAGGCAAGCACAATGACCAGTTAGAAAACACAAGATTAAATACACAACCTGCAGGCAGTTGGTTGCACTGAGATTCTTGCTCTAGAGAGTAAATTTGGTATCAACATAGAGTTTTTTCCTAGATGCTTCTACATCTTTCATGCCTAGAGATGTAGTACCCATAGCTGCCCATGGCACACAGCTACATGGTGCTCTTAGGAGTGGCCCCTCTGACCAGGATATACTGACATCTTTCCAATGCACCATAAATTTTGAAATGGAAAAGCAATGCATGAAAACTCATTAATATTTCTCATATTGATTATTTATGGAAATAATAATCTCTTGCATATGTCAGGTTAGGTCAAATATTATTTAAATTAATTTAAACATGGTTACTAAACATGTAAAACTATGTAGTTAATATTCTAACCCTATTGGTCAGCTTTGACCTAGACTTTGCCTGACACGCTGTAGCTGCCCAATACTCATTTAAAAAAGACATAGGCCCAAACACTGGTTTCTTGGCCATGATACTAAAAACTTGCTGAGTCTCTTTTTATTTTTATCTTTGCTGTGAGAATTGAAATACCTATCCCATGGGACTTGTAAAGACTAAATGAGATAGTCCTGCCCAAAGGCAAAAACACTACCCAGAGATATGTTTCTAGTATTTAAAGTTTGTTGAAGGCTTGAAAAACAGGGGAAAACAGTACAACTGAATAATCCCCTAATTGTTGGGGCAGTCCTATTATCAGAGCATGTAAATACTGAGAACAACTACCATGAAAAATGAGATTAATGCCCCGAAACCACATTCATTATCCATCTTACACACTCAGAAAGCAGACCTCAGCAGAAAACAAAAAGTCTGCCCAAATTATTATGGAAAAACACATTTCTTTGACAGCTTAGAGAAAAATGCAGGGACTTAGTTGTTTCTACTTCTAGACTTAGGCAGGTTGGGTGGTGGTTAACTAACCTTTTGGATTGCTAAAGTCCATTTTCATATCAAATAGGAACAAAAATGCCTTCACATAGAAAAATAAGGCAGAGACAATGAATTTTTTTAAGTCAAATTAAGTCAAGACAGATGCAAACTAACTAAAGAAAAACCACGGCTGTTTTGACTAATGCTACCAAGAGTAATTATATTCTCAACTCTCTTTAATGCAATTAGAATTCCTAATTTGAGAGGAGTCGGAGGGTGGGGGGGTGGAACCAATAACATGTAGTCTCTTTTCTTATTCCTGGCCTAAGCTATTCAAACTTAAGTGCTTAAGGTGGACAAAATATGCCTAATTTGCAATCCAGTTTGTATCACATAAAGTTCAAGGGAAAGTGGCTTTTAATCTTATTTCATGCTGAAAATTTAGTCAAATGAGCCCCATTCTTAAACACTAGCCTGTTAGTCTTCTTGAAGGCGTGCCTCAAATACTAGGTCTGTGTTTTATAGTGGAGTTAGAAGTCTTGGTTCTTTTTCCTTTCTTGGGTGCTCATATCTGCAGCAGACCTCACAATGTCTAGATACATTTTAGTCACCAGATAGATAGAGGGTGCACACTACTAGCATTTTATGGACAGATGTTAGATACCTTGCCAAATATCCAACAGAGCTGATCATACCACTGTTGAGAGACACTTTGCTAAAATAATGGGTTTTGTAAAATGTTTCCTAAGTTTGTTTTTTTCTTTTTAAGTGTTTTGTGCTTTGTATAACAAAAAGCCAAAGAGAATTACCTACTGGACCTATGGACATATGATTGCAAGTCTAAGAAAGCATGAATACCCATCCCCCTTACAGTGAATAAGATAACTCCTTATAGAAAAATTTAGACTTGAATCAACCAACCAAATGCAAATCAACGGACTAGATGCAAACCAACTAAAGAAAACTGTGCTGTTTTGACTGATACTACCAAGAGTAATCATATATTAAAAAAATCAGTATATAAAAATTTATCAAGAAGAAAGTATTACTAGCAGAATTTTTAATATAACTGGAGCGTGTTTTGTAAGAAAGCCACTTTTCTTTGTGTTCTTTTATTCAAGAGGTATCCACACATTGAACCCCTAGAATCTCAGAGAGCTGCACTATGCCTTGGGAGGACATAAAAATAAAACATCCCATTGTCACAGCCTGCAAACTTCAAGAACTAGCTCTCCAATTAAAATCTACATGGCACTGAACCATAGAAAATAAGAATCTAGACTTTGGAATCAAGGAAGGATAAACCAAGATAGAAATCAACTCCTTCTCTGGAGAGTGCCTTAATTCTCTGAGCCTCACACTCTTCCAGTATGAGCTAGAGATAATAAGACCCACTTGTTGAGGTGGCTGTGAAGACTATACAGGGTTAGGTATGCAAACAGTCTAGTGTGGTCCACAGCAGTTACTCTTTAAATACCACATGCTTCTTCATTTACACCAGTGCTTTCCTCTTACCTAGAGATAAGTCATCATGGTTAGACAACATGAAAGACTTCCTGGAGGTATTAGAGAAATATCCTTCTTTATTTATTTTTACATCCTTTTTTAACAAAAAAGACCAAACAAACAAAAAAACCTGACAAACAATATAAATCCTTAACTCTAAAAGTCTGCTATACGAAAGTGAAATTTAAAAGAATCTAGAAGCCTGGTTATAGTATTAACGGATGGCACACACGAGTAGAACAGTGAGGTTTTGGTGAGGAGGAATTCCTAGTTGAAAGGGACACCACTCAAGAATACAAGATATTAATATTGTTTAAATGAAATAAGACATGGTCTGAAATTTTAGAAAGCATTTGAGCTACAGATCAGCAGAAGTCCAGAGCTAGCAGATTAAAATTCTGTTCTTGAAATCATATAAGATCTATAGTACAGCCATGGACATCTAAGAATTTGACTCATAGATCTAGATTTTAAAACTAATAAATACACTTGCATTTCATAGATAACATTCTTAATTTCATGGGCAATACCACCAACAACATATATCTTTTTAAGAATTCTCAAATCCATATTTGCCTTTGTTATTATCTGGTAAGATAAGCAGGTCAGGAACTAATATTCCCATTTTGTTGGTAAGACTATAAAATTGCTTTGGCAGCCTGTACTGCAAACTAGTGGTTACAGTCATTCTAGCATCCCAAATCTTCCATAAGTTTTCTGGTTATATGGTAACTCTTTCTCATCACGTCATTAATTGCACTTAAATGCTTAGCACAGCTTAGTCAGCTAACGTAAGTAACCCACAGTGTTACATATCTGCACCCCAAAATGTACCCAACTTCAAAACGGGGCATGACACAGAAAATGTGCTCTGTGCATCAAGAGCAGGTTTCACATCAGGTAGGCAGGAAAGCCGAGGTAGCCCTCCAAGTAGGCATGGGTGTATGCGCAGCATTTGACAAGAGGCACAGAGCAAGGCGATCTGCAGGAGACTAGAGAACAGAATTCTTGAAGGCAATTTTAAGGATCTCAGAGGAAAAATTTGGCTAGAGCCTGGGCTCCATATTTCCAGGAAAAGTGGTAGATTAACATGGAAAGTTAGATTGATTCCATATTGTAAAAGCATTTGAATGCCTGGGTGAGGAGCTTGCATTTAATTATGTAAACGCTGTGGAAGCTTGGTAAAGTAGGGGTGATCGGTTCAAATTTCTGCAGTACTCTGAGCGGAGGGACATCCCTGCCTTCTCCTTCCCACTTAATTCTGAGCAGTAGCTCTTTATATATTGGCTGTTTGTGCCAACTGACCTCGACATTCCTTGAGAACAAAAAACGGCATCAAATTTTGTTCCCAAATGGATAACAAAAATTTCAATGGCAAGAATGTGCTTCTGCCCACCATATATTAGACATTCACAAAGGTCTCTGGAATAAACGTAAGCAGATTCTTGAATGGAGTATTGAGCTGAGGAGGTAATCTTGGAAGGGGGCAAATACGGGAGGAAAATATTGTGTGAGGTCCTGACTGACTGGATGAGAAGCAGTGGAGATGAACGCATAAATATGACTTTGTGGTTTAGCTTTGGGTAACTGAATGAAAGATAGGTCTCAAAAACAGGAACGTTGGGAGAGCTGGTTTAGGGTAGTGAGTGCTAAGAGTAGAGAGATCACCAACAGAGTTCCACAGTAGTGGCTGGACACTGGGAATTGTTGCAAATCCATCCTGGATTGAATGTTTTGCAAGAAACACTACAGGGCATATTGTATATTCTCTGGAAGAAGAAAAATGTGCTTGTTTTTTTTTTTTTTTTTCTAAAATTGTTCTTTGATAAAGTCAGGAATTTTAAGGGTCATAACGAGTTACACGTGACAACGCAGAGCCTTGAGAATACCAGGCACCAGGTTACAGGCTCAGAAAGTCAGGATAATGTTTCTTTATGCACCAGTCCACAGCTGAAGATCATCACGGTCAAGGAGGACCAGTGCACAGACAGTGCTGTTCAGTACACCGTCCAGAGAGGCAACCTGACTCAACGTGTGCCAAGCACAGCCAAGAGATGCCGTCCAGTGCTTCAATGAACGAGTCGATGAACTGGTAGGTGACAAGAGATCCTATCGTGAATGAAGTAGTAGGGGAAGTGAAAACTGATACTCATGGTGGTTTTGGACTTCCACATATGTGTTATGTTGCATGTACACTGGCAGCAGACTTCATTGAGGCCCATTAAGAAAAGGTTATTTTCTCCTGGTTAAAAAATATGACTATTTTTCCAGGTTATTAAAATTTACTTATTAGTTTTTTTTTATAATTTGCCTCTTTATGTGTGTCTCTGTACCTACCTAACGAGAGAGAGAGAAAGAGAGAGAGAGAGAGAGAGAGAGAGAGAGAGAGAGAGAGAGAGAACTTGTGTGGAGGTCAATAGACAGCTTACAGAAATCTGTTCACCACTTCTGCTGTGTGGGTCCTCGAGCTCGAATTCAGGTTGTTGTGTTTAGTAGCAAAGGCCTTTACCCACTGAATCAGTCCCTAGATCATTCTGTTTTTTAACTTACATTTTTAAAAAAACTCAATGCTGTGGTTATCAATTAATTATTAATTAATGATCAGTTAAGCAGAAAGCAGAGCCAATGGCTAAAGCCAACAGCAGATTAAAACGGACATAAGGAGTTGAAGGGGTCCCACAGCTGTTAAGAAGTTCCCACCCACTTAGGCAGCTCAGGTATCTGCAAATAAAGCAAAAAAAATTTTCATAGAATCACCCTGGACCAAAGCATAACCTTAGTAAGTTTCTTATAAGCAGCATACAGAGTTCCCATCCTTGAAAAAAAAATGCTACTTTCGGCTTCATACGCAATCTCATTGCTGTAATTTGTCTTCCATAACATAAACAGAATATTTTGAACTTTGAAAAATAGAATGCCTTCAAACATACCTCAATAATTATATATTATTCTTTTTTTTTTTTTAAGTTCTAGAAAGAACCAAGAAGTACAGAAAGCAGTTTAGAATTAACATTTCTGGTATGACAGCATTTTCATTTAACTGCATGAGATGGGTCTAGGCATGCTCATGCAATTACGAATTCCAAATAAAAGACTGTAGAGCTGTGGTTGCACATGTACATGCAACTTGACTTGTGTACCATTAGACATGGACATATTGCTGCAGTGTTCTTGGATGAAAAGGTGGTGATTCAACCACTCAGCAGACACACAGCCCTGGTGGGAATTACAAAGCAAGTAATTGAACAAAGTACAGAGGTGAGTCTGTGTTGTTTGGACTTGGTGAAAGAGGAATTGCACAAGGGTAGGTATAAAGGGAAGAGAGAGATGGAGAAATGTAAGGGAATAAAGATCAGAGATTTCGGTGAGTCCTTAAGAGGCTGGGGAGATGGCCCAGTCAATAAAGTACTTGCTTTATTAGCACTAACATAAAACAGTTCGATGCAGAGGCACACACAACACCTGTAATCCCAGTGTTGAAAAGGGGAGACAATGAGAATCCTTGAGGCTTGCTAGATGACAAGCCTGGCTGAACTGGTAAACCTGAGGTTCAGTGATGGATGCTATCTCAAATAACAAGGTGAAAAGTGTGTGAGGGAGGTTGACGTCATCTGACCTCAACCTCTGGCCTTTACACACACACACACACACACACACACACACACACACACACGCACGCACGCACACACACACACACGTGCACACACATATGGGCTGGGAAATAGATCTGCTAGTACAGGGCTTTACCTATCCTGCTCAACGCCCTGGATTCAGTTCCTAGAACCGCATCTATTAAATGTAGTGGCGCATCTAAGAAACGCCAGAACTTGGGAATGAGAGGTAGGACAGAAGTTCAAACTCACCCTCAGATACATAGCAAATCTGAGGTCGAATCTGAGAGACTCGAGACCCTGTCAATATAATACAAAACAACAATAACAACAACAATAAAATTAAAAGTTACTAAAGAATGGGTATTGAATTTCAAACAGGCAAACTCTTAACACTGAATTATTGATCCTAGAGAGAACACTTGGCACAAAACTGTACTGTAACCCAGAGGAAGGAGATAATTAGTTTATAGGTAAAACTAGAACTTCGCAAAATTCAGATGTCTAGAAGTCAGAGGCTGAGATTCTACAAAATAAAACCGAACCCAATCTGGACATAAAATCAAACCTAGTATAACTTAGGACTTTGTTTGTTTGCTTGCGTGTTTGTTTGTTATGCAGGTCTCAAGGAGCCATTCTGCAGCTACAAGAGTATTCCACCTGATCGGCAGGGGAAATTTTCTGTCCTACTCAGAAAGAGGAGGTTGACCCAAGGAAAGGCCCTTTGTTCCATGAGAGAGGCTGATCGCTCTAACCACTTGGCTTCTTACCATTTAGATATTTCATGTAAGGTCTAATCAAGCAGACACCAGCTGTCATCGTATCCTAATTGCTGTAGATAATCGTGGGGAGCTTAAAGGCGTTGTGTGTGCATTCGAAACATTTGCTGGGGGCCTGGTTCCCAGGCAAGAACGTGAAAACAGCTGTTCCTCTCGAGTCTAAGCTCTACGGTTAAGGAGATATGCTATTAGCAGATCAGATGAATCAACTTCTGAACTAAAATGTGTCCTTCTGTAGTTACACAAAGCAAATGCTTAGTTTTAATCAAACTGAATACTGGAGCTAGAAAGAACCACACTCATGTCAAAGTATGTGAGTGTATAGACATATATATGTCTGTTTATTCATGCACATGTGCATGTGTGTATAAGTGTGTGTGTGTGTGTGTGTGTGTGTAACAGAGAAAGAAAGATGGGGAAGGAAGGAAGCCAATTTTTCATTGAATTTGAGCAATTTTTGTGATATTAGATGTTTTTCTTTTTTTCCTTTTTTTTTTTTTTAATGTTTTGACACTTTGGTTTGGGTGTGTATGACACTATGGGACAGAACACATGTGGACGTTAGGGGACAACTTGCTTGCAGGAGTCAGTTTTCTTCTTCCACTACCTGGGTCCCAGGAATAGAACTCAGATCTTCTGACTTAGCAGCAAGTACCCTCACCTTCTAGGCCATCTCGCTCGCCCCTTTCATTTTTCTCACACTTGGAATTTTTGACCTCATTTTCAGGAGGTGTCCAGGAATTATTTAGCAGATCCATCTTTCCTTGCCTCCCAGGCTCCAGGCCTTTCTATAGTCACTATAGCGCATGCACGGTTGTCCCACAGCCCTGATATTCTTGTTCTTCTAGGTCATTTTTCTAGTCATTTCTTACAACAGTCATTACCATTTCTTCCCATTCTTTCTTCTCTTTCTCTGCGATGTCAAATTTCATAGTCTAATCTAGGGTATTTTTTTCATCTCAGATGCCATGGTTTTTACCTCTAAATGCTTTAGATGAGCTGTGTATCTTTTATATCTCTGTTTAACATGATCAATTCTTGACAATATGAAAGGCAACAATGATAAATTTGTTTAATGTTCTTGTCTCATAACTTCATAAAATGTATCATTTCTAAGTTCATTTTGATGGTTTGGTTTTCCCTCCTGTCGGTAGTATAATTGGCTTACTTCTTTGCACGTCTGGCAAATTTTTATTTGATGATAAACATTTTGAACTTAATCCTGTTGGGTGCTGATATTTTTTTGTATTCCTGTAATTATTCTGTGACACAACTGAATTACTTGAAACTGAACAGAGCCTTCTAAATCTTGGTTTTAAGTTTAGTCAGAGTGGAAGCAGCATTTAAGCTATTGAGTTTCCTCTGTACTGAAGAAAGACCCTGCCAGGACTGTGTCTGATGCTCTGTACGCTATGAGATTTTTCACTATGTCTGGGGACAGGTGTTATTGCTGACGCCACAGAGTCTTCAAGGACCGCTTGCTCCACTCATTTGGAATGCTTCCTCACCAGCTGGAGTATCCCTACATTCCCAGGGGCTGATCACAAACACACTGAACATCGGAGACTTTCTACAACTCCCTGGATAGCCTCCTTTCTTGGCATCCAGAACTACCACACCTGGCTGTCTTCTCAACTCAGAAACTAGGCACAGCTTGCTGGGGTCCCCTCGTTAGGCTGCTGCCTGGAAACTTCCTGATGAGAAACTAATCTGGATGAGGTCCTACCAAGGATTATCTCCATCTTTTGTTTCCTGTAGGATAGGAAACACTAGTCTTGGTTTACAATGCCCGAAATAGTTTCGTTATTTTGTTGCCCAATTTTCTAGTTGTTTTTGGTTTTTGTTCTTTTGTTACAATTTATATTTTTTATGTGCATTGGTGTTTCTCCTGTATGTACATCTGTGTGTGGGTGTCAGATCTTGGAGTAGCAGACAGTTGGGAGCTGCCATGTGTGTACTGGCAATTGAACCCTGACCCTGTAGAAGAGCATTCAGTGTTCTTAATCACTGGGCCATCTCTCCAGCCCCTCTGGTTGCTGGAGGTAGAAGTCTTTCAACTTTAGTCATTAGGAGCATTATTTGGTATATTTAAAGTAATAAATACTAACTCACTCAGTAAAGTGTTTGGCTCACAAATATGAAGACTTAGGTTCAATCCCTAGAATCTATGTATAAAGTCAAGTATGATAGCACATGCTTGTAGTCCCAGCAATAAAGATGGGAAGCAGAGACAGATTCCAGGTGTTATTCTAGCTTACTTGGCAAAGTCCTAGTCCAATGAGAGACCCTATCTCAAATGACAAGGTAGAATGCTTCTTAGAAGAGAGGGGGGAGGAGGAAGAAGAGGAGGAGTTGTGCTCCAACCTCCATGTACACAGGTAAACAAACAAAGGGTCCACACATACAGACCCATGAACACAAGCATGCACACATAAATATACATACACATATGCCATATAAAATATAACAAGGCATAATGAAAAATCGGAGAAAAAATTCACAAGTAAAAAGGAAATAAAATCTACTAAAAAAAAAACAAGTCCAAAGAATTGTCATTGTTTTAATACTTTTCTACTGTCATGAAAAATACTGTGGCCAATGCAATTTATATAAGAAAACATTTCCTTGGGTTTATGGCTTCAAAGGCTTAGAGTCTATGATAGAGAAGCAAAGTCATGATGGCAGGAACAGCTGAGATCTTACATCCTGATGCAAGAACAGCAGAAGTCTTCAAAACTCAAAGTTGATCCAGGTCATCCTTCTCCAGAAAGGCCACACCTCCCAATCCTTCTCAAATAGTTCCACCAATTGGGGGTCTAAGTAATCAGACATATAAGCCTATCGAGACCATCATCATTCCAACCACCACAGTCATCAGCTAAGACATTTTTTTCTGTTACAAAAAAGTACAAATTTAGAACCATAGCATGCTGTGACTTTTGCAATCATCCTGTGACTTTTATAAAAGATTTGTCCCTCTTCCCAGTAATCTGGAGTTCTAAGCTCTGGAAAGTCATATGGGAAGCTGCAAAGTGTGGTTTCATTATCAGCTTTGAAATGTAAACGTTGAAAGACTATGTTCTACATAAGGGCTCATCTGAATACATCAAATCTATGCACAAGTCTAAACAAAAATTGATAAATGGTTCTTACTTACCTATCTTCTTATGAGTCTAAGAAATAGGCAAAATCATTTACCATCATTTTATAGATGTACAAACTGATGATCAAGAGGTCAAATGGCTTGTCCAAAATTATGCACAGTTATGAACTGATAGAATCAAACTGTAGCTATTGTATCAGAGACCTACCTCTATTTTAAGATGAGATATAAAGATTCTATGGCAAGTACAGTTGATCATTTCTAAGCATTCATAATTTCAAAACCTTTCCCCTGGCTAAATAAACCCAAATTTTATTCATTCTTAAACATCTCTTGAAAAGAATTTGGGGGTTACCCCTCCCAGCCCAAGAGTTAAGTTAATTTAAACCAACCCTACTAATCCACCCCCCTTTTCAGTGAACTTGGTCTACAAACTGCACCTGAGGTCTTGCCCAAGAAAACCAAAGAGGAGCTTGTTGTGGGGCTGTGTGAGGATGTGAGATTTAAACAGCTCAGATAACTATAAACACACACACACACACACAACTTTCCAGGATGAGGAAGGGCTGTGCAGAAATATAGAATAGAAAAAATCTGGACCACTGATGACAGAGATGAACCCTCCAACCAAGCTCTAAGTTACTCCTTACCTCTGAACCTCTTACAACCAAAATCCTAAAATTCTATCTCCAAACCTCTTATTATATGGGATAGCAATTCTCCTATCGTCTATCATTACCTGATTTTCTGTGACAACACCTGAGATCATTCACATTTAGTGCCAAACTGGTTATTTTTTGCATTCTCTGATATAATTTTCACTGGAACATCTATCCAGTCGATATTGCTGCCATTTGTTTCAGAAGAGGCCTTAAAGCTTCCAAAATTCAATTGCTTTCCCAAGCTCATGAAGTTAGAAGTTCTAGAATGAGGCTCCAGCCCCATAGTGTCTGACTCCAAAGCCCAGGCATGTCACGAGATAAACACCTCTGTAGACACCACTAGGCAATGACTCAGCCCCATGGGATCCTTAAACATCCTGCCACAAGTTTAGCTGTGGCTACTGAGGAATCAATGGCTTTTTCTTTTCTTCTTCCCTCCACCCCAGCTTCTAGACATAGCCCTTCAGGGCAAACTGCATGTTCCCTGGTATTCAGCAGCCCATTCCACCATCCAGATTTCTTAAAAAGTAAGGGAGGGCTGATCTTTCCCACTCAGAGGAAAGGCTCTCTAACTAACAAATGGTTACAGAAAACCATGAGGAATAGTCAGTCTTCTGTCACGGGGGCTTTAAAGGAAATGAAAGATGTTTGAAGAGTAAAGATGTGGCAATAAGGAGCTGAAAGATGGCTCAGCAGTTAAGAGCACTGACCGCTCTTCCAGAGGTCCTGAGTTCAATTCCCAGCAACTACTGGTGGCTCATAACCATCTGTAATGGAATCCGATGCCCTCTTCTGGTGTGTCTGAAGACACAGTTACAATGTGCTCACACACATAAAATAAATAAATCTAAAAAAAAAAAAAAAATAAGATGTTGCAATAAGCTAAAAGGTAACTTGGCAAAACAATCCAGCCCTAATCAGTGATGCTAACATTGATTCCATACCACTCACATCTAGTTGACGTCTGTCTTACTTCCTCATCCCTCAAAAGAGTAAGGGGATAGGAACGGTCCAAACCTAAGTGACTTTAACCTAAGACTTTCAAATGATTCAATATGCGAATTAGTATTTTATAGTTTGTCACTGGGGGAGTTGTTTCTGTCTTGTTTTGTTTTCAGTCTGAGAATACCGGTTTGCTCTGTACAAGCACTTTGCGAGGCAATTGCTACATACAAAAATAAATGTGTAGTAGACACCATTTTCCTCGAAAACTTGAAAACAATGACTTACTTCATCAAATCCATGCACACAAGAACTAGTCAGGAGACAATTCAAGAGGACTTATTTACCAGAAAAAAATTCTGGGGAAATTAGATACTCTTTAATAAGCCTTGGAAAACAATGGTTCTTTTTCTTGTGCTTATAAAGAAGTAACTGGAAATTTTAAACATGTTTTAATCGCTATTGTATTTCATTGTACTTGTTTTCATAACAATCTTACGTGTTTCACTTTGTATCTGTAGAAATAGTAACAACACTACTAACGGACCCATTTATCAGATTACCAAACCTCCATCATCTGAAGGAGTTTAAGGCTCTCTCTGGCTTTGTATGTTCAACTTCTGCTTGGATTTCAGAAAACATTTTCTTCTGCTTAGCAGGTACATGCCACTGTTTAGACTGTCTGATGTCTCCTTCATTGAAATTTTGGATTTCCAGGGTCTGAGGATACCTGCATAAAAGGTGTTTGGTGGTGTTAAACAGAACAGAGCATTTAAAAGAAGGGTTTCCTCCTGCACATCCTTTGAGAGAATTTTTATATCTCTTCAATAAGTGAAAAAACATGTAGTTACAAGTCCTCATCATGTGCTGTGTCCCCCCACAGCCCCCCCATAGCTACAGTGCTCAGACACGATGCATGAATTCACCATATCTAGGGTCTGGAACATATTTTCTGGGTTTCGGGAGTCACTCCCCTGGAAATGAGTTTCTTCCTGCTGTGAGAAAATGCATAATCTTTTTCTTTCTCTTTTACCTTCAACTCCCTGGGCACAATTTAACCTCTGTGAACTCAGTTCTGGGATCAGGTACTTGCTCTTTGAAGAGCTGTAGATCTTTTATACACAAAGCAAGTTACGTCCTCTTATGTATACAAAAATGCCTTTTAAGGCACACACATAAAACTTTTACCCCAAGGCATCAAAGTTTGCATTATTTCTTTGTGTTATGTTTGCTTGCTCCCCAATTAAATGTGAGATACATTTTATTTCAAATAAATAACTTTTAAACATGAATATTGGTCATTTTAAATCCATGCAGCCAATTCAGTTCACTCTATTCATGACGGTACCTAGTATTTGAGGAAAGAACAACAAAAAAAAATTAAACATAAGGGAGAATATTAAAAGGAGATGATCACAGTGCTGCTTTATTTTATGTTGATTTGGGGGAAGATACTTGAAAATGATGCATTCAGAAAGAATCTTGGATGTGTGGGGTGTTTTAAATTTATGAATTTTATAAAATTCTCCCGTTACAAACCGCCTCAGGACACACGTACACACTGAGGAAAGAAAAGCAAGAAGCTACTCTGAAGAGCAATCTCAGGAGAAGTTGGGGACAAAGCATGACCTTTTAGATAAAAACTTGGTCTACAAATCGTTAATTCCCATGAACTTCTAAGCCAGAATGTAAGTGTTTCTGACTTGTCCTTCTGGCCACTAGAAAACATGATTTTTTTTTCTTAATGGATAGTGAGGGAAAAAAATGAAGATTTACCCACCCAAACTCATGGCTGAACTTCCTGTTTGTATGCATCCAGTCACATGAGTCTTAACAGAGAGGCAGCACTGTTTCAAAAAAAAAATGCTTCTTTAAAATAAATGAGTGGTTTGGGCCCCAAGCCAATTTCACAGGAAATTGACTCTTGATACAGTTGCTCTGATGAGGCTCAGCGTTTATCACACGTAACGTCTCCTACTTTATAGTTAGATGAGAACATCATTTGTTTTACAAACACATATTTTAATCACAGATACTTTCACAAGGCTACTGTGAATACTGGGGAAAGTCAGATGGTTCCAGTTTCCAAGACATACTCACAGTCTAGTGTCTCTCCTCCCTGTTTTTAAAGGCAAACATACTTTTTTAAAAAAAGAAGAGGAGGAGGAGGAGGAGGAGGAGGAGGAGGAGGAGGAGGAAGAAGAAGAAGAAGAAGAAGAAGAAGAAGAAGAAGAAGAAGAAGAAGAAGAAGAAGAAGAAGAAGAAGAAGAAGA
>JANHMN010000001.1:158150926-158195935 GCA_030674055.1 Rhabdomys pumilio
GAAGAAGAAGAAGAAGAAGAAGAAGAAGAAGAAGAAGAAGAAGAAGAGAAGCAGCAGCTACAGAACCTACTAGAGAGATTATGATTATGGGATTGCCTTTATGGCTTAGTGTTCCTTCTAAAAGAAGAAACAAGGGTTTGCCTTGAAGTCACCCAGGGCCTGGGTGGAGGAACTTCTCACACTGGATTAAGGAGACTGTGACATGCGATATGCTAATGACACACAGCACTAATGGAAGGTACAGAGAGTGGGCTGCAGCAATCCTCGTACACTTAATTGACCTGGAATGCGGCTGTGCTTATTACCATGAAATTCTCTGAGGATGAGTAATTTCCACAGCCACACTCTTAACGCTTACAGATGATTTCCCATTTTGAAGAGGTGAAGGGTGAAACACCTAAGACCCCATCTCCATCCCCAAAAAGAACTGAGGTGCTTATATTGAGAAAATTTTGTATAATGCGAGACTTCAGATAAAGAAAATAGTTTTCTCCCCCCACCCATGAAATTCTTGTACCACACAAAATACAAAATGAGCTTATTAGTAAGTTCGTGCTCAGAAACTAAAATAAAAATCCTTATGAAGATTTGGAATCTCTAATAAACATGTTTTAAGACAGAAATCTCTACTAAAATAAGATTTCATGTTCTTCCAAAAATCCTTCAATCGGCTTCAAGATTGGTTCTTTGGGGCTAATGGAACGGCTGTTTCATTAATATATTAAATTAAGGGTGAATTTTTGCTGTCTACACAAGGAAGTTGCTACCTATAATACCAACACTAACTTTGAGATGTTTCTTAAGGACTAAAAACAACTTGCTTGTTTTCATGCACATAAAAATTCAAGCTAAAAGAAATTAGGCTGAATATATTTTGGGTAGCTACAGGAGATGTCATGCAGACAACATGACCTGAGGCCAGAAAAGTCTTTAAGAATATTTTAGAGTAACAGACCCAAGAAGATATATGCTGTTGGAAAATGTGGATTTACAAAACAGTAGAAGACTCCTAGTATTTTGTTCTCTGAAAATAGGTTAGTAGATCTCATTTTAAAAACCAGTCTTAAACAGTAGAATTCTAGGACACAGATCAGACAGCAATCAGTACCAGCAAGCTCTTCAAGTTTTTAGTCTTCTTTTTGCTCTAAAACAGAGAGTGTTAGGTCCACCTGTGGGGTTGTGTGAGAATTAAATAACCCAATACCCACAGAGTAAACACAAAGAACACATCATTAAAGTGAGACACAAGCAAATTAGTCATTATCAAAACTCTTCAAACTATCTGTCTTTATTTAAGCCACCAGTGACCTCACCAAAGTAAATGACGTGTCCCAAGATACTGTCTAATATCTGAGATATTATCTAATACCAGAGTTAGCAGGTCATTCAGAACCTATTCCTTAAGAACACAAAATCCAAACTGATTAGTTTTTTTTTCTTCAACAGTTTTTTGGGTTTGTGTGGCAGTCAGGGCTCTTCAAGATTCCTCTGCACTTAATGCAAAAAAGGTCCTGAAGCCACGTTAGAGGTCTCTTGTGTAATAGTGAAAGATACACATGTAAATCAAAAAAATCTTTGTCTGGCACAAATAATTCTACGCTAAGATTACAGAGATATCATTGTAGTTCAAATTCATTCCAGAACTATTGGCTATTTCAGCAAAGAACTGAAGGCCAGGAATACAGAAAGATTCTCAGGTCACCATCAAAAGTACCAACCTGTGGAAGACTGAGAATGGGAGAAACAGCCTTCCTCAGAACAGCACACCAACTATCCAATACCAAATGGTCAGCCCTGAAAACATTCATAAAGTATCATGCATCTGACAATAAATCCATATGAGATGGGGGAGCACCTGGGAAGGTTTGGAGGGAGGAAGCAGAAAAGGGAAAGGATGTAATTATAGTACAATCTCAAAAATAACTATACAACACTTACATTATAAAAAGGCTCAAGTTTTGTCATGGGATTGGAATAGTAATAAAGTGTTTGGGTACCAAAGAATTTCCTTGGTCCTATTTTAATTAAGTGATTTTTAAATTTTCCAAACTTAAAAGAGATGTACATTTTTCTTTTACAATAGTAGTAGTGTTCTCAACTTGCCCCCACCCCGCCCACACTGCCTCACCCCGCCCACACTGCCTCACCCCGCCCACACCACCTCACCCCGCCCACACCACCTCACCCCGCCCATACCGCCTCACCCTGCCCACACTGCTTCACCCAGTTTAATGGTAGTTAGCAGTCATTAGTTCTATGTTATCAATCAGGTGTCTATAGATGTCTTCCTACCTATACATTTAAATTTCATCTAATTCTTCCAAAGGAACGGTTACAATTTATCAGTAATTTAAATGTGGCACTGATATCCAAAATGAACTCAAGCTTTAAATTTCAGATATTTGAAAAAGTTCAAAAATATTTCCCTTGATTAAAATGTTGCATGATTGGCAAGTGGAATTTTTAAGTAGTAACTGTAGGTATAGTTTTTTTTTTTAATTGATGACTCTGAAGTGTATTCATTTCAGCTGTGAAATGGATTCTTGCAGCTATGAAGTAGGCTGAACTTGGATACAGGCTTTCAAATGACTGCTTAAAATAATGAGTATATATACGTTTGCACTGCTCTGACTCAAATATAACTCATGGTGACGAGTAAGAGTGAACTGCATCGCTACATGAATAAAAACAAAAAAGTTACAATAACCTATAAACAGAGTTTTCATCTTTTTGTTTGTTTCTACTGGGGATTAACCCAGAGTCTCAAGTTCTACCACAGAGTTACATTCCCAGTCCCAACCCTGCGAGATTTATAAAAATACTCCTCGTTTCTTCTTGAGAACATTCTGTTTAATTTCCATTCCTCTGTATATTGTACAATGCACAAAATATGTGTATAGGAGAGACTAGATCAACTACATAATTGATAGATATATGTAGATAATAACAAGTATTGGGGAACATGAACATTTAGTAACGGAGTTCTCAGGCAAAGTGAGTGGAGAGTCAGCTAGTACTCCTCCAGGTAAGTATGACTTAAAATATTACTGGTGAGAAGCCTGTTGTCTGGGTCACTATGGTGCTTGCTTACAGGTGAAAATTCTAGAACTTCACCTCCAAACTACTGATTCAGAATGTCTGAGATGTAGCCCGGAGTTTTGCATTTTAAGCAACTCTTCAGGTATTTTTTTCCACATATGATACTTAAAAAGCTAGGGCCTCAAGTTAAAAAATGCATGCCAGTGTCCAGGTCATCATGCACACGTCTCTAGAGACCTCGGTGCACTAAGGACCTTCTCCCTGGACTCAGGGGCATTGTTTCTTGAGAGTATGGCAGTGCATGACTTAGAGACATAGAACACATCTCAGTGCCTATTCCAGGAAAGCACTGTGTGCATTAGAAAATGTATATAACTTCTCTGGGACATTTTATCCCTAGAGTTTATGGTATTTTATGGGTATTAACTTTTTGAGCCACACAAGTCCCTATGGGATAGCCCAGGGACAAGACTGTGAAATTCTGAATATAAGATAATACGGCAAAGAAATGTACCTCCTTAAATATGCATTTAAAAATAAAAAGAACAACTAACCTACTTCTGAGGACATTACACAAGAAAGATATGTTCTAGGTCAAAATGTCTGAGAAATTATAAATACTTTTTTGAGCCATGGTAAAAATAGACAGGGCATTGCTTCATCAACACAAATGCAAGCACAGAGATTCCTTGGCTTCCTGAATACCACCCTGGACTTTTAACCACAAGGAACCAAGCCCTTGGATCTTACCTTACGGCTGGAAGGACCATCTCATTTTTCCTCGTCAAGCAAGAGCTCGCTATATTTTCCAAGTCCTGGGTTGTATCATCTGCCTGTCAGGAAGGCAGTTGCTTGTTTGATTGTTAATTGCTCTTGTTTTTTATTATAGAACACATTCAGATTTGGGTAAGTAACATGTTCTTCTTTGTAATTAGATATAGTAGTTAAAATATCTTTCAATTCACCATGGCATTTTCCTTTAATCATCCAGGCTGTGCAGTGATGCTGGAATCATATCTGCAGCTTTTGACCACAGCAGCAACACTGCTCAAAGAAAATTGTGCTCCCAGTACATTGGACGACAGCAAAGGAATTCAAAGGCAGTAGATCTGACTCTGCAGGCTGGAAATGTGTGAACCAAATCAAGAGGAAATGGTGGCTGTTTCCATCATTTGTATCACCAAGTTTCAAATTTTCCTCCACAGCTCTTAGGACATTGCTATGTAGAAGGAAAAAAAAAAAACCACTTAGCAATCATATCTGGAGAGCCTGTTGCAGAAGCCATAAGCAGAGATTCTCCAGTTGGTCCTGTAGGGAAGACAGGAAAGCTGCACACCAATGTCTAAGTTAGTATGCGGCATCCTGCTAAGGGGACATAGAGACCTAAGGACCAGGAGAGATAACAACTTTCAAACGCTTTCTCATGAAATCGTTTTCCAAATGTTGCTTGATACAGCTTATGGAAGAGAAAACTTAAGAAGTAGAAAGGTTGCTTGCCCAGTGTGAACCAGGAAAGAGCCAGGCTTCCCATGACAGGGCACACCCACAGTGTGAAATCTCTCTCTCTCTCTCTCTCTCTCTCTCTCTCTCTCTCTCTCTCTCTCCCTCTCTCTCTCTGTCTCTCTCTCCAAACAGGGCTCCATCAGCTCCTCCATGTTCATTTGGCAAACCAGCCTCCACATCATCTTCCTTTGCCTTGTATCCAACTCACCTGTAATTGACAGACCAGCCTAGACAAACCCTGAAGAATGGAGACTAGGGGTACAGGCAAAAAGTGAAAGAGGTGTGGAGTCAGACTCCTAAAGCTGAAAGCCAGGTTTTAACACTTGTTCCCTGGGTGATCTTGGGCATACATTTTTCTAAAATTAACACAGCACAATATTGATGGCTGGGGTGTTGAAGCACTTACTGCCTAATTTAAATTCTAGCACAGTCTTGTACCTATGAACAAACCCTGGCAGCTCCTGGATCTTTGTGTGCCACATTTCACACCTATAAAAAAAAAAAAAGACAGTGGTACCAAATGTAGTCAGATGTGGGTGGAATAAAGTAGTTCCTGAGAAGTTCCTACAGCTCAGCCTTGTAATTAGGGACCATATTCATTATCCATTACTCTCCTATCTGTAAAATGACAAATGACAGTAGAAATAGGTCATGTGGGCTGGAGAGGTGACTCAGTGGTTAAGAGCCGATCGTGCTCTTGCAAAGGACCTGAGTTCAATTCCCAGCACCCATGCTAAGTAACTCACAACCACCTAACTAGCTCCAGTACAGTGGCTCTCGGCCTCTGGATATTGACCCCTTTGGGGATCAAATAACCCTTTCCCAGAAGCCATATATCAAATATCCTGCATATAAGATACTTATATTATGAATCATAACAGTAGCAAAACTACAGTTATGAAGCAGTAACAGAAATAATTTTATGGTTGGAGTCACCACACTCTGAGGAATTGTACTAAAGGGTCACAGCGTTGGGGAAGTTGAGAACCCCACTCCAGAGACTCCAATGCCTTCTTCTGGCCTCTACTGACACTCTCACTTGTGTGTGCTCAGTCCCTACACGGTGTTATTTAAGATAACTTTTTTTTTTAAAAAAAAGAATATGTGAGTGCGGGATATGTGAGGAGGGGAAAAATGGCTGATATAAATGTAGGCGTTCAGAGTGGTTAGTATACATGACATATATATGTAAAATTGCACAAATATTAATAAAAATGAAGAAAAAGTTAAAGTAATAGGTCATAATGTCATTTTGGGAACCGAGTGTAACAGGAAGTGTAAAGGACCTTGCTGAACAGGTGATACCTTGGTCTAGGAAAGATTATCTGTTCACTCAAAGGCAAGTCCATGTAACCCCAGGACCTTCCTCTGCACTGTACTGCAGCCTGACAGAAGTATTTGGTATGGAGATGGGTACTTCTTAGTACACACAACCCAAGGCCAGCGCCTCTGACAACAGAACAATGGGAAGAAGGTACTTACTAAAAAGAGTGTCAGACTCCACGGCTGTGGATAGGAAGAGAGAAATTGTTGCTTCTTAAACACACCATGCGCACACGCGCGCGCGCACACGCGCGTGCAAACACACACACACACACACACACACACAGAGCAGAGGTAAACTATTTTATTTTATGCACACACATTTTGAACACAGGCACCTCCCATCTTTTGTTACAGCTTCTCAGGCAGCAGAAATAAACTCGTAGGACCCAGGTATGGCTTGAGGTCAAATAAAGCCTACTTGCTTATTTTTGCATACCAGCTAAGAAGGCTTTTACAGCTGAACACTGACAACTGATTTGATGAGCAGGAATGCTATCTTTGAACCCCAATTAAGTGAAACTTTAGCCAACCCCCAAGGAAATCCCATTTTCCTCAGTAGACCTGCCTTACACTGAACACAATTATTTTTCTTATGTACAAAAAAGACCTACATAAGAGTCTCAGTTTTTCCCCACTGCCTGAGAAACCCAGACTTCACTCTGGCCCTTTCCAGAACATTCTCTGTCTCAGAGGAGCTGGCTTGATGGCTTTTCATTTCCAGGAGCTCATTAGTGTGAGCAGACTATCAACCAGACTTTCTGATGATGAGGCTATTTTGCTCTTCAAAGAAAGAAGAGGCTGTATCTTAGAATGCTTCTCAAACCACAGGACAAAATAAGTTCCATGTCTTGGCAGTTTTCAACTAAGAAAACTGTATGCACCCAGATGCTCCTAACCCCCCCACCCCACCCCCAATCCATATACACACACTTAGTCATGAAATGAATTTACAAAGGCATGTGATCAGAAGTGCTGCTCTGAGCAGTCTTTTTTCTGGTCGTGGGAAAGAGAATCCTCTTTTACCTAAATGGATCTATTCTTTGGGAAGAAGTTATCTCACATCACATGGTTAAAGTCAATTCCTAGGAGGCTGTGAAGAGTGCGGAGGAGAACCCTTTCTCATTTATTTAATTTTTTTTGTTGTTGTTGTTTTTTTAAAAAAAAAAAAAAAAACTACCTTTTGCTAAGAGCCCATAAAAGCACACATTCTACCTCAGTTTCACACTGAATTAAGACATGTCTGACCCTTGACATTTCCCAAAGATGACAGCTTTCATTTCAGCTCGATTCAGGCCATCAAAGTCAAGTACAGAAAGTGTGAGCTGGTTCCCTGTTGGAGAAGACAGCTCCTTCCAGACCACAGAACTCGGAGCTTAGGATCCAGGAAGTAGGAATGGGTGAGAATTCTATAGAAGGTGTCTCCCACCAAGAGCTTTCTACTTCAAGCCGGGTCTTTGCAGAATTGAAAAGTCGAGATCCGGGTTGAATGTAAGCAAAACAAAGTCACTGTCAGCAGTCTCCAAAGAAAAGGCACATCTACAAACTAAATACTTTAGGTTAAGAGAGGACAAGGATGGCAGAAATACAGAAAGAGGTGGGCATGTTCTCAGACGCTTTGCATGTGTTCGATCCCAAGACACCCAGTAGGACTGCTCAGAAGATGCCAATGATGACACCATGCATAGTCAGATCTACAGAAAACTAGGGAACAGAGCAAACATTTCCTCCCAAAATAGAATCCCTTCACTTATAGAAAGAAGCTGTAGGTTGTGACCTCCAGGGTCCTGGCCTTCTCTTCTAAAGTTACCCTCCACTCTCTGCCTGCAGGGTCCAGGCTTGGGAAGGAAACAAAGAGGTTGTAACAATCCTTTCAAATTAAGAAATGAAAGAAATGATGCCTTTGTTATCTTCCTCTTTCTTCCTCCTCTCCCCCTTCCCCCTGCGTCTTCCCCCCCTCCCTCTCTTCTCCCTCCTCCCCTTCCTCATTTTCTCATTCGTTTGGAAAGTTGATATCAGATTCCATACATAGCAACTCAGAAGCAAACAATTACTGCGTGTAAGTAGTACTGTAATTTGAAGGACTTAGGATGTCTCCTATACCCCTTTCTGCATTTCTTCAGAAAGGGAAAAATATAACTTCTAGCCACACAAGAAAATAAAAGGGAACATGTGTACATTTGAACTAATAACATGACCTGCCAAGGGGCACTTAATGATACTTTCCTTGATACGTCATTAACTTTCAGTGCGAAGGAAAGTCCTACAACATCCCTTCCATAGGAAGTTTCACTAAAGAAACAAAACAAAACAAACTAAAAAGAAACCACAGAACTGCAGATGTTTTTAATTTTTCATTTGCTTTTTTGTCTCTACTTAGCTTATGTGTACATGATGTGTATGTGTGATGTGCACACTCATGCTGAGGTGGTGTCTGTGGGGAGAACACAAAGGCCAACAGAGGGCATCTAGTATCCTCTGCCGTCTCTCCACGTTATCCTTTGAAGCAGAGTCTGTCTCTCAACGTGGATCTTATGCTTTTCAGTCATAATGACAGCCACCAAGCTCCAGAGAGCCTCCTATCTCTGTCCTCTGCAAGGCTGGACTTACAGGCACAAACAAGGACATGCCCAGCTTGTTATATGGGTGTTGGTATACAAGCACAGGCCTCTGTGAGTCTGTAGAAGGATTCTTAACTACTGAGCCATCTCTCCAGCCCAGAACTGCAAATCTTAATGAAATTAACTTTGAAATATTGACTAGCCCATCATTCAGTTGCCCCCAATACTTACTCCACACAGCTCAAAGAATGTATTTTTATGTATTTACGTTCGTGTGCCCATGTGTACACATGTCTGGGTCAGAGGTCAATCTTGAGTATCTTTCCTAAAGAGTTGCCTACCTTGGTTTTGAGACAGTCTCTCACTAGGGCCTAGGACTCACTATTAGTCTATGCTAGATGACCAGCAAAGCCCCAGGTACCCTTCTATCTCTATCTCCCTAACACTGATATTACAAACACCAACTTCCCCCACCCCCAGTTTTTTATTAGTGTTCTAGGTATTAAATTTGGATTCTCCTGCTTGTATGACATGAACTTTGCTGCCTGAACTCTCGCGACCCCCAAAATTTTAAAATACCTTTACTTGTTGGCATCGAAATGTGAAAACTTTTCAAAAGCTGTAACGCCTGTGTTCCTTAAAACTCAATTGCTGTTTATGAATAAAAGTAGCCACTTCCTCGGGGGCTGGAGAGATGGTTCAGTGGTTAAGTGCACTGGTTGCTTCCCCAGAGGACCTTGATTCAGTTCCCAGCAACCACCTGTCGGCTAACTGCTGCCTGTACCTCCAGTTCCAAGGGATCTGGATTCTACAGGCACCGCATGTACATTGCTGTGCAACCTACATGCAAGCAAAACAGCCATACACGTAAAATAAAAGAAAATAAATAAATAAAATTTAAAAAGAGCTTTAGGAAGGAAAAGGCCACTTCCTGCCAGTTTTAGATTTTTACCCCACAGATATGAGGGCTAGCATTCTAGACTTTTTAAAGAAAATGTTCCTTCTCCATTCTTGTCTGCTTGGTATGATAAAACCCAAAACCAACTTGGAGCAGAAGGAGGTTTGTTGGTTTTGTTTTGTTTTGTTTTGTTTTGTTTTGTTTTAACCTTAGAAGTTACTGCCAGCATGAACAGAAGCCAAGGCAGGAACTTACTGCAGGAATCTGAAGTCAGGATCTGAAGTAGAGACTATGAAAGACTGTTGTGTTGTTTACTGGCTTGCTTTCCCTGCTTTCTCGGGTACCTTTCCTATAAAGCCCCACGCCCACCTGCTCAGGCTTGTCACTGTGGAGTAAGCCGGGCCCTCCTGCATCAGTTAGTAATTAAGGAAATGTCCCACAGATCTGACCACAGGTCAATCTGATGGAGGCAAGTCCTCAGTGAGATTCCCTCTTCCCAAGTTTGTTTAGGTTGTGGCAAGTTGACAAAAATTAGCCAACACACTCCTCACACCCATCCATCCTTCTTGGGAAAGGACTCAGTTCCCTTATCCCATCCCCAGTTGTAGACATGCAAGTCTCCTAAGAACATTTTCCTAGAGGTATCACAGATCCTATCCCCAGTGGTCAAATTCTGCTTCAGCCCTGTCACAAGTAAATGTACTGCAGCCTACCCCTTCTCTTCCCTTGTGAAAATGAGCCAAAGCGTAATGAGAAAGAGACTACTCATAAACGGGCATGCTTCTCTGAAAACACAAACATATGCGCAACACAGATCGCAGTTACGCACATGTGCATGCACGGGCGGGTGTATGTGCTTCTGTATGTGTGGTGTGCATAGAGAGCCTATAGGCATTCTACATATAGAATATGCACATCTAGAATTTGCACGTGCATAAAGCCCGGAAATACTTGACATGCAGAACCGGGTTGAAGTGTCATGGACACAACGTGTGGTGTGTCTATATTTGTCTCCCTTTGTTGCTAAGGGTATGTGCCATGTACCCTTGTTGCTAAGGGTACTAACTGACCAAGGCTTCTCTTGAAACATATGTTTAGCCAGAGGAGAGGCACTGTCCCAAAATGTCTAGCTATTAGTACCTTGAACAAAAGGCTTGCCCTCTTTCATTACAGTAAGCTAGCTAGTGCTATTGACACTTGAGTGTTCCGTGTGGGACCAGATAGAGCCCAAACCTCTGCTCACACACTTTCTTCCTGGCTTTTGCTCAGGTTTCTCATTCCCTTACACTTCTCACCTGAGAACAGTTCCTCACTCCATCCCTCACACCAGACTGCCTATCTTGAGAGGAATGCTGGACATGGTAGCTCACACTTATACCTGAAAGGCCAAGGCAGGAAGTTGATCATCACGAGTTCAAGACTAGCCTGACCTCCATCGGTTGTTCAAGGCTGACTGGAAGTACACAGTGTGAGGCTCTGTCTCAAAACAAAATACAAAAAACAACAAAACAAACAAACAAACAAACAAACAAAAAACACAAATATACTTCATGAACTTAGTGTGAATGCAATTCATCTAAACCAGTCTAGGGGATGTGAGAGTACAAAAGCAGGAAGGACAAGGACTTTCTTACCTGTCACATAGTCAGTTACGCTGGGAGTTTGTGCAGAGCACTGTCAGTAGGAGGAGCACAGAGTCACTGCAGACACGCCTGTTGTTCCCACCAGTACAATACAGAATACCAAACAGCAGAAAGGGTGGAAGGATGGTGTCACAGCAGCCTGGATTTAGGTGGACAGGAACTTACCACAACTGGCTGGAGTGGGTGGGAAAAGAGGTCTTAAAGGGGTTCAGGAAAAATTCTGCAACAGCCTGAAAGAGGCTGCACCAGGACCTCAGAAGAAAGTGGGGGCCAACCCACTCTCTTCCTTTCTCCTCCAGTATCTGATTCTTTAGTGGGTATGTAAATACTAAGGCCTTGAGAGGCAGGGTGGGTTGTTGGTTGGCTGTGGTTTGTGAAGTAGTTGTGAGCAAAGAAGAAATGAAGAAAAAGAAAAAGAAGAGAAGGAGGAGGAGGAGGAAGAGGAAGAGGAAGAAGAGGAGGAAGAGGAGGAAGAGGAGGAGGAGGAGGAGGAGGAGGAGGAGGTAGATATCCTGACAATGAAGCTCAAACTTGCCCAAGAAACTCGATTTTTTTAATCAGCAAGAAGTAGTCTACGGATAACCTCATTCCCCTTTCCTTTCTATTTTTCCTATCTGATCTAGTGTTAGGGGGTTGGAAGGGTGGGAAAGGAGGATTAGAGAACTGTAGAAGAAAAAAGAACCCACAAGATCTCCAATGCCAGCTACAAAAGTAAGCTTGTGGTCTTATGGCCACCATGTCCTACCTCTGCATCTTACTGATATCTGCATGAGCACAAGCAAGGGAAAGCAAGAGGACATCTAGCAAACGTAACATGAAAAGCCCAAGCAGAGAAAAACACTTCCTGGTACTGATGGAGATTCTCTGCAAAATCAACAGCTCAGGGCCAGTAAGGTGCCTCAGCAAGTAAAAGTGCCTGGCAACCTAGGCTCAACGGTGGGAAGAGAGAACTGACTTCCACAAGCCGTTCTCTGACTTCTGCTTGCAAGCCCAGAATGCACACACACACACACACACACACACACACACACACACACACACACAATTAGCTAATTAATTAAGTGTAATTTTAAAAAAGAATCTTAAAAGCCATAGTTGGATATGGTCACATATTCTCCAGCTGTCAGTAGGACAAGCTGCTGTCCAGGCAGCTGTAAGAGCTTGGTCCACGTAGTCCCTGCACATCTGCAGACCTAGTGGGACCAGACTACTGTTAAGAACAGAACCCATGACAAAAAGCAAAGTGCTAGTAATCTAGCTAAGACTGGACAGAATAGAGACAGGAGAAATGAGGGGAATAAAGGTGTCAGATAATAGTGGGGTGGGGGCAAAAATTCTAAAGAATATAGAAAAGGAGTCTCCATTGTATTCAATGTGTAGAAAACAAAGGGGAGACAGGTTTTGGATGATGACGTGTTCTCCGAACTAGCATTGCCTCAGATTTCAGAAAAACTAAATTCACTCAAAAGTGGACCGATGAAAGAGCAGTAAGATTAGATCCCACATCAAACTACCCATGGAATTAAATTAAAAGAAAAAAAAACAGCAGGAAAGCTCATCAAATACCAATGTTAATGGTCTCAGAAGAAATGTGACAGAATTCAAGAGAGAATTAACAGCAAAAAAAAAAAGTTTTAGAAATGATGGCTGAACCTGATGAACACAAGACTCAGTAGACACAACAAAGAAGCTTTATGAGAAATAGAAGAAGGGAGAAAGGTCTTTTGTGTGAATTGGGAAGACGAAGTCAAAGGCTTAAAGGTTTTTTAAAGCAGTTAACAAACATACTGAAGATAAGCAGAGGACTCCCACTGAGGTGAGACAACGCCCTGAAGAAGAAAGCTGGAACAGGGGAGTAGAGTGAGTATTTTAAAACTGCAATTCTGCAAACATCCCTGGTAAAAGATTTGTAAGATTCTCAGGAACATAGAACCATTAAAGAAGGAACAATCGCACCATGTCTGTCCTAGTAAAAGGTCTAGTGTTTAAAGTAAAAGGTTCCTGAGTGGTGTGTGAGCCACAAGGCATGCGATTTTTAAGTGGGAGGAAATTAGATTATCTTCAGAGTTTTTAATGGGGGACATTTGTGGGACAAGAAAAGGGACTGACGTATTTAATGTTCCCTAGAAGGGAAGACAGTGGGCTAAGGCTCTACATCCCACAAACCTGGGTCTCAAGCGCAGAGAAGTCAGAAAAACTGTTAGCAACAACTGAGGGAAGATAAATTTTCTCCTAAAGAATCTTCTAGAAACAAACTTGAGACATGCAAAATGACTAGAGACCTCAGCCTGAGGCCTGGGGGTGGGGTAACTTACAGACCAGAGGCTAACAAGATCAAACCCAACAAGAGAAAGATGGCCGCGCAAGTGCCTGCGTGTTCTCACAGTGAAAACGTGGGAGACTAAAGACCGGATGGTCTAAATCATAAAAATAACTGGTTTGGGTAATTAAAATTGGCAAAAGCCTCGTTAGTGTTGTTTTTATGAGATCCTTGTGTCAGTAATGTGGGGAAAAGGAAAATGAATATTTATGAGATTCTAATTTTGTTGTCTTCCGCATCAGCCAGAAATAAGGTCCTTAGTAAAGAAGAAAAGAAGGGTGAGCATAGGGCTTGGGGGTGTGGCACCACACAGAAAAGACTCTACGTGGCAGTACATGACATGCAAAAGACTCTACTGCCAATATCTCAAGATATTTTTACATTTATCTGTTTGGGGGCACGCGGGAGCGGCAGCATATGTGGAGACCAGAGAACAACCTTTGAGAACGGTACTCTACTTTTACCCTATGGGTTCTGGGCTAGAATTGAAGTCGGCAGGCTTAGCAGCGGACACCTTCTAATTATAACTTTCAGGAGTCTGTCTGTTTTCTCCTGACACCATGAGTTCAAAAAACCGAATTCAGATTATCAGGCTTTTCTGGGGAAGCAATTTACCTGAGCCATCCTACCAGCCCTTCCCATCTCTCTGTGGCTCAGTGATGTTGGTAATGATACTAAGACCTGTCTCCTAGGATGTTTATAATGCACAAACCAACACAAGAGCTTTTTTTTGTACAGGGTCTCTCTCCGTAGTATTAGCTATCCTGAAACTCACTATGTAGACCAGGCTGGCCTCGAACTCACAGAGACCCCCCTGCCTCTACCTCCCAAGTTCTGGGATCTGCTATCACACTTGGCTAGAAGCTTTAGCTAACAGCCTTTACTACTGTTTTTTTCTAGGAATTTTCATCTATGGTAATAAAATCAACATGGCTAACTGAAGCCTATAGCATTTTTTTCTATAACAATAAAGCAATGCATTTGTTAAGAAATCTTGGTTGTCAGCTATTTGGCCATCACAGCTCATCATCATCATATATACATACATACATACATATATACATACATACATACATACATACATACATGTATATATATGTATGTATGTATATATATAATATATATCCTCCTCCTTATCCACACAAATTCTCTGTATCTGAAGTATGAACATCTAAGATGCACTGACAATCTAAATCATTATGGTGTATTGTGTTAAAGGAATAAATAATCATTTCTGCATTAAGATAAGACTTGTCGTTAATGTGGGAGAGTGTACAGTTCTCCAGCTCACACCAAAGTAAAATAAGCTGAATTTGAGACTGTGAGCAGAACTGGTCGGCAGATGACTGGCTGAACAGAACTGTCTGATGAACTTTCTGCCTGTGTCGAAGCTGGGCAGTCCCTGGTCTCAGTCACCAGCACGTCTCCACACAACAGCAGAGCAAACTCTTAGAAACAAAAACCAAAAGGGTGATCTGTTGGTAGTCTAGAGGTGAGCACAGCTGCCTTCCAAAAATCAAAGTGTTCCAGCCCCTTTCTTTACTGTTTAAATGCAATCCAATATTCTGATTGCCCCACAGAGCCTTGGATGAGGTGAATTTTCACAACCTCCTATAGTCTCCTTCCCTTTCCTCCACCTGTATTTATTTTGTTCTTCTGCTTTCCAGGTTTCCAGATCTTTTGTCTAGAACCTGCTTCCCCCAGATCATCACACAGCCATCTCTTCTGTTCAAGCTACGCCCATCTCACCTAGGCAAGCACACTCGGTCCAACCGCTCCTTCACAACAGCCTGCCAACCTGCTCTTGCTCGGTATGTCCTCCTATCATTGTAACTCAACCTGGCAACCGGGGCTTCTCTGTCTCTTGCATTACAATGCAGACTTCATAAGATCAATCATGTCTGTTTCACACATCTTTGTCTCTCTGGATCCTAGAAGAGTATTTGACTTATAGCAAATAATTAATAAACATATGTGTGTTACATATCATATATAATATTATCTGTAGATAATATTATGTAATATATTATATACTTAAAGATGAAACATATATTATATATTGTACTGGCTGGTTTTGTGTGTCAACTTGACACAAGGTAGACTTATCACAGAGAAAGGAGCCTCCCTTGAGGAAATGCCGCCTTGAGATCCAGCTGTAAGGTATTTTCTCAAGTGATCAAGGGTAGAAGGGCCCATTATGGGTGGTGCCATTTCTGGGACAGTAGTCCTGGGTTCTATAAAAAAGTAAGTTGAGCAATTCAAGGGAAACAATCCAGTAAGCAGTACCCCTCCATGACCTCTGCATCAGCTCCTGCCTCCAGGTTCCTGCCCTGTGTGACTTCCAGTCCTGATTTCCTTTGGTGGTGAACAGCATTGTAGAAGTATAAGCTGACTAAACCCTTTCCTCCCCAACTTCTTGGTCTTGGTCATGATGTTTTGTGCAGGAATACAAACCCTGAGTAAGACATATTTATACTATACTATTTACTATAAGTCAGATATTTTTCTAGGATCCAGAGAGACAGATGTGTGAAACAGACATTGTATATGTGTATATTATACACACACACATACACACACATACACACACACACACACACACACACACACACACACACACACATATATATATATATATATATATATGGCTTTGGTAAAGCTGAACCCAAACAATAAGAGATGTAGGGATAGTGTCACAGACAGGGAATCATCTATATTTATTAATGTCTACAATGCAAGGTTTGTTGGTATCAAGTGTGATTCCCACAACTTCTTCAAGATTGACACTCAAACAAGTTGTGTTCAAAACAACCATGGGGGAAATCCCTCGATTGGTCGTCCATCTCAAAGAAGTCATTGTCTTGATACACTTGGGATATTATAACACAATGCAATTCGTTGACTGGCTTTAAATAACAATAGCATTTCATAATGTCCTGAAGGCTATGACATGCAGGATCAAAGTAGCTGCAGACTGCACCTCTAGTAAAACCCCATCCTGGGTGGATAGACAACTATCTTCTCACTGTGAAGGGACAGGGCCTCTCTCTGGAGTCTCTTTAGTAAAGATATTAGTCCTGCCATGAAGATCTGTCTTTTTGGCCAAAACACTTCCCAAGGGCCCCACTTTCTAGTACCTTTGTACTTCAATGTGGGAATTTTGAAGGGACATAAACATTTACTCCACTGAAATAATTAAGCCAAAAAAATGAAAGACACCGTGAGTGCATATTATTAAATATACCATGCCTTTGCCTTAGCTTAATTTATATTGAAAGTATACTTTTGTGTATTCATAAGAATAACTTGTGTCACTAAATAACAACCAATGAAAATCAGAGCAGCTCTGTGTTCGAAGATTCATGAATATTTCCAAATCATGGAAAGGAAAAATGTCAGCTTTCAACTCTCAGCTCTTCGTGCAAGGCCAGAACACAGCCCTGTAATTATGTCCTGCAGATGCTGTGCTAATAATTTTCCCATTGCATATGAATTCAATTGGGGGGAGAAGAGGGACAAGGGGGGAATTGATTCATTTCCATATTCAGTGGTGTTCCCTCACAGGAAGGCTAGAAACATGTTTGCTGCCCTGCACAGACTCTCTGAATTAATTCCCAATGGAAGCAAAAACCCATGGTCTTTGTGGCCAGATAATATCAGAAGTGACAAATTCCTTCGAACAATTCACACTCCTGATTTAAGTTGTTTTTCTGCCTTTTCCTGCCTATAATTTAAAAGAACATAATCCAAAAGAAATATTACTAGTGCTCCATGATCAATTAGTGGTATGTTAGTTCCAACCCAGTCTTCTCTGACTTATGAAATCAAAGGAGAAGCCACATAAACCAGGCTGCTGCTTAATGGGCCAGCAAAAGGAAATCAAGTTTGGTTTTGTTTGGCTTTTGGAAGCTGATCTTTGTTTCCTTCTCTTCAGATACCACCTGCACTTAGGAAATAAGTTTGTCTTACCAAGCTGGACTTACCTAATTAAAAAAAAAAAAAAGATTTTAGCATCCCCCTAAGATAGGCAAGAGAGAGACTTCTAGGTCTTAGCACCCATATTTTTGTTTTTAGAGTTCAAAGAATCTTTTCCTTTTCAAAGCCATGAACTGGTCACATCCTTGTCCCAGTGCTTATTCTTATTAAATGCCTGGTTTAAAAACTATCTTTCTTTGAAAGGGCTTTCTTGAAGCAGCCATAACCTAACAAGACACTTGGTGCCCGGAAGAGTAAAGCCACATGACAAAGTAAAGGAAGGAGTAAGACATCGGCATATGGTTTGGATTTCGGGTTTTCTCTCGTCTGCTGCAGTTTTTGACTTGACTTTCCCAATGTCTTTCCTGTAGTTTAGAAGCATTGAGAGCTGTGAGGTTTCTTCTCTAGGCTGTAGCTTCCCTCAAAAGTGAATGAACTACTTCGTGCGAGCATCCTTCCTCAGTGAGACATATTTTTCTCACTCCCTGACTTCTAACTCCTTGGCTGGGGATAACGGTGCACTCCCACATCCTGAGAACCCTGTTACAAAGTTTCAATTTCCAAACTGAAACTAAAATAAATACTTTGCGAACCAAAAACACAGCTGAATGTTCTTTGCAATCTTACTCGAAACATATTTTAATAACAGAGTAACAAGCCGGCTCCACTCCAAATGTTCTTACCAAAGAAGTGATGGAGTTTAAAATGACCAATTGGATAAATTTCAAACAAAACTCTAATCTCATAGGTTTTTTTCCCTGTGGAAAATAGGAAGTATAAAAATCATATTCTAAAAACCTTAGAAATAGACTCAAAATTTCCTGTTTTCACCTCAGTTCTCAAACAAGAGAGCCCATACTATCAGTTCACTCACGAGGAAAGGAGAACCTGTCTTGACTTCAGCAGACGCTAAAATCCCCCACAGTCTTGTGCGAGTTGACAGCGTGGAGAAATGTCAGGGTGTGGTGTTTATTTCCTTTATCTTAGTTTTTGGTTTTTACTTCTGGGAATTTTGTTTGGTTGGTTCATTCCATTTGGTTTTTGGTTTGGGGCTTTGGTTAGTTTGTCCTAAATCATTCCCTCTCACTTGCTATTAGACGCCTGGTCTCCCGTCTATCCTAACTTGTTATTGTGTGTTACCAGCAAAGCCATTCCAAAGTTAATTGTTGTTTTACACAGTAGTGAAACCCTATCAGAGTGACAAACACACCAAAGCACACACCCCCTCTGTCTTCAAGCAATGACAATCCCAGCTGTTCCTGCCTATGACCCTGGTCCTCCAGGCCGAACACGCTCCCTTTGAAGTGGAGTGCCCCTCTGTGACCCTCGTGTCCTTCACTTGGTACTGTTTCCCTAAGCCTGACCCTTGAACTGATTGTCTGATGACTAATTCACGTGCTAGAGGAAGGTAAACGGTATCACTGACCCGCCTGCATTTGTCATCAAGGGTTTGTAGTAAAAAGAGAGATGAAAGAGAAAAGCGTAATATTAAACCAGCAGCCAAAACGTTGTAGGATATGTTTTGAAAATGTGACTTATAAAAGAAATGGGCAACTCACTGTAAATAAGACTTTCAAGTTATGGGAGAAGCTTGAATATGCATTATCGTGTATAGCTTCCTGGATTCTTCACTCATCCCAGACCACTAGCTACTGAGGCTGAAAGTATACCAAATTGTATTAACAGCCCCATGATGCAAATCTCAAAATTATATCAGAAAGATATAAAGATCAACTGTTAAAAGATGCCAGCATCTGAAACTAGGCTGACTGGCCACCACTTTTACCATAACAAAGCCTGGCAAGGACACTAAAGACAAGTGTGTATGTCGACACTTCTGAATGAAAAGCTACTTGAATCATTCAATACATTGTCAGTTTTACAGAGTTTAAGATAACCCTCTCTTAACTCATATATGCAGAAAATGAAGACTCTGTTTTAAAACTTCTTATTATGAGAAACAATGTAATTAAATGTTATTTTGTCAATGAGATTTGCATTTCTATTACTACTGTGAAAGGCGATTTGCAAAGTCCACAATGAAATTTCTTTTAAAGAAATAGCAAGGCCTCTAAATGTGGATAATGGGTCTTTGAACAGACTCTAAAGACTGACTTCCATAGACTGGACCACTTCTTTTAAAGCAATACATAATAAGAAGTCAAATAAACGGGGCGGGGCAGAATGGTAAGATTAAAAAGAGAGTAAAAGATTAAAAGAGGGAAAGAATATAAGGAAAATTCAAAAGGAAAAAAGATCAAAAAGGGGGATTAACCATGTTACTTGTTGTTTTTCAGAAATTAAAAAAGTATGGTGGATGAGGGGTTTGTTTCCTTTCGGCCCAAGAAAAATGCCAATTATGGCAGCTAAACTGCCCGGATCACATATCAGCATGCTTTGGAAATGTGAGAAATGGATGGGAAATATAAACACAGGGCAATAGCTTACAGTTATGTTATGAATTAAGCCAGAAAAATATCAAGATTTAGTCACTGAATAAGCTGCCAAGGTTAATTTTCCCTGATGAATTTGAGCAAGATCAGATAGAAACAATAGTACTAGGAGTCTCCTGCTGTAGGCAGCAGCCCTCTGCCTGCTAGAAGCAAGCCAGCTCTTCATTCTCTCAGGGAGGGAAAGCAAAACAAAACAAAACAAAACAAAGCCAGTCTAAGAGAATGTATCGAGGAGTAATAAAGTCCTGAAAGCCACCCTTCTATATTGAATTCATGTGATCGGTGCCCTGGGTTCTGAGGATAGACCTCTGATAATAAGATAGAACCAGACAGCGGAGACTTAGTCACTTAATGGTGGCTTTGAGATACCAGGAGCTTTGGGTTTTTCTTCCTATACACTCTTGATGTGAGGCATTAGACTACAATGCTCTTGGAGATACATAAACCTGGTAAAACTAATTTAACTAATCTTTGAATGGAAGACAGACTCTGGTGTGTGTGTGCGTGTGTGTGTGTGTGTGTGTGTGTGTGTGTGTGTGTGTGTGTATGTGTGTGTGTGTGTGTGTGTGTGTGTAGTGTGGTTGTGTGTATGGCATATGTATAGTGTGTGTGTGTGTAGTGTGGTGTGGCATATGTATGTATGGTGTGTATGGTTTAGGTTGCATGTAGTGTACATGTGGTGTGTGTGGTGTATAGTGTGTGTGTGGTGAGTATGTGGTGGTGTGTGAGGTGTTCATGGTGTGTGTGATGTGTTTAATGTGTGTAGTATGGTATGTGTATGGTGTGGTGTCTGTGTATGTATAGTGTGTATGTGGTATGTATGTGGTGTGTGTGGTATATGTACTGTGTATGGTATGTATGATGTATGTGGTGTGTATGGCGTGGGTAGTATAGTGTGTGTATGTGGTGTGATGTGTGTGTAGTGTGTGTGTGTAATGTGTGTGTTTGGAATGTGTGGTGTATATGGTATATATGGTGTGTGTAGTGTTTGTGGTATGTATAGGGTACGGTGTGTGTGTGTATGTGGTGTGTGTGGTGTGTGTGGTATGGGGTGTGTGTGTGTTGTTTATGTCATTTGTGGTCATGTATTTCTTTCTTCATTTTTTTTTTAATTTTCAGGCATGGGAGGTGTGTGGCTAGAGTCAGGGACTGCATGCATGCCAGCCAATGTCTCACTAGAGTCCGGAGCTGCATGCATGCTATCCAATGTCTTACTCCTAATTGAGAGTCTCAATTCTTGTATTCATTTCTTTATGGGTTTTTCCCTCGTCCATATATTTTCTCTGGTGTCTGACCTTGTTCTCTGTTTTTCTCCAATCTATCTAAAACTTAATCTTTTTGTTTTCTTTTTAGCAGTAGATCCTTTTGACTGCCAAGTATTTACTGCTTGAAAAAATGATAAAATCCTGTAACTTTACAGAACTAAAAAGAAAAATCAGTAAAACAGAACTTATGGAAGAGAAAGAATAAGAGGAAAAAATTAAAAACTCCTGTGTTGCTCTGAAGCTAAAAGAAGTTGAAAAGACTAAACATGCATGCTAAATTATCTTCTGGAATTTTTTTAAATGCCCACCTGATTTTACCATTTAGATGGTCCAAACGCGATCTCCATGGAGCTTTCAGGGCTGCATACACCTACCATACCATTTAACTTTGAGAAGCATTCAATAGCCTTTCATTTGCCCCTTCTGTTATAAAAGATGCAATACTGACTCACAGGTGCTTTTATTTTTATTCAAATTTCTCTTAAAAGATAAGTAGCAGAGTGCACCATCCAGAAAAAGCACGTGAATTTTGTACTAATTGTTCCCCTTTGTCAGCAGTCAAAAAAAAAAAAAAAGTGCCTTTATAAACAGTTACTTTACCTCCTGCCGTGCCCATCTTGTGTGCCCTCCCAGCAATAGCTGGGGGAAAGAGTCAGTGTGGCCAAACGCTGAGAGGAGAAAGGAGATAGCTTAAGGCAGCGAGCATAAAGTCCAATGAAAATGAAGCTGCATTCCACAGCAATTCCACTTCTGGGAGAGCCTGTCCCATGGAAATGGAGGCACCAACATGCAATGACAAAGAGTTGACTGCAGTCTGTTCCAACCAGAAATGGCACGAGGGAAAATGACAAGCCGATCCTTGCAATGTTATGTGTCAGATATATACCATGCATTGGTAAGTAAAATACCAAAAAGAGTGACGTGTTGAATATGCTTAATCTGCACATAAGAAATGAAATGGACAGATATTCTCAATTTTGGGGGCCTAGATAGAAATGTCCTGTCTTTTCTGTTGATGCCTCTTCTGGTTTTGGCGACAGTGGAATAGAATGAATATTCAGTGTGTTATAAAGAACCAAAAGGATGCAATGTATACATTTCCCCAATCATATTTTTAGCCATATTTTGCTCAAGAGTTTACTATTTTGAGCGAACTCATTGTGTCTTTGAAGATGACAAAAAGCATGGAGTGAGTGAAGGCTTGTCATGTCGACCAAGAAAAAGAAAATTGCAAAATATCTGGGGAGCTAATGCTTTAGGAGGGGACAAACACGGAAGGAGTGTAAAGGCCTCAGGCCTAGGGAGATAGCTTAGGGGTAGAGCACATGGCTACCATGTATGAGGCTGCACGTTCAGTCCTCTATGACACAAAGCATGCATAGACCCTAATGTAGAGGAAAGTGCCTAGAGTTCTAAGAAACAGTGAAGAAGCCTGTGTGGTTAGATAAGATTAGAATAAAAGACAGGGAGGTTGGGGGCTATTTGAGACCAAATAGCATTTGCAGATCCCGAAACGTAGAGGAAGAAAACTGTCGCGTACAGAACTGGTGTACCACCATGTTCCACCACTCAAACGTACGCATACAGATCACAAACGACAGTTTGGATGAGAAAGTCATACAAAAGTCAATTAAAGCCTCGACTTACATACAGTGCATTTAAAAGGACTACTCTGACTGCTATGTGTGCTAACAGCAGACTGGGCCAGGGATAGGGGCAGGGGGAGTAGAAGCCAATTTCATTCAGGAAACACTAAGGAGAAATCTAAGAAAGACTGGGTTCTGGCTCAAATAGAATATCAGCACAGGAAGTGATAAGAGATTCCTAGGCTCGAGTCACACATTGGAATGCAAAGTCAATAGAATGCAATGCTATTTTGTATGGAGAGTGCGATGGAAGAGTCCTGTACTTGCTCAACATGGTGATAACATCTGCTCAGATGTCGAATAATCTACCTAGAAACAAATTGTCACAAAGAGAGAAAAAAACCTTCCATTTGAAGTGCACTGATTTTAAACTGCTTCACTGGCTCCTGCCTGGAGAGTCCAGGGCCCATGGTACAGGGACTGTGCAGTCTGTTCTGGTCAATGAGGTATAAACAGAAGCGAAGCACATCCATCCTGGCAGATATGCAAACACCAGTGACGCTGCAATCTGCATAGCCACCTAGTAGAGGTCAGAACAAAGAAGACAAACATTCAGGCAATATTCTTCAAAGTATCTTGGCCTAGTCAATGGGTCATAAAATTAATACAAAGGTCATGACCGGATTTCTTTTAATGAAAAATTAATAGGCTGGGATAGGATAGAAGGAGAATATAGAATATGGCAGAAAAGGAACAGAAAGGAATCCTATGCATACTCCAAGCAAAATCTATAGAAATAAAGAGCTAAAACTAGTTACCGTAGTGTAAGTACAAACAACAGAAACATGGTGAATACAAGCACTGGCAAATAATGCTTGATATTTGCTCATGTGCATCCCACTTGACTTTCCAGGGGGCACTTTCCAGTTAGAGATCAGGAAGTGGAAATGATGGTGTTAAATCTTAAGTAATAAACTAATCCACTCCTAGAGATTTATACCATTTCTTCTATAGATGTATGTGTGTGTGTGTGTGTGTGTGTGTGTGTGTGTGTGTGTACCCAAGAGACCTCAAGGTGGGATAATTTTATACTTTTATATCCATATCTCTCTATTTAAGATTAATCGAAGATCATGAGATTAATAAAACACAATTTTCTTCTATAAAATTCAGGTTAAATGAAAACAGAAAAGACAACGAAGGAAGCTAGAGCGGTGGCTCAGTGGTTAGAGCACACAGTGCTCCTGCAGAGGACCTGAGTTCTGTTCTCAGCAGCCACCCAGGCAGCCTCAACCACCTGCCACTCAAGCTGCGGGGGATCAGAGGCTTCTTTTGAACTCTAAATGCACTGCACTCATGTGCACATGCTCATATACGGATACATGCAAATACACATAATTAAAAATTAAGTCTAAAAAAGATGAAAATACAAGAAGACACGCTTCCATACATTTGAGTACTTGCTTAGTACTGTTGCCTATCATAACCAGCTTTACATGGCAAGCCTTATATTCAATCCCTTGAAACACTCACACAGCAAATTTATCAAACAGCCATTAGGTTGTAAGCAAAATGCTCCCAGTCAATTCTCCCAGCAACCCTGGGAGGGATGAATTAATAGCTTTATTTTATCACTGAGAAAAACCAAGGCTCATGAGGTTTAATGAGTTGCCTATTCAGCTAATCAGTGGGATTTTGGATTACAAAGCGGATCTTTCTGAAGCCAAGGCAAGCTGGTTCTCGTTACACTACGCCACAACAGCTTCATCAGAGTGCACTGTCTGCCTTGTTCATCAAAGGAAGAGATTGCCAGTACCCTGCTTCTCTCTCAGAAATCAGATGGCCATGAGAATTACAATACATTCTGTAGATAAGCACTAACGTAAAAGAACTATGGAATACAAGACAGAAAGTTCTCCCAAGTACTATGCAGAAACGAAACAATACAACAACCAAAACCAGATAGACTAGTATTTGCTCTGTATTCTGTATGAGTAGCAAAAGGGGGTGGTACACACAAGTATAGCTGTCATACACAAGACAGACATACACACTGTGTCTGTTTGAACATGAAGAGAACATGTTGATTAGAACCTGGTATAAGACTTCTCGTGGACAGATAAAACAGGAGGTCAATGCTGTAAAATAAAATGGCATCTCATACTCTCCCAAATGTGCTTCTAAGCTGTGTGGTAGTCCCCAATGCTACAGTTCATGATTCCAGATTCTCCCTGCCCTGAGCTGGAGATGCATTGGCCCCATTTAGCCTGTACGGCTTGCTTTGGTCTATAAAAAGTAAGCAGACATGCTATGTAGCATGTCTGGACTGAAGTTGGAAGAATGAGTACCCAACTTACTACATCCCCTCTCCTACCCCAGCCACACTGAAACATAGATATTAACAAAAAACCTTCACCAGCCAGAGTTCTGTGTCACTGTGATGAACAAAGCTATCCTGGAAACATGCAGAGATTGTGGCAAAGGATCCTTTTATGTTTGACACTGCTATGATGCTGGATCATCTATTGTGACAGCATTGCCTAGACATGTTGGCTGATGAAACATAAGAAGAGGAATTCTGTAAATAAAGAGAAATAAAACACAAAAATTATATTAAAATGTTGTCACATTTCTAAACATTAATGTGATTTAAAATAATGGATTTATTTATTCATTAAATAAGTAGTAACTGAACTCCTAATATATTCTTTGCCATTATAAACATACAGGAAGGACCACTGAATATGACAGACAAGGAGCTGGAAAGGGTGACTCAGTGGCTAAGAGTACTTATTGTTCTTGTAGACAACCCAGGTTCATGTCTCAGTACCCACAAGGCAGCTCACATACTTCTGTAAATCCAATCCCAGGGGAATCTGATGTCCTCTTCTGGCCTCTGTGAGCTCTTGGGCTCCTGCGTGTAGATAGATGGATAGATAGATAGACAGACAGACAAATGACAGAGATTCAGACAGACATACACACATTGAAAATACTTTTTAAAAGATGTCAAATGAGAACATAAGCAAATAAATTAGTAAGAAGATAACAGATAAGAATGCAGTGTTCCCATTAATCTAAGCCTCATGATATCACTGAAAGGAGCCAGATGTATGATGGGCCTGTAGAGCCAGAGGGGCCTCTGGGAAAAAATCACCGCAGCAGATGGTTGCAACTTTCCTGGTAGCTCTAAAACCACCAAGAAGTTCCTTTAAACTTCTCAAAATTCTTGCAAGAAGGTCTATATTTTATTTTAAATCATAACAACACCATAAAAGAAGAAGCAACCATGAGTAGGATGGCGGGATAATCTACTGCTCAGTTAGCAAACCCAGGAGGCCCAGGCTTCCTCCAGAAAGCGGAGGCTCAGATTCAGTTACACCTGCAGATGGAACCGATACAGGCCTAAGTGGATGCAGAAGCAAAAGTTGGCACCTCTGTAAGGAGAGGAGGCCCCCCAATTGAAAATTTATCCCATAAAACATCCATCAAGATAGCAGTAAAAGGGGTGAAATGTGTACACACATAAAAGCAATTGGAAACATGTTTGCCTAATTATACAGACAAAGATATCAAGATGAGTGCCGAAAGGCAGTGAAAACTGGGAAATTTAGAATCTCCATTCTAATGGAGGCCAACTCCAAAGCTGTTAAGATGGCCCCAGGGCCAAATGCCACCCATTATGGAAACATTAAAGAGTTAATAAGTCTGTGAAACACATGCAAAGGAAGGAGGATCTGAAAGAGACCAGCACGAGCCTGTTTTTTACCAGCAATTGCTCTTTTATATTTCTGTATGAAGCTCTCACTTTATTAAATCATTTGGCAAAGGTCAAGTGGGCTGTGTTCTTTCTGAACGACTTTCCTATTTTGTGATGCAGACTGAGAAACTGGATAATATACACTGTATTTCCAAAGACTGAAACACATTGATGTCCAGATGTTGATTTCCTGTGGGATGATATCAGTCATTTGGACAGTGGAGTTTTACATGATGCTATGCCAACTCCCAGCTAACTCCTTCAATGCCTGAATATCTTCGGAAACCCACTTTGAACTATGTACCACTCCAAGGAGAAACAAGAGCCTGTGCAAATGGATAAAGGTTTGCCATACTCAACATTTTCCTACAGTGTGTTTTACTAAGACAACACTTCTTAAGTTGTGTAAATTCTTTTGGTAAATATATCTCTTTCCCCCTACCCTAATAGGACAAAGGGCTTGAGACTTTGAATGGCTGACCAATTTAAAGGAGGATCCCAATATTTACATTCCTGCTATAAAATATTTCACAATTAGGACCTCATTTTTCTTTCAACATACCTAACAAGTAGGTAATATCATATATTACAGTTCTGGCCTCTGTGGGCTCCTGCATGTATATGATGCATGTATATACATAGACAGACAGACAGACAGAACACACACACAGTGAAAATAAATACTTTTTAAAATATATGTCATTGTAGTGAAGGGAAGAAAACCAGAACATCGGTTTCTGTAATTTTTTGAGTGAATGCCAAAAGGTCTTTTCTCTCTTACTGTCACCAGCACATTGGCCACTATGCCTTATACTCTTCCTCATTAAGAAGCATGGTATCATGCCTTTTGTCTCTCTGCCAAATGGGTAAGGAAAGAAAATCAACCGTGTTGGAATCTTACTACATGTTCTAGAACTCTTTTGAAACACAGCAACTGATCCCAATTAACCTTTCCATCGTCAGGGATGAGAACACTCTCTCAATTTCTACATGATTTGTAAGTGTCAACTCAGAGTCACCATTGGCTAACAGAACATGTCCGTTAACAACAGACAAATCAGAGTCCAAACCTGCATCTGGCTGGTTCAAAAGCCAACACATGCAGATTAAGCTTTCTAGTGCCAACTGCCTGGCATCTCTAATCCTGCCTCTCCTCAATGCTATCGTCCATGAAGGATGGAAGACAGATGCCTCTCCTCTATTTGGAAGGCTTTGGTCAATTTCTCATCTCATATAAAATCAAATGCAAGCTCCAGACTATGGCCTTTGCCAGACTGTGGCCTCTGGGGAGACCTGGCAGTAACACAGCCTGGCCAGCTTCAAATAGACCAGAAACAAGCCCCTATCTTCAGTCTCTCAATCAAGCAAAACTGTATCTGAAATCCAGCCACCATGCATGCAGTACCCTCTGTCTAGGAAATCGCTGTGCTTTCTGGGCTCCTTCCTTCTTCTCCCCTGCAGACCCCCTTGACTGGGCAGGCAGGCCTCATTTTTCCCTCTGCACCCTTCTTTTCTTTCTACCACTCACCACTGCTAATGGCAGGCTCGAATTATCATCGTTTGTAGCCATCTTTATCCATGCCAGCTTCAGAAGGCAGAAACCCAAGTCTGGTGCCAAAACATCTTAGAGACATTTAGAAAGATTCTTGCCCCAGTAAGATCACAGTTACAGGTATCAGGGATCTGTACCTAACTCTTGAAAGACACAATTTAAACCACAGCCACCATCCATGCGTGAACCGACCCCCTTCTACATAGGAACATGAGTAAGTGGCTGCCATCTTACAGTAGTCAGTAAATACTTGCTTTGTTTCTCCAGTCATGTGACAGTCAAACAACTCTCTTGAGCCAATTATCACTTCTTAACTACAAGTGTGTTTATCCCATCCACCCCTTTTACCACTTCAGTGGAGAATCACCGAGTGGCTTCAGCATCCCTAAGCAATGTTACATAAAGAACAATGCCCCCGGACTGGTGAGACGGCTCAATGGTTAAGAGCACTGACTGCTCTTCCGTTTTCTATAATATGATTGATAAATCCACCATCAAGGCCATCGAGTCCACTACCAAAGGGGAACCTGAAAACCATTCTAGATTCTTCTTTGCCATCACACTCCACAACCAATTTGACAATGCAGCCTCTCACTGGTTTCCCTCTAAATATCTCCCAGGTCCTTCTCGTTGCCCTTTGGTACTTGTGTGAGCCCTCCTCATCTTTCCTAAAACTGCTACCATGGTTTCTTGCCTTGACTCTCTGAATTTCTGTTAAACCCACTGGCTTTACTCTCCACTGTGATTTAAATTCCATAGTAAAGACAACTGTATCCTGTGAATCCGGATACACCAGTCTCATTTGGGTGCTCTGAGTTTTACTTTGTATTTGTTATTTTTCTTTTTTATTTATTTATTTTTATTGTTTTAGGGTATTAATTTATTTTTATTGGATTTTTTTTTTAATTTTCTGTTGCTGTGATATTTAGGGACTTTGGGGAGGGATGGGTTTTATTTGACATACTCATTACAGTGAGTCATCAAGGGAAGCTAAAGGAGAGCTCAGGGCAAAGGCTGGACAGAGTAACCACAAAGAAGGCTGCTTACTGGCTGGTTTCTCCCAGCTTGCATAGCTACCTTTTTTTTAAACATTTTATTGATTCTTTATGAATTTCACATTATGCACCCCAATACCAGTCATCTCCCTGCTCCCTCGTATCTACCCTCCATTCTTGCAAATGCCCCCAAAATAAAATAAAATAAAAAATGTTCTTAAAATCTCATCGTGGAAGCTGTAGTATGTAGTATGTGACAGGGTGTCCCACAGCACACCCTTTGTCCACAAATTTTTACTTGCAAATGTTCGTTGCAATGAGTCATTGGTCTGCTTTAAGGCCCCAGGCTTCTGCTTTGCTGTCAATACTAAATCTTCACCTGGACTCCCTCAGTTTCCTTGCTGTTGCCTTGTGACATGGAGATCCTGCAGCTTCGGCTCTTCAGGACCAGCTCTTTCACACGCTCCAACCGTTCATAGATGAGGTAGAATCTGGAGAGGGCCTGACAGCTCTCCCACATTCTCACTACCAGGGTGAGCTCTCCAGCACTGCCTGGGCTACCTACCCAGTGCTGGAGCCAGCCACAGGCAGGGCCAGCTCTCCCTCTCTCATGCCCTCTGGAGCAGCTCATATAAATCCTCAGCGCACCTGCCCAGAGGCAGCTCAGCAACCCACACTGGGCCCTCCCACATCCATCAACCACCAAGAAAATTCCCCACAGGCCAATCTAATAGAGATGATTTCTCAATTGACATTCTCTCTGCCCAGATATACTTATGTTTATGTCCAGTTGTCAAAACTGTGACATGAAGGTACAGTTTGTCTCTATGAGGAAGGCATGGCAGTCGGAGCAATTCCTCTCTCTAGTGGCAGGAGTGTGAAGTCTGAGTGTATCTCCACAGACAAGAAGTAAAGGGACTGAGCTGGCATCCATGAGTCTCCTATCTTCCCCATTTCTTACTTTCTGCAGCTAGAACCCACTGCTTAAAGATTCTACAATCTCCCAAAAATATATCCATTAGCTAGGAACTAAAGGTTCAAGAGCATGGGCCCATGGGAAGCATTTTACAGCTGCACCAATAGATGAGAGTCATTTCCTAAATACGGATCTGTCATCAGTCTCCTTATTATGCTTCAGTGGCAAACTCTTCACCTTTACAATACAATCCAACCATAGCAACACGGTCCAGTGCAAGATACTGTGTGCAGACCTGGTCCTTCTGCAATCTCACCCAAAGGTGGATCATAAGCATAGGAAACTTTCCATGACATCTTATCTACCACAATACAACCTGCCTCTGCATCTTGAATCATGTTCTCCAGGTCAGGCTTAGGATCTCTCCAGCTGCTGTTTAAATATTAACTTACTTGGACGCTCATCATTCTGCCTCTCGCTTGTTGAAGTAAAGGAACGGCTTCCTCCTGAACCACTGTACCACGGACCCTTAGGACTCTCATTTAATTAGAAATCAAGTCATATTGAAACTCCAAGAAGACGTCATCCTAATTACAGATGTGGAATTGGTGTGTGAACATGCAAGGCAGTAGGCAGTGCTGAGGATGCCTTGCTATAAAGGGTAAGTGGCTACATCCTCCATAGGAGTACCTCTACCACTGTGTCAAATGGGAAACTGATGTTAATTTATCAATGATTCCATGCAGTTTGGACATCCCTTTCTACTAACATCGTGGCTAACCTCCATCACCACCCACATCCACAAACCCTCTTCTACAGTTAAGGTGAGGCTATAGGTAACGTTAAGACAGAGCGATCCCAGCTAGCAGAAACGATCCTAAAAACTGACTCTGTGTTCTAATAAAGCAGCAACATAATCCCTCACAAAACTCAGAAAGCCCATTTCTCTTATAAGCATAAACAAGGTGAGTGGAGTTCCAACAATAGGAGGCACATACTTAGAGCTCACTGAAAATACAGTCCAACTGCAGCGTGGTTGTATAAAGCATCTGCCAACACAAAAACACCCATGGAGACACAGTGCTACAGTCAGGTCTCAGGGTACCATTCATTTCTAGCACCAAATGTGAGAGTAAAGGACAAGGAAGGAAAGAAAGAAACAGGTGAGATGGGAGCATAAACAAAACACACATTTATACACATAAGTCTGTGTGTGCTTGTTTGGTTCTTTCTAATTTTTTTTAACTAAAAAAAAAGAGGGGGGGACATTTGAAATGTGAGCTGGGGAGATGTGTCAGTGTGTATAAGTACTCACCGTGTAAGCACAAAGACCCAGGTTCAACTGCCCTGTACCCACTTAAAAGCTAAAAAGCAAAGCAGTAGGCAGTGCTGAGGATGCCTTGCTAGAAAGGGTAAGTGGCACATGTCTATATATGACCCTAGCACTAGGGAGGCAGAGACAAGTAGATCCCTGGAACTCACTGACCACTCAGTCCCGCCAAGCACTCTGCTTCAGATTCAGTGAAAGATCATGTCTCAAAGAATAAAGTGGAGAGTTACTGAAGAAATCATAGACATCTGGCTTCTGCACACATGTGCGGGTACACATGCATAACACAAGCATGCACATGTACAAACATATACACATATACTCACATACAACACACACACATATTACTGAAAAGTTCTAAGTATTCATTGCTAAAGAGTGAAAGGAAAAAATTAAAAGTTCAGTGTCCCTAATACCAGGAGAGTAACAATTAAGCTTTCTCCAAAGCAAGACAATTGTCTTTGTTTATTTTTCAGTTCTAGGTTAAGTTTTGGCATTTCTGAGATAGGGTTTCACTGTGTGACACGCCCAGCATGGAACTCTAGCAGGTCAGGCTGTCCCTGAACACCCAGCAGGCCCTGCTTCGTTTTCCCTCCTCCTAGATTCCAAGCCAGAACTGCAGTGCTTACCTAGGGTCATTATTTTCTAATAATTGGAATAAAATCAAATTGATGGAACTTTTATAAAGAAAGAGGCCTTATTATTATCAACTATGAAGCAATTTAAGCTACCAATTAGTGATGTTTTGGTAAATAGAAATGCCTGTAAGTCCTTATGAACAGATACAGAGTCCTCTGAAATATAATTATTATGTAACTTCATTTATTAGCAATTGCTTTTGTGATTTTTACAAACCTGATTTTATTAAGAAGGCTCCATATTTTCTACATAATCATGTTTCACCATAATTATTTTTAGTGAGTCCTTTCTTCGTTATTAGTACAAAAGTAAACTAAAATTTAGCTTTCATCAAATACTTTTACAAATTATACTATAAATTCATCCACAGATCAGAGCTGCTTGAATATAGGAATTGTGATCTATTTTTTCCCCTCTCCGACATCTGGAACCTAAAACAGATGTAGTGAATTAACCAAAGTCTTAAATAAATGCCTTTTGTGCTGTTTCAATTTTAAGAGACCATTCATATCACTATATCAGAAAGCTTTAAAGACGAAAGCACCCAGTTATGGAACTTAGTGTTTAGATGGATCGCAACTGAAAACAAACACGTCTATATGCTGAAGGTGTACTGTGGTGTGTGGTGTTCTCTCGCATAGGCATATCCTGTCTTTTAACGTTTATATTTGTTTGTGGGCGTGAGTGTGGTTGTATAGGTCACAAAATAGAAATGAGAGAGCAGAGAGTTATTGAGAAAGGGGGAAATGGTAATAAAAAACATGTACTAAGAATAAGAAAGTGGAGCAGAGGCTACGTGGTGGAAGGGTGTGAGGGGGCAGAGAGATGGGGAGTAGCAGATTGTGTTTGAAAATCCCATAATGAAACCTAAACCTCATATTTTGTATGCTGATTAAAAAAACAAATAAATAATACTTTTTAAAGAATTATGCCTGTGCCATACAATAGCCAAGTGGAAGTGGCAACAATGTTATTCCATTGAAGAAATAAGTTGGGCAATTTGACAATCGTCATAATAAAACTGAAAATGAAAGGATTTGGAGAGAAAGGAACAAATACATTCAGATCGCAGCGTACAGTTCCGTCTGAAACCAGAACCTTCCCCTTCCCTTTCCTGCTCTCCGTGTAGGATATTGCTATAGGGTGAAACATTTGATTCCTCTACCTTCTAGTTCTAACCAGATTCAGCCAATAAGGACCCTAGCAAAAGAGGGCAGGAAGGCAGGAGCTGTGAGTAGGAATTTCTTTCCCCTAGATTTCTTCCTCCTCCTCTCTTTCTTTTTAATGTTGTGAACATCTTTTAAAGTTTTATTTACTTTTATGTATTATGGATCTTTTGTCTGTATGTAGGCCTGCACACAAGAAGAGGGCATCAGATCTCATGGGACTACAGTTATAGACAGTTGTGAGCCACTGCCACATGGGTGCTGGGAATTGAACTCAGGACCTCTGGAAGAGTAGCCAGTGCCCTTAACTGCTAAGCCCTCTCTTCGGCCCCTGGATCCCTCTTCTTGAGGTTTCCTTGAGATGTCTGCATCCCCCCATTAGAGATGACTCCCCCACCCTTCTTTCCTCCCTCCTCCTTTCCCTCCCTTGTTCACCCTCCCTAAGTACAGTCACTTTCCTACTGTGACCAGGTTGCTGCACAACCCTTTACCCTGTATCCCTTCAAGTCTGTAAATAATCTCTTCATTGATTGAGATGCTCAGTTCAAGTTTTTTGCCCAAATTTGTGTTTTTGTTTTGTTTTGTTTTGTTTTGTTTTGTTTTGTTTTGTTTTGTTTTGTTTTGTTTTGTTTTATGGGACTCTGATTAAAGCCATTGTTCCCAGGCTCACATACTTCTGCAGGGGAACTTAGCTTACACCTGTGTTTCTAGAAATGAATTCGGCCCCAAGAGTAGTCTATTCTTCTGAGCCCCTAAGAAGGGGACTGACATCATCAAAGTGAATATAATCTGAACTATAAAACACCTAAAAATGAAGAAAAGCCTTTGATATCCAAAACTGCTTTTTTGTCATCTATATGTACAACTCCAGGCTCTTGGCTTTCCCTTCTCATCTTAAAACCTAGAGACTGTTAGTATATACATGCAGTAAGGACATGTACAACTTGTCCCAAAGAAGAATGTTTTTAGATCTCAAAAAAAGAAAAAAGGAAGGAAGGAAAGAAGGAAGGAAGGAAGGGAGGGAGGGAGGAAAGAAGGAAGGAAGGAAGGAAGGAAGGAAGAAAGGAAGGAGGGAGGGAGGGAGGGAAGGAAGAGAAAAAGAAAACAGACAAACTTCCCCTTAAGTCAGCAAGGTTAAAGTATGAAGATTGACTGGCAACTCTTCACTGCTGGGTAACTGGTTTAAGAATGGCTTATGCTGGCCAGCCTGGAACATTAAGCAGAGGTGAGGAAGGACATTGCATTGTTGCAAGCATGTGACAGCTTGGTGAAGCTTGGAGACCTCCAGGAAAGCCTTTCATCAATGAAAGTGTAGCCGGCCCACAGTGAGCCAGTATTACATCTCCCATAGCTTTGGGGGTCAGCTTAAGAAGGTGATCGTGACGGTGCATATATGTTCCTTCCTTATGTTTTATTATTATCTGCCCTCGAGAACAAAGTGTTCAATAAATTCTTTAGCAAGGAGGCAACCCCCCACCCTTTACCTCATCTAAGATGCTTGGAGTCCAAGCATGGATTTTCAAAGCTGTCTGACTGTAAACTCTCCTTACTAGTCAGTGAGAAAGCTCAGCCCCAGTCCAATTTCCTTGGCTCATTTTGTCTGGAAATGCAGACAAAATAAAAAAATGTTTTTATGTAAGCCAACCTTACATAAAAACAGAACCTGCCATTTGCCACTGTATGTGCTCAAGTCATTTCTGATTTACCCTTAGAGATCCAGCTTCTAGATGGTTTCTCTGAAAAGCATTTCAGTGTTTACTGGAGTTTTAGGTTCTCCCTGGGTCCTATATAAGCCATTGCTTACCCATTACTTGGTGCCTGAACCCTCCTTACTGACCAGGCTCATTCTACCCTGCAGTCTTCTGAAAGCAAGAACTGTCTTGTTTGTATTGAAGCCCCACCTCCCAGTATCAACTAGGAGCTCAGTAAATATGCAATGTATTCATCAATAATTGGAAGACAGAAATCACAGCCTGTGTCCCACAGCATTCAAATAATAAAAAGATCCATCATGGGCTGGATCCTTCCTGAGGCTCAGGTATCATATGAGTCCTGGGCTACATGGAGTGAGGGACCCAGATGAACAGGACAATAATGTGTTCGGAGCTCTCCAGTATGCCACAGGGTCACAAGAACCTGGAAAACAAAATGCCCCTACACTTCTTGGGGAAGAAGCAGGACTGGTGTCTAATGGATAAGCTTTGATAGCCTCTTGCTGAAGAGACCATGGTGTGAAAACAGCTCCCTTGACCATCCAATTGGACTTACATGTCTCAGGGGCCATCACTGGACCATCTGAATCTCCACACACTGCTCTCTGATTTAAGAGGAGATATGAGGATGAGGACCCAATGGGAAAGGTTAGACTTGTGTGTTGCCATATTTCAAAGTGACTTCTTAAGTTTGACAAGGTAAACATATTTGGTGATATGTGGATGAGGCTCCAAGGCTTCATTGTGGTCAAAGATGGACCTAAGGCCAACTCTCCTCTCTCTCTCTCTCTCTCTCTCTCTCTCTCTCTCTCTCTCTCTCTCTCTCTCTCTCTCTCTGTGTGTGTGTGTGTGTGTGTGTGTGTGTGTGTGTGTGTCTTTCAACTCCAGATTACTATACCACCAGTTCTGAATAGAAACACTTTTCTAAACAATAAACCAACTGAAAATACAGACTGTTTTTTCTTAAGTTCTAAATCTCCCAGTGGTAAGCACAACAAATTTCTTGTTGGACTCTCAGTGTCCATCAGAAACACTATAATAGCGGACATACTGGCTTATTAGGCCCCTTATCACCCACTGCTTCCCTTGGTTTTTGTACCAATCGAACCTCAGCCTTTGGTCACGCATGAACTATACGTCCCCTTGTCTAGAGATCAAGAGAAGAGTTGCTCCTCATTAATTCTTCATTCATTCATTCATTCCACAGGTGGCTTCAGGATGCCTATTGTGGGGGAGACTTGGTGCCGAGCTCCTGGGATGAGCTCAGCAATACTGAGAAGGCCCTGGAAAGGCAAATGTGGCTCACATCATAACTCTTCTAGTGAGAAGCCCCAGACAAACACTCTTCCCCATCTCCTTCATACATCTCATCCAAAGCTAACCTTCAGGTCAGTCAGTGCTAGTCTACCTAGGGTCCTTCATGCAACCTGCCTCTTGACACTGGTGCTTTTTTGTTTGATATTAGCTCTGTTTAACTATGAATTGTTGAACACCAAAAATGTTCACTCACAGTAACTACGACCCAATTCTCTATCCCCAGAGTAAATTCACCTCTGTAGGACCCTGGCCCTTGTCCTATGTGCTAATTTTAACTCTAACTGATACACCGTGAGAACAGATTCTTCCATCCGTTATCCACACAGATCATGCGTTTACCCATCCTCTCCTTCATTTCTAAACTCACAACCACGAGCAAGAGGCCTTGTCCACTTAAGCATCCCTTTCACCTATGCTTTAATATCCATGTGTGAGTGTGTGTGCGTGTGTGTGTGTGTAAATACCCCACCAGAATAAAATATTTGTGAAATATGATGCCTGTTCCTAGTGAAACTGCATAGGAATGGTTCCTCAAGCTGACCATGAGAGAGCCACAATCTGACAACCTCTAATTCTGATTGTACTTTCACTTTTATCCTTTCATATGCATGTGAATGATGATATGATCAAGGGGGGACTTCACATGTAAACAAGGTCAGGCTTAGTTACATGTCAAGGGTTCCAAGTCCTCAGTGTGGCTTGTCCCAGAAGATGAGAGCCGGGACTCCAGCCCAGGGGAGGTCAGGCGTACATTTTCTTGGAGATTGATTAGACAAAAAGAAAAATTAGAGCAAGAAAGATCTATGGAGACTTTGAACATGAGAACTGCCAACAGAGCAAAAGCCTCGAAGACATCCAGAAATAAGAGAAGGGCATAAAGACATATATCAGAAAGAGAGCTGGGCCACACATGGCAGGTCCTGGGGTCAGGAGGCAGGCAGGAGAGGGCCCTGGGAAGACCAGCTTCTGTTATGAAATCCGAGTCCTGGCAGCACGCCTCTCATGCACCGAGAATGAATTACTTTTTAAAATGCCTGTTTTCAACTTGGGTTTGGCACATGACTGGGTTGACATAATGCAATGGGTATCTGAAGCAGCCTTTGGAGAGGTAAAATTATGTGGCCTCTACTCTGACGTTTGCTAAACATTGAGCTCTGCTTCTGCTGCTCCTACATGTGGTATTAGCCCAGCCTAACTTAACAAGTCTAGACCTGGGTCCACTCAGCTGTAAAGAATAGCAAAGAACACCTACCTCACAGGATTCCTGGGAGAACTGACAAAAAATCAAGTGTTTGGTGACAACTGTTTTTCTTTCCTATGGCTGCATTATTACTTTTTTGAAAACATAATTGTCAGAAAAAGAGCAACATGGTGTCAGAAGGACAACTGGAAGCTAAAAAGAGTATAGGCATTTTTAAAATTTAGAAACTTTTACCTACTGCATATCATTTCTTTGGGATGGTTAAAATCCTCTGTGCTTTAGGTCAGATGACCAACAGAACTCCCTACCATAAAGTTCTAGAATGTTCTACATCAATGCTACCCAATACAGCAATTTCTGCCCACAGACAGCTGTCACAGAGTTGAAATGACATCACGTGAGACACTGAGAAGAGTAAGTGAATACAAGAGTTTAGTAGGTATTGTGATTAATTGCCTAGTAATAAGGCAAATGCATTGAAACAGCATGCTCAGCCCTCTGCCTCATCATGTCGTGCCACCACAATGCCAGTGTCTAGTATTATGCCTGGCACATCTAGATTCCCATGGGTAAGTGTGGGAAGGAGTCGGGGGAGACAAGAAGGAAAGGAAAACTCTGACAGAAATAGACGGTGCTATTTCCTTCCAAAGCTGAAATGAGTTGCTAAAACAAAAGCCTTTAAAATAAAATTTTCAACAAGGAGAAATTTGAGAGACAAAGTTAGATCCTGGTGTACTTGGGGACACATTTATAAATGAGGCTGAAAGAAACTGACATCTCCGAGAGAATCAAAGACGGTAGACGGAGTGGGAGAGTGGGTTTCTAGATTCCACATCCCTGACATTGTAAACTCAGTCCTGCAGAGTGTGTTTAAGCCAGTGTCTTGTGTTTATATGTAACTCTAGTCCATGTCACACTCCCATGTGTCAGGGACCAGCAGGAGGATGGCTCCATAGTGCCCGGCTTAGCCACCTTTTTTATTCATTCCGTATTATATCCTCAGCCGCACCCCACCATCCCCCCAAGAAAAGCAGTGTTGGGCACATTTTCATTAACTGTTTATTCATTATAAATAGTAAATATTTACTGCACTTTTTACATGAAAGACATTTTTACAACACATCATTGTTGGTTGAGGCTGCAACACAAAGATACTATGTCTCCTGTTCCATCACCCTTGCCCAACGTATAAAATAACTCAGTTCTATGTCTAGTCGTGCTAACACACTACCGCATTGTTCTTAAATCTAAAGGGAATGTATTTGTGCCTACCTCATTCATGGTTCCAAGAATAGAAAGAAATAAATAACAGCACCGCCCACCTTCATCTTCCTCTTAACATTTCAAAACACAGATTTATTGACATCCTAAATGTCACCACATAAATGTATGTAAACCTGTTCCCTATCATCCTTTAATATTGGGTATCATTGTATAATTTAAAAGTACATGAGAGCCATGTGGACATTTCTGCTCTAGCCCTGCCTTCCGTAGAAAAGAAACGAATCGAATGTAAACACCATCGCTGTAGAAAGCTTGATTCTCAGACATGGTCTCTGAGCAAAAGGAACAAGCAGGATGTGGGCTGTTTGGCAAAGAGCAAACATCACTGCATTCTACTACGATGAGTTATGGGCTGCAAAAATAAGAACACCTGCAAAAAATATAGTTCTGATTTCATTTCTATCACCTTGGCCATTGCCAAAGCATCTGTGAGGTACACAGTATTGCACGCTGAGAAGCAGATATGTGATGGGTGTTACCTCCTCTCCATCATGCCCATCCCCCACCCACCCAGACTGGCTTCCAAATCAATGTGACTTGGGAAGTAAATGCCATCCATCTATCCCCACAGCAGATAACACGCTTTTGTCTCATCATCCCACATCTTTTTACGAGACATACCAGGGACATCGGTTGATAACTAGGTTACAAATGAAGGTACGGTAATAATTTATTGGTGAGGTCCTTCACATCTAGTCTATCGCCCTATAAAATGGTGGTGTTGATTTTCATATTGGTTTCCAGTGTGTCAAAGTCAAGGATTCCTCCATTTCCAATCCATTACATAAGCAGTATGAGTGTCATAAACTTGGTCAGCCTTAGACATCAAACCTGTTAACTTTCAACAATTCAACAATATATGGGAACATTCTGCTTACTCAAACCAGCCCATGTCATCAATCTCCCTCTCTCTCTCTCTCTCTCTCTCTCTCACACACACACACACACACACACATACACACACACACACACACACACACACACACACACACACACACACACACGGAATGTTGTAGCTTCTTGATCAGCAACAAAGAGTTGGGGGCATTTTGATATGTAACCAGGTTACATCACTGTCTTAAAATGGTGCATTTTATAGCTCTGGGTCTTCCTTGTCTCCCCTGCTTTTTGTCCAATATCTTCAAAGACTCTGAAAGCAACTACTGGAGAAAGAAAATCAATAGCTTTCTTTTGTCTCCACCTCCCCCCAAAAGCTGATTTTTTTAAATTTTTATTTATTTTTTTTATTGTTTTGTTATGTTTGTTTCTGAGAAGATTCTTCATGTCTAGTCTGTGGAGGCCGGAAACAGGCTCCAAGTGGACAGTTCACTTATGCAATATCTGGCTTGAGATAATGAAAGGCACCTGTAAGGAAACACACGCAGCTTTTTAGGTCATGCTGGGACAATTCACAGTTAGGGGCAAGATCAGCTACAGGCTGACAATGTCATATTTAATACCACGGTATCAAAGGATCGAGACTAATATTTTTATTCCTGAGACAAGTTTGACACAACTCTGTGTCCTGGGCTTATCCCCTTATGATCCTGGCGCTGACCTCATTAAGAACATGTGTTTCTAATGCCAGAGGTTATTTCATTTTGGCCAACCTCCGTGTTTTACCTACTGACAATCCGGTTTTCCGTCCCAGCAATTAATAACTGCAAGATGTTATTGACATCAGTTAAGCAAATAATTACACAAGGGAGCCTGTGCTGTAGCAATCAGCTGGCTTTGCCACAAAACTGATACCGGGATGAAAGGCTTAAACATGCCTCCAGTTCCCCGTTCTCAAACAAGAGGTGATCGTTCTCCCTTCCAGGAGGAACGACCGCCTAGAACGTCCAAGGCTTACTTTGTCCATACTGCCCATACTGGTAGCCTGTGACAGGGTCCATACTGTAGCCTGTGGTGCTATAGGTAGGAGGACAATAGGGCTGAGATGTAGGCAGACTGTCCACATTCTTCATATGTTCCAGTCTCTGACTGCAGCTGGCTGACACCGTGGTCGTGGGTTCCAGGCCCCCAGTGAGAGGGGAGAGAGCATAGTCGGTCTGAGGCTGGTGCGGTACCCCACCGTGGTTGGTCAGAAGTCCCATTACCTGCAATGATGGACAGAGCGGAAGAAGTTAAAGTGTGGGCAGAAACAGATGGCAGCCCCAAACCAGCACGAGATCCTGAAAGGCCAACTTTTATGTCTTTAGAAAGCCGTTGAGGAGTTTTTCTGAAGGCTTTGACCCCGATTCAAAGTGGCAGCCACATGACCTCACCCAACGATAACATCTGACTGCAGTTTCAGCAAAAGGAAGGGGAGGGAGAAGGGAAAGAAGGAAGGAGAGGAGGATGACAGAGAAGGAGAGATTACACTATGTCCGCTGTGATAGCATCAGACTGGAATTTCAAAAGAAAAGCAAAGAAGCAACAGAGAGAGGGAGATATTATATCAGTCTAGAGAGAAAACCATTTAATATAGTACATCTGGACACCCAAGTGATTGTGTGTGTGTGTGTGTGTGTGTGTGTGTGTGTGTGTGATGTCTTTGGGGATTGGACTCAGGGATTATACATGCTGAGCAAGTACCACACAGCTACATGCCCAGCCATGCAATTAAAAAGTCGTTTGCATATATGTGAGTGTGTGTATATGCACATATGTGTGTTTATACATGTATGTATATACATATACATATGTGTGTATTTATATGTGTGTACATATACGTGTGTGTATGTATGTACACGTGTATGTGTTTGACCACCCTTCAGCACTGCAAAAGTTAAAAAATAAATTTAAGTCAAGTTTCTATATATGTATCCTAAGACCTCCATGTCTCTTTTCACCAAGTTCTCTCTCAAAGCAGCTTTGCTTTGGTCCCTGGTAAACAACTAGAGATCCTTCTCCTCCCTGGTGCCCCCTTGTGCTTCCCTCATTAAGCCTGCCATATAATTTCACTTTTCCACTTTGATCTGTGAGACTTGAAAGAGGTGATACCTGCTACCTTCCTACCCTAGCACTGCTTGGACACTCGTGGTCCCAAACAATGGTCAAAGAGTCTCCAAGCCGGCAGGCATCCTGGCTAAGGTCTACAATCAAAGCCTTCAGAAGGTTGAGGCCAAAGGATGGCCCTGAGTTGGAGGCTAACCTGTGCTATAACATGAGACCTCTATCTCAAAAAGCCAAAGCAAATCAAAAGATCCTTCAAGCATGGAGGCTATCACCTAGCCATTCCTTTCTTCTTAGACTCGAATTTTGCTTATGAGAAGTGTTCAAAAGGACACATATGGAGGTTTTTTAAGGCTAAAAATGACTCCAGAGAATATGCCACCTTAACAAACAGTAATCATAGAACAAAAGCTCTCAGATCAGCTCCACGAAGCTTTTCCCAAACTCGAACTCCATGGCCTTCTTATCCCTTTCATCATGGAATATCAGTGGGGATTTCATTCAAAACTAGAAAATATCACACAAAAAAATGACTTTCCCCAGAAAGCAACTGCAGAAGCAATTTATTAGTGGGTAGAGAACCCCCTTCTCAAAAGAAATAAACATCTTTCTAGAAGAGTATTTAAGTGAGGCACTCTGAGCTACACAACGCTCTATCATGGTCCTGGATTTAAAAAAAAAAAAAAAAAAGAGCACGGTCCTCTGTGCTAAGCACAAAGCTGCATTTATATACAGGCAATTCAGGCAACATACTCCTAGATCTAAGTGGGATTTGAAGCTACTCCTACACCCCCATAAAGCTCACTTACTCAAATTGGAAAGCAAGATCCCATAACTTCCTTTGAGGAAAGTTTGTGTAACTTTAAAAGTAAATAAAACCTTAATAAAGTTTGAAACTGATTCATCTTCAGTGGGCCAGAAGATAAGCATCCCAGAGAGATGTTTTCTGCCTTTCTCCATCCAAAAGGTCACTCCCAATCACTGATAGGAAGGCAGGTAAGAGCAGAACCCAGTAAGTTCAAATTCTGAAAACCATCCCAGGGATCTAAGTTTGTTAGTACTATGTGGCAAAATGTGTGAAAAAGTCAAGCATAGTTTTACTGGGGTTCCAAGCAAATGACCTTAAGAAAATGAAGTGCACTCCCATAGGCTCACAGCTGCACACCCATAGGCTCACAGATACACACTCATAGGCTCACAGCTACACACCCATAGGCTCACAGCTACAGGAACACAGGCACGGGTTCCCAACCTTCTGCCGCCGGGACCCTTTAATACAGTTCCTCATGTTGTGGTGACCCCCCACCATAAAAATATTTTGTTAATACTTCATAACTGTAATTTTGCTATTGTGATGAATCGTAATGTGAATATCTACTATGCAAGATATCTGATATGATGTCCCTGTGAAAGAGTCATTTGACCCCAGAGTGGTCGTGACCCACAAGTTGAGAACCACTGCTCCAGAGTACAGCTTCTAATAGGATTATGCCCATGTTTATAGGTTTATAAGTTGTTTTATAAGTTTATAATGCTTATAAAACTGTTTATAAGTTGTTTTCTTTGTTTAAAGGGGGAGTGTGTGGTATGATAAGCTGTGTTAAATAAGCACTAAGGAAAGACCATTTTGACTCTATCAGTCCTGAAAAGAAAATATGCTGTGGTGTCGGGTAAAAAGGAATTCAACTTTAAATAAATGGTGTCCTTCAGGAAGATATTTAAAAAAAAAAAAAAACAAAAAAAAAACTCAGTTCATCGTATGTGACTTTAAGAGAGAGATGAAATATATGGTACAGTCACAATTTAAGAGCTAAGGAACTTGGGGCAAAATTTATTCAAACTGCACATGCATTTCCATGCACTAAATCCCCTGCCACACATTTCTAATTGAAGAAAAAGGTAATATTTTTTCCCAAAGGGAAGGAAACAAAATGGGAATGGTATTTGTTTGATCGGAGTGGGGAGAGTTGTTTGTTTCTTGAGATAGAATCTATCTGTATAGCCCTGGCTGTCCTGGACCTCACTATGTAGACCAGGCTGGTCTTGAACTCACTGAGATCCACCTGCTTCCACCTCCTACATGCTGGATTAAAGGTGTGCACCACCATGACTGTCTAGAGTCTTAAATAGCTCTTTCCACAAGAAAAACAACAAGAAAACTGTATGGTCCTGCTCATGCCAAAACCTTTTGCAGCATTTTGTTGGGAAGAAACTTAGAACAAAATTTCACTTTAAGAACTTGGGTTAGCTATTGGAAGACAGAGGAAACACAGCTGTATTCTAGGACACTGGATAGACTGCCCTTAAGACTCTTAAGTATTTGCAGGGTAGAGTGGTACACACTTTTAATCCTCTGGAGGCAGAGGCAGGGGGATTTTTACGAGTTCAGATCAACAGGACTGCTCTACATAGCACTTTCAGATTGGCCAAAGCTACATAATGAGATCTCGTTTTAAACAAACAAATACAGATTTAACTGCTTCTGGTTTAGGAATGCCCTTAGCTCCACAGCCCATTAACTGGTGTGAAGGAAGAAAAAGAACTTGAAACCAGTTGCCCTTGGTCCCTTTCTGCTCCCTGAGGTAGCCCAACAGAGTGGCATTGTGACACAAATGTTTATTTTCACTGTGATCCTTACAGTTTAAAAACTGAAAGCTGGGAGCAGAGACACCAAGGTCCTAAAATCCCAGCTCTTAGGAGGCTGAGGCACAAAGACTGCAAAATTCAGGCTTTCCTGAGCTACCCAGAGAAACCTAGTCTCAAAAGGGAAGAAGGAGAATGAAGAGAAGACTGGGAGAAGGAAGAGAAAAACACTAGTAAATAAGTATCATTATTTTTCTCAGTAATTCATATTGCAAAACCTCCAGGCAGCCATCATTTTAATAACCTGTCATTTAAAAGTTAAAATAGAAATCTGTGTGGGAGGTGAGCATATCAATAGAAATGCCATCACTTTCTCTTGACAGAATTCAAAACCTCAAATCTCTATGGAAGGCTCCCGTTACACTTTTATGTAGGTTTCTTTAAAAGCTATTTTATGCTTCATGTGCTTCAAGGGAAACGACGGAAACTTCTTTTTATGCACAAGAAGTTAGTAAATAAGTTTCTCAGCCCTCCCCCAATACAGTCACAGAATGCCACGCAGCCCTCATCTAAGTACATCGCCAGTGTGTCTTCCATGCATGCTTTTCCTACAGCAACTGGTTGCTCAAAACCTAAAATAAAATCCTTATTTGTTGTAAAATAAATCCCTGCATCCCTCCCTTATAATAATCTATGTTTGCTGCAAGGCTGCCTTTTTTTTTTTTTTTTAATTTGAGTATAGGGGGAAGCACAGTTGCTTTGCTTTCAAAAATAGTTTTGTAAAAAACAATTTCAAAGCCACTCTATTCTGCCTCCCAGATGCTGCCCATATTTCTAGGAAATGACAGGTAAGTGATGGGGATTAACTAGGAGGAAGAGATGCTTCCTTAAATCAAGGTTCTATCCTAGGGGGAAAAGATGAGGGTCACTTTGACTGTTTGGCAGCATGTGCGTATGCATTTGTGTCTGTGCGCATGTGCATGCAAGAACATGTGTGTGTGCGTGTGTGTGTGTGTGTGTGTGTGTGTGTGTGTGTGTGTGTGTGTGT
>JANHMN010000001.1:158213668-158230059 GCA_030674055.1 Rhabdomys pumilio
GAGAGAGAGAGAGAGAGAGAGAGAGAGAGAGAGAGAGAGAGAGAGAGAGAGATCAAAAGAGAGAGGGGGGAGTGGATACCACGTGCCTTGCAGGTGTGAATATGATGTAAGCCTTACAGGCTTGGATAGCACGTGGATAGTACGTGCACCATGCGCCTTGTAGGCATGGATATCACGTGCACCTTGCAGCTGTGGGCACTAAACAGCAAAACAAGCTATGTGGGATAAACAAGATATTTATCAGAGTGTGCTCAGCTGTTGTAGGCTGTTGAAAATCAAGCCTCATGTCAGGGTATATGGCTCGAGATGGCTGCAAAGCTGATAGCCACTTTCTGCTATCAAGTCGGCTCCCAACATGACTGGAAGGATCTAGGTGGTATCATTCAGTGGTAAGAATTTGCCTACCATGTAAGAGACCTCAGGTTCAAAGTCAAGCATAAAAAAAAAAAAAAAAAAATCAAGAAAATAGTTTCTCAACTAATCAAATCTTTACTGGGAAAAAAAAAAGCTTCCAACAGGAATTTTAGGATTTCCAAAAGAAAAAATTTCACTATTTAAACTGAAACTCCCTCTATCCAGAGCACTGTTCTAGAGAGAACCAGGCCCAGTGAGGCCCAACTTGCTTGCTTCTGGACATTTAACCAGAGATTTTTAATGATCTAGCCAATGCCAACCTCAGTATTTCTAGAACCTCCTATGCCTGCAAGACACATCACTAAAGGAAAAACACACTGATGATGAAGACAGCATTTGGCCTTTGCCTTGTGTTTTGAAACTCAGTAAACATCTTCAATTTCCAGTTGAAAAAATGAAAAGCTGTCCTTAAAATGACCTTTATTGTAAAGACATTTATTGACTAAGCATGGGGTACTGGAATGCTGCCAACACCCTATACCTAACTGAAGAAGAAACACCTCCTATAACTCAGCACAGAATCACCTTTATACTCGGAAGCTTTCTATAACTCAGTATAGAATCATCAATTCCTAGTAGGCAATCAACACAAAATCTACTGTATTGTTTGAATGCACAATACGGAATTGTTCCATCCCCAACATAGAGAGATAATTTATGACTTGGTTACAATTATTTAAAAATGTCTCTTTATCAGGGGCTGAAAAGACGATTCAACAATTAAGTGCACTGGCTGCTCCTTCAGAGGACCCAGGTTTGATTCTGAGCAGCCATGTGATAACTCACAACCATCTGTAACTCCAGTTATAGGGAATCCAAATCTCTTTTCCAGACTCCTCATGCACTAGGCACCCATGTAGTGCACAGACATAAATGAGAGCAAAATGCTCATACACATTTTTAAAAAATGTTTTTAAAGAAATTCCTTCATATTTTGAAAAGAGTAACCATAACAACAGAAATAAACTTGTCTTTGATGTTCTAAGAGTGTCTTTGGCAGTAAGGCAGATAGACCAAGGTTTACAAAGTCAGCTACATAGCTGTTAAGTGTAATTCTTTGACCTATAAGTCAATGTAATTTTATTCTCTCTACATCCTCTCTTCTGGCTTCCCAATGATGCTAACACGCTAAGCAAGCGAGGGCAGGAGGCACACATTAGTTGATTGATAGCCTACTATCATACATAGTTAATTGCCTGCAATTATCTGTGTAATCTCAAGTACATTAAATATAATCCCAAATCAAGTTTTTATTTCAAGTGGTGAATAGCAGCCTGGCTCATTTTTACCTGTCCAAAGTCTTTTAGCTTTGTTATTGAGTCCATCAATAAGATGAGTTACACTTCTTTAAAAAAAAAAAAAAGATCTTTGAGTGGATTTCTACATTATAAGATCCGATGGTTATGTGAAGTAAATTATTCAAAAGTTCCCTATGGCATCGTGATATCTATGAGGGGAAAAAATAGTGTATTTAAAACCAAGAATACAATTTTCATAAAATGTCCCTTTGTAACGGTTAGGTTTCTGACTTGTTCAGACTCAACCCGGTAAGTTGGGGTGGAGAGGATTACTACTTCTACAGTGACCATGTAGGGATGCTTTTTCGTCGAGGCGCCATGCAGACCAGTCAGAAGTCAAACCCCAGCGCCCTTCTTGCCACCTTTGACCTTTAACGTTTTGCTTAGTGTCTGTGGAGTTCTGTTCTCTCGTTTGCTAAATGAGAAATATACAAACCTGCCTCGAGACACAGTTGTAATCGTTTAAGACGTCGATGTAGTAAAGGACTTAAGAGAATGTTTAGGAGCTACAAGCGTTCAATAAATACTCACTATTAAAATCTCACATGGACACTTCTGAGAAATCCAAGTAAACTCAAGCCTGGCTTACTGTTTTTCACTCTGTGGTCAACAGCCAAGGCCTTTTGTGCCAACTAGTAAACAGGGAAGTGCCCACAGAACACCTCAGATAGTTGGAAGCCAGTTTGACTTGAATGGTGGCTTAGGTCACATTTGCTTCCAAGTTTCATGGATTAGTGCTAATTGTCCCACGGTGTGAGCCTAATTTCACCCATCAATAAATTGCTTGTTGCCATTTTTGGTTTGTCCTCCAAGGCAGTCTAACCTACATTATTCCAGATGGGTTATTTCAAATGCAATTTGAAAAATGGGAAAGAAAACATAGTACTCCATCCTTTGAAAGAGAATTCCACAGGACTGTAAAATGCTTCATTAAGCACTAGCTTCTGTGATGTGTACTGCTACCAAGCCAAGGAGAATACATGCCAAGTAGGTAACTTCGGGACATATGGCTGGTTCCCCAGGCCCTCTCATTCACTCCTATCTCCTTCCTCTTCCAATGCTCTGCTCTCCCCAGCCCTCTCTCCCATCATTGCTGCCACCCAGCCTATGTGGAGGGAGAGCAGGCGGAGGAGGAGAACTGCTATGTCCTCACAGGTTCATGGACACATGTAAGCCCAATCATCTGTATCTTAACACGTCAAGGGCAATGTCCTGTGGTGAGTGGCAAGCGACTATAGTTTCATTCCATTATGGAGTTCAGGGTTTTCTTTACTTATTCTACCTCCCCAACTATAGAGGAATGTTAGGTGACTTTAGAACTCCTTTTGGCTTTCCTGAGAATCCCAGACTTGTAGTACAGAGGATCCTAAGAAATCATGCTGGCTAATAGGGTTGCCCCCCCTTTTCTTATTTTATTTTATTTTAGTCTGTAGTATTTTGCCTTCACGTATATCCATGCCTGTATATGTATGTCCATGTACACGTATGCCAGATGCCCAAGGAAGCCAGAAGAGGTCATTGGATCTCCTGGAACTGAAGTTACTGATAGTTATGAGCTGCTGTGTAGGTGTTGAGAATTGAACCAGGGTCCTCTACAAGAGCACCAAGTGCTTATAACCACTGACTGTCTCTCCAGCCCCTCCTAGTAGCTTTCAGTTTAGGGATAAGAGAGAGATGATATTTGATTTTTTTTTTTGTTGTTGTTGTTTTGTTTTTCGAGACAGGGTTTCTCTGTGCAATCCTGGCTGTCCTGGAACTCACTCTGTAGACCAGGCTGGCCTCGAACTCAGAAATCTGCCTGTTTCTGCCTCCCAAGTGCTGGGATTAAAGGCATGCGCCACCACCGCCCGGCTGATATTTGAAATCATAAAATCCAGAGACACTGTCCCTAGCTTACACTTATGTAAACAGACAGACCACACACACACACACACACACACACACACACACACACTTTGAAATAATCTCATGTTACCCAGCTCTTCGGAAATCCATCCACATTTACCCTGGTGGTCCTTGAACCCATACTGAGATCACCTGATATAATTTACCCTATACTTTAAAAAAATGAAACTCAAGTCCAAGTTCAACAAAACGTTCTTGGCAAACTGGGCCCAAAAGCCACACCTTCCTCCTCCTGGTCAAATGCTGTTTCCACAGGTAGCTGTCCCTCATGTCTTCTCTCTTCTTGGCAGTAAGAAACTGGCCTAGTTCATTCTGAGGTGAAATGCTTACTACATCGTTTACATGCCATAAATATTTGCAAGAAATTTTATCTAATTTAAACTTTCATGTTCCCATTATTTTGCTCATGAACAGCTACCCAAAGATTTCAACTAGTAGTCTGTCTTTGTCTTTTTGTTGCTGGTTTTCTCTTTCTTTCTCCTCCTCTTTTGACATTATTTCGGCAGAGCCTTTGCTGCACACCAGAGGATCTTAGGTTGCTGTGTGCTTAGATTTGGCAGTGAAAAAACACAACTGTCCAAATGAATTGCTATAAAACACTGACAAAGGCCTAAGTTATTATAGCTTTAGTTTCATCTCTATTCAGAAGAGACTGGAAATATTTTTCCTCAGAAGGGGAGAACATGGAATGTAGACATGGTTTGGGGTTTGAGGGTTTGAGGTTTGGTTTTCCCAGGTGCCCCAAATTAAAGTAACTCACACTTTCTGGCTATCATTCAAACTGAGTTGATTTAGCTACTGCTCTCCCAGACCTTCCTGAACACTCCAGCATTTTCTGCTGGCATTTTAATCAGTGATTAACTGCTCCCTTCTTTTTCCTGCTGGGTTAAGTAAAAGATCCATATGCTGGTTGTTCTAGGGAATTTGTTAGGCTGTAGATCATAGCCTGGTGCAAGACATGATGTGTCTCAGGGGAACTAAAGAAGCCATAAGGAATGTAAGGAGTCACCGGGTTAAAGCCACATTAAGACAGCTGTTACATTAATGAGGGCCCTGCTTTGGAGGGGAGGCCACCATATAGAAAAATATGAACCACTCTTTATTGGTTTGATCCCATGTCCTCTGAAAGTTTATAGGCTATTATTATTATGCTCTGGCCTTCGCTGAGCCAGATGAGAATTTGAGGACTAAACAAGCTATGTGGGTTTGAAACTTATTCTGTTTCCTCCTTCGTTTTTGAAAAAGAGCAAGATAGAGCAGGGATAAACACACTTGAGATCTTAATTCTTCTTTGTCTCATCATTGTGAAGTTTAGCTTTTATTCACACTGCATTCACATCTGGTTATGGATCAGTCTTTAAGCCCACCAGTATGCTGGCTTGCCCAGTCAGGAAGGACAAGAGCTAAATCCTGAAATCGAATAGACACTTCATAGGAAATCATTGAGCCTCATCACACACTTAAACTAGTCAGTTACAGGACTCTATCAGGAGCAAAATAAATGTGATATGGCTTTTTAATGTATGTTATATCCATGGTTATAGTATTGCAACATAAGAGAACTATTTCATCTCATTGGGATACAAAGTAAATGCATCCTGGTCCATGGCTAAAGAAGATGGGTTCTGTCCTGTGCAAGAGAGGAGCACTCTGTCCCAGTGAAGTGGGTGAACTCAACTGTTCCAATTTCTCCCTCTCCCTTTCCCTCTCCCTCTTCCTCTCCCTCTCCCTCTCCCTCTCCCTCTCCCTTTCCCTCTCCCTCTCCCTCTCCTTCTCCCTCTCTCCTTCCCCATCTCCCCCTCTTTCTCTGTATGTGTGTGTGTCTAGTGTTCACATGAATAAGTTCATACATCATGTTCATCTACATGTTTTAAGTACAAGATTGATGCTGGGAATCATCCTCTGTCTCTTCCACTTTATCCACTGAGGTAGAGAGACTCTTAACTGAACCCAGAGCTAGAGCTGGTCAATGGAGCCAGCTTGGTGCTAGCCAACTTTCTCTGGTAACGTCCTATCTCCTCCCTCTGAGACTGAAATGATAGACATGCTGCCTTGCCCAACAGCATCTACATAAGTCCTGGAGATCCTGGCTGTGGACCTCAAGGTCACTCAACAAGTGCTTTAACCACTGAGCAATCTCCCCAGTTTAATACTTCCATTGTTAAATTGTCAGTCTCGGGAACCCTAGTGTATCCATGGCTCTTCTTGTCACCCTTCTAACCCACTTCCAACTTACACAATTGCTGCATACTTTCTACCTCAGGATACTTTCGCCATCACCTCATCCTTGCCAACCCCATTATCTCCTTGCCACTGCCCCCTGTGAGCCAGATATCCTGATAGGCATGCCGTAGTGGGTGTCCTGGGCCCGGCTCTGCACCATCTTCTCCCAGCCTTCTTCTGTTCATACCAACCAACTAGTCCCTGATCCCTCAGGATGCTTGGATGGAAAAATGAGTTGTCATCTCATAGGTAGCTCAGGCACTTCCAACTTTATCCCTTTGCTGTGTCCCTAACTCAATGTAGGTCATTTGTCCGACATTTTTTTTTCCTCCAAGACTTCATCTTTCCTTTCCTCCATTCATAAGATGCAATTTTTATCAGCACTTGAAACATCTACTTTGTTTGTTTGTGATTACTTGTATGCTGACTTCATTGCCCTTATTAGACTACAACTCCCGAAAAGAACCACTAACCCATGTCTTCACCCCCTGACTCTTCTGATACGACTTACATCGTATGGGAGACTGAATAGAGCAATTACTCTCCCTAGACTCTGCAGCTTGAAGATGCGGCTGCTGCAGAAAAGGCAATGCAGTGAACGTGTAAAAGTGTTGAGTGTTGATAAATCTAGGGACCGTGTCAAAAATTGAGCAGCTCACTGCTCAAAAGCCTAACTTTAACCGTGAAATGCTGGTCATGTCACCTGGTATTTCCAGATAGAAAAACTAGACTTATAGGATGACCAAGAGTTCTGGAAATCCCTTAGTTTTATATAACATACCCCACAGCTGAAGGGAAAGTTCTCTGCTGATTATAAAAGCATTATTGTACACTCAAGTTAGACATGCCAACTAAAATAGCCCTTTCTAGAAGCCCTCCCAAAGAGTTGAAAACATAATTCAGGGTTGGAGAAATGTCTCAGCTGGTTAAAGGTGCTTGAAATCAAGCAAAATGAGTTTGAACCCTGGAACCCATATGGAGGAAGGATAAATAACTCCTCCGAGTTGTCCTCTGACCTCCAGATATAATACGCTCACAAAGAAATTAATTAATGTAAAAAAATAAAAAAAAAATTAAATATGATCATCCTAGTTTTCTTTCTGTTGCTGTGATAAACTCGACCAGAAGCAACTAGAGGAAGAAAGGATTTATTTCATCTTATCCTTTACAGTCCATCATCCATTCAAGGAAGCCATGACATGAACCTGGAGGCAGGACCTGAATCAGAGACCATGGAGGAACACCGATTACTGGCTTGATTCCTCGGGTTCATGCTCAACCTGGACCACTTGCCTAGGAATGGAACCATGCCCAGTGGTATGACTCTCCTATATCAGTTAGCCCCTACAGACATGCTCATAGGTCAGTCTGATGGAGGCAATTCCTCAGCTGGACACATTCTTCTTCCTACATGTGTCAAGTTGACAGCCAAAATTAGGCATCACAACGACCTTAAAATGATATAATTGCTTCCAAACTATTCAATCCGTAAAAGAAGACAGAGTATGTATTTTTGTACATTTTCCTAATGGAAAGGCCACAGTTGAAACACATTGGAGCCGGTGGTTTCTATATTAGCAGGCAGCAGCAATGTTAGCTTAGGTAATTATTTAACGAGCTGAAGTTTCTATTTCCTCATCCATAGATTGGGGATGGGAACTCTGTCAAGTAAGGGCTTTGGTGATGATTCATGAGTTAATCTGTGTGAAATACAAGACTTAAAAGTGTGCCTAGAGCAAAAATAATCACTCCAAATGCGTTTGCTATTACCTGGGAACCTCAACAGCCATATCGTTTTTGGTACACTGTCAAGATCCTAATGTTGAGTGCACAGGAATAGAATGAACTGTGTGCTACAAACATAGCCTCCAACAATAACCAAAGCCTACAGACACTCGTTCACTCTTAAGCACTGTTGTTAATGTGGTTTTCTTGGTTTCAAACACTTGTCGGCTGTATGTTAAGTTGTAAGGCTAGCACTCAAAAGGTCTATGACTTCATACCAGCCCGGACTACTTAGTAAGACCAAACAAACAACGAAAAAGTTTCCCACGAGGAGATCCCGGAGGTTCCTCCCTGGATCCCTGGATCGGAGGAAGTCCCTGATGTCTGGGTCCGAGAATCAGTACCTGCACTCGGGCCTCGGTAAGCTTCGCCCTCTGGGCCAGCTCCTCTCTGGTGTAAATGTCTGGGTAGTGGGTCCTCTCAAAAGCGCGCTCCAGTTCCTCCAGCTGCTCTGCTGTGAAGGTGGTTCTACTCCTGCGCTGCTTCCTCTTCAGGGGTAAATCAGGTTCAGAATCGATGTCGGAGCCTTCGTCTGATTGAGGTGCAGAGGCTAAAAACACAGGGGGAAAAAAATGGTAAAGTTGTATCCAAAAGCAAGTCTTACCAGCCACAGTAACTGGAAGCCTGAAGTACTTAGTGTCTTCTCATGGACACCGACTCTATATATCACACTATCGGGCTATTAAATGGTTCTCAATATCTTCCCCTGTTCTGTCTCCCCGCAGCAAATCCCCCTTGAAGTATTTGCTCTGGGTATTCGTCATTCTGAACTCTTAGGAAACGCCAGGTCTTACTCCTTAGCTAAGTGCTAAGGCCTGCACTTAGCACTCATCCGTGTAATAAATGAAACACATCTACCTACGTAGCCCAGGCTTGACCTCAAAATCCTCCTGCCTAATTCTCCTAAGTGCTGGGATTTCAAGTATGTGGCACCACACCCAGCTTTTAATTCTTTTCCTGATAAATTCCTACTGGTGATGGAGGTGAGCAAATCAGAGTTAAGTATAATGACGTATATATGAAAATGCCATAAGGAAACCAATTATTTTGTATGCTAACTTTAAGTTTTAATTCTAAAAGATGTTATCTTTGAAGTAATTGCGACTTAAAGTATTTTAAAATTGTCTTAGTACCTAAAAATAATGGATAACAGTAAACCATTAAGGATTCCCATATATTATAGGCTCCAATATTGTTTTGTTTTCTTTTTTTTTTTTTAAATCACATCAATAGAAACTGGAAAGTGCTTTAAGGAAAATTTCTGTTTTATTAATGATTATCTCAAGAACTAATCCAAAAGAAAGACGCTGTTTGATGAGCCATCCCTAAAGTGAAGTTCAAAGTCTGAGTCTCTGCTGAGGCGGAGTAGCAGCCTGGATTATTTGCCTGACTGCAGGAGCCCAGGGCAAAAAGACAACGGTGGGCCCCCTGCTCAAAAGTTATCACAAGTTTCAAGAGAGCATTAATCAGTGCTTAGACCCTTCTCAGTACCCTGCATGACTGCACAGGACCAAAGAGACCCTGAAGCTGACCCTACCGTGGCTTCTCCCAAAGCAGCCTGTATTTCTCTATATTAATGTGTGGGGGGGGGTTAGCTTTATAATTTAGTATGCAAGTAACTAGAAAAAGAAGTGGGGGCCAGAGAATGAGATAGAAATGACATGAACAACCCACTTCTTTTTGGGGAAGTGGGGAGCTAGTGTTGGGGGTTTGTTTTGTTTTCATTTGGCTTTTTTTTTTTTTTTTAAGATTTTTGAGACAGGGTTTCTCTATATAGCCTTAGCTGTCCTGGAACTCACTCTGTAAACCAGGCTGGCCTTGAACTCACAGAGAACTACCTACCTCTGACTCCCGAATTCTGTGAATAAAAGCTTGAACCACCACTACCTACACCACCGCCGTCACAACCACCACCACCACCACCACCGAGCAAGATCTGAATTCTTAAAGCAAGAAGCTATAAGAAGAGTTTGAAAAGCTTTGGTGACATTTCTAGGCCATCATTTGATGGGGAAAGAGATAGTAACATAGTTCTCCTTGTAGATACTAAGAACGTGTTAGTGCCTCCACTGCAAATTCATTCCCATAACAGAATACCTGTTGACCTAACAGGAGAAGTTTCTGTGATTAGAAAACATTCAAGCCCAGGGCACTGCACAGGAGAGCTGTCCTTACCAGAATCGGGGGACAAAAGGCAGAGAGCTATCCACAGCTATCAGGGAGAGTCTGAGACATAAACAGGAGTCACAGTGGCTTTGCTCCTGAGAACATTCAAATGCACCCTAAAACCTCCCCCAAAGAAGTGAGGACAGGGGTCGGTCTTCCAGAGAAGAGACTGAGCTGTGCTGTGGCAAAGGGACACACCAACAAGAAAACTACAGAGTCCTCAAGTCACCATCAAGGTAAGGGTGTCAAGATGGCCTAGTGGTTAAAGGTGCTTGCCATGTAAGCCTGACAAACTGAGTTTGATCCCCAGGAATCGTGTAAACATGAAAGGAGACTCTACACAGTTGTCCTCTGACTTCCAGGTATGCACCTGACATGTAAGCACACACACACACACACACACACACACACACACCCGAATATACAACTCAGGCTGGTAGGATCAGACAAGCACTAAGAAAGCACACTGAGTTCTATGTTTGTACTTCCTTGTCCTTTTGAGGTAGGGTCCCACTGCTTAGCCAAAGCTAGCTTCAAACTCTATGTGTAGTCAAAGCTAGTGCCAAACTCATAACCTTCCTGCCTCGGCCTCCAGATAGCCGGGATCACAAGTGTCTGCTACCACACCAAGCTATGGATTGAAGTTCTTTTGTAAGTTTTATTATTTACAAATCTGAGGGTGGGAAATGGGGGCACTGGAGTAACAGCACACACATGGAGGTCAGAGGACAACTTTCAGGACTGTTCTCTCCTTCCACCACGTGGGTCCTGGACAAACTCAGGTTGTCAGGTTTTAGAGCCCTCTGTATGAACTCAGTATTTCTAGTTTCTTAGGGCCAAATGTAATTCTGTCCTACAGAAATTTAAACTTCACTGTATTTTAGAACGAGTTATAAGCTTCCCAAAAGGTTAAATGAGTCCCTGGGTGTGATTTTAAGTTATCTAATATTTTCATACTTCCATATTTGATGCAAACCTAAGGACTTTGAAAGGAGGAAGTAGTGAATTAGCCTCTAATTAAAGAAGTTACAGCTGGGAGCAAATGCACTTTACATAAAAGTAAAATCTACATATAAGGTATATTTAGTATGTTTGCATCATGTGATTGCTTCTTCACTTGCCCTTGTCTAATTTAATATAAAATCATCTCATTTAAGATAAATTCTAGTTTAGGTGTTAAATAGACTTCCTGAGGGGAGAAAGGGCAGGGGGCAGCACACACCTTTAAACCCAGCACTCAGGAGGCAGAGGCAGGCAGATCTCTGTGAGTTCAAGGCCAGCCTGGTCTACAGAGCAAGGTCCAGGACAGCCAGGGCTACACAGAGAAACTCTGTCTCAGAGAAGACAAAAAAAAAAATTGACTTCCTTTAACTATTAAAATATTTTAGAGAAATGTTAGCATGCTAAATAAAATGTCATGTATTACATTATAAACTTCAACAGCTCCGGATAATACCTATATGAACATATATTTGATAAATGTGAGCTAAATAGCAAAGCAATAACTTGTACACAACCTTAGAGCAGTGTTTCTCAAACATGTGAACCAACAGAGCCACTCAGAAGCCTCGAAGAAGCTTAGATTGGCAGTTTAGGAATCAGTAGCTGGGAGCTGGGCTCTTTCTCTGACACAAGCTCAGGAGATAACGACACAGGTGTTAAATGACACTTGAAGAATAACTTCTAGCAAATATTCCACAGTATTAATTTTCCCTCTCAAAATTCCCAAGCATATAATAAATGCTTCCTGCCACAGTTTATTCACAACCGGCACTTTTTCATACGCGTGTTTAAACTGTTAGTATGACACTCCTGGAGAAACAAATTGCCTATTTCCCAAGAAGGCACTTCATTTCCACAGACTGTCTTCCTTCCCCATTCCAGATCTCTGTTGTTCTGATTTCTCTTTCTCAGTGAATGTAGGTGAAAGACTCAACAGAGTTAAAAATCTTTCCAGAAGCTTCCCCTGCCTGTGAGAACCTTAAATCTTCACGTCCACATTCTGTTACTCTGATCCCATTAGGAAAAAGGTATGTGGAAATTTTCCTGTTTCCTTGGGGACTCTCTGGGGTTATTAAATTCTCTCAAGTAAATATGATGTGCCATGCACTGTCAGGTCAATTAATCAAAATCATCTCTGGTTTCTGAAGAAAAAGATTGCTTGAATTTATAAGCACCACCAAGAGTTAATCCTGAGGGTCAAGACCACCATGTTTTACCTAACAATCAATATCCCCAGAAAATAAATTCTGTGATTTCAAGGCCCTCTCCCTGACTTGGGACTCATTCTGGGAACTTGGCACACATTAGGTGCTTAATAATTGCAAGTTGAATGAATGAATAAAAGTACATGGCAAATTTTCAATTTTCCTCTGACTCTGATTTCTGTAAGATAGAGACTCTGCTCTCTGTTAATCTCTCAATATCTGTTTAGAGGTATTTGAGTCTATAAAGTCTTAAAAATTATTTTCAAAGTTTTCTAAGCATTTGTATAGGTCTATGTGTCTTGGGAATGATTATTAATTTTTTGAAGAGGATTTTGTGTGTGTGAGAGAGAGAGGGAGACAGAGAAAGGGAGAGAGAGAGAGAGAGAGAGAGAGAGAGAGGAGGAACTACCTCAAGTTAACAATTAGAAAGACTCAGAATTTTTTAACTCAACAAGACAGCCTTTTCTACCACAAATAAAATTCTCTAATGAACTAACAAATCACTACTTTTGCTTCTAAACTGAAGCAGAAAGTGCTAGCCACCAGCATTTCAGGAGACAGAGAGGAAATTATTTCCTTGATTTCTCGACTGGAGAATTATTTGAACCAACTGATAATTTTTGCAATACAAAGCCACAATTTTACAAGCTAACTGTAACTTCTCCCCATCTGTAAACCCTGAAAGGATGTGGGCTTTAAAATATGTAAAGTCAGCAATCCAAGGTTAATTGACCAGCTAGGAAAATCTAGCTCTTTCTAAGATGGAAATACTATTTCTTCTATTACTTAATAGAAGGAAAACTTAACATTTGTACAGAACTAACCTAATTCACAATAAGTAAGTGAATTTGGATTATTCAGTTTTCACCAGGAGCAAATCTCACTTTTAAGTCTCAATAACACATAGAGACTAGTTTCTTATAGTTCATCTCTTAGTCACATTCTGCATTATCAGGCTAGTAGAATATGCTAGATAGTAGATCGGACACACAATATGGAAAGGAAAGCAGCCTTTTAAAGGCAGCCTGATCTAAAGAAACAAAAGGTTTTCTCCTCTTCCTCCTCCTCTTCCTCCTCCTCTTCCTCCTCCTCTTCCATAGAATGCCTGATGCTGTGTCTTGGGACCTAGACAAGGAGATGTCTCAGCAATAAATTGCTAGGCTCTATAAACTAGTTCTATATGATCCCACTGATTTCTTCATATGCAAAATGAATGTGTTCTATGACTCATTAGAGAGATTGTTTTCAAAGTTCAAATTTCACAATAGCTCTCATTTAAAAAAAAAAAAAAGCATCTCTATGTATCGCAGCATAAGCACTACCTAAAATGCAAATGCTATTGCTTTGAGCTGTAACACAATACACAGATTCTTTTAAATCTCAACCCTGAAGGTTACTTCACTGTGAATGTTTTGTTTGGTTTTTTACTGTTTTTAATAGCCCTCCACAGTCCAGTCTCTGACTTCTACTCCGATTTAGTGCCATTTCTCAAGGGGCCATGGATCAAACTTGTAAAGATGGCAGAAGATCACTCTCTCCCTGCCTTTCTCTTGGCAAAGCAAAAACTTATCATCACCTTGGGCACAGCAAAAGAAACTGAGAACCCCAGGATTATTCAGCTCATGCAGCTAAAGATTTGTCCCAGACCTGTGTGACTTCAGAAGACAGGCTTTTGTTACTTGGTGTACTCTAAATAGCACACACACACACACACACACACACACACACACACACTATCCTTTTGAAGAGGCATGGCAGAAATGAACCAAAATAGGAATTCCGATGCCAATCATTTAGCTGACAGCTACTTTTGCTACCATTCCCCTCAAAATTTCAAACACTGTCTAAAACAAATAAAAATTGGCAGGAGCCATACACCTGCGCTCACATTCCACACTAAACAGAATACTTTCCTGATGGAATTCAGGTCCAGGAAACTTCGCTGGGTTAAAAGTTCAGGGTCTAGTTTAAAAAAAAAAAATTCTTAAGAAGTGAATCCATTTTGCCAAGATATTGGATAGATGTAAGATGAAAACAGTTTAACCTTCCAGTCTCCTTAAGTGGTGTCACAAACCATTTCCTGGACCTAACTCCAGAGGTAGCTTGGAACTCAGCACTAGCCACAAACAGCTCGTATCTCTTTATTAAAGTCTTCTTTGCAGACTAGTAGTTGTTGTTGTTGTTGTTTTTGTAATGCATTTGGTAAAAGGCTATCAAGAGCTGGACAATCTTTCCAAAAATAAGAGAAAGAATAAAGAACTTGAAACACATAGGGACATTCATTAGTTGTTTAAATGCATACATGCACCAGGACTTTTGGAAAGCATAGTCCCCTTTCTCAGTAAATGAGAGTCTAACTCAGCAGTTTTATAAAGCCACTGTGTCTTTGTCTACCTCCAGCTAATTTTGCATTTTCAGAGGTGAATTTTCAGTTATCCTGTTGATTTCACATTAACATCGAAGATCGAGCTTGGGGAAATGAATGTCATCACTAAAAAGAATAAAGGAATAAGACAACTGTCACACCCCACTGGAAGACAAATTCTTCCCTCAGAAATAAAGCGAACTGGGAAGAGAAGGCAAAGTATCACCACCAGTGGCCTAACCATGAAGTTTAATTAAAGACGGAATTAGAGAATTAGAGAGTATGTCTTTGTCCCTTAGCCCCTTGTGACCTCTTCTGTAGCCTCAGGAAACATTTTATTCTAGTTAACACTATTATACATGAAATCTTGCCTCAATTTTATAGGGATTTAGTCACATGGAATTCTGTAATTATTGGTTTCTAGACAAATACAATTCAGAGATGGGAGACAGGCAAGAAGAAAAAAGAAACAAAGTAATTCAGAGGCATGCATTTGGCATACTGTCTGACTTCTCAGCAAGCTCTTTTATTTGAATAATTAAAGACTCAAAACATGATGGCCATTTAAACTCTAGGTTTGCCCTAGATATAATACAATGGGATTTACAGACAAGAAAGAAGGTGGGGGCATCTCTGGAGGCCCAACTTCATAGTCATCCTTCATTTCCCTAAGATGGCCCCAGACCAGACCCCCGCAGGCTTTCCCTTGGCTTCTATCTGTCCGGACTAATTTTGTCCCCTTTTTAGTCCACTGATAAAAGGACAAGATAAAAACAAGAATACTTCCGAGAGCTCCCTGAATAGGTTCACAGCGTGTCTGGGGGTAACTATAGTATATTCTGGAAAATCTGTAGCAGACTAAACCCCTTGCCTGATTGCAGGGTCTCAGGCCTGTGACTTTTACCGTTCCGTGGTCCAGCAAGCAGTTTTCAGATCTGAAGTTGCCCCTTTACACTGAGAAAGACATGAACGACCTCTCCCGTGTTTACTCGGGTGAAAGTCAGGAACGAAGCAAGACTGATACTCCCTCCGCGGACCCAGAGTAAATGACAAATGACATTTTCCCTTTGTGATCTTTGAGATTTTTGTTGACTTATTTGGAGGCTTTTGTTGGATCCCAAGAAATGGCCTGTGGCTGAATCCTATTCTAGCGATTTCCACGCTCCATCTGTGGAATCCATCAACAGGGCATTTACCCTCTTTCAGGGTTCTGACACCTGCCTGGCAGGGTGCAGGAGACACAAAGAAAGCCAGAGTGGATGAGAAAGGGGAGGTTGGGTGTTTTTCTTTTTTTTTTCTTTCTTTCTTTCTTTTTTTTTTTTCCTAGAGAAGGGAGGAGGGGGAGTTTGAAACGGATGCACAGTAGGGGTTAATCCAAGCCATTTCAGAGACCTTGGCACCTGCGTGCTTCTCTTCCAGATTAATTCACAAGCTACAAAGTAAACCAGACATTGTTTTTAATGTTTTTAAACTGTACATATGTCATGATAATAAAGGAATCATACTACTCAAAGAAACAAACTAAAGATTTGAAAAGGGAAAAAAAAAAAAAAACATAAGAGCAAGAACCAGTATATGACTTAACAAGCCACCAACCAATGAATTATTCTTTCCAGAATTCTTATTCCAGACTGGGATTCAAACAACTGACTTTTCAAAGTTTTTCTTAGCTGATATTAATTATACATAGTAATGGGTTTCACTATATTTCCATGCATAATAATATATTTTAAATATTTTCAATCCCCTTTGCCTTCCTTCCTCCCTGATAACTCCCTTCCTCTTCCAAGCTAGTCCCCAGCCCAATTTCAGACGATAGACAAAGAAAGAGAGTTTAGTAATCTAATCAATGGTTTCATGTATTAAGCAATGGTTATTTTGTTTTTAATTTTGTATATTCTTTCCACCCCAAATGTGATTTTAGAAAAAGGATTTTAGCAAATTTTCACTCCTCTGTGTGTGTGTGTGTGTGTGTGTGTGTGAGAGAGAGAGAGAGAGAGAGAGAGAGAGAGAGAGAGAGAGAGAGAG
>JANHMN010000001.1:158230069-158248518 GCA_030674055.1 Rhabdomys pumilio
GAGAGAGAGAGAGAGAGAGAGAGAGAGAGAGAGAGAGAGAGAGAGAGAGAACAATTTCTGACAAGGCTATGCAGGGCTTTCTCAAGGAAATATAGTTTCAAGAACAGTAAATTTAATTACGACCCTGCAGTCCGTTACCTACCCTGATCCTGCCCAGTCCCTGGTCTTTTGGCTTGTATAAATGTTCCTGGATCCTCTTCCTCTCAGACCCAGGCACTTCCCTTCGAAGCTGTCGGCTCCCAGCATGAGGTCATTAGAAGGAAAATAAGCTCCTGCCAGGTTGGAGCTAATCAAAATAACACAAATAGACCCTGACACTCAACAACTCCCTCCGTGCCTGCCGCCCTGGGCGGAGAGTACAGATTGGTTATGAGTATGGCCTGATGCGAATGGGTCCAAGAGTACCCCTGCTCCTCTCTGGGAGAGAGACTTCAAGTGCACAACATGAGCCCTTGGGTGTTTATTTAAGATAAGAGTTAGCAAACAGACTAGCAGGATGGCCACGTGCCTCAGAGGCTCTGAGCTCCACAACTCCAAGCACACCTGTGTCCTAGCTTCCTGAGGAAGGTGCCCTAGACACCTTTCTCTAGGTGGCAGTCTCCACCATCAGCTACCACCTGTCCCTTGGCCTTCCAAATGGCTTCCTCTGTTACAAGTTGTTCGATTGAAAGATCTATGTCGTTCTTGCATCTGCGGGTCTCTGCTAATAGTTAATTCTGATCATTGGAAATGCGTTGCAGGTCACACTTTGCTGAAGGAAGCGACAATTGGTCATCCCGTGCCTATTAAGCACTTTCTTTCAAGAGTTCAAAGCAAAGAAAAGAATCTTTATTGGTTTAGGAGACACTGACCCAATTAGTCCAATGGTTCCTTAAATCCTTTGTCTTGGAGGATGAGGTGGTGTGTGTGTGTGTGTGTGTGTGTGTGTGTGTGTGTGTGTGTGTGTAAAAAATTCCATTAACAGTGAATCCAACTATCTCCCCACAGAATATCACTTCTCTCTCCACATACACCCACAAGTGACTTCTATATGTTTATAAATAATAATAATAATAATTTATAAAACTCCATGGTAACTGCCACTGGTACCTCTCAAAGAGAAAAGGAGACTAAATCCCTCAAGAAAATGTGTTGCTATTCAATTAGGAAAACTGATTAGTTAACTAATTAATCGGCTAACAGCTTTCTAAGAATAGTCTCCCACGATAAGAACTTTCCCCTCAAGAGCTTAAAAGTCAGTCATAATTAAAACTGAGAGCTGGGGCTACAACGGCACCCAGGCTCCCTCAGAGCTGCTAGCTCATTCTAGCTATGAAAGGTAATTTGCACGCTGACGAGGGAACAGGAAAACAGTACTTCTGAAAGGCAAAGGGCCAAGTGACTTCTGTTTACAATTGCCAAGAAAGAGGCCATTATTGGCCATATGGACCACAATTGCCCTCTTATCACAGGCTGGCCATCGTGTCCTCTGGGAGCTGTTAATGAACTGGGTAATTGAGCTGCTGACATGTGTTACCAAAACAAAACAATAGGAAGAAGAGACAAATGAACATTTTATTTGCCAATCAGAGTAGGCTCAGCTTTTCACAGAGCCGCAGCTAAGTGACTGGCTAGTTGCGTAAAACAGTGCATTGAAAGCCGGCAGATGCAGGCCCAAGAATAGTTAACTGACAGCTTATGGCCCATCTGTGCTTAACATTTTGTTAAAGAAATTACTTGATTTGCTAAAGAGACCACTCGTACAGCTGCCCCGAGAACTGCGTTGGAAGAGATAAATCATTAGCTAAACTGTTCCATGCTTAAAATGAGAATGCTTATTAACAATTATGTCGGGACATTTTGTCAACACAGCTTGATGCAGTTACTGCTGACTAAAATATGACAACCCATAGATATCCAACAGAATTTATTTGGGAATGAAGGGACACAGCACCACACATCATCAGAACAGCAGACATTTTTAAATCTCTTACGAATAAACAGGAATTTCTAAGGTGTCACAAATGAACCGGTAAACTCTCTGACAGGGAACATAAAACCATGCTCCACGGTTGCAATGTGTCTGGAATCCACTTTTGCCTTCTTTTTTCAAAACTGCTGGATATTAGACATGTTCTCATCTTGTAATGTTAACCATCAATTTTACTGATGATAGGAGAGAAAACAAACAATCCCTTCTAGATGCATCAATTTCCCAGATGTACTTTATTCCTTTGGAGAAAAAATTTTTTTCTCTCATAGTGGGGGAGGGGAAAAGCCATGTTGCAAAAGACCAGTTTCAAAGGGGATTTATCGGTTGTTTTTGTTACCATGGCTGAATTGAAACCACAATTTTTTCTGGTCCAAGTGGGTTCATTCCTTACCACGTAGGACAATTTACCTCAGAAGCCATAGACCACTGTAAACTGGTGAACTAGAGGCAAACTAGAGGCAGAGCCCAGATCTCAAAACACTTTTAGGGATTGTTTCTTCACCAAGTTGGGCAAAATGGCTTGTTGGTATCAGGTCCTACCCTGCCAGACCCACAGCCAGATCCTCTGTGTGCATCTTCCTTCATCTCTGTCATCACCAAGCTACAGATGAGAAAACAATGAGGTCCAGAGGGAAAACCAAGGCTACCCTAACATAAAACCCTCTTCTCCTTGTCGTTTGAGCCAGGAAGGATTACAGAGAAGACTGTGACCAAGGTCATTATTTTTCTCCCTTTCTGGTCCTGTCTCAGAAATCAGTCAACCCTAAATATCAACTGTGAAAACATGAACAGGAAAGGTGAGGGGTGCGCTTCGTGGGGGTTGGCGTGTGTGCATGTGTGTGTGTGTGTGTGTGTGTGTGTGTGTACACTGTGCTAAGTGCAGTCACTAAGAAAAGACTCTGACTATGAAAATTAAACCTAAGTTATGTTTTTAGAACTTTAAATAAGACATAGTGTATTTAATAAGGCCAAGGGCAAACAAGACCCTGGCCTCCATTCGTGTTTTCCAATATCAAATGCTTTTGCCATTGTGTATATAAACTGCCTCAAAGCCAACAAGTAAACGAAGGCTCAATATATAGACTAGGTAACAAGTTACACAGAGAACCTTTCAGGAGGAAGAAAACAAAAGAATGCTTTGGCCAACCCTTATTAAGACAAGACTACCCAAAGGCACACAAAACCCCACAGCCTGATCCACACGTAAGCTTGGCCAGGATTAGCATGACACAAGATGTTTGGAAACTAGAAGAAAGACGGACTTAAGAAGAAAGTTAAATACTACTCCAGCTTTGTGTGCTGGGGAGGACTGTGCAAAGAAGAGAAAAACTGAGGGAACGGAAGTACACAGCGCATCTTTGACAAAACTGCAGAATCATTATTAAGAAGCCCTGAGGCTATATCCTGTTGAGGAGCAAAGAAGATCACCCCCAAATCACACATCACTCAACAAACACTTATTGGATGTTTACGATGTGGCTGATATTCTTACTCCCAGGGATGTAAATATGAATAATTTATGGACTCTAAACTCAAAAATGTGAAATACCTTTCTTAGCATCCTTCCTCAGGGCCAAAGAACCAGCACATAGAAGAGAGAACAGAGCCATGCCCTGAGGCAACAAAGACATGAAACAGTCCTCTCAAGGCTGAAAAACCTAGATAGATTCATTGTTTATTAAATAACAGAGCTTTAGATTTTGTGAGCCTAAGATCTTTAATATAAAGATCAAAAATAATGTGCCTTGCTGTAGCTGACACATCCCATATGGCATTTTAAGATTGGCTCTTTGCTTTCCGTTTTTCTCTTGGGTTCTGTAAAGAAGAAAAGACAGTATGCACAGGGAGCTTGTTTTGAAAATCCAAACCTTATCTCGGTCAATTATTGCTTGTTGGAAGATAGCAAGAGGTAATATAACCGAACATAAATGATAAAGGAAACTTTCTTCCTGGAGGAAACAGAGAAGGCTCGGCTTAATCTTCCCTGGCAGAGGGATTAGTAATAACATCAACGTCATCATCCAAAATCATGCCTGGGTCTGCACCGTGAGGGAAACATGTCCAGAGGGGAAAAGAGGGAGGGATAACACATCAGAAGACACCCATGGTCTCTGTATGCATCTCCAGAAAGTATTCTGTACCAGTCGGGAGGTGGGCTTTCAGACTGTTATCATAGCCCACGAAAAGGGTTCTATAAAAGACCAGGCAAACCAGTCAAACTACTAAATTGATAAAGTGAAGGACTTTATCCAAAGTGGCAATGGCTGCTTTGAAATGTTGTCTTTTCTGTGTCTCCAGGCAACAGGCACAGTGATGCCAAAGCTTAGAATAAGGAAGACCACATGTTATGATGACAAACTTACCGCTCAAGACACAGGCGAGGGTAGTTCAAATGCACACAGAACGTCCTCTGATTTGACATGGGGGTAGCTTCTTAGCCCTCTGAACTGTTTTTTTTTTTTTTTTTTATCAGTAAGATTGGGTTTCAAACGCCTAGCTATCAAGAATAGTTTGTGAAAATCCAAACAAAAAGTACACATAAATAATAGCTTCTCCATGTGGTGAATCCTCTGCCAGTCCCCTTGCCAGAAGCAGAAAAACAGCATGAAGAAAGATGGTCCCTAAATCCCAACACTGAGAGACAAATGAACACAGAACTTTGGTGGTATGTGCACCAGCTCCCAGGTTTGTGGAATTAGCTCGTTGTCAGATCCGATGCCATTTGCTCTTCTGAAGACCTGACCATAGACAATATGTGTGTCCACCAGTGCCCAGTTCACCTCAGACCTAATCCATTCACAAATCCCAAACAGCAGCCAAGCTTTCTCAAATCCACCTGGCCTGGGCCAGACATCGGTGCTTCAGGGTCCAGATAAATGAAGACAGGAAAAGAAGCAAGTCCCACTGCCCAGGTACCCCAGGACAAGAGGCCTAAACTCAATGGACAAAAAGCAACCAGCCTAAAACAAACTAGGTCCAATTCCTTCTCTGTTGATATTTGTTTTGATGTTAATGGGGAGGAACTTTAGGTTGTGGTAGTTGTATTATTATTTTTATCTCGGGCAGGTTGCTACAGTTTTTAGGTTTGAGTGGATTTTGTTTTATTTTGTTCGAGACAAGTTTTCATCTTATGTCTATTGAAACAGAGCAACGGGGGATAAAGCGAAGCGCGGTTTTGAACAGTTTCTGTCTGATTATTCTGATGAGCCACCACAGACACTGTGAATGGGGTCAGCTGCTCAACTCCAGAAGGTGAGGTGAAGTGAAGACTTTGTAAGTAGCAGTCTTTTTATGAGTGACACTGGCAAGGTCATTTCTATCTGCGTTGTCTTTTTAGGAAACAACTTGTAGAACCAGAAGGAAGTGGATACGTGGAAGAAGAAAAAAGGGAGCACAGAAGCAGGAAGGAAGAAAGAAGGGGAAAGGGAAGAAAGGAAGAAGGGAGGAAGAGAGAGATGCAAGACCGGGAGAAAGGAGTGAGTGAAGGAGGAGGGAAGGAAGGATGGAGGGAGGGAAGAAGAGAAAAAAAAGAGAAGGGGGAGAGGAAGTGGATGAAGAGCAGAGAGGAGGGTAAAGGATTAGAGTCTTTTTATTTCTAGTAAATAACAATAATTAATAATAAGGCAATAGGTAGTTTCCACAGCCATTTTTTTTCTCCATCAGTTTCTGAGAACAACTGTTTTGGGGTTAGCATAGCCTGCCTATTTCAAAGAACTAGGAATAGAAATGAGAGAGCCTGATGTGTCCTGGTCCAAAAAATGGTCCCATCCATAGCCTCCAGTGACTCGACTATAGTCACCCAGGAATATATCAGACAGAAGCCAGAATTCAAAGATACTGTTGCATGGTTTATAGATATGGTTGCTGTGTATAGTCACTGTTCATCTCCCAGAGTGTCACGAACAAAGTTATAAATTATGCTGTTTCACTAGTGCTGTTTCCAAGTTATGTAAATAAAAAGCATCATAATAATTTATAGAAACAACAATAGCAGCATGTAGAACAACCAGTATGATTTTAAACCAGATGATTAAATCATGTAAGCGGGTGACTGGGTGAAGGGATAGTAGAGCCACACAACATAGGGTCATACTAAACCACTGTGTTTTTATCTGCTCTTTGGTTTAGCATCTATTATTAATAATATGTAAGTTTTTAAAAAAACTTTCTTGACAAGGGGCACGCTATAAAACAAACAAAAGTCTTCCCACAACCTACAAAAGAATTCATCTTTGTTATTTTAGAAATAACCAAAGACGTGCCTGAGTGGGTGTTAGCGTTGGGCATTTTAACCTGAGTTTTGAGACTGTGAAGCACCTCTCCTCTATGTACCCAACACCTACAGCTGTAGTTAATGTACAAATGGGATACGTACTCACCCCTGTGTAAGGGCAACAAGAAAGATGCTTCTAGAAGGCAGGTATAGAACCTGTCCAAATAAGCATGCTTACCTCTCCTACCCTCCCTACACATAGGCCATAGCTTTAAGGCCTGAGTCATCAGAGGTGGCTGTTAATTACAGCTATCCCTCCCCATCCCCCATTTCGAGCAGGGTTGCAATTAAGTGGGAGGAGTGCTCTCCAGTCGCCTTCCTCTTCAGAATAGAAGAAGCCAGAACAGGAAGAGTGTGTAAATGGCTGTATGTAAGCCTGGGCCCAGTCACTGGTAAAGAACAGCCAACTGGGGTGAAGGAAGATAACAGCCCCGATAATTAGCAACATAATTAAATGGAAACAGGAAAACCAAGGACTGACCACAATTTAAAATTGCTTTCTATGGCTCTCTTAAGGCACTCCTGTTTTATCCTGAAGGCTGCTTGTCCTAAAACTTTAAAAGCCACTTCAAGAATTGTCAGGAACTCCTCTGAAATTAGACATCGAACCACAACATCGAGGTTTGGTAAATTGAAAGAGACTCTTCACTCCTACTTAAATCTCCCACCTAGGCCTTCAGATTCTAATCTCTAGCTGTCTCCCCTTTACCTCACAGTCAAATCAATATTTTCCTTGGACCGGATAGTGAATTGACTTCTGTTCTTCAGTCAGCAGTGGCTAGTAACTCCTCCCACCAATGAAACCCCAACACAGAACTTAAGGAAATAATTCCAAGTACGTTGCACTTGACTGAGCTCCAAAAGAAGTTATAGAGACAGACAGACAGACAGACACACACACACACACACACACACACACACACACACACACACCATCTTAATCGTTTTAAGAACTAACCTGTATAAATAAGGTTAGTTATAAAGGTTATTTTTTGTTTCTGGTATCTAAAGTTTCATTTCCCATTAGCTCTTCATATCACTTTGTGGAAGTTCTCGTCTTAGGTTTTTTTAAAATGAAGTTGATATTAGCTGTATTTAAAAAGACTTGCTCAAAATCTCAGCAAGTCAATTAGATGACAGAATTACAAAAATAAACCACCTTCACTCAAAGCGTAGCCAGAAATGATATGGGGTCCTCTATTACTTTGTATATATCACTTTATAAAATGATTATTAATAATTTTATAAGAAATACAAATTAATATTTGTATATTATCTGCTTTAAGATATAGCGGACTAATGATTACTATAAAACTGAGCATGTAGACAAAACCTTTGGTATGCTTTTATTAGCAGACTAGAACAAACTGTCTTCCAGAAGCCTGTGAGTGACTGTCCAAAAGGCCAAGGCTTGGTCACATCTTGGCTCCGAACCTGCTTCACTGTGTCCCTAGCCCAAAATTTCTTTGTCTGTCTCTATTACAATGCCATATGTAGCCCTGCAAGCCTAGTTCCACAGTCTTACCTGGACTGACCAGCCATTAAAGGCCCTTTCTCCCTCCCCCCTTCTTCCCTCTCTTCTCTGTCCTTTGTTCCCTCCCTCCCTTCCTTCCTCCCTCCCTCCCTCCCTCCCTCCCTCCAATGCTCTCCCTGTCTCTTTTCCTAGCACTGCCAAGAGCATTAGTATTTTCCATGTGTCTGCCAACTTTCCTTCTTCATTGAACTGTGACTAAAACTTACATGTCAACTCTTGATGCAACCAGGTTCATTTCTCTGATTGGCCACTTCCTTGAATTTGTACAGGGTTTGGCTATGTGTCCCAGGGGTACTTGTTTCATTTTCAAGAGTCAAACAGTCAGAGGTCAGCAAAGCAACTAGGAAGTTTAGAGAGGAAAAAACAAAACAAAACAAAACACAGAGCACTGCTCCCTGCTATCAGGTTTGGAGGGAGCTTGGCTCCTTGCTTGGCAGCTGAACAGTTTTGCAAACTATTAGAATAATCCAAGGTCGTTCTAAAAGAAATGGTTTTGCATATCAGAGCTCCCTGGCTGTTTTGACTGTACAGTGCCAGAGAATTCCCAGAAGAGGTACGGGGCGGACAGTATCATATGGCATCAGAAAAGGGGAATGCTCTACTCTAATCTTTCCGAGGACTCTAGCTAATTTTAGCAGCAGCCCAGATTACAGGTACGGACACTCTTCTTGCTCTTCTCCGGTTTAGTAGTTGCCAGTGAGAGGGAAGTGTGAGGGTGTTTCTAGGACAGTCATAGAAGATGTTTCCCTCACCACCACCTTCTCTCCTTAAACTAAAGAGGAAATAGGAACATGAGACTTTATCCTGGACAGAGAATAAGAACACGAGGGCTGAAGGTGGTGGTGCATTCCTGTAATCTCAGCATTAGGGAGGCAGAGACAGAAAGATCAGGAATTCAAGGTCACCCTAGGCTACCTAGCAAGTTTGAGGCCAGCCTGGGCTAAAAGACCCCACTTAAAAGACAAAAACCAAAAAAATCCCTAGAGGGAATGAGACCTTCTGACTTAAGACAGTTGCCTGTCTTTGTCACAGACGTCTAGCTTCTTTCTTTGAATAAGAGAAGATACGAGCAGAAGCACCTTTCTCTCCCTCTGCCTGGCATCACTCTCCTGGAGTAAAACTGTCCCTTTATCTCTTTTTCTTCTCCAGTTTTAGGTCTTAAGGATGGTTTTTGCACCAACCTCCAGTATCCTATATATCTGTCAACGAAGATGCATTTTCTCTACTTCAAAACAAATTGAAAACGTTCCAGTCTATCAGAAGAAAATCCATGTTTTGTTTCGTTTTGGGTGGAATGCTAAAGCTTTTAACGTTTGTGGATCCCTTTTTCAAGGAGGTGAAAACTAGCATCTGGCTCAGCCTCACCTGGATGATCTAGTGAACACTGTCACTAAATAAATAGCAAAATAATTAAAACGAAACAAAACTAGATTCTTGTGGCATACTGTCCAAAAGTCCACAACAATGTGATTCTTTGTGAAAAGGCTTGGCCCACAAGAGTCCCTAACATTTCCCTTTTCTTTTTCCCCCCAAGTTTATTTGCTTATGATTATGGGTATTTTGCCTGCATGTATGTCTGTGCACCGTGTGCATAACTGGTGCCCAAAGAGGCCAGAAGAGACCATTGGATTCCTGGGACTACAGTTAAAGCAGTTGTGAGCTACCAGACAGGTGTTGGGATGTTATCCAGAGTCTCCTTGAAAAATAGCGCACTGCTCTTGTCCGCTGAGCTATCTTTCGAGCCCTGACATTTACTTCACAATAATTCCACCTCTATTCTTGAACCTTGGTGAAGCTAAATAGTCCTCAAGTAAATCAATCCCCTGTGCCATTGACAGAGTGTAAAATGTCCCTAAGCATTCTCTAAGGAATAGTAGCCATGCTCTCCTGAACAAATACAAGGAGATAGCCCATAGTCGTGATCATGCCTGCCCTAGAGCCTTTCCTAAGGAATATTGCTTCCCTTGTTCCACTGAAATGAAATCTTGGAGGTGGCCATAAACTTAGCCTATGAAGAATGGAAGTCATGTAAGCTATGGATAGTTCATAGACATAATAAAATCTGGGAATCCACACTGCCTTACATAACCTTACAAAAAGGTGTGGGAATTAAGAACAGTATAAGAAACTCTTAAGTATAATGATACTTTCCCAGAATAACCCCCATGGGCCTGGTTCCTCCCAGTATATTTTCTTGGTGCTCTTTGGGCCTTCCTGGAAATATAGCTCAGCCAGACAATCTGGTATCCACCTACAGCCACATCTACTAACCAAGCTGTGGCAACAGGGTTGTTTGACCTCAGGAGCTCAGCACTCTCATGGGTGGCATAGCAATATAATATTTCTGAAGGAAAAGACAAGAGAGAAAGAAAAGGTATAGCTGAAATGACCCATGAAAACGTTTTGGGATTGTTTGTTCGTTTTGTAACGAATATGAGTTACTTTGGTAATAATGGGATAGATACAACGTGTTAGCCAATAAGTATGACTTTTTTATATATAAAAGTGAACTGCTATCATCCCCCTAAACTTGAAAATAATTAAGATCGGAGAATGCTTCAGTGGTAGAACAGATACTCAGCATGCAGGATGCCCTGGGTAAGAGCAGCTATGCTAAACACTAATGAAAATTCTATGAATTCTACGAATGCCTATTACTTCACAGCCATCTTGCTTGAGAAATATCTACACCACAGGAACTTGGGAATTTATGAAGAAATAGCATCAGACATAGACCAGACATAATACCCTAGAAACTGAAGAGGAAATGGGGCAATTAGGAAGTTACAAGAGAAAACATTATTCTTGGTTAAATGGCTGGCTGATTCTGACACAAGAGCTTTAGAATTACCCTTACTAAATACGACCATCTGTGTCTCCTTGACTTTCATTTGAAGGTGTGGCTTTGTTCTCGTTTTTGTAGATTCTGGAGTGTCAGGCACCTCACACAGCTTGGCCCTCACTGACAAGACCTCAGCATCCCCACGCCTCAGATTTCTAAGCTGACAGAGAACCCATTCTCAAATATCTTAACTGTTCTAGCACGTTACTTTCTGAAGAAAATGCATCACTGTAAAAATCCTGAGGTGCATGGCCACCCTGAGAATGCTACCCCCTTCCACTGTCCTCTAAAGTAACCCTTTGGGAGTATGATGGAAAGAAGGAAGGCTGTGGGTACCCATATGAGCTCCTGGGGACTTTCTGAGGATGCTGTAGTATAAAGTCAGAGCAGAACACTGACAATCATTACCAGAAGGTAGATATGCCACCAGAAAACCAAATGATACTTTCACGTTAAACAGGTTAAAGTATATACCATAGGTCAGCCAAACATGGCCCACTGCCTGCTATGACATGTCACTCATGGACAGCTCTTACGTATTTAAACTGTCAAGAAAGAATAACACTAACCTATCAAGTCTCAGTGCCCATAAAGAAAGTCCACTAACAGACAACTACACCTGTTCATCTGTGTATTTTCCATGGCCATGCACTACGACAATAGAGAGCCATGTAGTTCGAAGACACCAGAGACCAGAGTGTCTAAAAATATCCACTCTATAGGCCTTGATGGAAAACATTTACTTAGCCTATAGGATGGCAACATTTTGAAAACTGACTGTGCTCCGTGACTCATGCCACGCGCCTTTTTGACTTGCCTTCATACAATCTTCAAGCCATCGGCCTGGTCATCCGTCATTTTAGGAATGCAAACAGTAAGACTCATATAAATATATAGTTATTATATAATGGAAATAAAACTTGACAGGAAATCTCACTTCCATAGACATTTGTGAATTCCAGAGTCATTTCCCCTCCCTGAAGAAGCCCATCCTAGCAGCCACCATCCCACAGCAGACAAGATATGGGCTCACACTCCCTCCGCAGCAGCACAATGCAAGTCCTGTACTTTCTCCAGGTAGGTACAGAATGTACAACGGCCCTGGCTCTGCTGCAGCTGTATTCTAGCGGAAATGAAACTACAGATTTCAGTTTCGAGTCTTTTTTTCCCCCATGAAGGGTTAAGTCTCTGTGGTGCTACTCAACTTAATTAAGCAAGTTCAAAACTTAATTCATGAATTAGTTATAGCCAAGATTGCTACTATCGGTCAGTTCACAAGCAGGATGAAGATCGGGAGCCTTCCAGCTCAACAATAGCTTTCAAGGTTGTGTGGGGTCCGAGGTGCTGTGATTCCTTCAACTTCCTGCTAGCTTCTTTGCTTTGATTTTAAACCCTTGGATTATCTTGCAGTTCACTGATCTTTGGCATAAATCATGGGCTGCATCCCCAGAAATACCAAATGAGAATTATCACCTCCCTCCCTGATATGGTACACTTCCATCATTTCTAGCAAACACCACCATCAGGCTGGAAAGCTTACCCCTTCCATAAACAAGAAAGCCAGGGGAATCGAGCACACCAGGGAGAACTGTGATGCTATTCCCAAGATTCTATTCTCGACCCAGACACTCAGCTGGGCAAGTTGCCTAAACTACATGGCTCCCAGATTCCCCAGCTCCAAGGGAGTAATAACCCACTGGTAATCGTGAGAAATTGATTTCCTGGGTTAGGAATAGCCTTTGAAAACATGCAGCTCACCAAAGATATAAAATAAAAGCAAACTATAAAATTGAAGTATTAAGTATATATTCTGGGCTGACATTAGTCATTTAACTTTGCTGTGCCTTCTAGACAGTTTGGGGTATGGGTTAGGATCTGCAACTTTGGGCTGACTGAGAATCTGCCTACATGAATAACCTAGATGAGACACAATCCAAAATATCGAGGAAATAAGCTCTTCATGCTATATCCAGAGTCCAGGGAACAGCAACGTATATCAGACACAACTTAAAGCATGTATCTTTCATCTCAGAAGACTGGATCAGGAAAGGTATTGAGGTCTTCATTGACTCTGCTGTGCATTTTTTCTCTGAATTCAAATTCATTTTATTCACCAAATGTCCTTACTTCCTTTCCATTTCATGCCTCATTTTGTGCAGGATAGTGACAGAAAAAAAAAATTGAGCAGTATATAGCCCATAGTCTACTCAATATGTATTTTTTTCTTAATTCTTGCAGCCAACTTCCAGGAAATGTCCATGACAAACAGTTTCTTGCCCTTAATGAGGAGTTTTAAGTTTTCAGTCAGACCTGTTCGTTGGGGAACCAGTACTGGGACTTCAGATCACATTCTGCCCATCATGTAGACGTTATTGGCCTCAGAGGGAGGAGGGGCTTTCTGTTACACTCTTTTCTCCTGTAACTTTTATGTTGGTTTGACAAAATGTGTTTGAACATTCTTCTCCTGCAACTGGCATCATCCAATGTTTCAGCCCAGCGGTCGGAACTCAGCATCTCAGGAGAGACCAGGAGGACCTTAGGAAACCTACCTTTCCCACAGTCACCCACTCTGACTCATCTTGAACCTAAACTGACATCTCCACTATTTTTCTCGTGATACAAGACAACACTGTGGTTCACCAGGATGGCTAGAGGGTGAATTTGATATCGCAGTGAACATGCTTATTTATTTATTGGTTACTTATATGTTATAATAAATGGGGGCACATGTCCACACATCTCACATGTAGAAGTTAGAAAGCAATTTGTAGGGATTAGTTGTGTTCTTCCCCCATGTGGAACCTGGGAATAGAACTTGGGTCACTGGGTTTAGCAGAAAATGCCTTAACCCACTGAGTAATCTCCCTGACCCCTAGAAATAGTAATTTTATTTTTTTTTTGTTTTGTTTTGTTTTTTTTGTTTGTTTGTTTTTTGAGACAGGGTTTCTCTGTGTAGCCCTGGCTGTCCTGGAACTCACTCTATAGACCAGGCTGGCCTCGAACTCAGAAATCCACCTGCCTCTGCCTCCCAAGTGCTGGGATTAAAGGCATGCGCCACCACCGCCCGGCGAAATAGTAATTTTAAACAAGGATCTATGTTGCTGCTAGTATTTACCTAGAATCTAGCAAGATGATGTTCAGAGCATTACACACACACACACGCACGCACGCACGCACGCACGCACGCGCGCGCGCGCGCAGATACATACACACACAAGTGCATACATTTGGAGTTTCTTGTATAATTCTTAAGTTGCTAGATAGGCACTGGCCTGTCTAGACTTTGGATTAAGCTGCATAGTGGGCCAAATTTTGGATCAGGGCTAAGGGTTGTCCCATTAGCTGTCACAGGCTAGCCAAGCATGCCTGAGTTTAGTCCCTGGCTGGAGCCATCAGACTGTAGCAGTCTAGCCATGGTCAGCTCAAGCTACTTTACAGCAAACACTGGCATGCACTTAAGAAAATTTGTACTTGCTGAACTGGGCTGTGGTGGCACATGCCTTTAGTCCCAACACTCCAGACCCAGAGGCAGGCACATCTCTTGTGAGTTCAAGGCCAACCTGATCTACAGAGTTTCAGGACAGCCAGGGCTACATAGAGAAACCCTATCTTGAAAAACAAAGTAAGAAAGAAAGAAAGAAAGAAAGAAAGAAAGAAAGAAAGAAAGAAAGAAAGAAAGGAAGGAAAAGAAGAAAGAGAGAGGAAGGAAAAGGGTGGGTGGGAGTAGGGGGAGGGAGGAGGTGGGAGGAGGCAGGGAGGAGGTAGGGAGGAGGGAAGGGGGAGGCAGGGAGGAGGGAGGGAGGAGGGAGGAAGGAGGGAGAGAGGAAGCAAGGAGGAGGCTTTTAGACTTGCTCACTGGCCAAGCCATCCTTTCTTAATGCAGAGCAGGATTGCCTCCAACCTAGAGTTAGAAGACTCCTGCAGTCCGTCCTTCATCCCCAGGCTCTCACTGAGCAAGCAGGGCCCTTCCCGATCTTTTCTCCCTCCCCACTCCCACAGAGACAATGCCTTAGGCACAAACACTCCCTAACTCCACTAAGTCCTTCAACCCAATAGGCTCTTTGATTTCTGTACTTCGAGGAATTAACTTTTCTTTACTAGTAGCCTGAAAGTCTCATTGTCTCATGAATATAAAATTAAATACTGTTTAACGGCGATTTTTTTAAATTAACAATGTTTTTTAAATTTCCTTTTTCTAAACAGGAAAAAAAACCCTTCAAATGAAAATGAATGCTACCCTTCCCCACACAGCTTGTTTTAAGAAAATTAACCTGACTTTGAGGCAAAAAGCAGTCATTGAAGAATGGCTTCCTGCTTTGAAATTTCACAGGCTATACCAAAACTCAGTCCACTCCTCAAAGGACACATATGGCCACGCCCACGTGAGTCTGTCAAATGCACCCTGCAGTTGTAAAACAGTTTTGTTTGCTAAAACTAACTTGAGATAATAAATACAAAGGACATGATGGAAAACGTTCTCTCAGGCATGGTATACAATGAGTTCTGTCATGGTAGGAGAACACAGTAAAATGGAGCATGAATTTCTCTTCAGTATACATTTGATTATTCTGTTTTGTATTTTTTTTTAGATAGGGTTTCACTGTATGGCTTTGTCTGTCCTGGAACTGGATCTGTAGAGCAGGCTGGCCTCAAACTCACAGAGATCAGCTACCTCTGCCTCCGGATAGCTACCCCCAGCCCAGCTCTCTTTAGTAGTAAACTGCCTTCACTTGGCTTAAATACCTCTAGGTGACCAGCTCATTCACAGCAAACTCTTGAAACTCGGCACTGAATTCCCATGGCACCTCACCAAGCAACCTGTTTGTCCTTTGCCTTATGTTCCTAGAGCCACACATGAATGGTCAACTAATAATACACCTGAATGTTCTATACTCGGCACTAGGATAAAGAAATTGTTTTCCTTGGCTGGATGTGGTGGCATACCTTTAATCTCAGCACTTGAGGAGCAGAGGCAGGTGGATCTCTGTGAATACAAGGTCAGACTGGTCTACAGAGCAAGTTCCATGGTAGCAAGAGTGCCATGGAGAGAGCCTGTCCAAAAAACCAGTGAAACATCATTATTATTATTATTGTTGTTGTTGTTGTTGTTGTTGTTGCCTCAACCAGGGCTACATAGAGAGAGTCTGTCCAAAAAAGCTGAGAGGAAAGGTATTATTATTTTATTATTTTTATTATCATTTTGCCTCAACAGCGACTGAAAACTTTGGAACCCAGCAGTTCACACAAGTGTTAAAAACAACTGTTCTTGGTTTGTTTGTTTGATCATATTCATTACAGAGACCTTTACTGTCCTCGGCACCCGCAGTGGAAGTGCACACTTTCCGGACAGCGCTTCAAAACTGTCTTTCACTCTGTGTAAAGAAGGGTGATCTAAAGCAATGTCTCACGATAGTAAAATAATAAACACCAACGTTAAGAAAAATAAGAAGAATCCGAGGATTGGAAGGGCCTCTGGTTCTGGAAACATCGCAGATATAAGATGTCCGGGATGGGACAGGTACTGCTAAAGCTCTGGAAATGGGCCATTCTGAGCCGGGCAGGAGCTTTGCTCTGGTCTCTGGGAATGAATGCCCTGAACAATCACTGACAGCCACAGCACCGCTACCCCTGACTGTGGGGACCCCAGATGACGGACAGAGGACAGGAAGAACTGTTGAAAGGGCCAAGAATATTCTAGCAATCCCACTTCTGTCCTAAACCTGACTTGATTTTCAAGAGTGCTGTAAAGCACAGCTTTAGTCTAAATAAAACCCACGTTAGGATTAATTCATAACACACCACTCAGCTTTTGGTTTGGGGGAATTTTTTCAGGAGGGAACTATCAGGTTGGAAAGAACAATATACCAGTATATTTTTTTTGCTTCTCACTGAAACCTTAGAAGAGGTAGTCATGCTTCCAAGTCTGAATAATTTCATCTGCAAAATAGGAATACTATTTACTTCAGCCTTGTGGTGAGGGTTAAATTATATAATGCATGTGAAATTTTATTTTTATTGCCCCTTATTAGATTATTATACATGAGAACATTTTTGTTTTTATTATTAAATAATATTTAACAAACCTCATAAGGTAATTTGTGTTTCTATCTGAATATTATTAAATAATATTTAATAAGCCTGATAGGGGAATTTGGGTTTTTTTTAACCTGAATACTTGGCTGCAAATTGATTTCAATACAGAGCTTATATTCAGAGCTAGAATGATCCCGCCCCACCCCCTCCCATACATACACACTCTTTTTCATTGACCTAGAGATAAACTTTGACCCGGGTGTTTGATAATCACACTTTTTTTCTGAAGAAGCCTTGTTCCTCCTAAGAACAGCTGAACCCCAGAATCAGGAAACTGACACTCTTCAGTGTTTCTCTCCCCTCCTGTGGCTAGCCGGCAAGTGGTTACCCTCAGCCTTGTGGATTGTCTGCAGTGAGACAAAATTTGAGGCAGATGAAGAATTTCTTTAATCTGAGTTGTACGGGGCACTGAGCACATCTTTCTAAATCTGTGGGTCTGAAACTTACTTCTTTAAGAGAATATCACTTTCCTTATAATGCTCAGGTACAGAGGGTCGGGGAGACAGGGAAAGGCAGAGACAGACAGAGAGAGACAGAGAGACACAGAGAGAAGCAAGCACACAAAGTCCCTGGAAGCGATGAACCTAACTGGTGTAACAGAACACCTTTGTTTGTAAGTCCATTCCCCACCTCAGCCGATTCCCCACTTCCTGATACGTTCTGAAGTGGAAATTCCTAATTCCAGGAATCATGTTTCATCAGGATCACATTGTTTCTACCTGCTTTATATCCAGATCAAAAAGTAAAACTGAGAGTTTGTGCAAAATAAATAGGCACTTTGCAGGTGGTAGGTGATCTAACAGCCATCAAGACCAAACACGGCGCTACATCAACCAACAGCTGTTAAGAACATTAAGATAAGACACTCATAACAGCTGGTCCAAACACACAAATTAAAGTGCGAAAAGAAGAAAACTTGCAAGTGGTCATATTTTTAGGACCATTTCAAATGCTGAGTCTACAGACGTTAGCAGTTAAACTGTTTTCTTTTTATTTTTCCATGGAGGTAAAGTTGAAAACCTTCCCTTAGTTTCACTTTAGCATCAGAAGAGCAGTGGATAGAAGCTGTCTGTTCCCTTTCCCTGTGGAGAGTCACACTCTGTTTCAGAGTAGAGAGTGAGACTGTCTCTTGTATTCTGTCCTGCCAGCCCCCAACCTAACCTCAGGCCAGTCACCAATCTCTCTTTCCTCACTTTCTTCAGTTTAAGGTAAAGAGAACAGCATCCTTCTGCATTTTCTTCAGCAGATCTACACAAAGAGCTTTATGATGGCAAAGTGTACTGGCTCACGGGAGCATATAATTTTTTTTACATGCCCTTAATAAAGAAACCAAATAAGCCAGGCATGATGGTACACACTTTTAATCCCAGAACTAGGGAGGCAGAAACAGGCAGATTTCTGAGTTTGAGGCCAGCCTGGTCCACAACATACGTTCCAAGACAGCCAAGACTATGAAGAGAAGCCCTGTTTATAAACAAACAAACAAACAAACAAAACCACTTCTCATTTGCACGTATATATACCTTTATTTCAACACCCTAAGGATTTTTTTTTCTCTGCCCAGTGAATTTGCTAAACTTGACCAGTTATTGAAACTTAACCAGACAAAGTTAGTGTATGAGTTAAGAAAAGAAAAATCTCAGCTAAGGAATAGAATTTTTATATCTGGCAAAGTAATACTGAATCTCTCTTCTTCTTCTTCTTCTTCTTCTTCTTCTTCTTCTTCTTCTTCTTC
>JANHMN010000001.1:158252780-158267748 GCA_030674055.1 Rhabdomys pumilio
TTGTTTTGTTTTGTTTTGTTTTGTTTTGTTTTGTTTTGTTTTGTTTTTGGAGACACAGCCTTGTGACCCAGTCTGACCTCAAATACATAATCCCCCTGTCTCCACCTCCTCTTCAGTGCTGAGCTTGTAGGCGTATGCCACCACTCATGGTTTATGCAGAGCTGGAGACTGAACCCAGGGCACTGTTAATGGCAGACAAGCCCTGTTCCTACCCGAGCTACATCTGCAGCCCCAGCTGCTCCTTTTCAGATGTCTGATGTCATATGAACTTCACTATAATACAATCTTATCCAAAAAGTCAGCCTCAGTATGATCATCTCAGAAGATCAATTTAAAGCCATGAGAAGATGTTACTAACTAACAAAAAGTTAGTAAGTATGTGACCCCGTGACCAGATTAGCATCTTGAACAAAGCACAAGACAAGGATGGAAGTTAAGTTGCAAAATTCCAAGGAACTTCCCATCCCCCAAAAAGTTCACAGTCTCCCCACAATCCCAATTTTTAAAAGTTAAAAGAAATAAGCCTGGTAGTATGGGTTCTAGGACCCAAGCTACCTTAGAGGCTAAAACCTTAGAGGCTAGCCTGGGCTACATACAGTAAGAAGAATAGAAAGGGAGCTGGGGTGTAGCTCGGTGGTAGAGCGTTTGCCTGACACTTGAGGGGTCCTGGGTTCAATCCTCGGTAGTGTGAACTATAAATTAAATTGCACGGGGTCCTGGGTTCAATCCTCAGTAGTGTGAACTATAAATTAAATTGCACCTGAGTGTGCTTACGAGTTTTATTTTCTTTTCAAACAGCACTTGCTTAACTACAAATATTTAAAGTTATAGACCCAGTTTATGTTTTTAAAGCATGAGTGTGTTTTAGAATGCATCATAGAACAGAACACAGTCCAGAAGGTATTTTTGGACTGATTTTAGAGCTTATTTTGCCTGTGAAGATCAAGAAACCTGAAGACAAGGGTATTTTTAGTTTTCCACATTTCCCTCATAGAACAGGGGTCCACGGCTCCGTGCCTTTACCCATGCTTTTTCCTCAGCCTGTGATGCCTTTCCTTTTTCGCCTCTCTTGGACTGGTTAAGTCCTGACCATTCTCTTCTTGAACTGAAGTCTGAGATCTCGTTTCCATTGGGGGGGGGGGGTGTTTGCCCTGCACTTCCATGATGCCTCGGGCTCTAAAAGTACTGAACCACAGAAGCTGCCATGAGATGTTCATGTGATTGCCGATCCCTCAGGGCTACAGGCCACGGAAAGGAAAAAAAGCTCATTCATTCTTATTCTCTCCAGGAACTGACATGGAGCAGGCTTTCAGTACTTCAGAGGGTCCATGGGCTCTCTGCACCTTTATTAACACAGTGGGTGGTGGCATCTGGGCCCAGTCTCTCCTTGATGCAGGACTTCCACTACCATCGCCTTAACTTAAACCCTAATTCCCCAGGTTCTAGGCTGTATCCACAGCTCTAGTTAGCCTGCTGTGTGCCCCTAATACTCCCAGCAAGATTGTGCCTCTCCTTCAAGATGCTGAGTGTTACAAGGCTCAGCAAATGAAACTTCAAATAGCCCCCAAATGGAGCTGAAGATTAGAGCCATTTCAATACACACAGAATCTAACACACCAACTAGAACTCTCCATTAAGGCCTGTGAGAAAAACACACTCAACCAACGAACCCAATCACTCATCAGAACTTGCTTCAGTAAGCCAGGCAAGGCCAATTTCAAAGTGCTGGGGACTGATCATGGGAGATACAAGAGTTATTTATTTGTCTAGAAGCCTGTAAAATATGGGAGGACTCTAAAATTAATATAATTTACAAATACAAACCAGGTTCAAAAAGTAAGTTTTGGGGACTTGCAAGATGGTGCATGCCACCAAACCTGACTACCAGAGTTCAATCCCAAGAACTCACATGGAAGAAAGGAAGAACTGATTCCCAGAAGTTGTCCTCTGACCTCCACATGTATTCCAAAGCATACACAGAGTACACATGCACATTCATATTTGTATTCTCTCTCTTTCACTTGGTCTCATTCCCTCTCGCCCTCCCTCCCTTCTCTCATATCTTTAAAACAGAGAGAAAGAAAAATGATTATTTGCTTACCATGGGAGAAAAAGCACACTAAATTATCTCAGCTGCTGTTGTGCATCTGAGACAAACTATTAGAAATATTTACTCTGAACCACATCGTGGCTTCTCCTCCTATCTAGAACACACCACAGCACCAAGCAAACTCTCAGCACTCTTAGGGGTTCACATGTGCAAGAAACCCCCAAGTTGAAGCTTTACTGACTTCCTGAGAAATGCACACACCTCTGACACCTTTCCCTATAAAGTTATCCTGGTGTTGCTGAGCAGTTCTCCGAGGCCCCGTGAGCTGTCTCAGGGTCTTCTGCATAACATGCAGTTTTCAGGCAGTGACCGGTAATTGTGCCACTTCATGGACCAGCTTCAGAGGCTTCAGGTTTACTCCCTTGAACAGCCCCTTTGAAGGGCTGTCTTAGTGCCAACTGTCCTCCCAGAAACACCAGGCAATTCTACCACGTGACAGTGAGTGGTAAACGTTCTATCGTCAGGCAAATCTGCCTTCTACATCCCATCTCTCTAAACGCTTCACTAGGTGTGGTCATCAGCCTGTCTCATCTTCTGTTTCCTTGTCTGTGAACGAGAACCTGTGTTGTTACTGTTGTCACTTGGCACTAGAAGGGCCCCAGACAAATCTAATAATAAACATATATCCAAGGGAGATGGGACATAGAGAAAACCCTCCCCCACTCTGATTTGAGAGAACGACTAAAACCGTAAAATCCCAGGACATACCAATTCAGAACTTTCTCATGCACTGCCAGTGGGCCATTGACAGAATGGGAGAAATGGCTTGCCTTGTTTAAAGCTCATGAAAACACATGAGAGTGAACCTGTACATGGTAGAAACTGCATGTGCAGGGACCATAGGTGTCCTCTATAAACCAGACGCAGGCATTTTCTCCCAAACTCACCAAAGCACAGACAGCACAAATAGCAAGCCTCTGCTTGACCCCAGTTTCTCTTAAAGAGACTTGGTTCTTTCAGGCAACAGTTGGGGGAGGAGACGAAGACACAACAGGGTACAGAAAGGACCCAAGTATTCTTCCTAAATCCCCCCTTCTTACAACAAACACTGTTGGTTTGTGCAGGGAAATTAGTAAGAAAAAAGCAAGGCAGGAGAGTTAACAGTGACAGCTGTTTGCAATTCACTCAGGAGGAGCAGAGGGAGAGAGACCCAGAAGCCACACCGTGCCTCCCACCTCACTGATTGTAACACGTACAATGCATGAGTACTTTCAGCATCCTGAGGTGATGGGCACTTAGGATCTTTCCTCAGTCATCCTTTAACATGGAGAGGAAGGGGGTGCAGGAGGACATGGGGGTTGGAAGTGTAGCTCAGAGACAGAGTGTTTCCCTGCTGTGCTCACAGCTCTGACTCTAACCCCCAGCACTGCTGGGGGAAGGTAGGGTAGGTGAAGTAAATGAAGAGACCATCAAATTAAGCTATGTGTTTTTAAAACACAAATAAAAGAAAATTTCTAAATTACTGTTTTAAAAATAGGCAGGCCGGTGGTGGCACATGCCTTTAACGTCCCAGCACTTGGAAGGGAGAGGCAGGTAGAGCTCTGTGAGTTTGAGGTCAGCCTGGTCTGCAATAGTGAGTTCCAGGACAGCCAGGGCTGCATACTATTTTAATCAATCAAGCAAACAATCAATCAGTGTATTCTTCTAAACATGGAGATGTCCATGCTCACTAGTGATGAAACTGCCCCAGCTTATTCTGTGTCTTGTAGCTAAATTTCCCCTTATATTATACCTTATTGTTCAGCATTTCTTAGTTCTTAGGCTATTTTGTGTTCCTTTTCCTCCAAGCTAGGGAAGGAAGCTTCCTGTGTTACATGGTTAATTCCTGACTGGCTCAGCAGTTACAGGTCTAGTCAGCGTTACAATGACCAAACCTTCTAATACTGATCCTTGTTTGTGCTAAACTGAGGACAGAAAGACCGTTTACTGGCCAATCCAACCAAGCAGCTGAAGTGGAAAAGATGGATAGATTCATTCCTATTATTTTGTAGTCAATGTACACTGCATGACCCTAAAATTGGGAATATTTTGGTTTGGTTTGGTTTTTTAAAACGGAGCATTTCAAACTCTTGCAAAAGGTAGGTGGGTGAACACACAGACCATCAGATTATAAATACTTCAGTAACAGACTTTTTTATTTATTTATTTATTTTACAAAGACAGGAACTTTCATATTAATAGCTCCATTCTGGTACAGCCTGTCAAAAGCTGCATAACAGATCCTTCTGTTCTATTACTGGCCCTCCAAATAAAACCCATTATGCATAAATGTGACATCAAACAGCAACCCTCTAACAGCCAGGCTGCAAGGCTGCAGAAGCTGCAGTGGCCTCTATCAAAAACCACTGCAGTTTGCAATTATAGAAACACACTCGACTTATCTGTGGACATTTGCAGGGTCGCTCCAGTTTTTGTCTGTCTTACACATACACCCCTGGGGAAGTCTGGAAATCATTTTTTTGAAACTCTGTTGGCTCACAATTCCAAGGCAGTGCTGGGTGTGTGCCATTCTTTTGTTTGTTATAATGACCAATGAAAGTGGAATGCAATCCACCCTAACCTTACTAATAGACACCAATCAGACCTCAGTCAGAGCCCCAGCCCTCCTTTCCCCCAACTCCCATCTCTAGGTCATGTAGGCAACCTGCTCGCTTGCCAGAAGGGCTTTCCAGCTGCCTGTCCCCAAAGCCAGGCACAGTGAGTAAAGTTCAGAATTGAGTCTCCAACTTCATCTCTTTGCCACTGTGGCAGAAAGGATCGATATATTCACCTAGTCCATTCAACGATTGAAACAGGGCTCTTTTTTTTTTTTTGGAACAATTTTTCTTGATGGGCAAATGTGTTTGTCTTTAAGGGTCGTTCTAGCAGACTCTGTGCACATTTCAGCCAACTCCAGATGAAATGAGTTAAGCTCTCCCCCGGCCTGCTAACGGTTGAATGTGCCATCCTCGGACCTACGACTAGGAACTTCAATGCCTCCTCGGCCTCGGCGCCCTCCCACCCCCTCCCACTCCTTTATGTATATATGTTGCATAATTATAGAGCAGTGGGTATTTATCACCTCTTCTGGGCAGTAAGCAGAAAGACACACAATACCATTACTTCCAGCTACTGCTTTTCCCAAGATAATTAGGTAACGCAGTGGAAGGAGGCTCGTAAGCCTAAGGCTGTTCAAGTTAAGTGATTGACACGGCTCTGTCTGGCTGCTCTATTAACTGTTTCATTTTGTTGCTATTTGCAGTTTGCTTGGCTAATACTCCGAACAAATACAGACTGTTTCTTTAGCCCCTTTTTTCTCTTTGACCTTCTCCTGCCCATTTTCTTTGACTCTCTTCAAACTGCCTTGAAAGGGGCCTGTTGAATGCGCAGTCCATCAGAGGCCCAGGTCCGTCCCTACCCTTGCCCTGAATGCCTTACTTCAAAGATGGGCCGCATTCTTTAATTGGCCTTTGAATTAATATCAAAGGGTCACAATGCGAGTGCCAAAAGAGAAAGGGGCTTTAATGAAGCAAAGAACCGCCATTCACTTGCAGATAAGCACGTTTTTATGCCTGAATGGTCACCATGGCTAAAGGCTTGGTGAAGTGCAGGCTGAGAGGATTTTCCCTTAAGTAGTGATTAGTTCAAACAAACAAGAGTAAACAAATTAAAAAAAAAGTCTACAAACAGAGACAACATAAAATAAATAATAAGGTGAAATCCCAAACGGTACATCCCCTCTCACAGATCCATGAAAGAAAGAGAGAAAGAAAGAAAGAAAGAAAGAAAGAAAGAAAGAAAGAAAAGAAAGGCTACAATTCATTAGCAAATCCATCCACCATTTTTAATCCCTTATATCAACATTGAAATTCCAAACAACAGGCCCAAAAGCATTGTCATTCTGAAATGCTGAGAATAAAACATTTATTATGACCTTAAAAATCTTAAGAAAATATAATTTCTATAACACATATCCTAAGGTCCATGATATAGTGACTTTTGATATGAGCAACTGTGGCTAAGTTATTCACACTTGATTCTTTTATACAGAGAACTTAATTTGAGCCTAAAATACTAAGACGTACTTCCAGCTATCACCTATCTATCTGTCTAATTAATCTATCTATGTGGATCATATTTTCTGTTTCTTCCAAAGAAACACGTGGCTAGTGGCCACTGTCACCCTTGTCCCCTAGTAACAATGCAGTTGCGACTGTACAAGGTTTGCACAAACCACAGCACCAGAGGTCAACGTAAGGTAAAATTCGGTTCAAATCATCATGATTACAGAGTGAAATAGTAAGCCAGCCTCCCCTCCCTCATGCTCCTTCTAAAGGCATTGGTGATTAAGGAAAGAATCCAGTCCCGGGGAATTACCATCTTAGCCATAGCTTGGACTAACATCCTGTAAACCCAGCTACACCCAAGTTGGCCTCTTGTAGACATAACATTGAGACTGACCAAGGCCTAGGACCTTTGTCCCTACCCTGGATGCCTTGGAAAAAGAATTTATGTGATCCTCGATGATACACAAGGAAGGACCTTGTTTCAATGCTCTAATCCATCCCCGAAAGTACAATGCCAATTTTAAATTCTGGCACACCAGCTTGCCAGTTTTATGCTAAAGGAGAGAAGAGAGAGAGAGAGAGAGAGAGAGAGAGAGAGAGAGAGAGAGCTTCCTTATCTTAGGAGAAATCAAAAGCATTTCTTCCTCAGTGGCTCTATTTTCCATGAGCTTGTCCATCTGCTTCAAAGTTGCCAAAATGGAGCGAGAAAGGACAGCAATAAATGTCAGAGAGTCAGCCAATCTGCTCAAGTCTCCAACTTTATCCCAAGAAACTCCTTCCTGCCCTGCTGGGCCTTCCAATCTTTTGACATGAGCCAACAGCCATCAAAACAATGTACAAATCAAAAGACTTATTTTGCCCAAGTCTAGACTCTCAGAGGTTATTTCTCCCATCCAGGGTTCTGCCCGCTATACACCAGTGTACTGCTTTGAAATAAGGTACTGCCAGCCCCAGCTACAAGGTTCCATCTGTACAGAAGACAGAATTAGTTCAGTGCACTTTGAACTGACCAGGGAAAAAAGCTACTTAACCCTTGTTAAACTGGACTTGGAGAAGGTATAAGGGAAATCAGTCAGGGACAAAATCCTGTTTCATAAAGGCCAAAAGAAACAGTAGATTCCAAGGAAATAGTAGGCCTCTATTTGTTCGGAGTTTGTCACATGTCTGCGGTTAGAACACATCACAGTAATGTCTAAGGGAAGGAGAGAAAACATTGCCATCTCTACCCTTGGGGAGTCCAGCTCACAAGGGGCAGTGACTTTCCTCTGATCACAGAGCTAGTCAGAGCAGGAGGTAAGTAAAAGACCAATCTTAAGCCCAGCTACCACAGAGTCAGAGTTTCAGCTAATGCAGAAGTAAATGCTGGCAACCTGGTATTCTGTGGTTTCTCTACCAAAATCCACAAGTGGCACAAATTCAAAAACACTGCAATTCCAACTTAATGAGACACACAAAAAGGTATTTGAACCACATATTTAATGCTTGCCCAGAACACTACAGTCATATATACGTGATAAGGTCATTGATAATGGCAACTCTGGGCTCTACTGATTAGAACATACATCTGTTTGTCTAAGTGCTTGCTTACTCTTGTATTGTTAATTTTTTAAGATGGGGTCTCATGTAGCCCAGGCTGGCTTCAAATTCATTATGTAGGTAAGGATGGCCTTGAACTGGTCATCCTGTATTGACCGCCTAAGTGCTAGGATGTCAGCCATGTACCATCAAGCTGATTTATTCAGTTCTGGAAACCAAACCTATGCACACAGGCAAGCACTTTACCAGCTGGGCTCCATCCCCCTAGCCCTGGGCTCTGTATTGCTTAAAAGTGCCATAGCCAGTATCTAACATCATTTTGACTCTCTGAGTTGAGGAAAGTTTCACTTTAATTTGAAGAGCAGAAGAATAAGCAGTATGGTTTGATGTGGGGTAAAATAGTACAATTTAAAGTTTGTAAATCTGAATGGCCCACTCAGGGAAGCTACTCAAATAACCCATTTATTTCTGATATGGCTATCAATAAAATTGAAGGGCATTTGATATCTAAGTAAACTTTATTCTTCCAGAGGACAAATCATTCCTGGTGAAGACTTCGTCTCTTCCTCCTGGCTTCCAACTTGCAGCTTGGAAACGGCACTTCTGAAGCTCCATGGGAAATAACTTCTCCCTGAGACTCAACCTGCAAGCTGCAACCATGCAGCGGAAACCGTTCAGACTTCACAAGAAGCTGCTGGAGTCAAAGACTTTCTGAGACTTCAATGTAAGCCTTGTCCAGGCACCCGCTAGACCTCTCATAATACAGACTTTGCTCTCACCACATTCCTGGGTCTTAATCCAAAAGCCACTCACCTTGCATGCATGCACCCTAGCAGACAACACTGACCTGGGATCTGATGAATAGATAGATGGTTGAGATTGCTTGCATGCTCATTGCCCAGGGTTCCTTCTAGTTAGGATTCCGAGGCACACTCAGAAGAATTTCCTCACTTCCATTGCAAATAACAACAGAATTACCCTGGAATTTATAAATGTAAGGCTTCCTCCTCAAACCTTACCACCACTTCATCCAAGCACTAGATGGGTTGTCCGAGCTGGGATTAAGGGTTATGTCAACGAAAGATGCTTAAAGGGAAAGAAAACCCGATTCTCTCCTGAAGCTCCGGGAGCAGACATCCTGCTGTAGGCTTCAATGGACAACATTTGTTACGAAATTGTAAGAATTTGCATAATTTTGGGGAAGACTTTGTTTTCAAAGCCATTCTGTCTTTCACCTGCTCGGGCCTCTACCGTGTATGGCTTTGGTTAACTTTTGTTGATGGAGGCTCATGTTTAACCAACTGTTTTTAATTTACAAATTAAACTTGTCAGAAGTAGAAATCCTTCCTTGGAACTATTCCAATATGTCAAGAATTAATTCTAATGAAAACGGCATTGCCTAAATGCAGGATGGCCAGCCACTTATTCTATTTACACAAAGTCCTTCTCAGTTTCTTTGATAAAAGCAGCTAAATCTTTTTCCTCTTTCATGTTTTGTCAGCACTTGATTCCTTTGTCCCTTGGCTATTTGCCTAGCTGTGGACAATAAGGAAGGAAGAATAGAAGCAGATTGTTGGAATGGCCCTCAATAAACCTAATTATGACATGTTGACTGCCTTCACCATGACACGGTCAGGGGACCCAGGCTTATTCAATTACCCTCGCCAGGTTTCTCTTTCAGACCTAAAGTTATCCTGTGACTGTTTGTATTTCTGAACAGTATTCATGTTCATTGTGAAAGAAAATCCCCTGGACTTGGAGGGGTTTTAAAGTTGATGCTGTTATTGTAGCTAATTTTTATTAACGGAATGATAACATGATAAAGAAATGGACCTTTGTTATGTAATAAGAACAAATCAGGGTGTGCTTAAAGCTACACCTTTCTTTCCTTTCTCTTGAGCCAGCCTGGCGGGACATGGAATCGGAATTAATAAACAAAATAATTTTTCCAACCTGCGCATCGTCTCACACGAGTCGAATGGAACACAACTGTTACACAGTGATTCCTTTTTTCATATCAAACAATAATAACCACATGACTTTGGTGTACTGGGGGGGGATTTATCTTTTTCTGTCCTCTTTAATCACCAAGAACGTCCCTTACCCCATTAATACCAGAGAACATAAGTTCATTGGGACCTTAATGCCACCAGCTATTTCTTCAGCTGCTTGACTGAGGTAGGCAAGATGGACACGATTTAATTAAAACTCTGGCTGCTGGTTAGAGAAACGCTTCCCTCCCTGAAAGTGTCCAGTGGTCGCATCAGAGGTGTCCACAAAGCTGGTATATGAAAAGCTGAGTGGCAAGTGAACAAAAGAATGTGGGGGAAAAATGAAGGAATGCCAAACTTCAGCCCCTGATCCATCCTAGCTTTTAAGTTTCATAAAGGAATATTCCGTTGTAGTTACAGGGATGCAAAGCCTAGCAAAGATTGCTGGTGGATGGTCCCAACGCTTCTGTTATGGTTTCTTTCTCTTTCCTTATTTGTTTGTCTCTTGGGGGTCTCTTGAAAAACATATTGTCCCCTTTAGATAGTTCAGTATTTCTTGGAACAACAGCAGAAAAAATAAAGCAACTTCAAAAAAACAAAGTAGATGCCAGGATGTTTTAAAAGTCGCTCTTCAATTCACTTCCTTGGCTGAGCAGTGCCCATCATTCTAACAGAAGCCAATCCAGACTGTTATTTGCCCCGCGATTGAATTCAAGGTCTGGTATTTATTTGGTTCCTGTGGAGAGGGCCTTTAAAATCTGATGTGAGAAATCTATTTTACAAAAAAAGGCTCGTAAGATAAAATATACAGAGCCCTTGATGTTCTGAGAACGTTTTGAATAAGTGTTGGCCACCCGGGTTCTACTCTACAGGTCTATTTCCTCTAGGTTTCTAATACTCAAAATGAGTTGTTGAACAAAATCTTTACAAACGCTTAATCTGAATGTCCCTGGTGAAATACACACACACACATACACACAAACACACACACATCTCTATTCCCAGAGCGTGTCATCCAGCAGTCTCACTTTAGGATTTTCTGACTTCTTTGGTTGGTAAAAATTTATATTTGCATTTATAATTGATTGCAAAAATAATAATGCATCTTCCCTACTAAATAAAAAAAAATGCTTTAACAGCAAAGAAAATAGTGGCATGCTCCACCATGGTCCAGTTAAGACCTCTCCCCAAGTGCTCTGATGACTTTAATCAGAATATAACTCCTGTCTAAAGGGAAGGGGAAGAAGGAGAAAAGAAAAGAAAAAAAAAAGATCTGCGTTTGCTACTTTAGAATGGAAATGTTATTAAAATATCCAAGATGTCTCAATATTTTAACTTGAAACATATGTATGTTTGCATTCCCTAAAATGTTTTAATGTTTTTATATAGTTAAACAGAATAACAGCTCTTCTTCGAATCTCAGCTAGCACTTCCCTAAGAAAACACGAGAAAAAAAAATAACTCAAGGAAATCAAATACTCAGATCAAGTACCGTGCACCACCCCAGACTTGGCACAGCGTTATGAATGCTGCCGTTTTAAAAGTCATACGGTTATCTTGCTATTCAAACTGTATTAAGCAAATTTATGCCCTAACTTTCACAAATGTGACTTCCAACAACCTGTTGGAAGCCAGTCCCTTTATCAGTGTAAAGCAGAAACTTGCTTGTGGATCAAAAAAGAGGGAGTTCACTACATTTGATTGTTTTGGTTTGTATGGAATTACTATTTTAAAAAGAGTCAAGCATTGGCTAGAAGTGGCTAAGATCAGATTTCTTCTTTAATCTAAAGGTCGAGCACTGCCTTTCACTCTTATCAAATAAAAAAATTTTAATTTGCAATTTAGAGCTCAAAATTGCAATATATTTGATCTCAGTACTGGATAATCAGTAAGAAAAATAGAAATAAACTCCTTCATATGGTAAACGGTAGTGCTTATTATTCTGGTTAGACAAGGAGTATATTTTCTCCTAATAGTCTCATTTTATAGCATTCAGCATTGATTTCAAAAGATTAGTAAATACAGCAACATTTGCTTACATGTGTTTCCACGAACCTACTTAAGATAAAAAAATATACAACAAAATTTGAACCAGAGATATTTGATACATTAAAAAGTTATACATGTAAATATTAAAATTTCAGAATGCACCGTGTGTTGTTTTTTTTATCATTCAGTCTTTGCAGTGAAGGATTGAAATACATGAATGAATTTCTGTCCATTTTCAAAATATACAGCTTAAAAGTCCATATGTTAAATGTCGACTGTTGAAATAAATTTCCATAAAAACAAAACGATAAAAAGGTAGAGGGGGGAAAAAACTTAATAAAATCTCCTCTTGATAGACCATGACATTGTGCCTTGTGTTGTTTTCAGTCCGAAAAGAAAAGGTTTTACATTCTTTCCAAGTTTCTATAATGCTCACAGCAAGTCTCAAAAAAAAAAAAAAAAGGAAAAAGAAAAAAAAAAGAAAAGAGTTTTTGGATTTAAGAGATTTCTTCTTTGCAAATTTTTCCCAAATTGTTTTGCATAGAAGACACTCATTGATGCAAATAAGATTTTCAAAGAATTTTTGGATGTATATTTATGTATCAACTCATGGCAAAAATAAGAAAAATAGAGAAAAATGTTTCTTTGCCCAGTTCTATTTCTGACAACAGTTTAGTTCACACACCTAACGTACACTTAAGTGGTGTGGAATCAGTCAGGGTAAGTTAAGGGCACCCTTGTCTAATACTATCCCTCCCACACTCCTTTCCTCTCCCTCCCACACTCCTTCCCTCTTCCCTCCCTCCTCCCTCCCTCCTCCCTCCCTCTCTTCCTCTCTTTCAAGATCATTTCAATTACTGACTTGGTCAGTGATCAGAAACCTACATGTCCCTGGAAACAGGAAGAAATCACTACTGTTCTGCAGATGGTGATATCATTTGTTTATAAATACAGAATTTTAACAGCCTCAAAACAGCATCTCATACTTACCCAGCCTCTTCTGTAAGCCAAGTTTTGTCAACAAGAACAAGGAAGCATGCATCCCTTGTGTGGACAAGGCAGAGTTGTCTGATTACATGTAGGAACTCGCAGAGCCATGCCTTCTCAGCTTCTGAACCTACCTGCCACCCTTTGGTACCTAAAGCCTTCCTGCCCCTACCTAAAGACAAGATAAAACAGGATAGCCACTTGCCTGGGACATTGAGTCATGGCCTGTCCACCCTTTTTCTGAAAACCAGGATATCCCACTAAAGCAGCTGCCTACGACTACCAGAATTGGTGGTGGTGGGACAGGACCACAGCCACCACTGCCTGCCAGGGTTGAAGGCTTTAGCTTTTACTTTGCCTTGTATTTGTACGCTCCAGAGAGTAAGAGAGTCACAGCAATCTAGCAGAGCATCAATTTACAGAGACTGAAAATATTTGCAGAGCATCTACACAGACCTTCGTGCCATCATGACCACTAAGGGAACTAAGTAGGATTCTGCCTCCTGGCTCTTCTCTAGTGAGTGAGGACTCCTCATCTTTGGGTAAGGTGTCAGCCTCAGATATCTTTGAGGGGTTCTCTGTGAGTGCCAAGGGAAGACACATAGTGGAAAGACATGTGGATAAACTGCCTGACTCACACTTTGGCCCTCTGAGTTAACAACACAAGGCACATGATAGAAAGATCCATACTGGAAGCTCAGTGGCCCCAAGCACACACATGGAGGGGACCAGAGCACCAGCACTGAGATGAATCTGTTCTCAAATATGACTGGGCTGTGTTCCTGTGCCCCATACAGGTGCTTGCCATCTCACCCTACCTCTGCTGAGGACAGATGGCAGCAGATGCACCTTTGTGGTGGAGCTGTAGCATTCGGGACTTAGATGCACCCATCTTGAGAAGGAACCCCATCACATCTTAGTTTTTGCATCATTTGCAAAAATCTGGAGAAATTAAGACATTATTGGGTCACTGTCTGAGCATAAAAGGGGCTTGCACAGGTACAGCCCCACAAGCTCATTAGCTCTGTGGAGAATCTACCTCTGGAGGCTGAGGATGTGACTCAGTTAGTAAAATGCCTGCCTAGCGTGCATGAATCCCTGGGTTCAGTCCTCAGCAACTATAAATCAGGTGGGGCATATATTCCTAGCATGCTAAAGGTACAGGCAGGAGAATCAGGTTTTTATGGTCATTTTTGGCTACATGGCAAACTGTAGGCTAATCTAAGCTACATAAAATTGTGTCTGAGAAACAAACAGAGAGAAAAGTCCACTTCTGACAAGTGTTCCTCCTAACAGAGGTGGTCTGTTGTTAGAGTCTCAAATCCAATGACCCAACATTCACAGAATATAAACAGACTCTAACTCCTAAAGTTAAGATCCAATAGGAGCCTATGATAAATTTAATAGTACATAAACTAAGAACAGACAAAATAAAGCCCCGCTCTTAATCCAGAGCCTCATGGCTTGTGTCCTATACAGTGATGTGCTTCTGAGGGTCTCCAGAACCTTAAGTATGTGGCTTGGTTGGTAGGAATGCCTGCCCAGCACACATGAAGTCTTGTGTTCAATCCCTAGCACCATATAAGTCAACTTCTGGACTCTAGATTCTAGAGGCTCTGGGGCTATAAGCCCTCTAGGCTGCTACATCTAAAAACAATATCCCTTATATCTTTCTTAGGTCTTCGGAAAGAGGGCAAAGGCATTTACTCAGACCTCTGACACCAAGTGTCCTGGAGCCATTGAAAGTGAGAGCACTCAGATCAGCATAGGAAAAGCTTTCTGATGGGAGACAAGATGAGCCCCACACTGTGCATTCCTGATCTATGGCTCGGAACCTGAAAGGCCTGCATGCTTTTCCCTGGCTCGATAATTGCCAAGATGACCAAAACACCAAAGCCAAGGCCCTTCCCTGACACATAAAATGTGGAAGCAACAGAGTGGAGAATTCTTTGGGGTCAATTTGACTCCTCCATTTCTTGGACAACTCAGTGGAACACTACCTTTTGGGTCCTCCCCACCAGCAAGGAGAGCTCTCTTGGCTGAACTGATCTTGTCTGAGCACATTCAAGACAGGATTTGCTGAGGAGGAGCATCAGAAACCTGTTCCTTGCCTCCTCCAGAGGCTTGTCTTAATGGACACCTCTAATCTCACCTTTCCTCCATATTAAATTGGCCAGTCCCAAGACCCCTTTGCAAAGTGATGATGCCTCTGACAGATGAAGCTGTTGAGTTTCTATATGAACAGGGCAGACTGAATGGAAATGTGTGTGTGTGTGTGTGTGTGTGTGTGTGTGTGTGTGTGTGTGTGT
>JANHMN010000001.1:158280415-158310645 GCA_030674055.1 Rhabdomys pumilio
TGTGTGTGTGTGTGTGTGTGTGTGTGTGTGTGTGTGTGTGTGTGTGTTGTTTTCAAGGACACAGCCCCCACTGAGGGAAACACTCTGATTTTAAAAATGGTAGCAATTGCCCTTGAATGGCAACCGGCCCAGCTAGACGACCCAAAAGACTAGAAACATTTTGTAGGTGAAATGGCCACTTTTTCCACGCTGGAGAGTCCATAAAACTTCCTGGCTCGGCAGCTACTGGGGCTCATTGAATAATTCATCCCTCATTGCAAGCCCATAATGTCTATTCTGGGCCCTTTGTGGGGCTGTTTTCTCTTCTTTTCTCCTTGAATTATAAAAAGGTTGCCTTCCTTTGTTCACATCAAGCTGCTCTGAGCTGCAGCTTTGTCTGGGCCAAGCTAAAGTGTGAGTTTCAATGGACTCTCCAGGCTTTGTCTCCCAAGTTCATCTCCAAGTGTAGATTGTGTAGAGAAGGCCTTCTTTGTAAACGCTGGAAAAGTTGTACAAATGTTTGACCAGCTCATTTGGGGCGTTTTGTCTCCTGGGCCTCGGTTGTTGCTGCTGTGGGCAAGCGGCTGGTCTGCCTGGCTGCCACTTCTAGCAACAAGTAGCAAAGCTATGGATCCCAGCAAGGCCTCTCCCATAACTAAAAGCTCTCATAGCCTCTGCTTTGGGAGTCCATCGAGCCTGGGGAGAAATCTAGGTTTTTGGCCCCCTGCCTTCTTTTATCTTAGCACCTCTAGACTGCAGCTAGGGCTGGAATGAAAACAAAGGTGACCAAGAAAACATTTCTCCTGGCTTACACCGAATTCACAGAAGTCCCCCCCCCCACCACCACCACCACCACCACCAACCCTACCCTACACTCACTGCCTGCAGTAAAGACAGAAGCAACAGCATGTGACATCTCCCTGCTTGACCTCCTTTAATTTGGGGTGCCTTTCCTTGATTATACATGTGCCCCAGAGCATCTGAGCTTCCCTTTATCAGAAGTTAGGCATTGGGTTAGTAGCATCCAACTCTAGATAGTGAAGATGCAGCTTTTGTACTGGTGGTTTGTAAAGCAGCTTTGCTGAAAGGCCAGCCTTGTCCCAAGGCTACATAATGAAGATAAAAGGAATAGATACAGCAATCTGTGGTACTAGATCTACCAAGAGACTTATCTTCTTCCTCTTTCAGAAAGCTCCTAGTGGAAGGAGGGTTCTTTGTGTAAACTTTAATGTTGAAGATGACTCCAAACAGGTAATAGGGAAACAGCCTTTAATTCTCGATTCCCTAGAGGGAGTTTTTTTTTTCTCTTGGTGCTGACAGATCACAGTCAACAAGGACTGGGTGGTCTGTACTCCTGGGGGACAGAGGGTAACTTCACTAGGGGCTCAAGGACACAGATCCTTTAAAGATATAACCCACCACTTGGGTACAGGAGGTTGCCAGACACATACAGGTTAAACCTTATCCCTCTTGAAAACAGATGAAAAGTAGCCAGCTTATGTACACACAGGCACACACACATTTATAATCAGCAGAGAAAGACCATCTTTATGCTCCCACTGCCCAAAAGAACCATATTCTCATCAATTCCCTCCAACATACAGTTTTCCCAGAGTGTAAAAGCTACTTCAAGTTCCCAGACTTAGTTATCCCCACATTCTTGACCCATAAAATTTTTCAGAGAAGTTTAGTTTCCATCTAGAAAATGTCCACCTTCAACTCTTTTGATACTTCTCAACTCTAAGGAACTAAAAATGCTGGAGAATAAAACTCACAATAAATTGAACTTAGTATTGTTGGAATGTGGCTCAGAGGTACAGCACTCGCCAAGCATGTATGAGGCGCTGGATTTGATTGCCAGGAAATTAAAATAAAAATTAGAATAGAGAAGATGTTTAATACCAAAAATACCAATTTCACTTGAATGTCCTTCCAGATAGCAGTGGCTGTGACCGAAGCCAGAGGTAAGCTCCGAGATGAGCCACTGCTGGTCTGCGGTTGCGCAGACCACAAGTCTAAGAACCAGCGCCTGTCAAAGCGCGCGGCCCACTGGGCCCCTTACCTCGCTCACTCAGGATGCCATCGATGCTGTGTTTAGCCTTTTTCTCGCTTTCCTCTGCTTCCTTCCTTTCTAGATCTGCCTCCTCCTCTTCTCCTTTTCCAAATTTACTCCTCAGGATGCGGCTGATGGAACTCACTGGGGATAGGATGAAGAAGGGAGCACACACGATTGAGAGGCATTGGGAAAATTATCCCAAAAGAAACCTCAAAGGCCCAGCTAAGGCACTCAACCGTCTCCCTACCCTTGAGCAGAGCTCAGTGCCTGCGTTTGTGAACATCCGGGGCCTTCTGCTTTCTCTCCGTCTTAATCTGCTTCTCTCCGTCTCCGTCTTAAAAACCCCCACACTTTCATGGGGTTTTAATTACTTAGACTGGAGATGAAACCTGAAGATCTCACACCTCCAATTCAGAACCGAGGACTGTTCCTTCTGTCCCTCTCCGAGAATCAGTTGACTACTTGTCTCTGAAAACCCTAAAGAGACTTCTTCCACCAGCTTCACCCTTCACCCCCCTCCCCACCTGAAGACACTTGTCCCCCGCAAAGGCCTGGGAAGGAGAACCACAGAGGGCCTGTCGCCTGAAAATCAACTTGTTTTGGGGATAGAAAGGGTTTAAGTTTCAACTGCAGAATCATTCCCTATTGTAAAAATCAAAAGAAAAAATGCATTCTCCCGATTTATTTTTTCCAGATTCCAGTCTGGTAAACAAATCCATGCTCTGAAATATATCGTTCTTACAGAGGGGGGAAAAAGGGGGAGTTTGCTTTTAATTAAAAACAAACTCTTCCCGCGCACAGGCCCAACGCTGGTACTTCTTCCCCCTGGACCTCTCCCAAGCTGCCATGATGCTGGATGGACCCTGGAACTCTTGGAGAAATCGCTCCCGGCCGAATATTCTCCCCTTTAGCGCCTCAGCCAACTCTCCACTCGTACCGCTTGGATCTCCCTTCAGTGGAAGTTACCAAAAAAACATTTGTTTCTCTTTAGAAGGGAACATCAATATTAATAATCGTTTGGCCTGCACCCGGCATTTCCTTCCCAGCCTTCTTAGCAGAAATCCCTTTGCGGGAAACCTCAGAGGTCGTCTCCCAAGCCGCCACCCTGGGGACCAGCAGATCACCCAGTGCTCCATAAAACACTAAGAATGTCTGGCTTGTAAATATTTCGGGACAGCCTCCCAAAAGCCAAGATGGATAATTGGGGTGATTTTATGGCTGGCATGACCAGTTGGAGTACGAGACTGACGGTCGCGCCTCCGGGAGAAGATAATGGACCCCGTACCTGAGGGCACAGTGTTCCGATCACAGACAGCGTCCTTGAGTAATTTGTCTCTGATTTCCCAGCTAAACATGCCCGGGTTTTCTCTTTTGTATTCCTCAATTTTCTTCTCCACGTCAGGCGTTGTCACCTGCTTTAAAAGAATAGGCGGGTGGTGTGTTGGTACCCAGTATTCTGGGCCAGACACGATGCCCCAACCTCATGACTTTTCGGATGCTCTTTCCTGTATTCTCTGGGAATGCCTTTCTGCTTAACCCAAGGACTTAATTCCGTTTAGAAAGAAGATGACAGGAAATTATGGCACTCGGGGCATCCTAGAGACCTTCCACCTGCCTAAAGATGCTCGAGGGAACCAGATTAAATTAAGAAAAATTTTAACAACTTGAAGATGAGGGAGGATTGTACTTTCTGATCCCTGAAAAAAACTCACCAAATCTGCACAAAAATGAAACTAAAAGGAGAATGTTTGAAAGAACAGCAAAAATAAATAAATAATAAATCAAATTAGGTAGGTCCCGTAAAGATCAGATCTGAGCTAAGGGAGGATTTGAGTGAGATTTAAAAGGCCATGTATCTAGGTTGTTGTCGTCGCTGCTGTTTTTAATTAGACAAACATGGATAATTTGAAAGGATGACTCTTTCACCCACTTAAATTAAAACTGTCTCCTAAACTTCTCACATTAGGAGAGAAAATAGGGAGGGAGAGGGACCGTGTTTGGGAGTCTTCAGTGTGCCATATCTCATTTGCTTTTGCCCCCCTGGCAAGTAGAAAAAAAAATCATACCATCATACCAGCTTTTCTGCATAATCCAAAGAGAAGGCAGACCCTGTATGATCTCCTCTCACTCCCTAGCCAGCAGGATTCTCTTGCTTTTTAAAAGAAAACTAAAATAAGTTGAGGATCTCACCAAATTGATTTGTTTAATGGAGTGAAGAGGCTTGTTATTAAATCACACACACACACACACACACACACACACACACACACACACACACAATTGTAACAGCCCTGACTTTTGACTTCTTGGGAACATTTGCAGGACAGGGAGGGTTCAAAGCTCGGAAATAAACTATTCAAGAATTTAACTAAGACTTTTAACTTCATACTAGGAAAGTGGTGCAGTGAGTGGGAGTTGAGAAGACTCTGCGGGGAAATCGGAAATCGGGGAAATAATTGGGTGAGGGTTCCAAAGCTCCCAGATATTTAAAAACTAGTGTTAATCTTCCTTTGCCAAAAGTGCTAGCTAGCCTTTTTCAGTGTTCAAGGACCACCAGCAACCAGAACAACTGGGTTACACACACACACACACACACACACACACACACACACACACACTCCTTCCTAGATTTGAAAACTAGCGCCCTTGGAAAGTCCCTTGCTCTCTTTAGAAAGTGCCCACTTCCCACCCTCTGGATCACAGGCCCTAAGTTCAGGAAACCAGGCCCCGGGCTCACCTTGGGTTTGCTGCCGCCAATGGCACCAGGTCGGATGGAGCCTGTCTCCTGGTACCTGCACAGGATCTTAGAGACGCAACCGTGGGACACGCGAAGCTGGCGAGAGATGACGCAAGGCCTAATGCCGTGGTGGGCCATCTCCACGATCTTGTGGCGGATGTGGTTGGGCAGAGGCCGGCCGTTGATAAAAACTCCTCCGAGCTGGTTGACTCGGCCCTGACCGAGAGGAGTGGACACTGGGAAGAGAAGGCGAAAGAGAGAGCCGAAGGGGAAAGTCGTTTAGGAAGAATACAAAGCAGCCGAAAGAACCTAATTCTGCATCTTCCTGGCTAATTCGCCTGTGACAGTTAAACACAAACCAAACCACCAGGCTTTGGACTCCCAGTCCTGGGCCCTTAAGGTTATATATATTTAAATAATTACCCAGTGCAGGGGCATATAATCTTTTAGAAATTGAGCGATTGGCATGAGATAACTGGCTGCAGAGAAACTGTATTTTTTCCTTTTGGGGGGTGGGGGAGGGAGCGGTGCTGCAAATTGAAGACCTAGGACTGATGTCTAAAATGTCTTGCGATAACTGTCTCAAAATCCTGAGCGGTCTTTAGTGTTTCCGGATAAGAGTGTAGTAGGCAAGGGTCGGAAGAGTTTCACGAAAGGAGACACAGGTGACAGCACGTATCACCTGTTACACTTCAGAAATAAAAATGGCAACGACCCTAGTTGTGGACACCACAGTCGAAATTACCGCTCTTACACTTTCCGTTTTACTCTGGATCGAGGTCGAAGGGCTCCTCCAGAACCCCAGTCTCGTGCTTTTACTTTTCAAATTATTTGGTCGGGTTCGAGTTGCAGTAATTTCTACCTCCCTGAAATTTCCCAGCACCTTCAAGCAAACCGAAAGGCATTGCCAAACATTTTTAGAAACGTCGAGATGCCACTTGAATTTAATGGAATTTAACTAATCAATGCTAAAACTTTCAATTAGGAAGGGCCACCTCAATTTTTCACAGCAGGAAAAGTCTTGCCGAACTAACAGAAGTTATTCAAAGGTGAATGCAGCCGGAACAATTTCGTTGCAACTTTAGTTTGGACAGAAAGAGAACTTGCTTCCGGTGCTGCGAAGCTTGTCCACCTTTCTCACGGCAGCGACCTCAAAACAACAGGGCAAAGTGGAGCCGGCAGAAGCAGGCCAGGCAAGCTCCGAGAGCTTGTAGTGAGCATCGTGCCCTGTTTGCAGCCAGAACGTGAAATGGGACTTCTCCCGCTCTCCACGGCAACCCCCTCCCCACTTTTGCTTCTTGGGATGGGAAGTACCAAGGGAAGAGGCTCCGGTAACACTCGACTCGAGGCCCTGGAGACCAGGATTGGGGTGCGGCAGCCAATCCCAGGCCCCGGGATCCGGATGAGCTGAGGCCCTAACATACCTTCCAGCGGGAAGCCGCTGCGTGGGTAATTCTGCCCCGGGCCGGGCCGCATCATCCTGGGCACAGCGCCGGCCAGCGTGGTCATCCTGGGGGCAGCTTCGCTCGCAAATTATATCCAGGTGAAGGCGAGACCGAAAAGCGAGCACAGTGCGGCGGGTGACCCTCGGGAACTCTCCGGATCGCGGAGAGCTCCTCCCCAAAAAAAGGCAGGAGAGGGAGGCGGGGCGCGGGGAGGGGGGGCGCTAATAGCTCCAAGTCCACAGGCTCCAGAGGAGTCCCTTGAGTGCAGGATCCCAATCCCAGGGCGGACAAGTTGGGTGCGAGTCTAGCAATCAGCCCCTCGGCTGGGGCCACTTGCAAAGGTGCTCAAGGCACCACGAAGATCGGGGGAGGGAGGGTGGTGACGAGGCAGGAGCACGTCCCAAGTCTCCTCCCGTCGTGACACCGAGTGCAGGGATCCGGACTAGGGAGCATTTATTAGTTCTTTCACCCAAAGCTTGATCAGGAACCCTGAGCTGCGATTGGCCGAAGAGGAGACCGTCCCGGGTGGCGAAGACACGCGCTGATTGGGCGACAGAGGCTACTTTCTCTTCCCATCCCTGACAGTGCCCAAGCCTCCGCCGACCTAGAGGAGAACTAGTTCTGTTCCCCTTCCCCGAGAGAGAAGGGTGAACAGGTTGAAACTAGGAGAGGCAGCCTGGTTGGCGAGAGCCGTGAGGATGGAAAAGAGCTTGCTGTGTCCCTGTCACTCTAGACTTGCTTCAGCCTGACAGTCCTCTTGGTTTTCTATGCCTCTGTCTGTCCTAATCCCTTTCCGCGTCTCTCCCTGGAAACCTTGCTATATCCGTCCTTTATTTTCTCTGTCTGTCTCTGCTTTTCACCTGTGGATTTCTCTTCGGGATTATTAATACGGAGGTGGAGGAGGAGCAACTTGGAAAGGGGCACAGAGAATCCCGGATGTGTTTAGTTTTCCTTTCTCTGGTCTGCCCCTGGGCCTGAGTTTCCTATGTGAGCCTCCCAGAAAGGCATCTCTCAGGAAGAGTCCAAGATGTGCCCAGAAGGTTCTTTTGTCTTTCGTAGACTGGGAATGAAAGATAGGTGGTGTAGCCTTAGACGCAGACTGAGGGAGGGTTAGGCCTCCCCTGCGCTACAAGTCGCAAGCTGAAATGGGGGAACCAGTTCCTTTTCTTGGTTTAAAACCCCTTCTGAGAAATGAGGACTTTAAATCTCCACGTACAGATTGATCCCCGATGCACTTGCATCTATATGTCGAGGTTTTGCCCGGGTGCAGCGTTTGTTCTCAGGAATTTATTATGGCATTCAGACTAAACTGCTGGAAAAATAAAAGAAGCAAAGTCTTGGCTAGGAGCTGAAGTGTCCCCAGCAGGATATGACGCCAGGAGTGTTGTAAAGACTGTCTGTCCTTAGAGAAGGTACCATTGTGCCTAGCCTTTTATTTAGAACTTGGTAAGTGCCAGCGAACTCTCCTCCTTTACACACACACCCCCCCTCCCGTGCCAGCCCCACGTTCTGCGCTGCTCTTTATTCCCTCAAGTCTATTCAGGGACTGTCACTCTGGGGCCGAGAGGTATTCAGGGCCTTAATCAATCAAAAGGATGAGAATCAGGCAGGTTTTTTTCCCTTTGAAATAAAGGAAACAATGACTTCTGGGCTTCAAGTTCCCTTTTCCTTTTATGATATTTGAATTTTTCCTGCCCCTGAATCCTCCACCCCTCTCTCTATGTCCTTCTCCCCCCATCTCCTTTGACAGTTTTGATGTGAACTCAGGCCCCCAGTCCTACTTGCCCACCCCCTAATTAAGGCAAACTCAAGAGGGGGGCGTGCATGTAGTTGTTCAAAGCCCATGAGCTGGCCCTTTAAGAGTTCACTCCCAGTGGAGAACGCTGGGTAGCTCTTTGCCCCCCCCCCCCCAGTCAAAAGGGCTTATTGACCCTGGGAGCAGGCGAGACAGGCCTCTGGGGACTCCAGAAAATGTCTGGACACCCCACCCCCACCCACCCACACTTGAGGAGGAGCATTTGAGTTCACAGTAGAGAGAGCCCAGAAGCTGTTTGCCCGGAGAGCTGCATAGCCAAGTTTTATATAAAATAATTCAATTTGTCAAGGCGGGAAACTTTCTCACTTCCTTTCCTCCTACCCCGATCTGGAGTCCTTCAAAGTCTGGGTACTTGTTTTCTAAAGTGTCATACACCCATGGCATCCGAAGAGCCAAACTTTTCCAAGTGTTTTGTCCTCTCAACATTGAGCAGAGAGTGTTTTTGGTCAGCTTTAATCAGTGGGAGGATGAGGGACTGGAGATGTATTTCAAGTGGTTAAATTCAGACTGCACACTCAGTGAAAAGGGACCCCTTCTGAAGGTTAGACCCCTCTGGGGCTGAGTCTTCTCTGGTTTTTTTTTTTTTTTCAATCCAAGACTTCAGTAGCATGACCCCAGCTCTTCAGAAGGCTGATCTTGCTGGACAAGGGCGACTTGTTTATAATGGGTGTCTGCAGATACCTTTCCGGGTTCAAAAAGTCCTCTGGGGGCACTTCCACGAGGGTATTGCCTGTTGAACAGCTCATGGATGCCAGTTCAGTAGTGCATTCATAGACTACTTACCACCTGCTAGGAAAATGTATACAGAGGCAGAAAAAAATGAGAGGAGGGCAAGGACTATGACTGAGTTTTTCTTCTCCCCCTGTCCAAGACTCTCCAGTTCACATTCAACCAAAGAATAAAAATCAACTCACCTCCACGTAGAAGTCCCCAGAAGTTCTGAGGGCACTGAGTGGACACAGCGGCTGAGACATTTTTAAAACTCCGTGGCGGCAGCCAAGGCAGTGATATTCGATGAGGTTCTCAGAACAGTAGCACCCGACCTGCCAAATCAAACCAGGCAAAACCAACTTTGAAGAAGCCCACAAGTTACATGGTCTAGCAATTCCTAGTTCCCGAAGAGTTGAGGTTTTCCCCTCCCCATATGTCTGGAAGCTGAAACCACCCTATCTCAACTACCTATACAGTAGGAGTCTCCATCCATACCACTTGCCCCAACTAGAAGCCACTTGGCTACTAAGTCCGAATCCAGGTACTGAATCTGGCCACGGTACAGCCACTAATTGGACAGATGAGTGCTGGCAGTAGGTATGGGAGGGTGAACCCAGGTTTGGTCAGCAATGCTCAGACTCAGAGCAGACTACACATGTGTCCAGGGAAGTCCCTCAACAGCCTTGCGAACAATCCTTGCATCCATCTCTGTCACCTACACATTTAAAACAAAAATGAAATTTGAGTCTTCAGGTCCAAAAAGTAGTATCATTTAGCCCCTGAAACAAGTGAAGATGAAGAAGGGGGCATTGTGGTCGACTCCTGTATTCCTTACACACCCACCACCACCACCACCACCACCACCACCACCACCACCACCACCACCACTACTTAGAAGTGTTTCAAGTAACAAAGATTAGATTGGCAGTCCAAACGTGAAGACTGTACTTAATTAATTCTTAGTTCCCAGGTGGGTGTGGATCAGGAGATTTACATCCCGAAGGACTCCCGTGGCTTCTGCCCAGACATGGAAACACTATTCTCTATGTTTTCTCCTTACTTGGGGATCGATTCCATGCATGAAGTTCTCCAGGCCTCCCAGAGATAATCTTTCTTCCAGGAGGATGCAAGTTTTGAATGAAAATTCTAATCTATGCATTAGTGTTGAGAGATAACGTTGAGAGGAAGGTGGTTGTTAAGGCTACTGCGTCCTTTCTGTTGGGTCTGGTGGGAGAGCCACTGAGACTGAAATGGGCGCACGTGGGTGGGGGTGGGGGTAGAGATTGACTGACTGCGCCGCCGGGCGGCAGGAGACAGTGGGACAACTGCAGAGGAACCCTCAGTCCTACAAAAAGGCTGATGATCACTCCCAAGGAGTAAATTAAAACTCCAGATTCCAGGTCGTGAGCTTCCTGGCCAGAAGCAGGGTTACCTGCTGGTAAATGTGTAGGTTAAACCGATGGAGTAGCGCTACTACCACCACCTCAGCCACAGTCACTTTGCGCCCCACCTCCGCAGTTATTTGTCAAAAGCCTTGGCGCCGCGGTTCTCCCCACCAAAAACTCCAGCAGAGTTAGCTCGGGTTTAGGAGCGAGATGCGGATCTGGGCGCCGCATTGAAATGTGTGGGCCAGCCACAGCAGATTTGTCCCGGCCGTGCCCCTGTAGCGAGCGGGCCTTGGGGAACTGTGAGCGGAGTCACAATAAAGAACATATGGTTTGTAGGAAAGAAAGAGTAAAGGAAAGGGGAAAAGGAAAGAAAAAGAGGCGAGGAAGAGGAAAAAATTCTTAAATTTGAAAACCAATGGAGCAAGGCAGAAACTAAGTCTCTCTAGTCTTACAGAAGTTCATTTGCAAAACTTATTGTAAACACGGATGGCAATCTACCACAGCCGGGGCGTCTTGTACATTAATAATAATTATTATTAATAATAGTAATAATTTAATATTCTCTGTATATGTTGGTGGGAGTAAACTGAGAAGGAAGAGGAGGAGGAGAATTTTATCTCTAAAATTTAGTGTCAGTTTGGTGCCTGCTCTCTACCTGTAGGTCTGGCTCTGGAGTATATGTAGTTGGGGGTGGGAGCGGGGTGGGAGAGGTAAGGGGAAAGGGCTTTTCTTAGCCTGAGGAATGACTGGTACCCGCAGCAGGCTGGATCGCCTTTGTGCGGTGGCAGGCGGAGGGGCTGACACCGGCCAAGAGCAGAACTAGGAGGAGTGAGTCGGAGAAGCGTGGATCTACAGATTTTTCTAAGGAGGACTGTTGACTGAAACAAAAAGGTAGGCAAATGACCCTCTCAGGCATTCCCGTCCCAGGGTGACCGAATTGTAAATCCCCCTGCAGAGAGTGACGGTGTGGTGGAGAAAAGAAAGCACCGGTGAGGTGGCGGGCTTGGCCTATCCCTGAGATAAGTACAGACCTGTCTCTGACTCATTCTGGTGCTTGCCGGCTTCAGGGAAGTGGGAGTGACACCACCCCTCTGCCTCTGATTCTCTCAACTCACTGGAGACTGTGTGCCAGGAGATTTCAACGGGAGGGATGACGGTCAACTGATCAATAAGATCGAAGAGAGAAAACTGAAAAAACCAAAGTTCAAGCTCAGGGTGTCCCAGCCAAACCTGGGCGCTTGTCACGGGGAAGTCAAGACAGCTGGAGGCCGCGGGCCGAGAGTGTGCCCAGTTCCCGGGACTTTCGAGCTCTAAAAGCAGCAGTCCACTGAGCGGAGGAACCACACACAACAGGTGGAGGAGGCAGGGGTCTCAGCTTCCAAGCTGGGTTCGATCTGGCCAAAGACCTGCGGGGAGTAGGGCGGGTGTTAACAGGGGGTGACCTGAAGCTGTCCTGTACACTGGCCTAGAAGAGACTCACAGCTGGAGACTGCTCCGGGCGCCCAGACTGAGGTGACTAGGCTGGGGAGGGAGGGACTGCTGTTTTCAGGATCCCAAGGCTTTTTTAAGTAAGGAGGGACGATGATTGTATAAAGGGGGAGGGGGGGCGGGCTGGATACCGAAAACAAGGAAAAAAGAGTGGAGGAAAGGAAAGGTGGAGCAAGGGAGCTAGGGAAACGCACCGACTGAGAAAATTAAACAAGAATCACCCGGCTGTGCTGGAATCACTAGACTTAAGTCTAGTTTTTTTCCTAGACTTTAAACCATTTCTCCATCTCTAGCTTTTTCCTCCACAGCCTCACGACCATCACTCCGGCCACCGTCCTAGGAAAATGACCACTCCCCTTAAAATATATACTTTATTTTTCTCTAGGCAAGAGTGAGAGCACCATTATTTGAATCGTAAGCTTGTGGCCAGGAGAACCACGAGCGTAACTCTGAACAGATGAAAACTGACCATCTTGGACAATGGAACGGAGAAGCAGCCAGAGAGGCGCCAGAATTTAGCGCGTGCAACTGCGGTGCAGATGCCGCAGGCAAGGCCTTCCCAGAGAGTCATCTTGCAGATAGCTGTCCTGGGTCCCTGGAGTGGCAACTCACTAAAGTCACTGTCGAAGGCTTGCCTCTTCTCCTGGAGGAGGCGGCGGGGGGATGGGTGGGGAAGAAACCGCTCCAAGAGGAGTATTCCAACTCCCAGCATAGAGCCAAAAGTCAAGACAAGTAGCCCCAAGAGGAATATGCTTCAGAGAGCCTTTCTTCTTTCTTCTTTTCTTTTCCAAACGAAATCTAATACTATCTGGCTGCAAAAATATATATCATCGGCTCTGAGTCTGAAAGATTAACATTGGGATACGTAGGAAATGTAATCTGCATGGCTAATTGATTCTCAGCGTATCAGTTTAAAGGATAAAGATCGATATCTGCATATGATGGATATTGTATTAATAGGGACATAAATAAAGGCCGAAGAGTCGTTACCGAAACCTTTGAAGCTGCTTCCTGGCTCTACCCCGCTTCTCGGGGCCACGCTGTCACCCCCAGCTTCTGCTGAGCACGAAGTACTGGCTTATACCACTGTAGAGGGAGTGGGGCAGTCAAGAGGAGTCAACCTTAGAATGAGAGAGGATTTTTATGCAGCCGGGCTTTAAGCAGGGGAGAGGACACTATTTTCTCCTGGGCTAGTGGAAATGGACTGTAATGCCCGAGGGCTAACACGCAGAGGGGTGGGTTTCTATGTTTCTATGCCTTAGGATCAGGGAGCCAGTGCTTGTTCACCTCAGTCTTGGCTCCCAGAACACCCATTAAAGACCTGGAAAACGCCAGGATTGGGTGATCCAGTGTGGTAGTGGGGATCCAGCTCTTGCTCCCTGGGTGGGTCAGGGACAGTCTAAAGGCTCAGTGTGGTCTGCATGGGGCTGGTGAGTGCCCCTCCCCCACCCCAGCCAAGCCAGGTCTTCTGAAGAAAGGGATGCCCATCTAGAGCTGAGGGCCTGGAGGAGAGGTGCGCTCCCAAGAGAGTAGAACCTTCTAGATAGCGGGACGAAAGAATGAATGTAGGGTACACGGATCCCTACAAGAACCCTTCCATCCACCCACTGATTGCTAATTAGTCTTGAGTGCTATTGGCCTCCTCCACCACCGAGCCCGTATTGCCTAGAGAATATTCCCAATGCAAATAAATCACCCTCGGCTCCCCCCTTCTCCATTAATTAAGAGAGACGTTCCGACAAAACGAGTGTAATCTTTATTAATTACTCAGCCCTCAGTGCGCGGCTCGCATCAATCACGCCCAAAGCGAAAGTATCGCTCACGCCAGATCCTTTCCCAGAGCACTTTTGGAGGAGGCGGCCAGTCACCACCGCTTTCCTCTTTCTGTGCCATCTCCGCTACAGCTTCAGCGACCAGGCTAGAAGGCCTTTCTTACACACCAGGATCCTCTTTGTCCCTAGGCTTCTGCCTCCTGGACCTCCACACCCACCCACACCCCCCTCACCCCACACCACCCTATGGCAACCTCTGGCTCAGAAAAAGCCTTCGCTCAAGAACATCTCTTACTTGGCTGTGCGCTTGTTGCTTGTTTGCACTCACAACTAGTTTGGAAACGTTCCTGGCTCCTACCCTCCATCCATGTCCTCTCTTCACTCCTGCAACTCCCGATTATCTCTCAGCTTCTATTGTGTGTGTGGGGGGGGGGGGGACGACTGCTAAAAGTCGATTCTTCCAAGGTCAGAATTCTGCAGAGCGATTCTGGAAGATTCAGATTGTCTCTATACTCTCTTGGTAGGAAGAGAAAGTGAAAGCCCAGTCCCTGTCTCCCCATATGACACCTGTGAGATTTGCCCTAAATAGTGAGGTAGCGGGATTTTAGAAGATGTTCAAACATTCAACGACTTCTGGTCCCCTAGGGACACAGCACGCTGGGCTAAGTGCCTGCACTCCAGTTCTTAGCAGAAAGAGAGGTCTCAACTTCCAGGTAGCTGGTGAAAAGCTGGCTGAAGGTGCCCCTGGGGTAGGGCTGGGGTGGGGGATCATTTTAGGCTCTGCAGCCCTATGGCACTCAGTTTTTGAGAAAGCACAGACTTTGGATGCTTATGGAAGGATGCTCTGGCAAAGGATAGACGGTGTGATGTCTCTTCCTGGCCTCCCAGGAGTTGACCTCTAGGCCACCTGAGGTCATCCTCACCTCAACTCCATCCATCCAACACCACTCTGTCAAGTCATGCCCTCCTGGTGTCTTGAGTCTAGACTATAGAGTCGGAAATTTCCCCAGTTTTGTAAGAATTAAAGGAGGGCGAGTGTTAGGACCCAAACCTACAATAATGACTTCCAAGGCCCCAATGGGTGATGATTGTGACTTGAGAATCCTTCTTCCTGTATCCCAAATGACACTTCATCCATTCAGGACTAACCTGGATTTGCCACCCAGTTATAAATACGATGTGGAGCCCAGCTTCAGAAGTCCAGCTCTCAGCGTATTTGGGCTTAAGTATTGATTAGCTGGCCTTAACTGGCCTTACACCATTCCTTGTACAGTTTTGGTCTGGCATTCCTTTGGAGCTTCCCCTAGTGGTAGAAATGTCTAGCCTCTCTTTAAAGGGGCTGCAAGGAGCTGCTCCACCTTTACCCACAGCCTCGGGTACCTGTGTCTTGTGAAGAAACATACCTGGTGGCCTGATTTGAGCAGTCACTGACTGGAAAGGCTGGGAGGGAAGAAAGCTGGGGCGGGGGTGGAGCAGTCACCAGAGCTAGCACCACCACCCCTGTTTGGTCATACCAGGAGTCCCTTCCAGCACCCTGCCACTTCATTGATCAGGTCACACTTAGGCTACTGTGCCTTCCATTATCTCCTCAGAAAGTTCTTACAAAGGGATCCTGTTTGTTTGTTTGTTTGTTTGTTAACAGGTAATCTCCTGAACCACGGGCAGTCACAAAATACGGGTAACTTCATCTCTCATCAAGACCACCACTGACTATAAATGGAGTCTTCATCTGACACAAAATAAAACAATGTTCAGGTCCTCGTCCTCCTGGATCTGTTGCTCTCATTCATTAAACTGCAGGAAATTCTCTGCAGAGAATCAGAGGAGGTGGACATTCTTAAAAACCAGCCCTCAGTTTCCTGGCTTCTGAATTTCTGACATAAGCAGAAAAGATACATAGAGAGCTGTGGGGGGAAGAACACAGCACATAGAGCTCTACAAATTATTGGCAGGACAGCTTGGGGATCACAGCATCTTAAAACAAACAAACAAAAAATCATGGGAGTTTGGGACCAAGGAGGAGGGAGTAGAGGCTGAGTGGCTCATCTAAAGAGAGGTGTTCTCTGTCTCAAACAATTGATAAAGAAAATGCTGCAGTATCCTGGGCATATATCAGCAGGAAGAACAGAAAATGGAAGCAGTTTCATGTGGAAAGGGAATGGTTGTGGCATCCCCAGATGTCATAATAGGCACAGAAATGTCACCTTGTCATTTCATGACCCTTGTCATGAAAATGGTCATCCTTGTGACACCCAACAAAATTACATTCCAGGACGGTGCTTAAAGATTCAAACTTCAGAAGGGCAGAGCCAACTGTGAGGTTTCATTAGGGGACCTAGGAAGACAGGAGCCAGACCCAGAGACTTCAAGGGGCAGAGTGTGAGATGGGCTGAAAGGGAGATGCCAAGATCTTCTGAGGCTCAGAGTTACACACACACACACACACACACACACACACACACACACACACCACAGAGAGAGAGAGAGAGAGAGAGAGAGAGAGAGAGAGAGAGAGAGAGAGAGATTATTTCTGGCTGAAAGAGCCTAATGGGCTCACACTCAGCAGGGCAGAATGACTTACTGTTCATGTCTGGAAGAACTCAGTATCTGGAGATAGGAACTGATCCCCGGAGCCAATCCTGCATGCCAAGGGATGCACAGGTGGGGACAGCAAGAACTCTAAGATAAAGGACCATCTAGAAGGAAAACATGACAGCTACATTACTGTGTCCTCAAATCTTTCACTTAGCATTGTCTTGATAATTCAATTTGCTTCACTCTCAAGATTAAGAAATTCCTTTGTTAAAAAAAAAATATGGGAAAACAAAGCCAGATAGTGGTGGTGGTGGCAAGGTGCTACATACCTTTAATCCCACCACTCAGGAGGAAGAGGCAGGCAGATCTCTGAATTCCAGGACAGTCTGGCTTATGAAGAGAGTTCCAGGACAACCAGAGCTACAAAGTGAAACCCTGTCAACAACAACAACAACAAGATAGAGGCTGGATGTTGCTATGTCAAATCATGAACTACAGTCTCTTGGGAATAATGCGTGTATATGATAGCATGTGAACAATATGTGAATATCTGTCCTTGGAGAAGTTCTGGAGCCCCAGCCTGGTGGTACATGCACTGGGGAGGCAGAGTCAGTAGGATCAGGAACTCAAGGTTAACCTAGGCTTCATATTGAGTTTGAGGCTAACCTGGACTTAGTGAAACCCTGTCTCAACAACATCAAAAGTCAAGAGTCGTAATAAATAAAACAACAGAGTAGAGTGGGGACTCCAGAAGAGTCGCCATCTGCTTATCAATACCACAAGTTGATAAGCCACATCTTTGACCTTCCCTGTTACCCAGTCTCAGTCACTGTCATATTCTTTAAGACTCAAAGGACAGACACAGAGTCCTGGCAGTGGCAGCCTAAGAGCTCAGACAGCCTGGAATTCCCTGGTCCAGCTGCAAAGGTTCCCTACTTGAACAAATTAACCTTCTCCTCTCAGTAGAGTTGGCGGAATCCCATGTGTACTGACAACATTACTTAGATTATAATGGCAATATGTTTAGTGATTGCATCCTTTATGTCAGCAGTGTTCTCAATTCACTTACAGCTCAAAACAACTAGTTAACCAAGGTTAAAGAGCACAGAGAAGCTTATAAACCTTTCCAAAGTCACGCAGCTAGGAAGCTCAGGTGCTAGTTTGAACTCAGAACAATGATAGTTGCTAATCTCTGCAGTTGGAAATCCCCAATTTTCAACCAAATCAAGTCTGTAAGAGCTGAGATCAGGAAGTTACTAAATTCTTCAATGTTCTTGTTTGCCATGTTATAGCTGTAAATAGTTTTCAAAATGTTTGTTTGTTTGGTTGGTTTGTTTTGTTTGTTTTGAAGATAGGGACTCACTTTGTAGCCTAAGCTGGCCTAGAACCCACCAACCTCCCGCCTCAGCCTTGCTACTTCTAGGATCCCAAGTGTCGGACGTTGCTCTCAATCAAAGATTGCCTTTGATGGTTCGGGAAAGCAGGAACCTACCTAGCTCATCTCGGTTGAAAAAAAAATTCAGAAATTTGCCCCACTACTGTGACCTTTTAAAACATATCTCCTGGTGTAAAGCCACTAAAATGTTTTTCTTTATTTTAAACAAGTGTTTCTACTTCTCTCAGGGACTCAGTTTAAGCCAAGACCAACTTGAGACAATAGGGCTTCGAATTCTAGCAAGGAACACAGTAGGCAAACAAGACACTCATCAGTTTTCAGAAACTCTTCAAAGGCTTCTTCCTAGCAGCAAAGGGGACTGGGACTAGAAGGCGGTGCCTTTGAGGCGTCCTGAGCTCCTCATTGGCGCTGAGCACCTACTGCCTTTCAGCTAACTGCCACCTCTCCACTTTCGTCTAGTCTCTGTCCTGGAAAGTGCCACATTAGGACTGAGGGGCTGAGGGGACCAAGGTCAGGCGCCTTTGAGGATGGAGGAGGGATTTACAAACATCCGTAAACTCCACTGTGTGGCCTCGGTAAAGACAGTCTCTCTACCTTGTGCACTTGTAGGCAAGCCTAGTCTCAAACCTGCATCCACCTTTTTCATCAGTGCTGGACTAACCATCATGCACCACAATGCCTTTCTTTCAAGGTTAGTTATCAGGCGGCTGGCACTAAACTGAGGCTGGGCATTCACCAGGAGCTGATTTCCCCAGCCAGAGGTGGCAACGATTCCACAAGCCTGCTTTCCTGCCAAGCAGGAGAACCCTAAGAACGCAGCTCCCTACACTACTGCACTCCTGCTTTGAGCACTCCTGCTATTTCTAATAGCTGTGAACTTCCTAGCAAGCTGTAGGAGTGGCTGGTGGGAACCTAGGGCTGTTAAAAATTCGATCTGGCCATTCCTAGTAATAATAACCTAAAGACCCTGAAGTCGGGGAATATCACCAAAGACACCTGAGGCTAAAAACAAAGATTAGTCAAAGGGTGTCCCGGGTCTGGGTGTGTCTGTGGGAGAGCTCTTGTTTAGCAGATGGGAGGCCTGGTCTACAACCGTGGAGGCAAGGAGAGTCTAAACCAACCACCTTAGCTAAACAGTGGTCTAGGTGACAGGGACAGCAGGGTCGGGAGTGTGGCTTAATCGGTAAATTGTTTACTTGGCAGATGTGAAGGCATAGGTTGTATAGTCTGGGTATTCTTTCTTTCTATCTATCTATCTATCTATCTATCTATCTATCTATCTATCTATCTACCTACCTATGTATCTATCTATCTCTCTTCCTTTCTTCTTATTCTGCTACCCTCCTTCTGGATCTCAAACTCATATTTACCTGGGCTAGGAATAAGGGCCTAGCAGATGCGAGCCTGCGCTCCTAGTAAGTCATGGATCCTGTCCTGATTAGAAAACTGGTGGAGTGATAAAGATGACCCCTCCCCAGGATGCCGCATTCTTCCCCGCTGTCTCTAAGGGGAAGCCCCCACCCCCACCCCGCCAGCAATCTTGATGCAATGGCTGCAGCAGGTTTTCCAAAAGTAGTAGAAGCGACCTGGGGATCTCGGAGATGGGCTTTATTTGTTCTCCCAAAAGCCTCGAGGGAGTCACCGCAGACAACTGCATTCAAACTGTGGGGGGAAAAATCAAGGCTGGTCCGCTTTACAGGACCGAAGGTAGGTAAATCTGGACAAATCTATTTACACCTGGTTCCAAGAGTATGGAATTAAAATGCATGAGGAACTTTATAAGAAAACCTAATAGCTCTCCCAGTAATTATTTTAAGACATTAACTAGCTCTGACTTCAAAACTGGAGCCAATATTTGCACCTGTTCCCAGAAAGAGAGGAGCAGGCGCTGTCCCTGGTGTTAGAGATGGTCTGTTCACTTAGCCGCAAGACTTTCCTGTTTATTCAGAAATCGCCCCAAATCTTTGTTTATTTGTTTGCTTGCTTGCTTGTTTGCTTGTTTATAGATTGGATCTCACTATGTTGTTCAGACTGGTCTCCAACTTCTGCCTCGGTTGAGGTCACAGATACCTTAGCAGGGGTGGGAAAGTTCACAGAAAAGCCTCAGTTTAGAAGGTACTGCCCCTAGGTTACAATGATCACAGCACACAGACACACACGCAAGCGCTTGAAGGGGGGCTAAAGCAGTGGTTAAAATAGTTTTCCTTTAGTTCCAAAGTTAAGGATACCCACTTCTTCCGAAATCCAAGGACTGTCCGCTCCTTTAAGGAATTTCTACTTAAAAAAAAAAAAAAAAAACCTGGCAGGGCCCAGTTCATTAAAGTGAGATTAGGGAGACAGTGGCGTTTCATTAAGGTGTGAAATATAGGGCTCCCAATTTTAGCAGCTTAGAAAATCACCTGGGGCGCCTTTTAGAAAAGTCACTGCGCCGCCTCCTCCCCGTCCCGGCCAATCAACTGAGGCCTCTGAGGGCCAGAGCTTCTGCAGACTTGTCCCAGCCGGCCAGGTATCTCTAGACCTGCGTGCGTTAGCTGCGCGAAGGCTCCCTTCGCGGTAAATTTGCTCTGTGGGTGCTCCTCCCAGTTTTTCCCCTCAGACAAAAAGTTTCTAATTCTCATTAGATGTTATAAATCTTTCCCCAAACTGTAAGGGCAGAGGCTACACCATCTCGATTGATTCCTCAAGTCCAATTGAAAAATTGTTTAGTCAACGAACACACAATAGAAATATTAATGTAAATATGATGGAGACTATTTGGGGACGGAGGGGACCACATCGCCCATGTTTTCTGAAATAGCAGTTGAAATACGTGTCTTACTGCAAAGATTAGACACTTTCTCATGTTTATGCGGGGAATCTGTTTTGAAATATTATAGGTTAGGAAGACTTCTCCACCCCTTCTCATTTCAGCCCCCCCACACACACACACACTGGACCCCCTGGAAATTGGCATTTCTAAACCAAAGATAATCCAATTTTACATGCAAAGACAACTGTTTTTGTAAAGGAAATGCGCTCATTCTTCCGAGGCTCCTAGGAATATTCTTGGTGATTGGATTATAAACACTCACTTCCCCAAATGTCTTACGATCAGGAATGGCTGCAAATTTATCACGGAAACAAAATTGCTTCTCTTTGGCACAATTTAGATCTGTTTAAGAGAACAGAAACCTCAGAATCAAAACTGATGGAAGGAAATCGCGATGGGCTAAACTTATAGCTTATCTTACACAGACAATCAAGAGACCTGGCGAATAGCAGAGAAAATCTCCCCTGCACTTGATCCAGCCACAGAACTTCAAACTAAGGTCAACTGCAGTTGCTTTTAACACTCATCTTTGAGACAGTGATTGCTCAAATAATAGCTACTCACTTAAGCCACATGCTAACATTATCCATATCCACAATGAAACGTGACTTCAAAAGAAGAAAAAGAGGTATACACTCAGCAAGAATGCATGCCCACAGTTTGAATTTACTCATCTTTGCGTTAAAGCAGAAATGTAAAAATACAGATATTAACAACTAGGAATTAAGTTGTGTGTGTGTGTGTGTGTGTGTGTGTGTGTGTGTGTGTGTGTGTGTGTGTGAGAGAGAGAGAGAGAGAGAGAGAGAGAGAGAGAGAGAGAGAGAGAGAGAGAGAGAAAATACCAGTTGGGTCACAGAATTAATCAGATACTGAGCTGCTGAGATCCATAAAATTAGCAGGTTAGTGAACAGGCTTGATGGGCTAATAAAACAAGGAGTAATGGGAAATGTAACAATTGATTCTTGGTGCTCTGGGGAAGCCTTCTGTCAAGTGTAGTTGCTTGTAGAAAGCACAGTACAAACATGCTCACCAGCATATCCTAAATGTCACAGTGCACATATGCTTAGAAACAAAAGCCAAATATATTTTTACTATGGTTCTATTGATGAATATGCAGTGCGAATTTCCCTGAGGGGTTTCAATTTTTGACTCAGGATCATGCACACTTTTTTTGTAAATGCATTTCTCATGCATTTGCTTTGTTTTTAGACGGGGTCTCAGGTAGCCCAGGCTACATATATAGTGGAGGATGACTTGAACTCTGGATCCTCCTGCCTCCACTTTCCCAGAGCTGGCACTCTAGGAGTGTCCCATCTACCACCATGCTGAGTTTTAGGCATATGGGCATCAAAGATATCCCTTCCTTGTACCAACTGTGCTAATCCTGGCCCTTTGTTTTTCCATCCTTAAAAATGCAGAGAAAAACATCTCCCCGCACCTCCCCCCCCCAACTCCATAGCCCTCAGACCTCAGGAGTTCTGACTGGCAGAGTGGGTCGGGAAATTCGACATCCATTCCAGAGTTTTCCTTCTGCCAACTTACTTTGTGCTGAGAACTCACCTATGCTTTGTGGGAGAACCAGAAAAACAAGGTTCCTGTCCTTGACTTTGTATCTGGTATAATCATGTACAAATAATGGTACACACACACACACACACACACACACACACACACCGCAAGTAAACAAAACTTCTGTGGGCAATTTTAAATGCCAGGTAGGATAGATAGTGGTCCAGTGCCTGGGGACAGGTAGTAGGCATAGCAGAGCTCTCTGCAAAAGTGAAATCAGAACCTTGAACAAAAGCAACAACAGGAGCATGGAGCTGCAGTACCCAGGGAATTTTAGCTGGCACTCCTATGAGTACAAATCCTCCTGCCAAACTCTTGTTACTGTTGTTCCCCTCAAAATTTGCTGTTACAGAGCCTGAGGCCCCAAGAGGTCAGATGATTTCCCAGGATCTTTCCAAATAAGGAGAAAGTAATTCTCAGAATGTATCATCTGGCTGCAGGTGTTAATTTGCTTTTATATCAGGTCGCATTCAGGGGCCAAGCAAGCAATCAGGATAAATACTTTCACTTGAGATTTAGACTAACCTGCAGCCCTTAAACTCTGGAGTCATGAGGTTTTCAAGTTTCCAAGAGGCTGTCCAAGACAAATTAGATTTAATTTGTCTTACTGGACCTTCCTACTCTGAAGATGGAGCTGTACCCAAGACTGACTCAGTCTCCTCTAAGATGCTAAGGAGAGAATTGCCATGACAAGGTACCTCCTGTCATCCCAGAAGCCCTCTAGACAATGAAGATATTATTTCAATAATGGCTTTCCAAACTCCTGCTTTGTCTAAGGTGTTGTTATGCCAGGCCTTTCCATAAATGGAAGCCAAGTTATGTTACTAGTGCAGATAGATATTTAAGACACATCTAATACAGGCATGGTGGTGCACACCTTTGATCTCAGCACTTGGGAGGCAGAGGCAGGTGAATTTCTGTGAGTTAGAGGCAAGGTCCAGGATAGCCAGGGCTTCTATACAAAGAAGCTCTGTCTCAAAACAAAACAAAACACAACACAACAACTACAAAACAACAACAACAAAAAAGCATACATCCATTTATACAGTGGAGATGTATTCTTGCTAAAGTAATTACAATCTCCATAGTGGAGGTAAGGAAAGGGTGGGTAAACCATATGTATAAATATAAAAGTAACAAAGGATTCTGGGTGAATGGTTAAATCAAATCTGCAAAATGGAAAAGGGCTCACACACCTCAATGAAGGAGGAACAGACGTTTTTCATCACCTCATTTCACCTCTGTTTCTGATAAGAAAGTTAGAAATTAGCAACCGAAGCAAGGTCAGTCTGCCAAGGTGGAAAATCTCTCTATGTGCTGACCCATGAATGGCATCTATTTGATTTTCAGCAATTCTAACTCGATTTCCACAAGAAATTTACACTTGCAGTCTGCAAAAGAAGCAAAGTGTGCCTCTCACTGTGCTGGAGGCAACTCCATGATGCACTTCTCCTGTATGAGAAACCGTTCAGCCCGCATCCTTTGTTCCCTTCTGTGGATCATAAACAAGCTATAAGTAAGAAGTTAGTTGGTCTCCAAGTAACTCTAGGTAGAGTTCTAGGCTGCCAGTTGAAGGGAACGAAATAGCAAACACATGTTTGTGTATGAATGAGCACATCCGCAAAGCCAAAGTCTGTTACCAGTGTGCACATGTCATGTACACACATCTGCATATACACACGTATACGTGTGTGGATGCATTTTGGTCACAGTGATTACAAACAGAATGTCTGCATAGGAAGTAAGGAGAGTGTGAATAAAACAGACAAAAAAATAAAAGCAGCATGAGACGTTTGAAGTGTATAAGTCACAACTCACTTCTGAAATGTGACTGTTATTTGGGACAAGATACAGGTCACAGAAACCAACAGCAGTGCGATCTAGTCAGGAGCTAGGTTTTGTGCCTGTTACAGGAGACTAAACTCGTCTCTCTCCAGAACATTATAATAGTTGGTGGGGGCATCTCAGGAGAGGTCTTCGGGGGTCTTACTAAAGCTCAGAAGCTAGAGATGAGGCTCAATGGTTAAGAGCATTGAAAGACCAGGGTTAGAATCCCAGTAACCTCATGGTAGCCCCCATGCTTTCTCACACTTGGTCTGTAACTCCAGTTCCAGGGGATCCAAGGCCTCCTTTTGGTCTCCACCAGGGCACCAGGAACACACACAGTACACAAACATACATGCACCCATGCACATAAAAAATAGGAAAATTTCTTAAAAAAAAAAAAAAGCTCAGAAATACACAAAATGCCCATCTTAACCAACTACACTCTCACGTGTGAGTTTTCTCTCTGAGCCTCAATCAAAATCTGCAGATGGGACTTGGCTGGAAACATGTACCCAAGGAAAAGGAAGACTGCAAAGAGCTGTGAGCGATTTCACCATGAAATAAAAATGTACCAAAAACCCAGTGTGTCTTATTTTCTATAAACACTTCCTGTTTTTATTAAGACAGCATAGACATATAACACACCATGTTGTGGTTCCTAAATGACAGCCTTGCTACTTATGGACGGCCAATAAATTACCCCACTCATATGATATACATAAATGCTTCACTTGAGACCAGTTAATACAGAGGAGGCATCATGCAGACGTCATAATACATGAGGAAAAACAGCACACCCCCAGTGGCATCACTGATTTTTCTTTTCTGAGCATGAAAACTATCTTTTCCCAACTTCCAAAAGGTGGAATAAGACATTTGTTTTCACACAAAATACATTTTAGATCCATGATTTTCTTTTTAAAAAGGCAACTCCACCATGTGCAGTACACACTCACAAATCGTTTCTTTAGTCTCAAAATCAGATCGATATGTAGTTTTTCCCACTTAGTGTGGACATCCCAGTGATACCATGGCAACAGAAAGTTAAACTCAAAATATGCTAAAAGTACATTATCTCAATAACCAAAGGCAGAGACACTTTTCATTTTCTCTTTGGGCGTTATTATATGTGTTTTCGTATAGTTGAAAGTTATTGTTTCACAGTATAAAATCTTGAATTACTAACACACCTTGATTTTCTGCTTATTTTGAAATGTGTTTGGATCAGAGGTAAGAGAGAAACGACACCACTCAAAACAACTTCTGGAGATCTTATAATGTGCAAAATTTCCAGATTTATATATTCAAAAATAAATTATTTTTTTTAGTGAAATTGAGGGGGTGCCTCGAGAAAAAAGAAAGCTTATAGTTTATACTCTGAATAAATAAATAGCTTTCAGTGTCTTCCAGGTGGGGGCAACAGTCAGTCAGTTTTGAGAGAAGGGAGGTCAGCCTCTTTAAGCTCCCTGAGTCGAGTCCGGTTACAGAAGATGAAAATGATTGCCTGGCAGTAACACTGTGAATAAAACAACCGCAAACTTCCAGGAGATGGGACTTCTGGGCTCGGCTCCAGCCACAAGCAGCGGATCACCAACGAGTGCGCGCTAGAGGAAGACCAGAGACAGCCCTGGACGCGCACGCGCGCTGAGCACCTGCCCAGCTCCCCGCAGACGCCGGCTGGGGCAGAGTCTAGCCTGACGCTCAACTTAAGGCGCATGGATACTGACTATGGATCTCTGTCCTCCCGAGATCTCTGAGACGCAGGAAGATCATTTGGGTCTGCATCTTATTTATTTTTTTTTTAGGAGATTCAAGTCCATTCACAACTGTTGCTGACAAGCAAGCAAGCAAGCGCGGTACCCCTAAACTAGCTCCCAAGTCCTAGGCGTCAGGAATCCGCTTTCTGCACATCCTCAGACTTTGGGGAAGGGACAGCCACACACTTTGGTCACAGTGGGAGTGACGCATAAAGCAGAGGTTTGGGTAAAGAGGATGCCACACACACCAGCATCCCTTTCTCTTCTGTTTCCCTGCCACCCAAAGTAAAGGAAGTAGAGAACAGAAAGACCAAGAGGAGGGAAACGGAGGCTCCTCAGTGATTCGGTGGCCCGTGGACGAAGCGGGGAGAAACCCCAGCTCACTGAGTCCAAAGCCGGGTCTTTTGGGGACGCTGAGGGTAGGCGATGCCCAGAAAGCCGGGTGTGCCTTCCTGCTACGTATCGCTCCTCCGGGCGCTGCCCAGAGCTGCGGCTGCCCGCGCCCTCGAGCCACTGCCACCGCTTCCTGCTGAGCCCGCGGCCGACCCCTCGGGCCGGTACTTGAGCCAGCAGATGATCCAGGTGACCACCACGGAGAAGAGCGCCAGGATGCTAGCCACCGACAGGCAGATGGGTCCCACCGGTGAGGGCGAGGGCGATCCGGTAGCTGGGGCGGGGCCGGGGGACGAACCGCTGCTCGGGGATCCCCCACCCCCGCCGCCGCCGCCGCCGCCGCCGCCACCACCGCCGTAGTGGTTGACGAAGATGAGACCGGTGAACAGCAGCACCACCATGGAGAGGAATGAGAAGACCACGCACACGCAGCCGGCGGTGAGCGCCGCCCGCTTGCAGTTCTGACAGCTCTCGTAGGCGCCCGGGGCGCGGAGACCTGGGCGGCCCCGATGTCCGGGGGCGGCGTCCTCAGCGGGTGGTGGCTCCGGCTGCGGCGGCTGCGGGGCGGGGACTGGCGGCGGGGCGGCGGTGGGCGCGGGGCGGCGGGAGGCCAGCGGCGGGAGGCGGTCCTGGGGCAGCGGATCCTGTGCGGCGCGCAGAGCCAGCGGGAAGGCCTCGGCGAGCTTGGTGTTGTTGGGCAGGCCGTGCACGCGGCTGTCCGGCAGCGGCGTGCGGTGGCGGCACACCGGGCACGCGATGGCGCCTGGCGGGCCGTGCCAGGGTGGCGGGCGCGGCGCGCGCTCAGGGACCGCACTGGAGGCGGTGGCGGCGCGGAGCTGCAGCTGGCTCAAGCACTCCTGGCAGAAGGTGTGCAGGCATGCCAGCAGCTTGGGGGCGCGCCGGTCCGCGTCGAAGTAGTTGTAGCAGATTTTGCACTCGTAGTCCTCGAGCGGAGGGAGGCTGGGGGCTGTCGCCGCGGCATCCCGGACTCCCGTGTCCCCGTCGTCGCGAGCTCCAGCCGCAGTACCCCCAACTCCGTCTCGGCTCCCGGGGCTGCTGCTCCTGCTCTGGGTGCTGCTGCCGCTGTCGTTCGCAGGCGCTGCCATGGCATGATACGCCCCTCATCGGGGGCTAGGTGAGGCACCGTCCTCCCCCTGAGCTGCCGCCCGGGCTCAGGGCGGGGAGGAGGCGCTTCTGCCTCCCCCCTCTGACTGCTGTCGCCTGGCAGGGGAAGTAACCGCTGGCTGCTGCGCCCCCGCCCGGTCCTCTGGTCCACCCACCCCACCCCACCCCACCCCAGTGCGGATGCTGTTAGTCCTTCCAAGACCAGGGGGCCTGACTGAGGCACCCTTAATCTTCTCTGCCTAGATATCCTGACAGCTTTCTGTATCAGTTTATGTTGGAGTTAAAATTGGGGTTCAGGTGGGCTTGGAGGTGTTGCAGGAACGCATTTGGGGGTGCAGCTGTTGCGTTTTGCCTGTACACACAGTCTCTAAAGATGGTGTGCTACTGGGACCCGCTTTTTCTTTTTCCCACTTCCTCAACATCACCCCTTCCACCCCTCCTTTTTATCTGATTTCTCCTTCCTTGTCTGGGGCTAGGTCCCAGGAGAAGTCTCCTCTCCCCCTACCAGCAAGAGCTCACCGTGATGTAATGCAGGACCCGCGCAGGGAGGGGAAGCGGCGGCCACGGGCAGCCTGGCAGAGGCGGCTCCTTCCCCGACTGAAAATCGTGATCTCATGTCTCAGTCCAAGGGCGAAAGCCAATAATCCCCAAGCCATTTACGCTTTGCGCTTTTATTAGCAGGGCCAAGGCGGCGTTGCAGGGCTCATCTCAAAGTAGAAGCAGAGAAGGGCATTTTTCCCCCTTCGCCATTTGGAGGAAATTTGGGAACTGGATAATTCCCCTTTCTTCCTCGGAAATGTTGCTTCCTGGGTTTAAGGAGAGAAGACAGATAGGGAGCAGAGTCCAGCTGTTTTCCTGGCGATGACCACTGAGGTGCAGCTGTTTCTAGTACCCGGCAGTCACAGAGGCAGAAGGGAGAGAAAGTAGTTGGCAAGGAAGTTCACACACTGAAAAGCCCAGTTTAAACCCAGTTGCTAGCCTCGCCCACCTCCCTCCTTGACGTGCCCACTTTAACTTTAATCATCCGGATGCAGCGAGCACAAAGCTCTCCGCCTAATGAAAACTCCAAGGTTTATGGAATAGAAGTCCAAAGGGACAAGCTCAGTACAGTAAGGTACAGGAGGGTTTGGGTACAGCCTGTGCCCGGTGATATTCAGGATCTTAACCTCTCCTTCCCCTTTCTCTCCAGATGCCTCCTCTCCTGCCCCATGAAGAGGAAAAAAGTCACTTATCTCCCCACTCGGTAAAGAAGGGGGAGAAAGATGGCTTTATAAGATTTTTTTCCTCTTCTTTCTCCCCCCCCCCCTCCTCCTCCTCCTCCTCCTCCTCCTCTTCCTTCTTCCAGATGGTAGAAACATTGGACCTTCTGCCCAATCTCTGAAGATCACAAGTTGCCATGGGAAATAGCTGAAACAAACACCAAGTTCCCCCATGATGGGAAGCGTTAAAGGGGGAAGAACAGAAAGAAACCTAGGAAGAGCCAACCAGAGTTGGATGAGAGGGCTGGGGTTGCAGCTCGATTGGTCAATTGGGAGAGAGCTGACACACAACCCCAGCAGTCCGGAATTTGGGCACAATAGCATAAGCCTGTAATCCAAGCATTTGGGAGGTGGAGGCAGGAGATTAGAGATTCTTGTCTATGGTCCCTTCTTTGACCCTATAATGAATATTCTAGTTTCATAAGCCTCTGTCTTGACAAAGGATTTAGGGAAACTGTTCTCAACCTGTGGGTTGAAACCCCTTTGGAAGAGTCACATATTAGATATCTTACATATCAGATATTTACATTAGGATATACATAACAGTAGCAAAATTACAGTTATGAAGTAGCAAGGAACTAATTTTATAGTTGGGGGTCACCACAACATGAGGAACTGTATTAAAGGGTTGCAGCATCAGGAAGGTTGAGAACCAACAACAGGGGATGTACGATCTCAGAACAAGTGCTTTGACAGTTCTGAGTCCAGATTCTAGGTCTGTTCCTCACCCTTTGTACATTTGCAGGCTACCTTTTCTGTGCCTTGGTTTTTGAAACTAAAATTGGGATAAAATTATTTACTGCATAATATCGCACACTAAGAATTTGGGTATGTTGTATATGTAATATAAAACAATGGGTCCCAAATAGTACAAGAGTACTAGTAGAACTCACTGGTAGCATTCATATTGTTTATGTTGGGGTATCTAGGGATCCCCACAGATGCCTGTAAGAGAGGCCTCAGAGTGTTCACAGGACATAGCCCAAGGCGGGGCAGTCAAAAGCAATGCGGTAGCTTTCACCCAGTTCTTCTGGCAGCCAAAGCTGAGACACAGGTGGTAGGTATTGCAGCTGTAAGACAGGCTTTTCCTATGGAGTTAGGCTTGTACCACAGATCTGCCAGCTATAATAAATGAAGCCCTTCATGAAACCTCAGGGCCAAGTGAAATCTCACTGTTTGTATTGGAAGGATAGATGTCCAGGCAGATAATGCTACTCAGAAGCAAGTATTAAATCATTCCATCAAATAGTTGACATTTTAAAATAGAAACCAGGTCGATTAAATTCAACATTTACCGAGGTCCTGTTTCAGAAGACATTGGAACTGGTGAGAACGTCTGGCCTCCAGGAACCAAGAATTTAATGGAAGAGTCCAAGGAAACAGGATAGCCAATTGTGCTGTGAATATCCTAGAGGAGACTCCAAGCAGGAAAAAGGGCACTGGGGACAAACTAAGGAAATTTAAACAACGTGTCAACTTTAGTGAGCAATAATGTATTAATACTGGGTCCTTTATAATAAATGGGAAATAATAATGTATTAGGTAAGGTATGAATAACAGGAAACTAGGTATGGTGATTTCGAGAACACTGAGAATCTTTGCAAGTTTCTGTAAATCTAAACTATTCTAAAATATAAATTTAATTTCATCATTTACATTGCTGGAATTGTGTTTGTTAGCTTTGCACGACTGTAACAAAACTCCTGAGATAATCAAATTATAAAGGAGAAAGATTTGCCTTGGTTTCAGTTTCACTTCCTAAAGGTCACACCACCTTCTAAAAGGGTTCTAACACAAAGGCTGTTGGGGAGACATTTATCTAAACATAGGAGGGGTACAATGCAGTGTTTGATAAAGTTTATTTTTTTTTAAAATATGGACAATTTGTACAAGCATAAACCACTGAACTTCTTAAGAATGTCAGATGGAAGCTGGAAAGATAGCTTACTTGATGTTCTTGCAGAGGACTTAGGTTTGGTTCCCAGCCTCCACATCAGGCAGCGAGCGACTGTCTGTAAGTCCAGTTCAAGGGATCTGATGCCTCCTTCCTGCTTCCATAGGTACTAAGCATGCATGTGGTGCACAGACATACATGCAGGCAAATCACCCATACACATGAGAGAGAGGGAGAGGGAGAGGGAGAGGGAGAGGGAGAGGGAGAGGGAGAG
>JANHMN010000001.1:158319874-158347885 GCA_030674055.1 Rhabdomys pumilio
TATAGCCAAGCATTCAAACACATGAGTCTATGGGGGTCATACCTATCAAACCACCACAGTGATCAAAGGAGAGAACCAACTCTTGTAAGTATAAGTGTCCTCTGACCTTCATATGTGCACTGTGGCATGTGCACCTACACACACACACACACACACACACACACACACACACACACCCCACATACAAATGTAATAAAATGTATATATAGAAAAGAATAAACTGGACAGAAGAGATAGCTCAGCAGTTAAGACCACTGACTACTCTTACAAAGGTCCTGACTTCAATTCCCAGTAACAATATGGTGGCTGACAACCATCTGTAATGGGGTCAGATGCCCTTTTCTGGTATGTCTAAAGACAGCTACAGTGTACTCATATACCGAAAATAAATAAATAAATAAATAAATAAATAAATCTTGAAGTAAATAAAAAGAAAACCCCATTTCAAGCTATTTTTAACAAAAGGCAGATTACTGACTTATGGGGCTGTAATGCCCATCAAGCAAGATTGAATTGATGTTTAAAATAACTTGACATCTCTCTCTCTCTCTCTCTCTCTCTCTCTCTCTCTCTCTCCCCCACTGTGTGTGTGTGTGTGTGTGTGTGTGTGTGTGTGTGTGTGTGTGCGCGTGCGCTCCTACTTGCAAGTAAGGATGTAAGCTCTCAGCTGTGTTCCAGAGCCACACTGCTTCTGAATTTAGGGTCATGAAAGATACAGGAGTAGGGAATCTTCATCTGTAGTTAAGTAAAGCCACTGAGGCCTTGTATGTGACTTGGGAGTCCCTTCATAGAGGTCCCAAGAGGTCATTGCATGAAACTGGGTTGGAGATCTCAAGATGTTGGATATGTCAGAGCCATGGGATATCTGCCAAGGAGAGCTGCAGGCAGGGTGTGAAGTCAGCCCATGGGAGAGAGGTTTACTGTGATTAGCTAAGCTAGAAGCAAGGAACCATCTCAGCCTGTTGGTATTAGACATAGATTGACAGGATTTGGAGTTTGTCCTGCTGGATTTCAGTTTTGCTTTGGTCCAGTATTTCCTCATATATTCCCATTTGGAATGACAATGTATATTCTGTATCGTTGTATATCAGAAATAATGATTTGATTTTTCATTTTATTACAGGACATACAATTAAGAGAGTGCATCGAACCTCAGAATAGACTTTAAACTTTGAAACAGTGTTGAGACTGTAAAAGACTATGGTGACTTTTGAAGTTAGATAAGTGCAGTTTGCATTATTTTATGGCCACAAGCCTGGGGCTGGGGGGGGGGGGAGTCAAGGAGTAGAGTAGGATGGTTTGTATGAGAATGACTCCCATAAGTCCATATCTTTGAATGTTTGCTTCCCAGTTGGTAGAACTGTTTGGGAAGGATTAGAAGGTGTGGCCTTGTTGGAAGAGGGGTCTTATTGGGTCTGGGCATTGAGGTTTCAAAGCCTCCCAATTTGTGGATCGGGGTGATGTAAACTCTCAGCTGCTATTCCAGTATCACGTCTTCCTGCTTGCTGCTATGCTCCCCAACATAATGGTCACAGGCACACCCACTGAAACTGTAAGTCTCCAATACGCTATTTTAGTTCATTGTCTGCCTCATTCATAGCATCCAATTGGGTGGCTGGCTGTGACCCCCTGAGGAACACTATAGCTGGCTCGTTGGCTCATGGTCACTGAGTTCATGATTAGAAAGACTGGTAATCATCAAAAGGAAAACTTGCAATGACTTACAAGATGATGGCTTCCATGATCTCTGGAGTCACTTCTAACTGAGAGTGAACCCACTTTGCCTTGGCTGAGTTCTCAACGTGCTCAGTCAGTTTGGTCCTGTAGGCCTAAGGCATTGTTTCTGATAATGGTGACCATAAAGGCAAGACAGGAGCTCTTCACCGTAGAGGAGCTCAACTTACTGTTTGGATCAGGCTCCTGCAAGCACCACCCTAAGCCTCATGTTGGAGCAAGTTCAACAATCTAAACTCAGGTCTCCAATCACAGGAGACTAGGTAGAGAGCCAAAGTCACCTGTATGGGTCCATGCATGCCAGGAATGCCAGCACACAGGAGATAGAGACAGGAGGATTAGAAACTGAAGACTAACCTAGGCTAGGTGAAGAGACACTGTCTCATCCCCCTAACAAAAATCTCCCCAATCCCCAATCCCTCAAACCAAGGCAAAGCCAAATGAGGCAGAACAAACAAGAGTAGGTAAAGGTGTCATTTCAGAGAGTGTGGGGGCTGTGGGTCTTCCTAACAGTCTTTTTTTAAATTAATATTTATTCCTTGACAATTTAGAGAGAGTGTGTGTGTGTGTGTGTGTGTGTGTGTGTGTGTGCGTGCAAATCCCCTTCAAATCCCCTCTCCCACTCCTCCCCGAATCTCCCTACCATGTGCCCTTCCACCTCCATCTAACAACAGTCTTGACCAAAACCAGATGGCTGGAACTCCCCGCAACATCACTGATCCCAGTGGCTATGGGCATTGCCCAGCTAACAGCATTCTCAATTCATAACACATGGTCACCAAAATGAGATGTACTTCACATTAGGTGCTTTGGGGTACCTAAAAAACTAAAGGTGTGGTATACCCAGAGGGGGGCCTGATGTATCCACATTCAAGGGAGACTTGCCCAACTGTGAGGAAAGTTAGCAGCCCCCAGATTCTGGATCACAGCTCCTCCTCTTACTGTCAGAGGTCATGCCTTTGTCCTGTGGCCAGGATCTGCTCTCGGGATATGGATCCAGCTTTTCTGTCCAGTTTGAGACAATTTTAGTAGACAATATTTGATTGATTCCTTCCTTCCAGTCAGGGACCCTGTAAGTCTTCATTGCACTTCATCGTTTCTGCTTCCGGTGGCTTCTCTTCCTTTACTTCCTCCTACTTCTCCTCCTCTCCTCCTTCCCCCTGCTCCTCTGACCTCCTCCTCCCTTCCCTTCCCTCCTCCCTTCCCTCTCCTTGGCCTTCTTTTCATGATGTGGGTGGCTAGGTAGTGAGTATCAACCCAACGATCTGTTCATGTTATGCAAGTGCTTGACCACAGAGCTACATCTCCAGACTCCAACTCTGCTCTTCCTGAATCCTTCCACAGACGTTGGTCTCTAGGAAAGGTCCCACACTCCAAAGTCTGCTTTATGTTCAGCTTCCAGAAAATGAACTCTTGATAAGTCTCCTTAGCTTATATTGTCGTGTGCCCGCTGGCAGTAAAAGGGAACAGAAAACATGCAAACATATTATTTTATTTTTGGTTTTTTGAGACAGGGTCTCTCTGTGTAGCCCTGGCTGTCCTGGAACTCACTCTGTAGACCAGGCTGGACTCAAACTCAGAAATCTGACTGCCTCTGCCTCTCAAATGCTGGGATTAAAGGTATGTGCCACCACTGCTCAGCAAACATTTAATTAGAAAAAAAAAAGAACAAAAACAAAACACATCAAAAAGACATAAGCTACTTTGATCATTTCTTTCTCTAAAAAAAAAAAACAAGTAAGGGTACTTACTATATTAAAATTATGAAATTATTTGGATAATAGTTAAATATGGCATGGAAGAATTGATTCTAGGTTGACAGTTCTTTTATAAGTTTTTGTAAAAATGCCATTTTTTTTTCATTAAAAAAATTTGCCTTTATTAAAAGTTAAAAGTAAGGACTGGAGGCACAGCTTAGTGGTTGAGAGTACTGGCTGCTCTTTCAGAGGGCCTATTTCTGGTCCCAGCAGCCACTCCCAGTTCTCAACCGTCTCTAACTCCAATTCCAGCTGATTCAACATCCTCTTCTGCTCCTGGCCGACACTGCATGCACACATTGCACACACAGAGGGCACACATTGCACACACAGAGGTGCAGGCAAGCACTCCCACACAAAAAAATAATAAATCAACATTAAACAAAAAAGAATCAAAGGAGAGGGCTGGGAAGAGGGCTTAATCAGTAAAATCCTTCCCAAGCAAGCCTGAGGACCTGAGGTTGCTTCTCTGCGACTCCATAAAAACCCAACAGGCAATCTTTACCCTGGGGAGGTAAATACGAGAGGAGCCAGAGCTTACTAGTTAACCAGCCTAGAAGAATCTGCAAGTTCCAGGTTCAGTGAGAGACTCTGTCCAAAATATCAAGTAGAGACATGGTTCGGTGGATAATACTTATGCTTCAAGCATGAGGATTTGAATTGATGGATTTGAAACCCCAGAATTTGTCTGAAAAGCTAGGCGTGGTTGTGTATGCACCTTTAACCACGGTGTCTTGGGAGGACAGAGACAGAGGGATCCCTGGGGCTTGCTGATCAACAATCTAGCTCCAGGTTTTCTGAAAGAACGTGTCTCAAGGGAATAAGGCCTAGAGTGACAGATCATTGTATCTGATAACCACTGCTCATAGGGCACACACACAGACACACACCAAAAGGATCAAAGAACATTTCACTCATTTGGATAAACCTTGAAGGCCATGTCAATTCACAAGAGTTTGTGCTGATAATGAGATTTTGTTTAATTAAACATCTGTTTTTTTCTTTTTTATTATATTTTCAAATTTTTATTTATTCACTTTACAACAAACATTTTATTTTAATGATGTGTCTATATATGTGTCTGTGTGAGTATATGCCACATGTAATTAACTATTTCTCTTCAGAGGAGCCATGGCTTTAGATTTAAAAATTTAAATTAAAAGAATATTAACTTTCACACAATATGTAAAACACAATCTTTATTTTTCTGCCGAGTTTTGTTGTTGTTGTTGTTGTTGTTGTTCTAGGGAAGGTAAAACAGGGCTATTTTACCTAGCCTAAGTTGGGTAATTCAATTCCTAATCTTCCAGCCTCCACCTCTTCTGTGCTGGGATTCCTGGCATGCAGCAGCGGCCACAGGAGGCTTTGGCTCCTGACCTAGCCTCCTGTGATTAGAGACCTGACTTTGAACTGTTAGACTGGCTCCGAGGTGAGTCGGATGGCACTGCCTGCAAACAGTTAAATAGAGCTTCAGATCAATAAACAACTCCTATGCTACCCTTCGTCTCAGCCACTATCAGGATGATGTTTGTGCATTTGTGCCACTTATGTGGATTATCTGCAGAGGCTGAAAGATGTGGTCAGATATCCTGGAGCTGGAGTTACAAGAGGTTGGAGCCACTGAGGTGGGCACTGGGAACTAAACTTGAGGTCTCTCTCAAGTGCAGCAAATGTTCCTAACCACTAAGCCATCTTTAAATGTTTTTCCTGTCAGAAGTTTGCTGCCAATGAAGTTATTGTAGTTAATTTGCATTTCCTGTGAGTTGTTTCTCTTGGGAAGATTTGGCACTGTCTTTCAGGTGTGCTGCTCTGAAACTGACATGGCTGAGTTTGTGTCTTTAAAATGGTGGAAAAAACCAAACCCTTAAGATATATGAAGGAGCATACAGCGTAATACAAAAGACACAAAACATGGCTCTTAAAAATCTCTTCTTGTCTCCTAAAGGCCTGTTTGCTGATTTCATTAATTGAATATCTTAATCATCTGTATCTCTTAGTTTCCTCTATTTTCCAATTTCTTAGAGTTTTATTACTGTTGCTATTGTTCTTTCAAAAAAGCTCCTTGATTTCATTTTCCAATAATTACACGGAGTTTAAAATGTGTACTACCAAATTGTTCTGATTTTCAAGAGGTCTCTCTTGTTTCATTATTCTTCTGATTGTTTTATTTTTGGTCTGTATTTATTTTTTTTTTATTTGATCCTAGGTTCTCCACATGCCCTGAGAATAAAATTCCACATGCCCAGGATAGATGATCAGAAAGCTCTTTGTGAATACAAATGTCTCTTGACTGTTCTCTCTCCCCATCAATGAGATGAGAGTGATCCACAAGTCTCCTCTGACTATTCTTTTCTGTTACTGAGAGGATATGCTGAACTCTATCCTCAGTAAACACAATTAGCCTCGTGTTGGCATTTCTGTTTCAGGGCACAGCCATCACTGATTAAAGTCTAGATCATTGAACCATCAGGATTCTACTATGGTAAAAGCAATAAATGGACAATTCATTAATCAATTATTGCCACGAACTCAAACCATCCCAACAAATGATACCAGCCATGTAATTTTTCTCCTAAAAAATGAGACAGTTTTACCATTTCTAATCTTATGCTTTCAGAGTAAAAGTAAATATGTGTTACTGTTTCTAAATCCTCCTTCATGAAAGCGACTGATTATATATATATATGAAGAAAATGGGACTCCTGGCTCTCCAGATGGGAGCTATGTAGGACAAGTGTCATCATCTGGATACACACTGGGGAAGAAGAGATGATAATAAGAGTGAGGCCAAATGATGCAGTTCTTGAGGTTAATGGTTGGTTTCTGACTTGCAAAATAACTGATGCGTGGAGGATCCAGAGAATATCCAGGCAGAAGCAATATGCTTCCATTTCAAGCAGTAGGGAGCTGGAGACCAGGGATAGATTGTGCCTTGTTCCTTTAATTACTAATGGAGTTAACTACTAGATGTAAAATTGCTATATATAGAAACCTTGATACAGGCACAGCAATAAGAAAATCTGGGGACTTGTGAGGGCTTAGCACACCAGGCTCATAGTCCTGGTGGGTGATAGAACCATGTAACCTGTAGACACTTTTATCAGTTAATATCCATGTCCTCAATATGTCCTTTTCCATTAACCCAATAAATTACTAGCATGCTTTTATTTTTTTAATATTTCATAGGTTGAGAATTTGCCTGTAACAGTCAAAGAAAGGATAAACAATTCCTCAGGGGAAAAAAAAAGAGTGATTTTGTCACAGTTTTGAAGAGAAGTGTTAATTCAGAAGTTCAGATAAATTTTGCCAGTTAAAGAAAAACCAAGAATAAGAAATGTGTGCCCAATACTCAAATGATCAGCCCGATTTATCTTTGACGATTTTTTCTGACTACCTCTACAACAGAGACACGGAGTAAGCAAGGATTTAAATATGAGGAATCTAGGGAAATGCACAGCCATGTCTTGTTAGCTGTCTCCTGATGATCAGAATGCTTCTTTGCAGCTAATTATGCCAGAAGCACCTATGCTCTACTCCCTATCTTAGAAAGTGATGTGTCAGCGCTCTTTTCTAATTACCATCTATACTCACTAACAAAGGCTCTGTCTGCATCCTAAAAAAAAAAATCCCAAACACTAAAACCCTGATGTCATGATATCATTTGAATTTAGCGGTGTGTGTGCATGTGTGTGAGTGCATGTATGCACATACGCCTTGTGCTTTCACATGCTATAACACACGTGTTAAGTTGGAGTCGGCTTTTTTCTCCCACTTTTGTGTGGGTTCTGGGGATAGAACTCAGGTCTCTAGACTTGCTCAGCAAGCATTTTTATGCACTGAACCATTTCACCTGCTCCTTGAAGTGTAGTTTCTTTCTTAAAAAAAAAAAGATTTATTTTATTTTATGCATATGAGTGCTCTATCTGCATACATACCTGCATGCCAGAAGAGGACATCAGATCCCATTATGGATGGTTGTGAGCCACCATGTGGTTGCTGGGAATTGAACTCAGGACCTCTGGAAGAACAGCCAATTCTATTAACCACTGAGCCATCTCTCCAGTCCCAAATTGTGGTTTCTAACACTGTCCCTTTCTTGTAGAATTTTCAAGAGGATTCTGGGAAGAATTGCCCCTAAGAGAGATTTAGTGCATCATGATTTGAGGACAAAAAAACCTCACCATTCCTCATGAAGATGCCATCTATCTCTAGATATGTGTTCAAATTTTTTTAAAGTTCCCACCCACTGGGTTCCTATGCCCCATTCTTCTTTAAGTCAACACCCCATCCCCAAAGTGTACTATCTTTTTCTTTGCTGTATTAAAAAACAAATCTGCAGGCCTAGAGTGCTATTAGCCACAGCCTGGCTTAGGTGATGCTGAGCAATGAAGCCATTCCCCTGAAAATGAACATCTCAGTTTTTAATGTAAAGCACACTGATGATGTAAAATGTTCTATCTGAACTATGTTCCTTCATTCGAGAATCCTAGTAGAGCGGTTGAAGCTGGAAAGCCAAAGAAAGCAAATCCTGGACTACGATAGGGCAGAAACTGCCAGTCATTTCTGTCCTGAAGTTAGAGTTTCCTCATGAAACTCAACATGGAATTATATATGCTGTGGTGCAACTTCAGACAACTATACCAGGGAAGTAGAGCACTGGGGCCATTGTGGAGATAACGAACATAAATCCTTCATCGTTGATTTAGAATGTTAGGAAGATAATCTTTAGGCTTCGTGGGTACAGGAGTATATGAAGGCAAGTGGACACGTAAAGGGACAATTATCATGTGTATCATGTAATACTAGTCACATTTTATATGTGTTTATAGGCACGTGTTTATATGTGTTGGTACACATGAATGTGTATATACATATGTGTAGAGACCAGAAGCCAATGTAGGGTCTCATCTTCACACCCAGCCCTAAGCTTTTCTTTGATTCCTTTTCACAAATGGAAAGTTTATCTGGGTGGGATCTTGCCCTGGGGTCACCAGTTCCTTTATTCCTGGTACTCCTTTTCTTCTTAAGCTATATGATATACATATACATACATATGTGTGTGTGTGTGTGTATATGTATATATATATATATTTGCTTAGGTTGCTCCTTTTCATTACACATTTGTGTAAATGTGGCCATTAATAAGAGAGAAGCACACTCAATGCTAGGCTTTCTGGAAATCTCCACTGCCAATGCTATTAATCTTAAACTTTTCCATTTAGCCTTAGTCTGGCTTTCTTTCTTTCTTTCTTTCTTTCTTTCTTTCTTTCTTCTTTCTTCCTTCCTTTCTTTTCTTTTTTTTTTTTTTGGACAAAGATTTAAAAACAGCCACATTCTTTGCCAAAATGTCACAAGAACAATGTCTAGGTTACATATTAATATCCTTCTCCTTTGAATGGGTCCTTTACAGCCTGAACTTCCTTTACCATCTTTGTTACCTAGATCATGACCTATAATAATTATTGACTTGAAATATTGTTTTTTCACAATTCCCTTGCATGAGCAGAATAGGAAAAGACTTGCTTTCTCAGCACCTACTCTGAGCAACAGTGGCCCAATAGAAAGGTACCACTGGAAGAAACTTCCACAGGGAATGTTATAATACTCCAACTTTATGTCAATATTTTGTGCAACAACCATTAGAAATAATGTATAGGCAATTTTCTCAATTTATCATTACATTTTGTTGGTTGATTCTGACAAAAATTTTAGAGAAAATGTTTAAAAAAAACACAAAGAATTCTGCCATGTTAGGGGTTACAGATTGCTCCAGAAGAAATATAAAGAGGAGATTCACTTTATTTGGGTTATAAAAATCAGTCAACAAAAATTTGACCACAAAAGGTACAGAATATGTAGGGACCGACTGCAAACTCAATGATTTTCAAAAATTAATGGGACATATTAACCAGCTGAGGGATAGGTACATTTGGATTAACTATGTATTAGTTAAGTAATTTGTTTCAAACATTACAAGAAGATTCAGATTTGAATAGTCCAAGATATCTAACAACTGAAGCATTAAAAAAGAGTTAACTCTTGTAGAATAAAGACTGCAAGATGCATATGTGGATTGAATTGATCCTAAATTTGGTGATATTTTGGCCATTTTGCCTTCAACTCATTCTACTGGGCTCATTATGCAAAGGGAAGATAGTATTATGGAATAGATTTTCTTAGCTCATAAATAAAGTAAACAATTAAAGACATATATAGAAAACATTTCTGAATTAATTATAAAAGGTGGAATAAGTCTATGTTAATTGTCAGAAACAGATTCAGCAGAAATTGTCGTACCTCTTATAAATGCTGAGATTATGTCTTTATGGGTGATCAATGAAGATAGGCAAAGAGCTTGTAGTAACTATTTGGAAGAAATTAATAACAAATATCCAAAAAAGCAAATGTATACAGTTTATAAAAAGAACTAACTGGGTTCTTCCATGCATTGTAAAGAGTATACCAATTCCAGAGCACCGACATTCTATACATATACAAACAAGATGGGGATAGCAGGTTATAAATCAGACAAAATAAGCAAGGTGATCAAAAGTCTATATACCTCAGTTTAGAAAGCAGAATTGTATACAATCCTTGGTATTATTAGATTATCCTGAATCTTTTAATGTAATCATTGATTCTCTATATTCAGAAAGAGTTGTTTTGCATATACTTTTTTCTGAATTTGTACCTGATAACTCAGAATTAACTTTGTTATTTATACAATTGCAACAGGACATCAGAAGTAGAAACTATCCATTAGCTATTACTCATATTCAGTTTCATACAGGTTTGCTAGGTCCAATGGTACAAGCACATGAGGAAATTGACCAATTACTAATAGAAAATGTGTTAGAAGCTTGAAATTTTTATGACAAACATCATATTAACAGGAAAGGTTTAAAGAAAAAAAATTCTATTACTTGGTAACAAGCCAAAGAAATAATAATAATAAAAAATTCTATGTGCAAACTCCATTGCCTGCTGGTAGTAATCCTAGGGGTACCAAAAGAAATGCCATCTGGAAGATGGATGTTTTTCATTTTGCAGAATTTGGGAAGCAAAGGTATATACACATCATACCATTGACACATACTCAGGGTTTCAATGGACTTTAAGTTCTGAAAAGGCTGGTCGTGTAATTACACACTTATTGAAAATAATGACAACTATGGGGATACCTGCCCAAATTAAGACTGATAATGCTCCCACATATGTATCCAATGAGATGAAGCAATTCTTTGCATATTACAATATAAACCATATTACTTGTATACCACCCATCCCCACAGAACAAGCAATTGTAGAAAGAGCCAATTGTACCTTAAAAGAGATGCTTTTTAAATAAAAAGGAGGAGTAAAAACCCCCAGGGACAGGCAAAATAATGCTTTGTTAATTCTAAAAGTTTTAAATATTGGTGAAAAGGGAACAATAGTAACTGAGAGACAGTGGGTTATCAAAAAACTGAGGAAGTAGGGCAACCAATATACTCTAAGAATCAGTTGATGAGAATGGAAACTTGCAATAGTTTTAAGATGGGGACATTGGCAAAGTTTATGTATCTACAGAGAGTGAAAAAATATGGTTACCAACAAAACTTATAAAGATTAGGTCTGACTAGGAAAAATCTCTTATCAGCTGAGACATGAGTGTCTTCACAAAACAAATAGCCCAGGTGATTCACTTTCACAGACTGTCTCAGTTACTGATTTCTCCAAAATATGCATGCAAATAAATTTCCAAAGAGCTAGCCCAAATGATCAATCACACAGAGACTAGATAGACGACACAGAGAGTGGACAACAAATGCTATAACAAGCTTTTTTTTTTTTTTTTAAAGACTAACTGGTTGTTGTTGTTGTTGTTTTCTTTATTTCTGTTTCTTTTACCTTGAGCTCTAAACAGGAATTCTTCACCCCAATTTGGCAGGAAGCAATTATAAGAAGACTGTCATCCTGGTCCCTTGAGTTGTGGTGGATGGTTTGGGCCATTTGATGTGTTATGGTTGTTATCATCTAGGATGGCATAGGTTGTTATTGGTTATGATCAGGGAGGAAACAAAACAAAGTTCAAATTAGGGATTTCCCCTATTTTTGTCTCTTATCTTTCTCTCTTATCTAATGATGGAGAAAAACAGAAAGGGAGGAGTAATATAACAATAAATAAAACATTTTATTAAAAAGTAGAATCTATTAGTCTTAAATAATTTACTTTAGCATATTGATGTATATGACTAGAAATTAAGATTGTATTTTAATGTTTAATGACAAAAATTTAAGATTTGTTTTGTTTTACTGTTGTTTAATGATAGAAATTTAAGGTTGTTTTACTTGACTATTTGATATATTGTATATAAGCAGTTTATTTAAAACATGATATAAAGGTCTAGTTTTATGGTTCTCATAATAATTTCTATTGTGTATAGATTGTCTATGTTAGAGAAAACTTTTTTATTTTTTGTTTTTAACACAAAGTGGGATATGAAGTGGAAATTTCTGGTTTCTTTGGGAAATCGGTTGTGTCATATGATGTTTTTCTGGAACCATCTTTTGAGAGGATGTTTTGCTGAAACAGACATGTGAGAGGGCATATGATGTTTTGCTGGAGTAGACCCTTGAGAGGACTGAGATATTTGGAAAAAGTATAAATGGAATCCCACAACAGTGAAAGGATGCTCATGCATTGCAATGCTGTGCAACACTTCGCCGGTCTTCACCAGTCTTCACCAGTCTTCACCAGTCTTCACCAGTCTTCACTGCTCTTCACTGGTCTTCACTTCCTAAAGAGAAACTCACCAAAGAACTTCTCATGGTATTCCAGCTGATTCTCTCTACTTCCATCAACTCGTGCGGATTCAGCAGAACCTTAAGGTTTCTGCTGAACAGTGCCACCACTACTGATTCATGATTGGTGGTTGCTATTATACTGGATTGTTGATATCCTGACAATGAAGAATGGAATTTCCCCAAAGAACTACTACTAAACAGGTCCATAACTCCCTTTTCCTATTAACCTTCTTTCTCCCCTACCTTGGTCAGTGGACTAGAAGGGAGGTTGGAGCATTTAAGAACCCTAAATAAAGTAGGTTTAGAGAAATATCTAAGCCTATACCCACTCCTCCAAACAAAAACATGGTCCAGCCTATTTCAGCAATAGCTCACTTCTAGTATCAACTTCTGTCTTAGCTCTGATTTCTATTGCTCCGAAGATATACCATGACCATGGCAGCTCTTAAAAAGGAAAGCATTTATTTAACTTCCCATCTTATTTTTTTGAGGGAGAATCTCTCACTAAACCAACTAGTGAGCTCCAGGGGTCCTCCTATCTTCATGCCCTACCTCCCCCTACCCTCCTCCCATCATTGGGATTATAGCCGTGCACTACCAACCCCATCTTTTTACAAGAGGATAGAGGATCTGAATTCAGGTCCTCATGGTCAACTGGCAAGCATTTTACCAACTGAACCATCTCCCCAGCCCAGGATTTATATTTTATACTAAAATAGAAATTAACATTTAGCTTAAAGAGCATTTTACTTGTGATAATTAGCAGAATAATATGCTTAAGGATGTCAGCAAGTGGAATAGCTGTAAACATCCAAATAAAAGCACACATTAAAGTTACAAACTGGATTTTGCTTTCCAAGTTATGTGAATTCATGTATATTTTCATAGATAATGTTATTTTAAATGACATCACTTAAAGTTGAAATTCAGAAAGACTATTTCTTAAAAATAGGTTTTTGAAATTAATTTTTTTGTATGTGCAAGGGTGTTTTCTAAACAGGTATATCTGTGTAAAATATTCATACAGTGCTTGAAGAAGCCAGAAGAGAGCATCGGATCCTTGGAACTGGAGTAACAGACAGTTGTTGATGGCTGTGTGGATGCTGGGAATCAAATCCAAGTCCTCTGGAAGGTCAGCCAGCACTCTGAACCATCTTTCCACTCCTGGAAACTCTAGTTTTAAGCTGCATAAATCTGGCAATTTAGCAGGTTCTTTCCCTGTGGATAAAAATGACCATAAATTCAGTTCTGTCCTGTTAACACCATAACTCCTCATGGTGTCATACTGATAGAAAACACTTTTTTGCAAAATCCACAGTTGAGAAGGGCATGATAGCACAACCTGTCAACCCGGCACCCAAAGGCTGAGGCAACCTCAAGATCACCCTGAGCTATAATAAGACTCTGTCTCCAAAAGAAGAAAATTAAACAAATCAACAGCAACAACAGAACAAAACAAAAACCACAGTCTGAATACATTGTTTCTTGCAGTAGACTGTGCAAGGACAGGCTTAGGTAGAGTTTGTTAGAGGCCTGTTGGCAAGCTTTTAGAACTGGGCACATCACAAAACTTTCATTCTGAGGACCACCGAAATACCAGTTTGTAAGCAACTACAAATGGTTCATTTCTTTTGCATAGTTTCTCTGTTCTTTTTACTTTTTTCTTCCCTCTCTCCCTCCTTCCCCCTTTTACCCTCCCTCCTCCCTCCCTCCTTCCTTCCATCCATCCCTTTCTTCCTTGGTGGTAGGGAGTAGTGATTTCCCTATATAACCCCCAAGTGCTAAGATTATAGACACACACCACATGCCAGGTTGCATAGTTTCTTTGGCAATGATGTACTTCCCAAGGGAAAAGTCATAATTATCAATCCACCATATTTGAAATGATACCATAAAGGAAGTTCATTTTTTTTCTATTTGATAGAGTATAAAAAAATTGTCTTTATCCTTATGTTTCATTTTCATTTTTAAGCAGAATAACCACTTGTGCTGGCTGGTCTTATTGGTCAACTTGACCCAAGCTAGAGTTATCTGAAAGGGGAGAAGATCAACTGGAAAAAAAAAAATGCCTCCATAAGATTCAGCTGTAAGGTATTTTCTTAATTTAGAGATTGATGGAGAAGGGTTTACCTACTGTGGGTGGTGCCACCCTGGGCTGTTGATCCTGGGTTCTATGCAAAAGCAGGCAGAGTAAGCCACAGGGAGCAAGCCAATAAGCAGCATTCCTCTATGGCCTCTGTATCAGCTCCTGCCTCTAGGTTCCTGCCCTGGTTGAGTTCCTGTCCTGACTTTATTCAGTGATGACCAGTGCCTTTTTGTCTTGGTATTTCATGGAGACAATAGAAACCCCATCTAAGACACCAGCCTGGGAAAATATACAAAATTGTTGCAAAAGCATACAAAAAATATTTCAAACAACAGTACTCCTTTTTTGAGACAGGGTCTCACTCTGTAGCCTTGGCTGTTATGGAACTCACTATGTAGACCTGGCTGGCCTGGAACTTAGAGAAATATCCACTTACCTCTGCCTCCTTAGTGCTGGGATTAAAGGTGAGACAACATACCTAGCATAGAAAAGGGACTCTTTAACTAGTTCAAATGTGAATTTGAGAGCAAAGCTCCTGGGAGCTCAGTGGTTAAGAGCACTTGCTGTTCTCACAAAAGACTCCCCTTGTATTCCCAGCCTCCATTCGGCAGTTCACAGTTGCCTGTAACTCCAGCTCCAGGAGAACACACATCCTCTTCTGGTTTTTGTAATGCACATACTTGCAAGCAAAACACTAATTCACATATAATAAAAACAAATAATATTTTTTTTTTTTTAAAAAAAGGAGCAACTCTGCTGTTGTTCACCCTTCAGAAGAGCACGAGACTGCCATGCTGTGTGACAAAATACAAATGTCACCTTTGACAGTCAGTGGGTTTCATCTTCTGTTTGGCTAACAAAGAATGAGAAATCCTCACTCTCAAAAACAGTTCAGTGGACTCAGAGCCCCCAAGCATGCTTTGCAGACGGGAGTGGACTTGAGTCTGCCCAGATTTCTGTAAGACACTTTCCGGTTAATCCATGTAGCTTCAATTCCTTTGTGAGGTCATTTTTTGGCAAAGTTGGAACGCTTGATGTCAGTGAGTTAAAGATCACAAACATACAGTTAATTTTAAGATCGCTGGAGCAGAAATAACCATCAAAAGAGTTCTGCAGGGACCCGAGTGACTATGGATTTTGTTGCCTAAAGAAATATTGGAAAAACATTATTTTCTATTTCAGCCTCAAGAGACACTGTTTCCCTTGGGGTTCAAAAGTTAATTTAATTGCCGCCTCCCTTCCATCTTCTCCAGAGCAGCAGTTGGTACAGATGGGCTTGCTGTTGCTCTGAAGATTTCCTCATGGCAAGAAGGACTTTGAATGGAAAGAATTACCTGATTGACTTAATCAAAAGTACCCACCATTAAATCAATTCATTGAAAAAAACTATCCTATGCTTGCTCAATCATCCTGTTAGTGCCCTCCTCTCTCACAGTACTCATGCTTGTTCTCAATGTGTGTGTGCTTCCGTGTGTGTATATGTGCACGAATGTATGCTTGCATGGATATGCATGGATGTTTATGTGTGTGTGTATGCACGTGCATGTATATTTCCCTGACGTTCCTTCAAAGTCTCCTCAGAGTTTATATTTTAGGAAGCCAGCAATTTCTATCTATAGGAAAGCCATAGTGTTTTCTATTTTCTTGACTGAAAAACTATCTTTAAGAAGTAGTAATCTGAGGCTACAAGTCTCATGAAGTTGACAGCTGTCTCAGTTATTTTTCTTACACACTAAGCGCAAGACCTTTGTCAGATGTGCAAGTCATGTTATTTTTCTGTCAGTGTGTGGTCTGTCTCTAATTTTATCAATGTATTTGAACAGGTAAGACAGAAAATATATCTCTTCATTTCAAATAAATATATCAATTTGATTTCTCCAGTCATTGTTATTATATTCAAGGTTACAGAGACTTTATGTTTTATATCTCAGTGGGTGATTTATTTTGAACTAAATTCTGTGTATGGTTCCAGGTTTACATCACAATTCACTTTGTACATCAAGTTGTTACAGCATCATCGTCTAGCCAAAAGATGCTTTTCTTTCTCAACTGAATTGCTTCTGTGTCTTCAAACCCAACTGAGATCATATGCACATCGACAGCTCAGCATTCAGTCTGTCCTATTGATCTGTTTGTCGATAGAGCCATCCACATCACAGCCTTAGTGACTGCGGCTTTGTAATAAACGCTGGAGTTAGTATCATTCCTCACATTTCATCAGTGTGAATTATCTTCAATACACTCCATCCTTGGCTTTTCCATATGGAGTTTGAAATCACCTTGTCATTTCTATAGTAAAATAAAACCCTGATAGATTTTAATTGAGATAACTTTGAATCTGTACATGAGGTCAAAAGGAACTAACATTTAATAAATACTATAAAGCCAAGTATGACTCCATAGCCCAAAGTCTCATTTCCTTGAGATGCTGAAATGAGGATTAAGTTCAAGGTCTATTTGGGAAACTTGGCCAAGTCCTGAAGCCTCCTGCACAATGACAACAACAACAACAACAAACAAAGACCCCACAATATGAACAAACAAAATCTCATAATGTTGTGTCTTTCGATCAACAAACACACTGTGGTTATTGTCCCTTAGTATAGATTTCTCTTCAGGTATGAAAATCTGGGGGTATTCAACCTTATATAAAATGACATGGTGTTTGCCTTAAACGTGTGCCTTAAATCGTGCCTCCTTGCATATGATACTTAATACAGTGGAGATTGTGTGTAAATGGCTGTTATATTGTTTGGATGATAGTAACAAGGAAAACTTCTGTACATTCTCAGCATGACTTTGCTCTTTTTGAAATTTTCTTCCATATGGTTGGTTGAATTGGTGAAACCTGTGGACATGGAGGAATGAAGTTTTTCATTTCTTTAGTTTTTTTCTCTAATTCCTCTCAACAATATTTCATAGTTTTAAGTGTTCATATCTTACAGTTTTATGTGCTTCATGTTCTACATCCCATTTTTGTTTTGACTTTTTTTTTTAACTTTGTATTGATCCTTTGTGAATTTCACATTGTGCACCGCAGTCCCACTCATCTCCCAGTCCCTTCATATCTGTCCCCTGCCCTTGCACCCCCTCCAAAAGAAAACAAAAATAAAAATGATAAAAATTTAAAACCAATAAATTCAAAAAACCACCCACCAAACAACAAACAAAAACATCTCGCCATGGAAGCTGCGGTGTGACGTGACGTGTCACACAGTACCTGCCACTCCCGCCTCTGCTCAAACACCTTTACTTGCAGATATTAATTGCAATGAGTCATTGATCTGTTTCAGGGCCTCTGGCTTGCGCTAAACCATCAATACTGAGAGGCTCACCCAGGCTCCTCTCTGTATCCTGTTGTTGCCCTGTGTTGTGGGTCGTGGAGCTCCTGCAGCTTTGGTTCTACAAGACCTGCCCCTTCCCCCGCTCCAGCGTCTCATAGATAGAGGAGATGCTGGAGTGGGCCAGCTCAAAACTCTGGATCTGGGCCTGGGTGATAGCTGAACTGCTCTGCCCACCTGTTCTCCCAGACTTCCGGGGTGAGGGGTTCAGACATCTTTCCTGCCTGTGGCCTAGGAGTGGACCTAGCTTTCCCTTGATCATGCCATCTAGGCCAGCTCTCCCACACAGCCCAGGTGAGAGGCAGGGTCAGCTTTGCACAGTCCTTGGACATCAATATGGCCCCACGTGGCAGAGCAGAGCAGGGATGTCCACAAGGCCTTTGGTGGTAATGTGGTTCCCAGGCATCGACACAGATCCCTACAGCTGCAGGCTCATGGGCCGAGAGAAGCCTGGACAGGATCATGGCCTCAGATACTCACATCAGGCTGTTCCTCACCACTGTGTTGTCTCCAGTTCTGCCTCTTCCTAGTCACAAACCACCCCACCTCTCTTTTTTTTCCCATCTCTCCACCACATACTTGCTCAGCATAGTGGTCCCTTCCCAGCTGCCCATGCCATGTGGAGGCAGGTAGGCCTCTCCTGTTTTGTTTAATTTTTGTTTTGTTTTTAAAATAAGAATTCTCTGTGTAGCCCTGGCTACCCACCCTGTAGACCAGGCTGGCCTCAAATTCAGAGATCTGCCTGCCTCTGACTGCAGAGTGCTAGAACTAAAGGTGTGTGCCGCTGCTACTGCTACCACTCAGCTTCCCATCATTTTGTTTTGCTTTGCTTTTGTTTTCTGTTTCTCTGTGTAACTCTGGCTGTCCTGGAACTAGCTCTGTAAACAGGCTGGCCTCAAACAGAGATCGGCCTGTCCCTGCCTCCTGAATGCTGAGATTAAAGGCATGTGCCACCACTGCCCAGCCTCATTGTTTTATAATAATAATAATAATAATAATAATAATAACAACAACTCTTCTTTAAAATTAATGAATTAGTTTGTGTGTGTGTGCATGTGTGAGTGTGTGTGTGTGTGTGTGTGCATGCGTGCACACTAGTATGTGTATGTGTTACTTTGTGCAACAACTTGTCAGAGCCACTTCCCTGCATCTAATGTGTGGGTTCTAGAATCAAATTCAGGTCATCAGGCTGGGTGGCACATGCCTTTATCCCCTTGAGCCATCTGTCCAGACTAATGACCATTTATGTATTGAACCAGTATGTAAGTCTTGCCTAGTTCACATGCTAGTCCCAATTGCTTCTCTGTATATTCATTACACTCTCCATGAAGACGATCATGTTAGCTGAGAATAATGACAGCTTTGTGTCTTAGTTCCATATCTATTCCATTTTCTTGTCTCACTCTACTAGCTATAACTTCCACTGTAATAGGGATTCAATTCAGTGCATTTTATCAGAAAATGTATCACAGCTGGGGGAAAAAAAAAAGAACACTAAAAAACAAAGAGGTGTTTAGACAAAGAATAGATCCAAACAAACAACTTCTCCATGGGGCATTAGAGTCAAGATGCTAAAAACACAAAACAAACAAGTTATGTTAAAAAGCTGTGGGGGAAGGAAGACAGCAACTCACAAAGGAAACGCTGCTGAAAGCTAGGTAAATACAGAATGAGACTTTCCAAGTCCTGAATGTGAGTACTAACCAAGACAGATATACCAAGCAAAGCTATCTTTTAATATTGACAGAGAAATAAGGGCATTTCAAGACAAGGACAAGTCAAGGCAATTCATGATCACCAAGCCAGCATCCCAGAAGACACTTAAAGGATTACTACACAGCTGTGGGAGAAAATAGCTACAATCATGAGCGCATAGGGTCAGGATGGGGGTGGGGGGAATATGTTTGATGGAATAGAAAAACTAAAGAGAGCCAGGAACTAATCCATCATATGTAACACGGATGTAATGGGTGGAGTTCAGGGAAGCAAAGAACAAGCAATGTCTGAACCAACCAAATTACAAGAATTTGTAAATGTTTCTCAACAACACTTAAAGAATCTCAAGACTCCAATGAAGGCTTCCAAATTAGCTGACTGGATTAAAAATAAGAACCAACTATCTGCTGTCTCTGAGAAAGACACTTCAGTGACAAAGACATCTACCTGCAGATTGAAAGTCAAGGGATGGAAGTCAATCCAACAAGAGAGTAAAAGCTGAAACCAAGCTGGCATGGTTATTCTGATCTGAGAAAATAAACTTTGTTATGGTTTGAATAGGAATGGCCCCCATAGGCTCATGAATTTGAATGCTTGGGTAGGGAGTAGAACTATTTATTGGGAGGAATGTCCTTGTTGGAGTGAGTGTGGCCTTGTTGGAGGAAGTTTGTCACAGAGGGTGGGCTTGGGTCTGTTAGTTGTTAACTCAGACTTCTGACCTGTCCGAGGTTTATTCAGGAGATAGGGCAAAGGTGGGGGGAAGAAGATAGAAGAAGTAGAAGAGAGAGGAAAAGAGAAGTAGAGGCCAGCCATGACCACGTGGAGAGAGAGGAAGAGGGGGGAGGGGACAGAGAGGCAAGAGGGTAAGAAGGTAAGAGGGTAAGAGATTAAGAGAGTAAGAGAGTAAAAGGGGAGAGGAAGGGGGCAAGCAGCCCCTTTTAAGTGGATCAGGCCTACCTGGCTATTGCCAGATAACTATGGGGAGGAGCATACCTAGCTGTTGCCAGGTAACTGTGGGGAGGAGCATACCTAACTGTTGCCAGGTAACTGTGGAGGTGGAGTTTAGACAGAATACTAGCAGGGGCTTTAAATGCTAAAGTCAGTCCCAGTGTTTCTTTCTTCCTTCTCCATGCAGATCCAGATGTAGAACTTGAGTTCACTAGGCAGATAGTCTAGACAAATTAGCAAGCTCAAGGTTCAATGAGAGATCTTAGCTCAAAAAATATGGTGCAACAAAACAGAGGAAGGCATCTATATCAAACTGTGTATTCTAAACACATGCACACACACGTGCACTCACACACATGCACTTACACACATGCACTTACACACACACACACACAGAAATTAACTTAAAGAAAGAGAGGAGGCATAAATGAATACATTAAAGACAAAAAGAGGATGTTGTGATGGACTCCAAGGAAAACCAGAGGCCCATGGGAAACACCTTAGAAATGCATGTTCTAAGCATAGGCCTTGCACATGCTGATTATGGTATTTTCTACTCTTGTTCTTAACCCCTTTCCTGCTTCTTTGGACTCCTCATTTCATCTCCTCAGATGAGAGAGATCTCTGCACTGGGCCTGGACTCCCTCTCTCTGCACTAAACCGGTGAGTCTAAATCAAAGTAACCACCTGGGCATTTGTTTCTCCTCTTTTAGGAATCGCTGTTCATTTTTGCCTGATTTCCAGTGTCTTGAATTTCATGACTTCCTATCTCTTCCTTGGTGTCGATGGAAGAGCCTAGCATGGTCCTGTCAGTCTGTCCTCAGCAGCAACTGGAAGCTGATAAGTTTTCATCTGAGCTGTTTGTTTTGTTTTACTTTAAAAAAAAATCTATAGTGTTTGTTACACCAATCATTTCACTCAGTGATTTTTTTTTTCTTAAATATACTTCGTTATTAGGTAGTATTCATCTACATCAAATGGATATGAGTTTCCATCCCTTCCCTAAGGTCAGAATTGCTAACTTTCTTTTTTCAGAATGAATTGATTAATTGTAGCAGGCAAATTCAACAGTGGCAGGCTAGCTTCTTGTTTCTTGCTTTCCATTTCCTTTCAATTTAATTTTAAGTGTATTTAACTGGGATTCTTTTTTATTCTGTCACAACCACTTTGCAGTGCTCAAATTGTACCAAGTTTAGCCAATAGGGATATTTTTCACTCTATCCCTTGAGTTTATCTGAGACAAATCTTCGGTTGGGAGCAATCTTGCTTTAGGGAAAAGTACCATTATAAGGTTCCTCCTTCCCATGTCAGATATGAAATTGTGCATAAAAAATTTAACTTACTCAAAATTATGTGTATGTGTCTATATCTGTACATAGATATGAGTGTAGGTGCCCATAGAATCCAGAAGCGGGCATCAAATGTCCGTGGGCCTGGAGATACAGGTTATTATAAATCCCCCAACAAGGAGGCTGGAACTGAACTTGGGTCCTCTGCAAGGTTAGTATGTACTCTTTTTTTTTGGTTTGGTTTGTTGTTGTTGTTTTGTTTGTTTTTTTGTTTGTTTTTTTTTGTTTGTTTTTGAGGCAGGGTTTCTCTGTGTTTCTGGCTGGCCTGGAACAGGCTCTGTAGACCAAGCTGGCATAAACTCACAGAGATATGTCTGCTTGTACATCCCGAACTTACTTATGCTTCTGGGGCGCTGAGATCAAAGGTGTATTCCACCACCATGTGGCTCTAGTATGTACTCTTTAACTGCTGAGCCATCTCTCCAGTCTCCCAAGTTGTCCCTTTCTTAAAGCCCTAATTCCCTCTGAGTACCAGTAGAATTCTATGTCAAAGGTTACTAATGGAGAAAATGATTTCATGTGTCACAGCCTTAAAGCTATATTAATCACATCCTACCATTTTGTGCACAATAGCATCCCATACCAGTAAAAATGCTTAAATTTTTTGAAGTGATCCTTTTAATAGTATATGTAGATGTATTTTTCATTATGAATTTTAAAATCAATGAAAAAAAGGTTTTGGAGATGATTTTTAAAAACCTTTTAAGGGCTCCGCAGGGATCTTCAAAAAGGGCTTGTACTTTCTGTGGTTAGGAATTCATTTAAGGTGAGGGAACTGTTCTTGCCTGACTAAATTATCTTACCTGTAGAGCTTTTTACAGAGAACACTGGTGCCAAGTCCTTTCAGCCTCAAAGCAAATATCCCAGAATCCTTGTTTCTATTTTGGTCTTCACAATTGATTGGTAGTGTGTTCTTAGGACTGACATTCTCTTGGGGGCCTGGATATGATTTAAAGAAATATAAGCACTGTCGGAAACAGTGGTATGTGTAAGCCTTAGGATAGACGCAGAGGGCTCACCTACCATACAGGTGTCCTGGATTCCATCCAGAGCATCACATAAAATGGGCACAGAATTATATGCCTGTAAACCCAACACTTGGGGGTTAGAGACTGGAAGATAAGAAGTTCAAGACAGTCCTTGGCTATGTAGTGAGTTGGAGGCCAATCTGGGATACCTGAGACTTTGTTTCAGAATAGGAAGGGGGGTAGGGATAACATTTGAATATGTGATTTTGTTTCTTTTGGTTTTTTTCAGATACAGTTTCTCTGTGTAGCCCTGGCTGTCCTAGAACTAATTCTGTAGACCAGGGTGGCCTTGAACTCACAGAGATCTGTTTGCCTTCCAAGTGCTCGAAGGTATGTGGCACCTAGCTCGGATTGAATATATGATTTTTAAAATAATTTATTACTTTGAATTTTATTTATTACTTTTGTTTTTATACAACAATATATTCATATTATGCATATGGTGAATTCTTCTTCTATACCATTTAGAGGGAGAGAGAGAGAGAGAGAGAGAGAGAGAGAGAGAGAGAGAGATAGTTAAGTCATGTGACTAACTGCTAGGAAGGGAAGGGAAAGAGGCAAAGTATGCAAAGCAAAGTGCTTTTGTGGTTAGATCACATTCAGTAGTCAAAACCTCCAAATTGTTTACCAAAGAAACAACAAAACTTTATTAAGAAATATTTGATCTGTTGGCACATGGACAGAGTTAATGCACTATTTGGATAATCCAGCATCGATGTCCTGGATTCATGACATTGTGTTCTGAAGTTGGCCAATGGCCACTGCTGCTATTCTGAAGTGACTTAAAGCTGGAACTCAAGGCAATTGCTGCTCTGTCCTTTCAGTCTGATGCATGAAATGATTTTCCACGTTAACGAGGTCACTAAGTATCTCTGTGTAACAGCCGGCAATTTGATCGACTTGTGTGGCAAAAAATTACTTCCTCACTTAAATGGTCAAGATGCTAGGTAGTCACCTACTCTCTTCAGACAAACCTCTGTGCTTCAGATTCCAGTTATAACTGATTAAAAATGTTGGGTTTTCCCCCCTTGAGTAGAGAAAATATTCTAGAATGATTTGCTCTCCTTCCTAGGCTGTTTAGGCTCCCCAAACAAAATAGTATAGTCTAGGTGGCATCTAAACAGCATGCATATATTTTCCAGTCAAGCTGGGTAGCTGAAATTGCCAGCTAATGCAGTGTTTGGTGAGGACACACTTCCGGGTTCATTGCCCTCTTCCTTCTTTACAAGGTGAAAGGTGAATCCTTACAAAGCAGTAATACCATTCATGAGGACTCTGCCCCCAGGGCTTAATCATCTCCTCATCTTTTAATACCATACTGGGAACTAGATTTCTACATATGCATTTTATAGAGATGTCTATAACACCCTGCCAATTTTAAAATGTGTCCATTAGTCATACAATTGTCAGAACGGATGAAGATCCACCCTGATTGACTCATTTAAATTTCATCATGTATTTAAAGATATTGTTCCAAATGTAGTCACATGCTGAGTTATTGGAGACTAGTATTTCAACATGAAATTTGGAGGATGCAATTCAGCCTATAACAACATGCCTTTGTCATCTCTTTCTTTCTATCATGTACAGGCATTATTGTCTTGGTGATACATTTGAAAACGCCCAGGCATTAAGACATCTCACTTCTGAATGTGTCACTTTGCATGTCTTGAGAGTAAGAATGTATGTGCATTTAATCCACTTAAATCCAGTCTTCCAAAGACAGTTTGATGGCTGCTCCTGTTGTCCTGAATGATAACACAGTAAAGTTAAGGCTCTGAACTCTATCACATCACTTCTGTCCTTAGTTTCTCCTTGACCTTTACCTTTGGGCAACTAGTAGACTTATTTGAGGATGTTTCCTATTTCAGAGTTATCTAGTCAGTTCTTCCAAATGTCATTTCAATTTTTCCCTTTATACTGTCATATAAGTTAGAGGTTTAGAGGTTGTTGTTACGTTGTAGGAACCTTCCTGAAATTAGCACTTCCCCAGTAATGGGAGTAGAGAGGAGATGTATTTACTAGTGGGCTGCAGCCAGGATAGCTTGAAAGGCCTAGCTCCAGGGTCTAGCTTGCATCCTAATTTTATACTCCATATTATGTAGGACGATAGGCGGGGCAGGAGAGCAAATGAGATTTTACAGAAGTGAATGTGTCAATCAACTGGTTGGTTTTTTTTTCTTTTCTTTTCTTTTTTTTTTTTTTTAACTTTTTTTATTGGATATTTTATTTACATTTCAGATGTTACCCCCTTACCCCATTCCCCCCACCCCGCCCAGGAGCCCCCTATCCCATCCCCCCTCCTCCTGCTATAAGGATGTGCCACTACCTACCCCCCAACTCCCACCTCCCCACCCTCAAATTTCCCCACACTAGGCCTTCATGGGACCAAGTATCTCCTCTCCCACCTATGCCCTATAAGGCCATCCACCCCTACACGTACAGATGGAGCCATGGGTCCCTCCCTATGTGCTCCTAGGCTGGTTGTTTAGACCCTGGGAGCTCTGGTTGGTTGGTATTGTTGCTCTCCTCATGGGGCCACAAACCCTTTCAGCTCCTTCAGTCTTTTTTATAACTCCTCCATTTGAAACTCCTTGATCAGATCAATGATTAGCTGTGAGCATCTGCCTCTAAATATGTCAGACTCTGGCAAACCTCTAAAAAGACAGCTATATCAAGCTCCTGTCAGCATGCACTTCCTGACATCCACATCAGCGTCTACCTTTGGTGACTGTATATGGGATGGATACCCAGGAGAAATAGTCTCCAGAAGGCCCTTCCTTCAGTTTCTGTCCCACACTTTGTCTCCATATTTGCTCCCTTGAGTATTTTGTTACTCCTTCTAAGAAGAACGGAAGCACCCTTCTTCATGAACTTCATGTGGTCTGTGAGTTGAATCTTGGGTATTTCAAGCTTTTGGGCTAATATCCAATTATCAGTGAGTGAATACCATGTGTGTTCTTTTGTGATTGGGTTACCTCACTCAGGATGATATTTTCTAGTTCCATCCATTTACCTAAGAATTTCTCAAATTCATTATTTTTAATAGCTGAGTAGTACTCCATTGTGTAAATGTACCACATTTTTTGTATCCATTCCTCTGTTTAAGGACATCTGGGTTTTTTCCAGCTTCTGACTATTATAAATAAGGCTGCTATGAACATAGTGAAGCATATGTCCTTATTATATGGATCAACTGGTTGTTAATGGCAATGTCCTATCATTTCCATAGCAGCTACTTCTCCAGGTCATTCTCTTACAGGAAGCAAATGAAGCTATGCTTGGCAAACAGTGTTTTCAGTAAATAACTAGATAAATCTCAGTTTATTCTTCAGCAGTTACACTGCAAAACTGTCAATGTTTTTCCTACAAAGTGGTACAACTTCATTTTTTTTATTTGACTTTGGGTCTACCAATTTAGCCAATAGGGCATTAGCATTGTGACTAAGTAGAACCTTTAAAATGTGTATGCATATGTATGTATGTTGTCTTAGGGTTTTACTGCTGTGAACAGACACTATGACCAAGGCAACTCTCATAAGGATAACATTTTAATTAGGGCTGGCTTACAGGTTCGGAGGTTCAGTTCAGTATCATCAAGACTGAAACATGGCAGCATTCAGGAAGGGATGGTGCAGGAGGAGCTGATAGCTCTACACCTTCATCTGAAGGCTGCTAGCAGAATACTGACTTCCTGGCAGCTAGGATGAAGGTCTTAAAGCCAGAGTGACACATGTACTCCAACAAGGCCACACCTCCTAACATTGCCACTCCCCAGGCCAAGCATATCCAAACCACCACATATGGGAAAAGAACAAATGCCACAAGACAAGCTTGGGAAAGTGTGTGCATATTTCTTCTGCCAGTTGAACCCTCTTGCTTGAATTTGTGCCACTACCTCAAAAATATACTTATGCTAGTTCACTGGAGAAATATAAGTAACGTATACAAGAAACCAAGTGTTTAGATTTAGCTGAGTCCCTTTTTCACCAGCCAACCCCATAACTGGTCAAGTGAATATTGACAGATGAGTGAGCCCAGGCTGGATCTACAGAACCAGAAAACTGATGCCTAGACTCAGGAGAAGCTACGTATTTGTTATTTAAGCCATTGCTTTTTGAGGCAGTTTATCACACAAACCATAGCTGGTCAATACAGTGGGCATTGACAAATCTCAAAACTTAATGACAGAAACCAATCTCTTTAACAGAAAGATGAGTTTCTGAATTCTTATCTGATAGATGAGGATATTTTGGGTTTTGCTGTTGTTTGTTTGTTTGTTTGTTTGTTTTATGAGAACACACAATTCTGAATCACCTGGTGTTCAAATGTGTACTCTCTTAAAACACTCAAATTCTATTTTCTTAAGAATGAAAGTCAGCAATAAGTCATTGGCCTGAAAAACTCCAAGCAAAGACTTAAGAATGGCCCTCAGTCATCAGATATGGGGAAAATTACTTCAAGGCCAATGAAGTTTACATTTGGGTCAGAAGATTCTGGTATCTCTTAAGCATCCCAGATTGATACCATTACCTCGTGATCCATGAAATTGGTAACTTCTCTCTGATATTTTTGATCTAGCATTAAAAGCTGACTTCACTGTTTCAATTCAAGCGTGAATACTTCAATGATTACCAAAAAGAGAAAGACACTGAAGGAGAAAAAAAACCCACAGAAGAATAGATTCCATTCTGAAAAGAAGATTAAACCTAAGACAGAAGAGATGAGAGCAGAGAGTGAGTCCCAGGGTTCCTGGGAGCCCACACCTGGTTATGAGGAGCAAGGAATATTGGGGCCAACATCAGAGAATGGCCCCTGGTAAACATATGGCAGTGAATTCAATTATCTTTTTAAATGGAAAAATAAAATATTCCTGGAGTCAATTAGAGCTGGACCCAGTCCTGGCTCTGGTAATTGAATATGGGAAATGACTTGAGAATGAAGTTTATGTTGCTGAAGAGACAAAATATATGATACGGGCTTACTTCTTCAGGATGGAATTCTCTCAAAGGTAATTCAAGGATGTGCAACATTTTTCAGTCCTGATATGGCAGGTCCTTCTGAGGACAGGAAATGATAACAAATGATCTTTTAATAATATATTTTTTTCTAATGAATGCACAGAAATTAATCATTTTAGCAACACTGGCTTAAAGATTCTATGCATTGCTAGTTGAAAGCTCAAAAGTCAATCATTAAAAAACATTAAAGATACAGGTGTGTGTGTGTGTGTGTGTGTGTGTGTGTGTGTGTGTGTGTGTGTGT
>JANHMN010000001.1:158357059-158422682 GCA_030674055.1 Rhabdomys pumilio
TCTCTCTCTCTCTCTCTCTCTCTCTCTCTCTCTCTCTCTCTCTCTCCTTCTCTCCCTCCCCCTCCCTCCCCCCCTCTCTGTGTGTGTGTGTGTGTGTGTGTGAGAGAGAGAGAGACAGAGAGAGACAGAGACAGAGAGAAACAGAGACAGCGACAGAGACAGAAAGAGAATGAGTACATGTGAATGTGGATGTTTGTGAAGCCAGAAAACAACCTTGGATGATGTTCTTTAAGGGAACTCAATCTTTTTTTTTTTTTTTTCCCTCGATGGGGTCTCTTATTGGCTTGGAACTTACCAGGTAGGCTAAGTTAACTAGCCAATGAATCTTAGTGATCCATTTGTCTCTACCTACCCAGATTACAAACACACAGCACCACCTCTGGCTTCTCAAATATGGGTTCTGGGTACTGCACTCAGGTCCTTATGCTTACAAGGCAAGCACTTGCCATCTCTTTCAGAAGACAAAGGAGGGCCTTATGCATCTTCCCTAACTTCCTGTCTTTCTTCCCACTGTACCCTTGGGATGTTGCCCTACGGACAGAAGTTTTGTTAATACTTAATTACATCAGTGATTTGGGGTCATGTCTTGAAAGCATTATAAAGCACAGGAACCTTTATGAGCTATCCTTGTAAGATATTAGCCAGTGATTTGTTTCTAGAGGTTGTCATTTAGCAAATATAAGCAGATGCCAAGGACTTGTGATATATTTTTTAATTTTAATTTTGTTTTATCTATATGAGCGTTTTGCCTGCATGTATATTTCTGTACCATGTGTGTACCTGGTGCCCACAGTAGGCGTTGTATCCTCTGAAACTGGAGTGACAGTGACAGATGGTTGTGAGCCACTGTGTGGGTGCTGGAAATTGAACCCAGATCCTCTGAAAGAGTAGACAATGATCTTTAACAGTTGAGCCATCTCTCCAGCCCAATAATTTCCGATATTCTTAAACAGTACCATTTGAGAGTTACAAGACAGGAGGTGCCTGGGCCACACGAATCATTTCTCTCTTGCAGAATGACTACATCAAGCTAACCAGTATGGCCTTTCCAGAGGCAGCCTGTGCCTAGTGATTGAGTTGAGGCCATCTCAGCCTGAAAGAAGATGCTCTGTGGAACAAGCCATGTCTCTCTCAGTCTCCACAGGCCTGGCTGCAAGGTACCCAGGCGACATGACAGCCTGACCTCCCCATCTTCCCAGTCCTGCAAAATAAATCACAAAAACCCAATTCGTACACCAATTGGCTGGTCTGAAATTACATGATGAATTAATGAATAAAATCATATGGCTAAAACATTCGAGACCTGATGCAGAAGAATGAGTTTGGTCACAGGGAGAGCCATTGGGCTCACTCCTCTAGTAAACACTCCCAGTGCAATCAGAACCCAAGATACCAGCCCCATGCAAAGTGCCTGATGGTCAGTTAGAGCAACTGCAGTCGAAATCTCAAAAGCTCTTAACATGATCATCATGTTATAACACCTTGGATTTTCGATTAACTGCAAGAGGATTCTCTTATCCGTGAATAATTAAACATTTTATTTTGGAATAAGAAAAACACTAGATTGTATGAATCATTGGACAAGTATTTGCAACAAATTACTTGTTTTACACTAAGCTCAATGTAGATTCAAGATTTAAAAGGATGAGCCTAGTTTCATCCAACCCTAGGCTAGGTCTCAGAATCATGGTGGAGACTTATTCTCTAGGCAGGTAATTCAACTGCTATGATCCTTTGATACTGAATTTTCTTTGTGTGATCATTGGGCTGTTCCCCAGGTCTCAATGGATGTCCTCACATACCATACATACATAGGTATAACTAATTGGCCTGAATGGGTTAAAAATACACACATACACATGCACATGAACACACACACACAAACACGTACACACACGCACGTACACGCACATACACGCACATGCACGCACACACATGAATGCACATGCACACTAACACACACATGCACACACACACACACACACATGGACTGGGAGGGGAATATGATAAAGGATCCTAGGGAGCAATGGAGGAATGGATGAGTGTGGATATAACACACTGTATATACATGTATGACATTTCAAAGAATAAATTTAAAGCTAAAATTAAAAAAGATGTAGTGGCTGGTATTTGAGTATGAAGTGACAATAAATCATAGTCAAATGCATCTGGTTTTACTGTATCAAGATAAATGCTCCTAGTTACAGTTATCTATTTTGAGGATGAAAAACTGTCTAAGGTGTCATCTGTCTTCCTTGGTTATCAGGTCCCTAGTTCCATGAGCATTTTCTTCCACTGTTCCATTGGTGGCTTCGTGTTTATTCCTTTGATGTCATTAGTAAGTGGGAAAGCCATGTGTGCTATTTTAGTTTTGTCAAGGAGGGATCTGACAGCCAGATCTGACAATGGTCTGCTATTTTGACTGTCCTAGGGCACCTTGTCACAGCGACTGTGCAAGGTATTATTAGCCTCATGCATATGCTCCTGTGTCAGCCCATTTGCTACCCAGGAGCCAAATGCTGATGTGTATTTTTAGCAATGTGATGATGCTTCTCCCCTTATCTTCAGAAGCCTATCTCATTGCCATTAGCTGATCCGCTGCTGTAAGAGCTTTGCTCTGTTTCTAGACACTTTTCTTTAAACAATGCAAGTCCTGCCAAGCGATACAGAGATAAATGATATGCCCATATAACCTTTATTAATCTCATTAAAGTTGACACAGTGAAGGGGTTTTTCCCTGTATATTTTAACATTATTTTGCTCAGATTGGTCATGAGCAAAAGGCTATGATTTGGATGTGAAGTGACCCCCAAAACTCATATGCAGCTTGGTCCTCAATGTTAACAGTATAGAGGTAGGGCTTTCAGGAAGGGGCTGGATCCTGGAGCTAGGATCCTTGCATTTGTCAGTGAATTAACCCACTGGATAGGCTGTTGTGAGAAAGGAGAAACCTGGAAGATGAGGGTGAGTTAGGGAAATAGGTCACAGGAGGCCTATGGCATCTTTGAAGGTCTTTGCCCTGCCCTTGTCCTGGTATACAGTCTCTGCTTGCTAGTGCAGTGATGTTTCTTCTACGCCATTTTTTTCCCATGACCATTCTGCCTCATCAGAGGTGCAGTGAAGCTAACTGACGAAGCCCGGTGTCTGTGAGTCTGTTAGCTCAAATATAAACCTTCCTTTAAAAACTGATACATGTAGTCTAGTGACTGCACTCTTGTTGAAAACCTTTGTCCTCCTGAATTAATACTTCATAAAGAGGTAGGAAAGTCTTTCTTCAAAAAATTTGCTAAATATTTGAGAAAAATATTCAAATTATTGGATACAAGAAAATAATTTACTATTTTGATTTCATCTGCATCACCTTTCACTGAGCACCTACCTACCTTGTACTAGGTGGTGTTCTGACAGCCCTAGCATGGATGGCTTTTCTGCATGCTAGGGAGATGAAAGGAATGGACACAAGTAAGTGTGTCTCTAATCATCATGGCAACTGAAAAGTTAGCAAAAAGGACTATTATTACCCTATCTGATAGATGAGAAAACTGAAATTTGAAAAGGCTAAAATGAATGCTATAAAATATAATTTCAACCCATTATTGGCCATCTTCAACTCACTTGTGGCCTAGGCATTAAAGAACGCTCATGTACTTTAGAACAGAAATAGCCTTTCTTCCATTACGCTGTTATTTAAAGGTCCCCTTTTAGTCTTCTTATTTAGCAATCACCTATGAAATCATGGAAAGGCCAACGGTATATGCTGGAATCGTGAGTAACTTTGGAAATCAAGTGAGATTGTAAGCTGCAACTGGTCCAACCTGAATGGATGTCAGCCGCTGGTCTTTTCTGGTTGCCTCCCCCCCCCCTGGCTGGTACCAAATCTCTTCAGGATGCAGGGTCATCTCAGTCCATTTAGTGAGCCTGCACTCACCTGGTAAGATATTCTCCCAGTGTTTTAAAATGCTATTTTAGTCTGGTGGCAGAGAATTTGTGAGGCACACATGAGGCCCCAGGTTCAATCCCCACGGACACAAAAAGTAAGATAAGATAAAATAAATTCCATTATGATTGCAGGGCTTAAAAAGCCATATAATGGAATTCTAATTTTCTGCTAATGGTTTAAGGGTAGAAAGTTGAAAGAAATCAGAAAAGACATTGGCAACTATGAGCAGTCTGTTTTGAGTATGTAGGGAGATAACACAATGACTGGAAGTCTATCTCTGATCTAAGATGCTATAATGGGGAGATAAGACAGGAGACCTAGAATAGTGTAGAAGAGTCTGCCAGGAAAGCATGGAAGACGAAGATAGAAGACCAAACCACATGGTAAAAGACAGCAGGGGCTGTGAAGGAAAGACATGACAGACAATGGGGGGTAAGATGATAGTCAGGCAGTGCCACATACCTTCAACCCCAGAGGCAGCAGATCTCTGAGTTCAAGGCCAGCCTGGTCTACACAGTGAGAGCCAACACAGCCAGGGCTACACACAGAAACTCTGTCTGGAAAACAAACAAAGATAATAATAAGGTGGTCTCATTAAGGTCTTTTACCAAGTATGCTCAGTGGCTTCAGTAATTCAGTCTTTCATTAAACTCAGGCATTAAGTAGATCTACAGGAGACAGAGTGAGAGACCATCTTCCTCATTGCAAGGCACAACACACACACACACACACACACACACACACACACACACACACATGCATGGACATGTATTCACATATACAGCATCATTTTCCTGAGGCCTAAAGGTATCAATGGTTGAACAGAGATGAATCATCAGGTTGCCTCTTATAATCTTAGAAATTTTATATATAATTTGTCAGGTTGTAATAATTTCCTAAAAGACCATTTCCTGGGGACTGGAGAGATGGCTCTGTGGTTAAGAGCACTTATTGCTCTTGTAGAGGACCAGAGTTCAATTCCCATACCCCACAATAGGCAGCTCACAATTGACTACAACTCCAGCTCCAGTGAATCTGCAAACTTTGTTGGCCTCATGTGCACACCACACACACACACACACACACAGAGAGAGAGAGAGAGAGAGAGAGAGAGAGAGATAGAGAGAGAGAGAGAATGAGTTAAAAATAAAAACATTCTTTAAAATAATGTGAAGATCATGTCTGATGTGTAATCATAAGGTCTAGCCTGAGTCCCAGGCATTGTATTCTGGATGCAAACACCCCTTGCCTCTGTAGATAGGATGGTAGCCACAGACTCCCTACAGTAGAGACTAAAAACACTCTGGAGGGGACTCTCTTCTGTAATGTCCAAAAATACATGGTAGGAATTAGGAGAGGTAGCATGATAAAACATGTAATTCGAGTGCCACTCTGTGACTGTTGTACATGAATCCAGTCCTGTTTAGTCCCTAAAGAGCTTTTTTCTTTGGCTTTTTACAAAAAGGTGTCCCAAGAACACAGGCAACAGGAAAGAAGGATGCTTAGAATGTAGCTATCCCATTCCCTACTTCCAGGTTCTACCTCAGAACAGGTGTGGTAGATATGTCCTTAGCTTACAAAGGATGCTACATGGACCACATAGGAATACACCTCTCACTGACTTGAAGATGGTGAGGAAGAGAAAAGGTAAGTATGTGTCATGGGTTTTAATGGCTTGGATGGTTATGTGGTCCTTTAGAAGAAAACTGGCTGGGCATAGTGGCACACACCTTTAATCACAGCATTTGGGAGGCAGAGGCAGGTAGATTTCTGCGAGTTCAAGGCCAGCCTGGTCTACATGGGGAGTTATGGGACAGTCAGAATTACATAGTGAGATACAGTCTTGAAAATCCCAAAAGAAGGAGCAGAAGGAGTAGGAAAAGGAGGAGGAGGAGGAGGAGGAGGAGGAGGAGGAGGAGGAGGAGGAAGAGGAGGAGGAGGAATATATTGTTCATTAGTACTTACATGTCCCTACTCTCCTTCATCCTTTACTCCTATATAAAATCAATTATTTGTTTTTTAAAAGTCCTCAGAAATCAAATGTGAGCATCCATGGTAAAGGAAAGAGTTGATTCTAGGTAGGAGGACAGCTTATCTGTGTGGTACATAAGAAAAGCACCAACCGCAGACAGGCCCACATCAGAATCTACTGGATAGTTAATCTTATGTGCCAACTTGACTGAACTGCAGGGTCATTTTGAGTCAAACTATTCTGGGTATTTCTGTGTGCATGTTCTACGAATGGGATTGGATTTTAAATTAATAGACTGAATTATGGGATTAGCCTTCCTCAGGTGGGTGGGGCTCACCCACTCAGTTAAACAACTGAATGAAGCAAAGCAACTGCCTTGCTGCCTGACCACCTTTAAACCGGTGCCTCTGCTTTTTCCCTTTGCTGAGTCACAGGTTTTCCTGGGTCCCACCCCTGTTATCCCTCACACTGAAGCTGGAGCTCCCAGCTCCCTGAGCTCCAGGCTTCTTCGGGGTGGGTGATCTAGCACTATGCCTTTATACTCTCCTGAGTCAGTGGCTAGCTAATTCACCTTGCAGGTGTTGGGACTTGGCAGTCTCCTCCAAAATGGTTAGGGCCAATTTCTTATCACAAACCTCCTTCTAAATACAAACTGCTTCTCCGTGGGCTGTTCCTCTGACTAATAGACCACTCTGGGTATTTGAAATAGAAGCTCGACATGGGGATTAGGCACTCATTATATATTAAGAGGGTGCGGAGAACATCAATTATGGAATCCACCCCTAATTGCTGCACCATCAGAAAGAAAGGAAATAGGATCGTGGTGAGTCACAGGGAGGTGAGTGAGAGAGTTATAAGATGCCAGAAAGCTGCTGGCCAAGTCTCATGTGCCTGTTTCTGCAGAAGCCAAACACATAACTGGATGTGCAGCAGAAGCAAACAGTGTCTTGTTTCCTCCTTCTTTTTAAGTGATTTGTTTATTCTTTTATCTGAATCTGTATTTTTCCTCCATGTATGTGTGAGAGTGTTGGATCTCCTGAAGCTGGAGTTACAGACAGTTGTGAGCTGCCGTGGGGTGCTGGGGAATGAACCCAGGTCCTCTGGAGGAACAGCCAGTGGTCTGAACCACTGAGCCATCTCTCCAGCCCTGTCTTGTTTCCTCTTGAATTCGAACTTCAAAACAGCATCTCTATTGGGGGAAATCTAAACCAGAAAATTTGGGTAACAGAGCTTCTAGGCCTCCAGGATGTGCAATAAGAAGGACAAGTTTGAAAGGATCATAAACAATAAATGAGAGAAACCGCACGCGGGACAGTTCAACACAATGTTCTTCATCACTGGACGCATGATTTTAGCAGTGATGATACTGGCAGGTAGAATGGAGACCTGTTGTCTGTGATGTATCGACATGAATCCAGGAGCCCAATACTGTTCGTGCCCTGTCTAAGGAGAACAGCAAGTTGTTCGTGATCAATATTAGATCAGTGGTTCTCAACCTCTGGATCATGACTCCTTTGAGGGCCAATGACTCTTTCACGGGGCCACCTAAGACTATTGGAAAACACAGATATTTATATTGTGATTCATAACAATAGCAAAATGGCAGTTTGTGAAGTAGCAACGAAAATATTTTATGGTTGGGTGTCACCACAACACAGAGAACTGTATTAAAGGGTCACAGCATCAGGAAGGTTGAGAACCACTGGGTTAGACCTGGCAGCCAATGCAAGCATATAGCTCTCTATTTTATATAAACTCATCTCATGTGTTTGCTTATTTTTAAAGATTTATTTTATTATTTTATTTAATTCTATGTATAGAGGCCAGAGTGTGTTTATGTGCACCATAAATGTGCCGGTTAGCCATAGAGGCCAAAAGAGGATGTTGGATCCCTTGGAAGTGGAGTTTTAGGCAGTTGTGAACTCCCTAATATGGATTCTGGGAAACAAACTCAGGTCCTCTTCAAGAAAAGCAAGTGTTCTTAACCACTGAACCATCTCTCCAGCCCCAGCTTGTGATTATCTTTTAATTTCCAAAAAATAAAAAATGTAAATATATATTAAAATAAATATATTTTATATATTTAACTATATATAATATTTTATATTTTTTATTTTCTATTTTATATATAATAATTACATATAATATATAAATTATATATAAAATATATACATGTTTTTAAATATATATAATATGGAATAGCTAAATCAAGTTAATTAAAATTATGTATTTTTTAAGACAGGGTTTTCCTATAGAGCCCTGGCTGTCTTAGAACTCATTCTGTAGACCAGGTTTGCCTCAGACTCATAGAGATCCACCTGCCTCTGCCTCTCCAGAGCTGGGATTAAAGGTGTGCATCACCACTGGCCAGCATCTCATATATATTTATTGTTTTTGTAGTGAGCATATTTGAATACATCTTCAGCATTTTTCAAAGCATATACTGTGTCATTGGGAGCCATAGTCATGTAATGTAAAGTAGACTCCTTTACTCATAGTTTCAAAGGATTTCAATCTGCTAGAGTAGGGAACTCATGGCAAAGCTGCTCTCTTGTGGGAGCTTGAAGTAGCAGCTGATCACCTGATGGCAGACTGGGAATCAGACAGCACCAAAACTAGAAACCTAGCTACAGTTTCAAGGGTAGCCCCAGTGTGACTTAACTCTGCTGTGGTGCATTTTCTGTTACTGTGATAAACAACGTGACCAAGAGTAACTTGAAGAGAAAGGGGCTTATTTCAACTTCCAGGTTACATACAGTCTAACTGTGAGGGAAGTCAGGGCAGAAACTAAAGCAGAAACTGAGGTTCCCTCTTCAAAGGTGGCCCTAGTGTGTGTCAAGTTGACAAAAACTGACCAGCACAGGTCCCATCTGCTAAAGGTTTCGCACTTTTCCCGAGTCAGTGCCACCAACCAACATGAGTCTGGGAACACATTTCAGGTCCAATCCAGGACAGAATGTGAAGTGGAAACTCAAGGGTTCTTTGGAAAGTCAGTTGTGTTGGATGGTGTTTTGCTGGGGCAAACACATGAAGAAGTGTTTTTTCTAAAGTGGACACAGGTGAAAGGCTAAGGCAGATTTGTGAAGAAACATTTCACTGAAGCAGACACAAGTGAAAGGATGTTCTGCTAAGCTAGTATGTGAAAGGGCATGGGATGAAGGATTCCTCCTAAGGACAGGCATGTACTGGTCCACCTTACATTGTATATAGTTGAACTCCATTCGTCAGGACTCCACAGAAAGAAATGCACCAAAATACTTCTGGTGATGTCCTGAAGTTTCCTTGCCACTTCCCTGGGCTCAGGCTAATTAGCAGAGTGATGTCAGCTGAGACAGACTCACATGCTGAGGCAAGACACGTGGAGGACACGTGATGTTTGCAGGGACTAAACGGGACTAAATAACTAGGACTAACCGGACAATGAAGGATGCTGAGCTTGAGGCTTACTTACTTATAGAGTTAGCTTGGCTTGCTTGTAGAGCTAGCTGGGCAACGCTTGTTAGTCTCAAAGCTTCCCTGATCTTCACTGAAAGAGGTACAGCCAAGATCTTCTCCTGGTGTTCCTCCTGGTCCCTCCTGCTGACCTGTGCTAAGGCCTGGCTGCCTCTCCTCTGCTAAGTAGTGCTACCACTGCTGATCTCTGTTTCTATCCTGACTCTACCGTACTGGACTGCTGACATACATGAAGTGTTTGCAAGTGGATTGAGCTGCCACTGCTGACCTGTGAACTGAACTGCTGATTCCCTTACATTGCAGATGGGATTTGTTCCAAAGAACCATTTCTAAACAGGTCTGCTTCCCCCATATCCTCTAGTGGGTGGTGGGCTAGAAGGGAGGTTAAAGCGTTTAAGAACCATCATTAAAAATAAGGATTGGAAAAAATTAAAGTTACAAGATTGTTTGCCCATCAGCTTCTTGCTTCTAAGGCCTTTGCACTACAGGTCACCTTTCCTTTTTATAGATCAGTGACATTGGAACAGGTTTGGTTTCTGTTGTTTCTGTTAACACTAACCACAAAGCAGAGTTAACTATGAAGAGAAAAGGACGGCACTTTTAGTCATGTGAGGCTGATTGTTACAATCACTGAAAACTAGAACGAGCTTCTGGTTTTTGTGAGCTCTCAGGTTATTTCAGTGAATTTAACCTGAGAGATGACTAGACCTCTCCAGCATTCAGTCTAGGGGTTAAGAAATCTGGACTCCAGTTACTACATGGATGCCGATGATATTTACAGTGGCTAGTAAGCTCAACTCATGGCTAGAGTGTATTTAGTATTTAGTAATGAATTAATACAGTGACATTTTAATAGAGCATACTGTTAACACTAAAATACCCATAAACCCCACAAACATTAATGAGCGTGATGGTGCATGGCTTTTATCCCTGAACTCTGGGGGCTAAAGCAGGCAGATCTCCATGGGTTTGAAGCCAGTCTGACCTAATATAGTTATTTCTAAGCCAGAAAAAAAAAAGATAATCATTTGAGATATGCAGTTCAGAAATAGAAGTATATTTGGTTGTCCTGCTAGCCTCTCAATATCGCTCTGCTAATTATCATAATGTTATTTGCCCTGGCTCATATGCTGACCACAAATTTTGTGGCATTCAGCTGAAGCCTTTTATCTAACAAAGTGGATTTGACTATCAACCTAATGATGTGGATTAAACTGTGTCTATGATGCTGGTGCAAACTGGTAAAAGTTGTTACGTTACAACAAGGAGGAGGCTGAGGATGTAACCCAGTGCTACAGCACTTGAGTAGCATGCACAGGGCCTTAGGTTCATTCCCAGCACCACAGAAGAAAGTTGAAAGAAGGAAAAAAAAAAGCATCTAATGAACTCAGTGGAACGGTCCTCAAAGAATAGGCTCTGCATTTAATCCAACCTTGCTGGTAGATAAATAGGCACAGAGAAGTAAAGAGAATTGCCCAGGGTCCACACACAAGACCTGCTTTGTTTTGTTTTGGTTTTTGCTTTTTTTTTTTTAGGTTTTTTGTTTTTGTTTTTTTTTTTTGTTTGTTTGTTTTTGTTTTTGTTTTTTTTTACATTGAAACTTTTCATTATTTCTTTTATTTTTGAGATAATATAATTACATCATTTTCCCCTTCCTTGTCCTCTCTTTAAACCCATCCATATACCCCACTTTGCTCTCTTTCAAATTCATGGCCTCTTTGTTTTTTATTAAATGTTGTTACATACACATAAATATATATACATAGATACAATCTGTTCGGCCTGTATAATGCTAGTTAATTTAGCTTGTGTTGTGGAGAATAGTCATACACAGTTTCCTTCAGTGGGAGGGCTCTCCACAGCTCTGAGGTCAGCCTCACCAAGTCCACCTGGAGCTGGAGCAGGTTTCCACACCAGGTTTGGTCCCTCATCTAACACCCAAAGTTGACTTGTAGCTCTGGGAGCATTGATTCTGACACCTTGGTAAACAGTGGAGTGAAGCTTCCTGGCATAGCTGGGTAAATGTGGCATTCCAATCAAGGGATGGAAGTTCTAATGATTTCCTTGCCACTGATTAAACAAAGGAGATGTTCTTATATGTCATATCAGATATGTCATTCAGAGATAAGAATAGATCCAATGTTTCCGTGTTGCTATACCACCTCTTTCTCTCCACCCCTCCAGCTGCTTCTCCTTTCCTCCTCCTCTCTCTTACACACACACACACACACACACACACACACACACACCACCCCACACCACACAATAGTCAGCTTTGTATGGTTCCTAACACTTGTAATTACCAGCACTTAGGCTGTAAGTATAAGAAGAACATGGGTTCAGAGACAGCCTGGACTACATTACATGCAAGATCTAGGCCAGACTGGGCACTACATAGCCAGACACTGTTACAGGGAGAGAGAGGTGGGCAAAGTATATGTAGGGGAGGATGGCCTTGTCGGGCATAGGCGGGAGAGGAAAGCCTTGGTCCCATGAAGGCTGGATGCCCCAGTATGGGGGAATTAGAGGGTGGGGAGGTAGGAGTGGGCGGGGGTGGGGGTGGGGCACATCCTCATAGAAGCAGAAGGAGGGGGATGGGATAGGGGGTTCCTGCGTGGGTGGGTGGGGAAATGGGGAAAGGGGATCACATCTGAAATGTAAATAAAATATCCAATAAAAAATATCAAAAAAAAGAAAGAAAGAAAAAGAGAGGGGAGAGGAAAAAGAGCAGGGAAAGAGGAAGAAGGGAAGAGAAGGAAGAGGATACAAAGAAGGGGGAGGGGAGAAAATCCTAATCTGGCCATCTTCACTCACAGTAACAGATGTAAAATTTAAGCTACCTTTAGATGCTACACGTAACTTATCCAGCTGGCAAAGCGATAAAGCTGGATAACAATGTATGGTCAAGACCTTAGAAGAATAGGTGGCTTCTCAGAGTAAACTTGACCCACACATCACTTCTAAGGGCCAATTGTCTAGCAAATGTCTAACATTGATAAATGCTATGCTACATGCTAACATAGCTAAAATGGTAAAACAAAACAAAACAAACAAAACAAAAAACAAACCACAATATGTGCCTACTGACCCAGCAGTCCCAGTTCATGGTACAGTATAGTATACACTAGAGATGCAGGTGGGAACAAAGCTTAGTGTGCACTGTTTGAAAACAGTACATTGGGCAATACCCAAATGTACATTAGGAAAATAAATTTCAGTATGCAGAATGGAATGGCGTACAGCCATAAGAATCATACTTACCTGGACCAACCTCTGTGATAAAAGCAAGACAGTGCCCTGTGTAAAGAACATTATTATCTGTTCTATCATGTATGTATGTATGTATGTATGTATGTATGCATGCATGTATATATCTATTTATCTATTTTTGTATTGAGGCAAGGTTTCTCTGTGTAGCCCTGGCCATCTGGGAACTTACTTTGCAGCCCAGGTTGGCCTCCAACTGACAGAGATCCACCTGCCTCCGCCTCCTGAGTGCTAGGGTCAAAGGTGTGTACCACCGCTGCTTCGCTTGTTATTTGTATTTTCTTTTAAAGATTTATTTATTTATTTTATGTATATGAGTACAATGTCTTCAGACATACCAGAAGAGGGCATCAGCTCCCATTACAGATGGTTGTGAGCCACCACATTGTTGCTGGGAATTGAACTCAAGACCTTTGGAAGAGCAACCCTGAGCCATCTCTCCAGCCCTTATTATCTGTATCTTAAAAAGAAGGGGGGAAAAATGAGATACCCATATATCTGCATTTGCTTGTATGTTAAATTTTTTTATTTTGAAATTTTATTTATTGGTCTTGAGATGAGTCCAGACCTGTTGCTTTCGCCTGCTTCCAGATACCTTTTACCCTAAAGGAAATATCCCAGTTACTTTTCTGAAAACATGGTTTTCCTTGTGTGTTTTACTTGCTCACCAGTACCTCATTACCTCAAACATATAGATATGTGGACATGGTAAACTTCATAACCAGAATATTAGTATGTATAGCTGTGAAGACAGGACAGATCTCCCCACACTATCTTTCATTATTCAAATACAGAAACTCCCTACTCCACCCAAGAATATCAGCAAACTGGTTTCAGCCACACCAAACATTCCTATTTTACTGAATTATTATTATTATTATTAATTATTTGCATGTGTTTTGCCTGCATGTATGTATGTGCTCCACACGTGTGCTTGATGCCAACTGAGGTCAGAAGAAGGTATTGAATCCCATGTAACTTTAGTTACCAATGGTTATGAAACACCATGTGGGTGCTGGAATTCAAACTCTAGTCCTCTGCAAGAGCAGCCAGGGATCTTGACCTCTGAGCCATCTCTCCATGCCTCAAGGAGTTTTAACAAGAACGAGTGGGAAGTTTTTCCAAATGACTTTTCTACATCTATAGAAAGATGGTGCATTCATTTCTTAGAGCTACTGTGATAAAGTGTACAAGCAGCTTAGAATGACAGAAATGTTTTGTGTCTTACAGCTCGGGAGGATGAAAATCTGAAATAAAGTACCACAGTCCTTCTAGATCCTGGATGGGCATCTGTCCTAGCCTTCTCCAAGCTCCTGGCACTTTGCTGGGACTTTTTGGGAGGCGACATTCTTTAGCTTACAAAAATGGCAATTTGATTCAATTACCACACAAGCTCTCAGTCCTGTCTTCCTACAGCTGTCAAAACACCTAGCACATAGGTCATAATGGGCTAAGGGTCCCAATACCCATCTTTTTCTTTTTAATTTAATTTTATTTTTATACTTATTCACTTTACATCCCACTCACTACCCTCCTCCTAGTCACCCCTTCCCACAATCCTTCCCCCATACCTCCTTGCCTTCTCTTCTGAGCAAGTGGGGGTCCGCCTGGGTATGCCCCCACCCAGGCACTTCAAGTCTCTGTAAGGCTAGGCTTCCTCACCAACTGAGGTTAGACAAGGCAACCCAGCTAGTAGAACATATCCCACATACAGGCAACAGTTTTTGGGATAGCTCTCATTCCATTTGACCCACTTGAAGACCAAGCTGCACATCTGCTACATAAGAGTGGGGAGGCTTAAGTCCAGCCCGTGTATGTTCTTTGGTTGGTGCTTCAGACTTCAGGGTCCAGGTTAGTTGGTCTTCTTGTGGAGTTTCTATCCCCTTTGGGCTGTAATCCTTCCTCCTATTCTTCCGTAAGAATCCCCAAGCTTCATTTACTATTTGACTATGGATGTCTGTATCTGTCTGAATCAGCTGCTGGGTGGAGCCAACATGTTCCTGTTTGCAAGCATAACAGAGTATCATTAATAATGTTATGCTGGTACTTTGCATGGGATGGGTCTCCAGTTGGACCAGTTGTTGGTTGGCCACTCCCTCAGTCTGCTCCATCCCCCTTGCCTGCATTTCTTGTAGACAGGATAAATTTTGGGTTGAAAGTTTTGTGAGTGGGTTGCTCCACTGGGGTTCCTGATAGGTGACAGGAGGTGGCCTCTTCAGGTTCCACATCTCCAATGTAGCGAGTCACAGCTAAAGTCATCCACATTGGTTCTTGAGTGCCTCCTTGATCGCAGGTCTCTGTCTCATCCTGGAGATCCCCACCACCCCTCCGCCCCGTCTCCTCACTTTGTCAGTTGCAGATTTCCATTCATTTTCATGGTCATCTACCCATCTTTCCTGTTTTTCCCGCTACATCTGATCATGAACCCTCATTCCCCTCCCCCCTTTTTCTCCCAGACCCCTCCCTCCATCTGCGTCTACTGACTATTTTATTTGTCCTTCTTAACCACTGAGCCACGACTCCACCTTTTTTATTTGCCCTTCTAAGTGAGATTCAAGCTTCCTCGCTTGAGCCTTCCTTCTTGTTTAGCTTCTTTGGGTCTGTGGAGCCAACACTCTCATCTTAACTAACTGCATTGGCAGCAGCCCTGATTCCAAATAAGATGACATTCTGAGGCATTGATTTTAGAATTACACATTAGTTTTTAAAAATATTTACAATTTTTTAGAATGTTTTTTTGGTTCTCTGTGAACTTCACATCATGCACCCCAATCCTGCTCATCCCCCATGCCCTTGTCCCTGCTCTCCCTCCACCCTTAGTCTGCTCTTTCGTCTACACTTCTTTGCCTGCAATGACTCATTGCAATGACTCATTGGTCTGATATGAGGCCTCTGGCTTCTGCTACTCTATCAATACTGGAACCTCACTGGGACTCCTCTCCAATATCCTGTTGTTGTCCTGTGCCATGGAGATTCCGTAGTTTTGAATCTGTAGGACCTGTCTCTTCATGCACTCCAACAATTCATCAGTGGGGTAGATGTTGGGATGAGCCAATTCAAAGCCCTAAACCTGGGCCTGAGAGGCATCTGAGCTGGTCAGCCTGGGGCTGGCTCACCAGGGTCAGCTCTACCCTGCTGCCCAGGTGAGGGACAGGGCCAGTTCTCACCCTCTCATGACCCAGGGGCCAGCTTTCCTGCCTGCCATAGATGGCAAGGGATGAGGAAGAAGAGGAGAGGTCTCTCCCTCATCTGTGCCACCACCTAGCAGAAAAGAGATAGGCCTAGTTCTCTCACCTGCTTGGGGCTGGCTCACCTGCAACCCCCACATCCAGAGCCAGCTCTACTCTGCTGCCCAGGTGTGGTGCAGGGCCTGCAATCCCGAGTGCTACAGCTGGTGAGAGGCAGGGCCAGCTCTCCTGCTCTCACGATCCCAGGGCCAAGTCTCCCGCCTGCCACAGGTGGTAAGGAGTAAGTGGGGTGGACAGTATCTCTCCCTTGTCCATGCTACCATATGGGAGATGAGTAGCGCCAGCTCTCCCATACTCATAGCCTCAGAGCTAACTAACCTGAAGCTCTGGCACAGGGCAGGGCTTGCTCTCCCAAGTACTGCAGCTGGCTAGGGGCAGGGTCAGCTCCCCTCCTTTCACTCTCCCAGTGTCAGCTCTCCTACAATGCCCAGATAAGGGGGGGTTAGGCCAGTTCTACACAGCTCTCATACATCAACATGTCCCTGGGCAGAAGCCCAGTCAAGGGACCTGAGTCTGGCCTTTGGTGGTAACAGATCCCTGCTGCTTCAGGACCATGAGCCTAGATGTGGCCCCAGTGACAGCACAGGCCAGGATCCCACTCTGGTCCCAGGTGGCATCACTGGCTACTCACATCAGGCTGTTACTACGTTCAACTCTCCAGTCCTGTCTCTCTTCATTGTACCCACACCCTTCTGTTTCCATTTCTCCAATACTTACTTGCTCCTCTTAGTGTCACCTGGGATTTCTGAGTGTCTGGGGTCATCTCAGGAATGGTCTTAAGAGCGCTACATCCCACTCATGTATTATGGTGCTGGGCAGGGATCATGTCAGACACGGTCCCTGAGAAAGACCACTCTTTAAAAGTTCAGTAGAGTGTTCCTCTGAAAACATGTATCTTAGGGCTCTATAATGTTTTGATATTTTGGTTCTGCAGAGCAACCCAGGGTTGGGCACATGCTATGCAACCACTCCACCATGGGGCTATCTTTTATGCATGGATAGGGATACTGTCGGATTCTATGTTATAAAGACACACTTGCTCTCCATATTGTAGAAAGGAATCTACACACCCATTTGTTAAAGGCTTAGCACAAAAACACTGTTAAGGGTTTGCTTGCTATGCTAATTTCCTTCCTGCCTGATGCCCCTAGGGGAGGACAAGACTGACACCAGTAGAAAATGACTTGACTTATATTTTGAGAAGTGCCTGGGCCCACACAGTGACAATATGAGGGAACTGATCCGAGAGGTGACAAGGGAAGAAGCACAGATGTCACAAATCCCCCAGATGGGGTTATCACCTGGATCCAGGATGTGACTGCCTTTACTCCCTCCACCTCCTTCTGCCATTAAACCCCAGCCCCACCCCCCTAAAATTCTCTGTCTGGAAGCAATTTCAAACTTTTATAGGATGTCAATCCACCATCTTCTCTGATTGTCAGCTCTGAATAGAACAGTGTTAAGATTCAGTTTCTGTCTCTGCAAATCACTTTCTGCAAGCAAGGGAGGCTGTGATATTACAGTTGCACCCTGAAGAGGGGCATATGAGACAGATGCAAGGGAGGCCTCTGAGCAGCAGCCCATAGACAACTGAAATGGAACTGCAGGGTGGAGATGACCTAAGCCAGAGAGGCCCCAGCTAAAATCCACATGGGGTGCTTACCCCAGAAACTGCAAGGTGTTTGGGGGGAAATTTGTTATTCTGCCATAGATAACTGAGACAGAGACCAAACCCTGGATAATTATCTTGATCTAAGAAACACTCCCTGGATGAAACAGTAAGGTCTAACTGCCATTTAAAAGTGACAAATTTAAAGAGAGAAATCTAAATCAAAATTTAAGATGCCACAGGAAAATATTACTTATTTTTTCATTAAAATGTGAGGATAGCTTTATTATTTTTTTAATTCCCTTCTTTTAAGTTACATAAATCTGTCATTTGTTCTTTATAATATTTGGTCTCTTTTCTTTTTTTTTTTTTTAAGTATCTGGTTGGACTTGGTGGCACACACTTTTAATCTCAGCACTCAGAAGGCAAGGGAGACAGATCTCTGTTAGTTCAAGGCCAGTCTGGTCTAAACAGTGACTTCCAGAACAGGCAGGACTCTGTAAAGAGACCCTGTCTCAAAAAAACAAAAAATAAACACACAAAAATATAAGAAGTATCTTCCATGCTCCAGTGAATGGCCTCATACCCATGGGCACACATGAGCATTATACACACACACACACACACACACACACACACACACACACACACAGTTCAGTTAGTACCGATATATATATGACATATATATGATATCATATATATAACCCTACCAATATTCCATCATATATATATATATATATATATATATATATATATCTCCCACCAGTATCCCATTATATATATGGATATATATATGATGGGATACTGACAGGAGGACATTCTAAGAGGAATAGGGACTATGAAAGAAGTTGGAGGAGAAAATAGATGTAGATATGGTCATATTTTCTTGTATACATTATGAAATTCTCAAAACTAAAGAAAAATACTTGAAAACCATTTGATAGAAGCATTTAGAGTATATAAAATCAAACACAGATTGCCTAAGTAAAATTAGACAGACAATATATAACACTAATTTATGTGTTCTAACATTTTAAAAATTATACATTATGGGCAGTAATGATGCAGGTCTTTAATCTCAAAACCTGAAAGGCAGAGGCAAGTGGATCTCTGTAAGTTTGAGGCCAGCCTAGTCTACAGAGTTTACCCAGAGAGCCCTGTCTTGAAAAACATACCTACATTCATACGTACATACGTACATACCTACATTCATACATACATACATACATACATACATACATACATACATACATATCCCAGCCTATATGTATGCATGCCATGCACCTGCACAGATCCTCCTACCATCTAGGCCTGTGGAATCAAACTTTGGTTACCAACCTTCACGGCAGGTTCCCTATTTTATGTCCTTTTAATAATGTTTCGTTTCCAGACCTTAGTAGAAACTTCTGGTAGTTTTCAAGAACAAACAGTAAATAAATATAAAAATAGAGCTGTCATCTTCTCTTCCCATAGAAATAAAATTTAAGCCAGACCCAGGCTTCCCTGCTAGAGGTGACACCTCCAAGCTTCTCTCCACTGTTAAGGGCACATTTTACCAAGAGTATAAACCTCTGCTTCTCTTGTTTAATGTTAAAATGACACTCACCATGTGCTCCTTTTTAGGAGCTGTACAAAAAAAGGACAAAGACTTAGGGTGTGATCCCAGGGCAGGGCTCGAGAGAGCAATCAGATGAAGACAGCTCAAGTCATTGAGTTACCCACCAGCCCTATTGTGGGGCCATATAACAAAGAGAAACAAATCTTCTTAGAACCACTGTCTTTTGAGGTGTGCTTATTATAGCAACTTAACCATACCCCTAACTAATAAAGCCAGTATTGATTCCTTCAACATATGCCACTGTCTGCACATGATATTACATACCTAGAATCCAGCACTTACCAGGCAGAGGCAAACAGATTTGAGAATCTAAAGCCAGTTTGGGCTACATAACAAAGACGCGTCTTTAAAAATAAAATACAAAGGGCCAGAGAGATGGCTCCGTGAAGAGGAGCACTTGCTGTGAGCGCATGGGGACCTGAAGATGTGGCTATGTGGCATTTGTAACCTCAGCATTGTGAAGGGCAGAGCCAGCCTAGCTCCAGGTTCTATGAGAGAGCCTGACTCAAAGGAAGGAGGCACAGGAGTTAGAGCAGCACCTGCGACACAGTGAATATTGCTGTAACTGGCTCATGATGCCTCTGGAGATTTTCACAAGAGTCTTTTAAGAAAGACAACAAATGAAGATTAGTGTGTCACCATAGAAGAAAACAAAACCCACGGTGACTTATCTCAGGACTGATGAATCACTAAAAACTTGAGTCAAAGACAAAAAGCCATACCTGAAAGAAATCTAATTTGGTACTTTATTAAGTATGGCATATTTTAAGTTTCTCTCTCTCTCTTTTTTTCCCTTAAATAGAAAAGTTAGGGCAACACATTTAGGAGACATGAGATTCAAGGGTCTTCATGGGAGAACATTTTTTTAAATGTATAAAGGCAACAGGCTGGGAGCTACTGTAATGTCAGATGTTAAAAATCAAACCTTGGGGAGACTGGAGAGATGACTCAGCAGTTAAGAGCACCGACCTCTCCTCCAGAGTTCAATTCCCAGCAACCACATAGTGGCTCACAACCATCTGATGTCCACTTCTGGTGTAGTCATATACATAAAAATAAATAAATCTTAAAAAAAAAATCTCTGTAGTACTAGAGATGGAGGCAACTGCCTCCTCAGCCACACGATTGGGTATGACATCATAAGTCTGCGACAGCAGTCCCATGCTTCTTTGAAAGAGGAAAAAACAGAATCTCTGAACAAGTCACTGCTGTCTTAGCCACCTGGACATGTTCTCCAGATAGGACTAAGGAGCAAGAAAATCGGAAAACTGGGATGAGAGGGCACCACATCATCTTTGCATATCAGGAACCAAAGACCTCCCAACCTAGAAAGACAAATGGATAAGCAAGGTGGTGGCAGGTGTTCATGCACAGTCCTTTATTCAGCCAAATAGCAGGCTTTACAAGGGCAGCCAGTAAATCCCCACCCCTGCAGCCTTCTGATCCCAACTAAGGATTGGATTATAGTTTTGCTGCAGGCCAATCACCTGGCCCTCATTTAACTGTTGCTTCTCAGTCCCTGCAAAGAGGTCCAGAGGTCATTTTAGGACTCAGAGACCCGGAAAGGAGGTTTAGGAAAGCCCAGGAAAAACCATCTGCAGGACGTTTCCTTTGCTGTTCTAAAGCAGTGGCTGGCGCCTTGTAGTCGCTCAGCACCTTGTTCCCTTTGGGTCTAAAGTCTTCTAAGGCCAAAAGGGAGGGGGTGTGTGGGAAGGAGGGAGAGGGAGAAAGAGAGGAAGAGAGACAGAGAAAGAGAGAGACAGTAAAACAACACACACACACACACACACACACACAGCACACGGCGGGTGGGAGAGAAAAGGAGAGATTTTTATTTTTCTATAACATCAGTTGATTCTTCGCATTTCTGCTATTCTTGCACAAGTTTGAAAGAGGTGGCTGGCCTGCATGAAGCATGAGTTTGAACAGCACTGGGAATTCTCCCTAGGAACCAGACTCCCTGGGAATTAAGTCTTGCAGAAACCAGGCAAAGGTTGGGGTAGGGAGCTGGGATGTGGGGGACGCGTGTTTAGTGGCGACCAGCTTCGCCGTGAACGTGAAGATTTGAAAGGAGAGTCACAAAGCTTCTAGGCTTCCGGCAGCGCTTGGAAAGGTGCGCAGGACAGGTGCACGCGTGAACTCCTCCCTAGTGATTGGTCCGAAGTAGCCTGAAGGAGTGGGGTCTGCGCGTAGGCCAAGCACGTGAACTCGTCCATGGAGTTGCAAGCACACCCTCCGGCAGGCAGGTAGGGCACTGGGGCCGCTGGGTTGGCTAGGAAGGGGGCGGTGATGTGAGCAAGGTGGTGGCGGGCACCTGGGCTTGTCCGAGTGCAGGGCGGGCGCTAGGACCCGGGCGGCGCACCTGTTGGAGGGCGCCCCGCCCTGCCCGCCCTGCGCTGGGAGCATCGGGCTGCGGAACGCGAGGCCAAGGCGCACGCCGAGGACACGGACGCGCGTGGCTGCAGGTCGGAGGAACGGGGTCGCGGCTCACCATGGCCGAGCTGCTGCGGAGCCTGCGGGATTCACAGCTCGTGGCGCGCTTCCAGCGCCGCTGCGGGCTCTTCCCGACGGAGGAGGTCAGTCCTCGGGAGAAGGGCGCGGGCCTTTCGGAGTGGGCGACAGGGGTCCCCGAGGTCGCTCATCTCTCCGACAACCTAGGTTAGGTGTCTGCCGTGGGGAGGAGGGCGAGGGCCGCCTGCTTACCTGCGGCTCCGGCTCCGGGTGACTCCTGGATGGGGATAGGAGAGCTCCATCCGCTGCTACCCGGCTTCCACCCTAAGGAAGGTTCGGTGGAGAACAGTCACCCGATGCCACCCTCTCTGCAGGTGGCAGTCAGCCACGTCTTTTCAGACACCACCCAGCGCCTTTGCATGCATCCGTGGAAAGACTTTCTACTTTAATTACTTTAATGAGTAAGTTCGTTAGATTCCACCCAAAGCGAGAGAGTTACATAACTGAAAAGAAGAGTGGGGACGTCCTTGGCACTTCACTGGGACACAACCTGAGAACTCCTCTAAAGTCCTTAGGTTGCTGCCGCATCCCCCTTCCTGCTCCAGACTCCGGAGTCGCGCGCTCTGCTTTGCTGAACCACCGGCTTTGGACTCCTCTGGGGATTCACAGCCCCGCCCCCCAGCTAACCCCGGGGATGTGGGTCCAACACCATCTCCCTCCCGACGTCCCCCTAGTTTTGGAGGCCCTGGTTGGTCTTTTATGATCGGCTCTCGGCAGATGCTTTGCATCCCGAGCAAGGTTATACAACCCTACTGCGGCTTTGCGTTATGCGGTGCACAGGGACTCCTCCAGGCTGAAAGGACCAGGCAGGCGGCAGATGGCAGCTTGGAAAGCTTTTCTCCCTTGGGCACCACCAGCAGCTGCCCTTTCCCTAGGCTAAGTAGAAAATAACAAACCAGGACCGAAGCAATTCTACCCCCGCCTCCTTCTTCAATGTTTTCACCTTTCTGAGAGATTCTGGTGATTGGAGGGTGACACGTCCTTATATGTAGATAACTAGTTTAGAACCTGGCGCTTGTGTAGGACAGAATACTAGAGGCATTGGATTACAGAATTCATTTGAGAGGTGACAGTCGGCTAGTTGTGTGTTCTCAGCTAGAGAAATTCTTCTTTAAAATATTTTCACTCTATAGTTCCCTCACTGTGTCGCATGGCATGTTGATAGCTTTTTGCTAGCACCTTGTCTCAAAAGGTGCTAGTGCATAAGCCCAATGCCCCACCCCCACGGGAAGCGTTTCCTCTACAGGGGCTCCACTTATACTCAGGTCCAGCTCCGGGGTGCTCTCTATCCGACTGGTAACCTGTACCTGCTCTTCCTAATTCAGGAAACCGAGGACTAAATTTTTCCTATAGTGTTTCTTAAATTGTTTTTTTATACAATCCCCCTGATAACTTGACTGCACATTCTGGGGAAGGCTTCTTACTTCTTGTAGTTCCAGATGGCCTGGGGAATCAAGGAGTGTGAGGTTCTAGTTCCCAGCGCACACCCCACACTAAAGTCCATGAAATAAGTAAAAGAAAACTGAAAGTTCAGGATAAGAAATCCCTGTAGTAGTCATAACAGGAAAAAAATTAACTCAAGACCTTTTGATAAGGGAAAGTTCATGAGTGGTTTTAAAAGGTTTGTTTTAAAAGATGTCGGAAGGTTAATCCTTAACAAACACATGGGAAGTTCCCCCAGAGAAGTAATTGTATCCCTGCCACCAGATAACTCACAGAGTTTTAAGTGACCATTGGGACAACTCTGCCCCATAGCCCTGTTTTCTTTTTCCGCTGGCTTTTTACAAACCAGGTGGTGGCTGAACAGCCCTTTCAGCATTAAAAAAAAAAAAGACAGTTTCAATCTGTAGCCCAGGCTAGCCTTGAACTGGTAAAACTCCTGCCTGAGCCTCACAAGGGCTGGGAGTTTAGGTGTGCACAATCAAATCAGACATCCTTCAACTTTCAAAGGCAAGCTCCTCAACATGCCCTTTGCTGTCCTGGGGCTCTCTCTGGTTCTGGGAATTCTCCCTGCTTCTTGAGGGTTGTTGGCTGCAGAATGGCCTACACTGTATAGGTGTGCCTTTGTATGGGGAATCTGATGATGCCAGCTTCCTCCTGTAGATGAAATCTCCAGCATCGTCCTCTGGACTTTCACTGACTTGAAGCTCTGTGTATTCTGTGGCTATCTAAGCATAGATTACAGTAGAAAAAAAAATCAATAGCTTTTAAGGTTTTAAACAGAGACTACTGAAGATCAAATTAAAATATCAAATGATTTTTTCCCCCTACATAGCCTAGAAGACAGCCCTGGGACATTGATTTTTAGGATCCTTCAAATAGTCAAGAAGTTAATTCCTTCATGGAGTTACTTTAGATCTCAGGGAATCCAATTCATCTTCTGCATTTTCTGTATGTTGTTTAATCCTTAACACTGGGCGAGTAAGGAAATGGATAAGGGCTTCCCTACAAATTCGAGTAATTCCACACACTTTCGGGTTAAAGATTAACTACATCTTTTACAAGCCAGGGTGTGGCTCAGCTTGCATAAAGCCATCATTGAAAAAAAATGGATGGGGCCTTAGACATTGTCCAGTAGGTCTGAGGCCCAAGAGTTGAGAACAACCCAGATAGCTGCATAGTTTCGGGAAGCCAGATCTGAACTTTGATTCCAAAGTCTAAACTTGAAGCTTCCCTGGAAGAGATCCTAGGGCTTTAATGTATGCACCTTATCAAGAAGTACGAGGTATCAGACCTGGCAGGACAGGGTGGAAATAAGATAGAGATATAGTACTATTCTTTCTAGAGATAGAGACAGCTGATATTTACCAAGTAACAATTTTGCAGGACTAACCATTGGAGGCCATACTTGAGTAGCTTTGGGAAGTAGTGTCCTGCTTCCATCAGGGATCCTAGGACTGGGCAGGGAGACAGAAGCCAGAATAGAATTGTACTTATTTGTTCTGAAGTCAAGCCAACTTTTGAAACAACGGTGTTTTGATTTCTAACATCTTGTTTGCCCAACATAGTTGTGTTAGGCTTTATATAACCTTTCTTCATCATTACATTGGACTGGACAAGGACTTTCCAAACCTCACTATGCTCAATAAATACTTTTGACAACTGCTCACACATAGTTCTAAAAGTTGGTTGGGGAGAAATAAAAAAATAGGCTGTGTTGAGAAATACTTTGTTGTGAGCTGGGCAATGGCCTTTAATCCTAGCACTCAGAAGGCAGAGGCAGGTGGATTTCTGAGTCCCAGGCTAGCATAGTCTACAGAGAGAGTTCTAGGACAGCCAAGGCTACACCAAGAAACCTTGTCTCAAAAAACCAAAAACCCAAGACCAACCAAACCAAAAACCCCAACAAAAATAACAAAAAAGCTTTGTTCCAAGATATCATAATGCTATTTGACACATATGGCAATTTAAAAAGCATATAAAATAAAAATAATGTAGGAGACACTATTAATATATTATAAACATTTAATGTAAATATTGCAGCTCTGGGGGATAAGGTATCCTGGTAGCCAGAAGGCAAGGATTAACCCAAAGTCACACCACACACCAAATATCTCACGTGATTTACTGTAAAAGACACAAGAATGTGACTGCCTCTGCTGGAGAGCTGCAGCAGGAAACTGAGTGGGAGGCAGGCTTGTATAGGGTTTTGTGGGGATGGAGTTTTACAGGGTAGCCTGATCTTGGAGGAAGCTCAGGGACTGGTGGGTTTTTAAAACCCGGAAATGAACTAGGACTTTAAAAAAAAATTAAATTACAATTAAATTAGAATTAAAAAAAGGGTCAAAGGAGCAATGCAATGAAAGGCCACCACCATAGTCATTTCTGATCAGCAAGAAGTCCTAGAAACAAAATAAATGGGAAGATAAAAAAAAAACCTCACACCTCTTTGTTTTTTTAGAAGTAAAGTTTCACTAACGAAGAGGAAACATGTCCTGGAGCGAAGCTCAGACTCATATAAGGGAGTGTGAGAAAGACCATTTTGAGTTTGTTTTTGGTCTATGTGGTCTACTGGTTATCTTTCTGTTGCTATGATAAAACACCAGGACTGTAGCAACTACAGAAGAAAGTGTTAATTTGGGCGTATGGTTCTAGAGGGAGAGAGTCCATCATGTCAGAGAAACGCTGGCCTAAGCTGTAGGCTCTGCAGGAGTGGGGAAGCTGAGTACTCACATCATCAAGCAGAGAGCTGAAGTAGGACACAAGGCTTTCAACCCTCAAAGCCCGACCTTAGTGATGTACTTCCTCCAGGAAGACCACTCCTTCCAAACCTCTCCAAGTGTCAACTAGGGACTAATATCTCAAATCCTTGAGTCTAAGTGGGGCAGTTCTCAGTTAGATCACTCTCGAGTTCTTGTTACTTTGTTTTCAGTCTGGTTGCATTGTGGATATACTGTAGTATTTTGAATGGATGAATTTTGCAAAATGTAAAACAGTAATGCTTCTGTTTAAAAAATGAGTGGGAGAAAGATAGGTCGTTTAGAAGTCTTTGCAGTTCTGTTTTCTCTCTTCACACTTCCGGGCCCTCTATGCCAGCTGTAAATCTACGTAATGATGTCATTGGATTATCAGTTTGCTAACTTGCTGGAGGTCAGGAGACTGGGATCTGGCTCTTGCTGTGTCATCTGGACTAATCTGGGCCTCTCTTGTCCCTTCTGCACAAGAGCAGAGTGGAACAGAATTGTGTTTTGCTAAATGGCTGTACATTGTAGTCACTTAAAGGAGCAGAACTGGCTCTGAGTGACTGAGAAGCTCTGAATCCCCCTTTCCGACTCACACCCTTAGGGTGTTCAGCATAGGGGTGGAAGTGGTCATGATAACTGTGACATCTTGACTTCATCGAAGCTAACCTGGCCGGCCGGTCAACCTTCAAGTTTTGATTATCCTTTGTGGGGTGGTCAGGCTTGAAAGGGTAAACACACCACTTTGAAAATATAGATTTATATGACATTCCCCTCCCCCCCCCCAGTTACAGATGTTATCATTATTCAGAGGAGAAAAGTTTGAGAAAACCTGAAGTAAAAAATTTATCCATGTCCTTGTGTTGCCAATAACAACTGCTCAGGTGAAGTTCACCGTTTTGTGGCTTGTCACTCCAGCACATGAGAATTTTGTTGCTCTGTTGCTGGGCCTGTAGATTATTGCCAGTTCTCATAATAACAGCATATTTATATAACTGTATTTCCACACACCGTCGGTAGTCTCCTAATTTAAATAGATCTATGAAAGATCACAGATGTATGTTCTGACCTTTCATTGGTCTTACTAAATGATCCCAGAGGCACGGTATGGTCGGGTGGACAAGCATGGACATACACTGCCCTCTCTCCTTGCCAAGGTGACCCCTTCATGACTTCTCTCCTCATTGGAATAAATAGGCCACTTGTACATGTATCTCCTCTTTGCTTCCCTCGTTTATAACCATTTATTGATCAGTTGCCGTGTTTCTGGGACAGTTGTCTATCTCTGAGACACAAAGATAAATGAAATTTAGGTCTTGCGCCTAGGAGAGCGCAAATAAAAATGGCAACATAAGGAAAAAAAATAGAATAGAAGGATGGATTCAGGGCCTGGGAAGATGGCTCAGCTGTTAGAGCACTGGCTGCTTTCCCAGAGGACCTGGGTTCAATTCTTAGCACTCAAATGGCAGCTCACAGATGCCCATAGGTTCAGTTTGAGGGTAGCCAAAGCCTTCTTCTGGCCACTGTGGTCACCAGACATGTGTACTTGGTGCACAGACATACTTGCAGATGAATCACCCACACACATAAAACAAAACCTTAAAAAAGAAAAAAAAAAGGAATGCCTGACTGAAGGAGACAAGGGTCCATGGAACTTGGCTCCCTAGCAGAGACCTTGATGTCTCCCTTTAAGGCTAAAAGAAAATAGATGAAATAGGTAAAAATAAGAGAAATTTATTTATTTGGAGTTCTTCGTGTGCTAAAACTTGACATGTGTCACTTTGGGTGAATAATAAGATCAACACGAGATCAGAGTACCATTGGGAAAAGACTATCCTCCTTGAAAGGAGTAATTGAAACACCTGAAAATAGCTAAAATGACAAGTTGTAGGAATATTTTATGTCAATTAAGAAAACACAAATGCTGTACTCCGCATTGAGGGACATAAAACATGATTGCTTGTGTTTTACATTTTTAAGTTGCTTCACCGTGCTTAAGTTGGAATTCAGGGTGTCAAGTATACTAGGCAAGAACCCAACTGATGGGCTACATCCCCAGCCTTAATGTGTGTACGTGAGCATGTGTGTCTGTATGTGGGGGTATAACCCAGAGGTCAATCATAGCTGTTATTCCTGAGGCATCCTATGCCTTGTTTTTTAGACAGAGTCTCTTCCTGGCCTGGAATTTGGCAAATAGGCTAGACCGACCAGCCAGTGAGCCCCAAGAACCTGTCTGTGGTCCTCATACACCTACTGAAACCATCGCTGGGATTGGATTGCAAGCAGGCATCAACATGTCCAATGTTTTCACACAGGTCCAAGGAACCAAACACTCAGAGAACCAGGGGTTTGCAGATAATCTAATGTGGAAGTCAGGGAGGGAAAAGTAACTTTACATTGTCGAAATAGCATCAACAGTGAAAGTCATTGACAGTGTGTGTGCTCTTGGTGGATATCTAAATGATATATTGGAACACATAGTGATTGCAAATCTTCGAGTCCTGACTAGTATTCTTCAAAACTATCGAGGTCATCACAAACAATGAAACTGAACCACAGTCACAGGCAAGAGGAGCCTAAGGTAACCGATGGCTGGGATAACAAGCCCTGGGCAGGACCATGGAACAGAAAAATGACCTTAGGTGAAACTAAGAGAGTCTGCACGGAGGATGGACTTCAGTTAATTATAATGTAGCATTCAGAAACAAATGTACCATACTAATATAGAAGGTCAGTACCAGTGGGGATTGGCAGGAGAATGCATGGAGAGATGTGGCCATACTATTTGTCCTTTTTTTTTTTTTTTTTTTTTTTTTTTTTTTTTTAATCTAAAATTGCTCTAAAAGTAAAATCTATTTAAGATTCAATACATGGGAGGGAAGTTGAAGGGAGTTCAAATGGGGATTCCTTTGTGAATATGTAGGCAGGGGTGAGGAAAAGAACCAACACGGGGAAATGAAGTATCTTCAAACATCAGCCTTGGGCTAGAGAGATGCTCAGTAGTTAAGAGCACTGGCTGCTCTTCCAGAGGACCTGGGTCAATTCCCAGCACCCACATAGCAGCTCACAACTGTCTATAATCCAGTTCCAAGTTATTTGACACCCTCACACAGATATATATGCAGACAAGACACCAGAGCACCTAAAAGAAAAAAAAAGCCATTTTAAAAAATTCAGCCTCAGTGTGAAAGGGGAGAGAAAAAGATTTTAGAAACAGAAGATCCAGTGGCAGCTGAGCTGAAAGGCAGGTCCCTGAGAGCAGTTGAGGCCCTGAGCAAACTGTGGTATGAGGTGGGTGATAATTCCATGCTTGGCTTAGCTTGGAATTACACGTGCACACACACACACATACGAGCACACATTCATACAACTGCATGCACAAACGCACTGCCTTTGGAGAGAGAGGTGATCACACTCAGCAAGGTAAAGGCTGGGGGAAATACATGCTGAGTTCATCCTGCATCTACCCCTGCCAGTGCACCCCTTTGGCCAGATTCCATCAGAATATCCAGGGATATTGAGTAACTAGCTGATGCCATTTATAAAGCTGAATTTAGAGAAAAGCGGAGGGCTTTGAAAGAGTGAATGGAAAGTCTTGAGCTTTGGTGCATAAAAAGCTTGGTGCAGCCATTTTGACTGGCATGTTGAGCTAAAGGCAGAGCCTTTGGGCTGGAGCCTTAATGTAGCAGAATTTGGACTTCACCCCAAGGACATGAGGATGGTGAATCAGTTTTGTTCCTCAGGCCAAAATAAAATCAGTAACATAGAACAGCCATTTAAGAAAGGATTTCAGGGTGTCTCCTTGAGAAAGGTACTTGATTTACAGTAACGCTCACCTGAGAATTAAGAGAGTTGATGCTAAAACCTTTTAAACAGAGTTTCGAGATTCAAACAGCAGTGTAGACAGGACTAACCTGAATCTAGACCTTAGTGTCTGTCTGAGGCTGTTTGCGGTATGTTGTCTGTCTCTTACAAGCAGCTTCTTAAAATGTAGGTCATCATGTTGCAGACTATGGGCCCATCATTATAGTTTTGTGCTAATTGAATAAAGATAAAGTCATTGAGCTTTGGCTTGATAAAGATCAAGCATAGGCTGAATATCGTCTTATGAAATGGCCAGGCATGAGCTTCATCCACCTGGGATCTGCCTGTTGGTTACTGACTAATAATCCATCAGACTTCTAATGGGGATATAGTTTAAATCCTTCTGCTCATCCGAGGGAGAACACAAGACCCAGACACAAGGACTTAAAGAGAGTTTGGTGCTGAACTTCGGGAAAGAGAGGAGATGCCGATAAACAGAAAGCTTAAGGCTGAAAAGGCACTAGGAAAGCAGGTGCTGAGGCAGAGAAGACATCCCTGTGTGTAGCCATGGGAAGAGCAGAAGGAGGACTTCAGAGTGGAGATGAGAGGGTTGTGAAAGCCATCAGAGCTGCTGAGTGTGGGGGACTCCTCCTTTTGCAGGGAGTTAACTGCAGTAAGGGTCTCTGTAGGCTTAGATTTTTTAAAAACCTATTTTAATAAGGATTCTCAAATGCTAGCCCACCATCCAAAGGTAGGGGAGAAAATATGGCAAATAGGACAAGGGGATGTGGACCTGTTTAGAAATGACTCTTTGAGGACAATTCTAATCTGTGTTGTCAGGATACCAGCAGTCCAGTTCAGTAGTGTCAGGATACCAAACATTCATCATCATCATCATCATCATCATCATCATCAGCAGCAGCAGCAGCAGCAGCAGCAGCAGCAGCATCATCATCATCATCATCATCAGCAGCAGCAGCAGCAGCAGCAGCAAGATCCAGCCAAAACTGCCAGGTCTCCACCAGGAGTGACCAGGTTTGCAAGAAGTTCTCTGCCGTGCCTCTCAACAAAGTGGAGATCAGTGAAGATGCGAGACCAACGAAGAATTGCTAAGTTAGCTATGCAGGCACCCTGCCACTGTCCATTGAGTCCTATTTATACTCTCTCCAAGCATCACATGTCCTATTGTGGGTCTTGCCTCAGCAAAACATCACGTGAGCCTGCACCATATGACACAACCAGAAATTTCCACTTCGAGTCTCCCTGTGCAACCAGAACATGCAGGTCCTTGTGTAAATTTATTTATTTTTTAAAAAAATTATTTATTTTTTAAAATATCTATCTATCTATCTATCTATCTATCTATCTATCTATCTATCTATCTATCTATGTATCTATCTATCTATCTATCTATCTATCTATCTATGTATCTATCTATCTATCTATCTATCTATCTATCTATCTATCTATCTATCTATCTATCTATCTATCTAATCCCTTCCCTCAGGGTTCAGGGAGCCCTGTAGAAGAGGAGGCAGAACGAGTGTAAGTGCCAGAGGGACTGGAGGACACCAAGAAAACAAGGCCCTCTAAATCAGCATGATAGATGCTCATATGAACGCACAGAGACTGAGGAAGCATGCACAGGACCTGCATTGGTCTGCACCAGGTCGTCTGTGTATATATTGTGCCATCTAGTTTAGTGGTTTTATGGGATTCCTGAGTGTATGATCAAGTAGATCTCTGTTTCTTGTGCCTTTTCTTGAACTCTTATCCTTCGGTTGTTCTTTTTGTCTAATTCTGATGAGTTGGTTTTTCTTTTGTTATATATATATATATATATATATATATTTAACTTTTTATGGGTTCTTTGTGAATTTCACATCATGTACCCCAACCCCACTCATCTCCCCTTTCTCTTGCACCTGTCTTCCAACCCTGCAGCCTCCCCACCAACAAAGGAAAAATATTCTTGCTGTGGAAGCTGCAGTGTGTCGCAGCGTGTCCCACAGTACACCCCTTGTCGACTCTTCCTTGCTTGCGCTTGTTCATTGCAATGAGTCGTTGGGCTAGTTTGAGGCCTCTGACTTCTGCTGTTCTATCAATACTGGATCATCACCAGGACTCTTCTTGCACATCCTGCTGTCCTGTGTCATAGAGATTCTGTAGCTTTGGTTCTGCAGGAACGGCCCCTTCACACACTCTAGAACTGGCCATTTTATTTTATTATCACCTCCAGAAGGCCTGCTTGTTTTCTAATGAGAGACATGGAGTGAATCTGAGTGGGAGGAGAGAGGAAGGTACTGGGAAGGGTAGAGGGAGAGGGAACAATAATCAGAGTATATTATATGAGAAAAAAATCTATTTTCAATAAAAGGGAAAAAACAATGATTAAGTATATTAAGAAAATAAAAGCTGGCTTATAACGGAGTGCCACGAAGTTATTATGCATCTGGACTCACTAAAACTTTCAGTAAAGTGCAGTTGAAAAGATATATAGTAAGGATTTTTTTTAAGGATAGATTTTTTGGCGTGCAGTGGTGGCGCACGCCTTTGATCCCAGCACTTAGGAGGCAGAGACAGGCTGATTTCTGAGTTAGAGGCCAGCCTGGCCTAGAGCTTGAGTTCCAGGACAGCCAGAGCTATACAGAGAAACCCTGTCTCGGAAAAAAAAAAAAAAAAGATTTTAAATACTATATAAAAAGTAATAATATTTCCCACCCATAAGGAATTTCATGAGAAAGTTTTTGTGAAGCCAGGCATGGTGGCATACACCTTTAATCCAGCACTCAGAAGGCAGAAGTGAGTGGGTCTTTATGAGTTCAAGGCCAGCCCACTCTACACAGAGAAAACCTGTCTCAAAAACCAACCATACAAAAGTCTTTGTGAATAAGTGGAATACTATGGTGTATCCATGTGAAAAACTTGGTTGTAGCTACTTGTACATATAAGAGGACAACCGAGCTTCACCATTGGCTTCTTTCAGTTTTAAATTTTGGTTCCAGGTCGCAACAGTAACAGAAACAATTCTTTCTAAATTCTCTTTCCTTGGCTATGTGATTTTTGTAATCAAATGATTTTATAAAATAAACTTCTTTAGTAGTATAAGATATATTTATTTAAAATTTGTACATATATATGTGCATATATGTATGTTTATATATGTGACCCCTGGAGGTCAGTAGATTTTGCTAAAGTTACAGGTGGTTGTGTGTCACCATGTGGGTGCTGGGAACTGAACCCCAGTACTCTGTAAGTGCTCTTAACCACAGCCCCACCTTATGGTGTTGTGTTTAACTGCTATGGAATCATTTCTTTTTTATTTATGCATGTATGTGCATGTGGATGTATATACATGTATGGGGAGGCCATGGGATAACCTCAAGAGTTGTTTCTCAGAAGCCCTCCACTTATTTTTGTGAGGTGGGATCTCTCACTGGCTTCTAGTTAGACAAGTAGGCTATCCTGGATGAAGACTAGACTAGCTCCAGCAAGCCCCAAGGACTCATGGTCCCTGCATCCCTCCCACATCTGCCTTTTTATTTATTTAAAGTATGGGTTCTATGAATCAAACTCAGCTCCTCATCCCTGGTATCTCCAGTCCTGCTATCATTGTTTCTACAACTTTTGTTGGGATGGGAACGGGTGGAAATGGAGAAAACTAATGGGAGTCTATTATTCCTCTAATGTGAAATCCCTCTGTTCACCCAGGTATCCTCAGGCCTGACGTGTACCTGGAATACAGTTAATTCAATACCTTTTCCCCACTTCGTGGTTCTAGGGATTGAAACTCAGGTATCCTGCATGCTAGGGGCTCTATCACGGGTTCAGGACTACGTAAAGAATGGAAACACGATGGACGGTGAAGCTCACCATTCCCTACTTGGCACCAACATAAACATCTGCCTTCTCCCTTCACAGTAGAGGGTGGGACTAACACCGGGCTGCATCTTCTTTTAGCTTTCCAGCAGTTTCCAGTCCCCATTGCTGCCTCTTCAGCCAGGTACCGATGAAGGGGTCTGATTAATGAATGACTTTTAGTTGTTTTCATTCCTTCCACTGGACAGCATGGAGGGGAAGTGTGCACATGGCTGAAACTGTGGATGTATTGAAACCCCTGCCACGTTGAAAGGAGACCCAGTGACCGTGTTTCAGGAAGCCCGTTGACAACAAGCCGAGGCTAATGCTAATCTCCTTCATTTGTAATTAAGGTGTCAAGATTTTCACATGTTTAAGAAGCCATTGCGTTTCCTGTTGCCATACTTTTTTGTTAACGATTAAACCTATCTCCTGTTGCCCCGATAAGAAAGCTGATCTTAAGCCAAGGCATTCTTGTATTTGATTTGGCGAAAACACCTTCCTGGTTTCCAGGCAACCCATTGAGAGTGTTCCTGTCTGTGTCAGAGACCTATGAAAAGGCTGACATTTGGGGCATCCACTGGTCTTCATGATGCTACTTACCTGGCGAAATGCATTCCACACTTTAGGAAACTAAAAAACTGAAACAAATTCCAGCCAGGATGTCCCTGGCATTTCTTCTTGCTTCAGTTTGGGATGAAGTGATGGACAAAGTGTGTTAGAGAGGAAAATTCCCCAGGCTTGGGTTGGACCTGGCAGAAAGAGCAGAGACTGACCACCTGACTTCTTATGGGTGGGCCTAGAAGTCTGGGGAAAGAGAACTAGTGTCAGTAGCCATTTTGAATATTATAGTCAGTGTCCTTGGAGTTTAGCTGCAGTTTCCTTGTTGTTCCGGTTAGTGCTGGTTATGTAGTAATGGAGCTGTTACAACAACAAAAAGCCCTGTTCATTCTCTGGGTGTGTTTTGATTTCTTGTTTCTGGAGAATTTTATGGGTAAGAGTTAGTAAGTCAGAGAATGCTGGGAAATGGGCTTAGGGTGTCCAAGAAAGAGGGATGAAGGAAGAAAAAAAAAAAGGCAACATGGCAGAATGTTGAGAGCCGGAAGCCTGGCACTTAATTCTCAGGGCAAAGATCAGTCTTCTCTTGAAAAATGATGTCAAAGATCACTAAAATAGAACATCAAAGATTTTCCTTTTAAGTGTGAAAAGTGAATGAGTGCTCTCTTAATGTTTGGTGGCTTGCCTCCTCGGTTAACAATTTGATCTTTGGGTGATCTTCAGCTAAGAAGATACCTTTTAAAAAAATTTTGTGGTTGTCTTTTAAGATAAACTTGTACAGCCCAGGATAGCATCCAACTTGATAAGAAATCCGTGGTGTCTTTGAATTTCTGATCCTCCTAACTCTACCTTCAGAGTTCTGTGATTATAGGCAAACACCTTCACCCCTGGTTAAGATTTATGGGATCCTGAGGATTGAACTTGGGTCTTTTCAGATGTGCTGATCACATCTCTAGCCGGGAGATTGATTTTTTTTTTTTTTATAATTTCCAACCACTAGGATAATGCATGTTTATGTCAGATAAAGTGGAAGACAGCAAAATATTTAAAGTCTTGTCACAATGGCGTGACAATTCTTAGAGAAGAATGTCATAGATATGTTCTAGACTGCTGTTGTAACGCACAGAACATGTAAATAATGCACAACTGTGTACATTTGGCATTTACGTCTTCTACCGGATTCTTATGTCTTTGCCACGTCACTGAATATTACTTAATTATATTATTTTCATAGTTGTGCAATCATGTTTCACTTTATAGTGGTTTCAAGATATGTGATTTTTGGATCTCTGGGCTTACCTGCAGCCTAGTTATCTTTTAGAAAATGTCAACCATTGCTCCCAGATGTCACTTAAGCCTGCTGGCTTCCTGTCAGCTCTTAAAAAGTATCTTTTCTCGTTGATGTTATTAGTTAAACTACATTGTAGCTTTCATGTAGCAGTCATGAAGCCGGTAGATGAACCGTTTGATAAACCTGTTTTTAACTCCCAGGTGAAGCTGTACTGCATTCATTCCAGAGTTTCAGATGTCTCTCTGAGACTCCCATTAGTCACTGTTGTTCTTGTCACCTGGTAGCTGCAGTTTATCATTCTATCTTGATGAATCCATCTCACTGAATCTTGAAGTCGAATGAAGGGAATTACATGGACATGGCAGCAGTAGTTTCTTTCTTTTTCATGCTGTGTAGCATCCACCGGATAAACACACAATTCGTTTGTCATTGTGTGAAGTCATTTGGGTTTCTGTGTCTAAAGGTCAGCATCATTACGTTTTGTTTGAGACAAATTTGGTGTGGTCCAGATTGGCCTCAAACTCTTTATGTAGGTAGAAGGAGAAAACCAGCTCCAGGAGGTTGTCGTCTGACTCCATGCATACCAAGACATTCACACTTACCCACCCACATATGATTGCACACAATAAACAAACAAATGTAATTCTTAAAACATGGTGCAATAATCCAAACAGGGAAGTAGTATGTGACCTCTGGGCCTTCTTCAGATCTTACTGATACGGTGTTGCTTCTCTGGGCTCAAATCCAGGATGATAAAAGTCTGCTGCGTTGACACGTCTTTCTAATCCAGTGTGAATCAACTCTCCAATCCTTCCTTGTCTTCTCTGACTTTGATACTTTCAGAGTCCATAGGATTCCTCAATGTGGGTTTGCCCAATACATTTCTACCACTGTTTGAGACATGTGCCCTTGTTCATGGCATTGTTTCAGGAAGCACATAATATTAATTTAGTCTATGGCCAGGGATATCAAACACTGTCCTATGAATGACTGTAATAGCCATTCAGGTTACTACCCCCACCCTTCTTTGCAATTATCATCTTGTAGATAGTTATGCTAAGCATAAAAAATATCTTTTCTCTATGCATATTTCCACCAACTAATTTGGGAATTCATTAGTGAACTGTTGTTTTTTGTTTTTTGGGTTTTTTTTTTTTTTTTGGAAAGTAATGGGCAATTTGATAGCAAAATGAAATATTCCATGACTTTACTTTCTTATTTCTTTTATTTTTTGCAAGGTTTACTATCTTTAGCAGACACTTATGTTAGTCTTTATGATAATTTCCTAAGAATTTCCTATACTCATGCTTTTCTACTGTGTGTACGGGTTTTTTTGGTAATATTTTTCTTATTAGCTTCTTAGATTTTTTTTTTTTTTATTTAAAGACAGGGTCTCATTATGTAAACTTGGTTGTCTGTAACTCTCCATAGAGAATAGGATGGCTCTGAACTCACAGAGATCCACCTTCCTCCACCTTCTGAGTGCTGGGATTAAAGGTGTACACCACCACACCTGACCTCAATGTTTTGTTTTGTGTGTGTGTGTGTATGTGTGTCAAAATTGTTCATTGTATATCACCTAGCAAATCTTACCAATAATACATTTTTATTCATTTTTTGTAAGGATAAAGATATTTGTAATCTGAGGGGCAAAGAGCGTATAAAGCAGGGACAACTCCCTTCCAAGTGTGTGTGGGTGCAGCTTTATTTTTACCATACTTGACTCCTTTGCTCTTCTTTCCTTCTGTGACTTCCAGGTCAGTCCTATCATTTGGGTCTCATAAAATATCTGTGGTTTGTCAGGAACCTTGAGCAGCATTTGAGGTATTTAAAGTGGCCAGTCAAAACATACATTAGGCAATGTATATTTAGAAGTGTTACCCGCAATCTGTAACAGTGAGACAGAAAACTGGAGCCATTTCTATGTATCGCAGAGAAAGGTGACACTGGGGGAATGCTCCTTTATCCTTGATTTCCTCCTTTAGAGGGCTCTGAGGGTGGCCGCAGAGCTGCCTCATTCCTATGCTTATGTCGTACATGTTCTCAGACAGAATGGAGTCATAGGCCCCCTTGCTGGACTTGTGTATTTCTGAACAATCATTACGTATGGACAGAGAAGAAATGAACACCCACTGACCACTTATCTTTCCTCTGTCTGTGTACGTCTGATACCCTGTTCTGTTCCCTTAATATTATCTGAAATTTTGGTTCCACAAGGAGTTGTGTGAAGTTTTTCAACACAATGAGTTATGAATGGTCTAGTCTTGATTTCCGGCTCACTGCCCGAGTGCGATCGATCGTGGGATGAGAACTAGCAGTTCTCACCCTCATTCCCGTGTTCCCAGTGTAGGCAGGCGTAGATTCAAGGCCTGAAGTGAGTTACGAGAAGGTCCATAATTTAGAAAAACATTTCATAATCAACACTTTTATTCTTCTACTTCAACCAGAAAAAAGAATACTTCAACCAGCTGACCCAGGCCTGGTTGAATCACCAGATTCATAACTAATAATGGGAAAGCATTACTTTTGAAAAGAGAAACTTGTTTAGTGCTTTAAAAGTTAGTGTTGAGCTGGGCTGTAGCTGTATGGCAAAATGCTTGTCTGGCATGCACGAGGCTTTTCTTTCTAAATGAAGTGTGCATGGTGGAAATTGTGCAAGCGTGTGCATGCGTGTGTGTGTGTGTGTGTGTGTGTGTGTGTGTGTGTGTGTGTGAGATTTAAACCCAAGGTCTTTTGCATACTGGGTAAACATTTTGCCACTGAGATATTAGCCCCTACCTTCCTTTTGTTTTATATGTATTGATATTTTGCCTACATTTATAGTTGATGCCATGCCTGTGAAGTCCTGAAGAGGGCATCAGAGACCCTGGATCTGGAATTGCAGATGGTTAGGAGATACAGTTGCTGAGAATCAAACCCAGGGCCTCTGGAAGAGCAACCAGTGTTCTTAATTGCTGAGTCATCTCTCCAGCCCCACTGCCTCCAACCCCCTCTTTTTAAATTTTAAATTTTAGACAGAGTCTCACCAAGTTACCCAGGCTGACTTGAACTCACTCACTTTGCATTTTTGCTTCTGAGGCTGTCTTTGAACCTGTGACCAGCCTGTCTCTCTGCCTCCTTAACTGTTGAAACTGAAGGTCGCTGCACCAGACCCAGCTTGTTTCTGCCTCTCCCACACCCCTTCCGTGCTGGGGATTGAACCTGGTGCCTGGTGAGCCACTGACTTTTCCTTCTTCTCTCCCTCCATCAATCTGTTAAAGACCCACCCACAGTCCTCTCTGCCTATCCCAGAATATCCACTTGTAGCACTGATACCTGAAATCTAACGTGCTCACTGCTCACCTGCAGCCGTGGAACCTCTTGAAAGAGTGGCCAGGTCTCTGGGCTTTCTTCTGTTTGTACCTGTGTATGGCTCCAGCTCATGAAACTTACTGGCTTAGTTTGAAGGAGAAAGGATTTAGATAGGATTTTTGTTTGTTTGTTTGTTTGTTTAGAGCTTGCCTTGCCTATGTATAATTTCATTGAAAACCACTAATTTAAATTACAAATATCATTGTCTGTTATTCAAAAACCATGAACGTTAATTCTGCTTTATTTTAAATGAGCTTATAATGGTGGGGGATGGGACTAGGACAGAGAAGGTGACTCCCTGTGGAGGCTTGCTGGGATCCTAAGGTCAACAGAGCAGTCTGCAGGTGGAGAAACCTCCGTCTTTTAATCCTTAGATTTCTGTTCTCCCACAGGTAGAAAGTGTTTATCCATCAGAAAGTGTTTATCAAGTAGCTAACAGAGGAAAAATTTTCTTCAACTATATTCTATAAAGGAAAAACATGACCAAAAGGGTCATGAAAAAAGTTAAAATTCCAGGCATTTCTAGGCACAAAAAGAAGAAATTTAAAATGAATTATATGAATACACTATTAACATGAAACAGGCATGTAGAATGATGGAATGGAAAACAGGGCCCAGAAATCAACTCACACAGCTGCGGTCCTTATTTGTTAACAAGGGCGTCAAAAGTACATATTTTGCATATCGTGATCTCCAGCTCCCCCCCCCCCCCCCCCCCCACTTTCCTGAAAATGACATTATTTCCATTTGTCATGGAGATGGCCTCTTTGATAAATGGTGACTGGCGAAACTGGAAATTCCCGTGTGGAAGACCACAGCTAGATCTATCTCTCACCTGGCCTAAGAATCAAATTCAAAATGTGTCAAAGACCTTAATGTAAGAGCCCACATTGGAGATTGCTGGAGGCAAACATAAACAAAACACTTCAAGATACTGGCAGAGGCAAGGACGATGTGGAAAGGGCTCCATGGGCTCAGAAAATAGCCCTAAGTCCTGACAATTGGAATTGTATGAAATTTAAAAACACTCTGAAATCACTCAGTCACTAAACAGGCTATAAGAAACAAACAGTTCTTAAAATAGGAAATACAAAAAGCTAGTGAATATTTGAAAAAAATAGTTCAACACCCTACACCTTCAGGGAAATGTAAATTAACATGGAAATTCATCTTACTTCAGGCAAAATAGTAGTCATCCACACAAAAGCACCAATAGACTCTAGCAAGGATACGAAGGAAGAATAGAACCCATGCACACTGCCAGTGGGGGGTGTAGACTGATTGAGCCACTGTGGAAATCAGTGTGGAGACAGCTAAAAACTAAAAATAGAACCTACCTTATAATCCAGCAGGGCCACTGTTGGGCTTGTAGCCCAAATCATAGTACCACAAAGGTAATTTACATGAGTCCTAAACACTGAAGTACCAGTTACAACAGCCAAGATAGGAAACCAACCAAGAGATGAACCAACCGCAGATGATGGATGAAGAAAATGTGAACACACAGAGACAGACAGACAGACAGACAGACAGACACACACACACACACACACACACACACACACACACACACACATACACAGAGAGCCATAAGAACAAAAGTATGTCATTTTGTTTTATGAAAAATGGGGGGAGCTGGAGATCGTTAACGGGCCCCACAGTTATGATATGTAAAATAAACCAGACTCAGACAGACAAACATGGCATGTTCTCCGGCGTTTGCAGATTCCAGATTTAAATAATGATAATAAATATATTTTACATATATAAATACATATAAGTACATATATATGACTCAAAAGTAGACTAAAGGATGTGAGTTGGGAGAAAGGGCCTTAAAGGAGAAGAGGGGAGGAGAAAGAGCAATGGGAAAAAGTTTATAATATGATCCAAATAGCAAACCTACATAAATGTGTATTTTTATGTAATTTGAAGGGATCTGAAATATTAAACTGAGTGTCACCAGTGGCTTTCTTTGAGTATAGGTTATAAAGCTGTTATTTCCTTTTATAGATTTTTTTATATGTCTTACATTTCTGTTTTATTTTTTGCATTTGCACATATGATGTGTGTTTGTGTAGATGATGTATGTACGTGTCTGTGAGGGTCCTCGAGCACATGTGAAGGTCAGAAGACAACTTTGGAAGCTTGTCCTTACCTTCTACCTTGTTTGAGATAAGATTTCTTGCTGTCCCTACCCCCTCCCGGCCCCCTGCGAAAGCCTATTTGCTGGACTTTGAACTTCAGAGAGTAACCTGTCTCCTTCTCCCATCTCCACCTAGGAGCATGGAAATTATAGACACACACATTTTGGAGATCCTGATTCTTAGCCTAATGCTTGCATGATAAATTCATGGCCTTACCCTCTGAATTCTCTTACAAGTTCATTGTTTCCTGTGTTTAGGAATATTTTAAACTATTCTCGTTCTATTTAAACTCTCCTACGAATGGTCTATGCTTTTGAAAACAATTAGGCAGTTACTGTCCAGGTTAGTTTTTTGTCAACTTGACATAGCAAGTGTTGTTTTGAAAGGAGAACCCCAATTTAGAAAATTCCTCCATCTGATGGCCTGTAGGCACATCTGTGGGGATGTTCTTGGTTAATGATTGATGTGCAAGAGAGTAAGTAAGCACCCCTCCATGGCCGCTGCTCAGTTCCTTCTGCCACGTTCCTGCCCTGCTGGATTAAATTCTTATCTTGATATTCCCTGATGATGGAATGTAATCTGCAAGCCAAACCGTTTCCTCCTCCCCAAGATGCTTTTGCTCATGGTGTTTTATCACAGCACAGAAAGCAGACTAAGACACTAACATTAATCTACTGTTAGATTTTTTTTTTTAAATTACCGTCGACATCTGTTATGGTTTGAATGGCAAATGTCTCCTTCCCATGGTCTCAGTCATTTGAACACCTGGTTACCTGGTCTCTAGTTGGTGAGGCTGTTTGCTGTCTAGAAACTATGTCCTTGCCAGAGGAAGTACATCACTTGGGGAGGGAGAAAAGGGTTCAAAGCCCCTGTCATTTCCATTTCACTTCGCATCATGCTTGTATTTGAAAATGTGAGCTCTCAGCTTCGTGTTCTGAACCCATGCCTGTTTCCTGCTCCTATGTCTTTACAACCGTGATGGACTCATATCTCTCTGAAACCATTAGCCAAAATAAGCTCGTTTGTAAGTTGCTTGGTCATGGTGTTTTATCACAGCAACAGAAAAGTGACTAATGTAACATCTTTGCCACAAAGTTCCAAATATCAACTGTATTGGTCATGACCCTAACCTTGAGGGAAGATTCATCAGTCCCTGTGATTTCCGTCTGTAGACTTCCTTAATGAAAGAAAAATGCCATCCCTGGTCTTCACATAAAGACCCAGGAAACATTATGTAATACTGTGTCTCCTAGCTCTTTCTAATTGCCACAGGAAATGCCAGCAGCTTAGAAAACATAATGTTCTTCTGCACTAATGGGAATTTCTTAATGCATCCAAAGATTCTGGTGTCAGAAAGAATCTCTTTAAGCCAAGAGACCATATTCTTAGAGAGCTCAGAAATAACTTTACAAAGGGAAATGCTGATTCCATTCTCCCACCCTCCAGTCAGTTTTTGGCCTGTGTTCTTGTTGTTATTATTTCTTTAAAAGTTGCTTTAGGGTGTCTCCTTTTTATGGTTGTAGGACCTAGTTTAGCTATTCGGTCACCCCCCAGCCATGTCTGACACATGTTTTGTATTTGATCTTTGTCTCTCTTCATCTGGTGACAGTGAAGAAGAGTTGGCAAAGGACTCAGTTTGGGAGCATCACACCACACTGCCATTGTCAAATGTTCTTCATTAGATGGTAGGAATCTGCTAAGCTTTTACTTTAAAAGAAAATATTACCATTTAAAGAAACTCGAATGGACATTTTCTTTCTCCTAAAAACTGAAAATTCAATTTGAGCCAATTCGGTAATACAAATATATTGTTCTCGTTTTCTTAAATCTAAAATAATTCTAGGTAGTATTAATTCTAATGTAATGTCCATTGGGGTTGCATCAACACTCTGGGTTGATTTAAGGATAGTTGAACTCTTCATGATGTGGACTCTTCTTATTCCTGAGCATGGCCGAACTCTTTAATACCCACCAATAGAATTTTAGTATTTTTCTATAAATTCTTGCTAGATTTTCTTCCCTAGATACCTTATTTTCTGTTACTATTGAAACAATATCTTTTAAACCGTGTTTGCTGTTTTCTGCTGGTGTGTAGCAAGGCAACTACTGAACCTTCAGTCTTGACTTTGCAACCTTGTTTAACCAAACAATTACCTCTTGTGTCTACGCTCTTATTCTCTGAGCTTGCTACAGAAACAATAAGTACAAAACCCTCTTGATTCTTTCTTTCAGTTCTGATGCCTTTCAAGCTTTCCTTTTCTTCCCCTCTTCTACTCTCATCTCCTCTTTCTTCCTTCCTCTTCCCTCCTTTCGTTTCCTTTCCCATGTCCAGTTTTCCATGTTACTGCATAGAGCAGCACTGAGGACTAGCAATAGTGAGGATGACTGACCTGGTCTTGACTTTAAGAAAGCAGCTTTAGCATTTCATCACAAAGATTTGTGCTTGATATTTTTAGTATTAGTTTTCTTTCTTTGTGTGTGTGTGTGGGGGGGGGGGGTAGAGGGGGCTGGCTTAGTACCATATACTGCCATGAATTGTGATTGGATTTTTTTTCTCTAGCAAATTGTACTTCTGTTCCCCCTTAATCTGTAGAAATAATAATTAAAAGAGACTTTTTTACTATTGAGTCAAGCTTCTACATTTAGAATCCATTCCGTTTTTTCATTATACAATGAATAATTATAATTAATGCTTATAGGAGATATTAGTATGCTATCTAATATAATTTTAAAATAATGCTGTATTTAAATGTTTCTTCCTTCTCCCCACTGTTTTTTTAGTTACATATTTTCTATGTACAGAAAAACAACAAGTTTTATGGGTATAAATGTGTGTGTGTGTGTGTGTGTGTGTGTGTGTGTGTGTAGGTGGTATGTGTGCTTGTATGTATGTATATGTTTGAATGTGTGTATGTGTATATGTATGTGTGTATGTGTATATATATATGTGTATGTGTTATTGTGTATATGTGTCTGTGTATATGTGTGTATATGTGTATATATATGAATATGTGCAAGTATGTGTATGTATATGTGACTGTTTGTGTGTGTGTGTGAGTGTGTGAAATGTGAGTGTGTGTGTGTGTGTGTGTGTGTGTGTGTGTGTGTGTCTGTCTGTCTGTCTGTCTGTCTAGAGATTAACTTCAGGTGTTGTTTCTTCTGACATTTGCCCACAAGTCTTCTGAGACAGGGTCTTTCCTGGAATACATTTCATGTCATGTGGAGAGTGAAAGGAGAGAAATGAAAGTGCATAGACACATAGTTCACATCTGCTTTCTTATACCATCTCTGAATAATGGACCCTGACCTGTGCACCAGTCATGTGTTTTAAAATACAGCACTGCAGCATGTTGAAATACCCTGATATATTAGTTTCTAGGGTTTCTAGACGGGAATTTTGCAAGTTTTCTCCAGGTGGTCTATATCGTTCAATATTTTTCATAAAAATATCTTCCCAGGTCCAGCTTCTCCTCATCTGAATTCATCGTATTATAGAAAGTATATTTTAAAGCAGTGGTTCGCAACCATCCTAATGCTATGACACTTTGACACAGGTTCTCATATTATGGTAACCCCGTTCCCCCCCCAACCATATAATTAATTTCCTGGCTACTTCTGTAACTATAATTTAGATGCTGTTATGAATCATAATGTAAATATCTAATATGCAGGATATCTGATGTGCAACTCTGGTGAAAGGCTCATTCTACTCCCAAAGGGTCACAGCCCATGGGTTGAGGAATGCTCTTTTAGAGGCTGTCTCCTTCTGAGAATAAATATTCAACTACAATGACTGAGGTGTCCATAATGTGCCAGACCCTGGATTAGAACCTGAGTCTGTGAGGATGGCTAATTGTGTCACTTAACTGGTCTTCAGAAACACACCCAGTCCATCCAGGAGGCAGATATGTGCAAGGCTGAAAAGGACAAGTTATTCCTCAAAGATCACCAGAGTACAACTGAACCAGCTCTTCCGCGCTTAGATTCCTTAACTCCCACAGGAAAAACACTAAACCAACATTTTGGAAGAAGCTGATGCAAAGACCCCTGATGGAAATGTTTAGAGGGTTTAAAGCTTACCAAACATAGAATTAGGTACAGCTGAGAGTATGGGCACAGGAAAGAAAACAATAAATGTGGACTTTGTAGGAGGAAAAGTCCTTGGAGATTTTTTTATTACAGTATGTGACAGATACATTTCATGCTTAGGACTCGAATATGGTAAGTTAAGAGAATTTTAAAGTGGGAAAAGGAATTGTGAGCATGAATAATCAGATAAAGCTTCAAGCATGTGGGTACTCTGCTCCTGTTGATTCTGGCCAAGACTTTCACCCCCCTCCCCCAAAGAATTAACTGTTTAATGACAAAGACGATCCTTCCAGATTCCTGACTACTTAGGAAAAAGGCCACCCTGGATGGTCCTACTTGGAACATGGGCATTGTGTATATGGAGAGTGCTGTGAAGACCCTAACTCATATGGGGTGGCCCTCCTTGAGATTGTTGAGTGCTGAAGTTTGTTTCACTCTTCCACAAAGTCATCAAAGACTCATACCATTAGCCTCTTCAGCTTCTTTGGCCAAAGTTGGGTTGTCTTGTGATATTAAGTCAGCTCTTGTTGCTTAGACATCAGAACCATGCTTGAGTTAGAATATAGTGAGAGATGGCAAGCTCTCTCTCCATCTCTCTCCTTTGCTATTAGTTAGTATCTCGGGTACCAAGCTCCTGTTCTAGAACCCTGGCTGGTCTTAACCTCATGATGCTCCAATCTCAGCCTCTTGTTGGCTGGGATTCTAGAAGGTCACCACCACACCTGGTGTCTGTATTTTTTTGTAATGAAATGAAAGCATAACCAACTGATCACTCCCCTCTCTGCTTCTCATTGACAGGACTGGGCCACAGGTTCACTGGGTCCCATCTTGACAGGGAATATGGGAATGTAGAGGTAGATTGTCCGTGTTTGGCTCAGCTCTTTCCCTGGGACCTGGTTTCAGTGTGAGTTGTGCTAGCAATCAGTGGATTGTATCCAGTAAGCATTTATTTAACGGTGTCTCTGTGCTTTGCTTCGATCAATGAGCTGCTGGGACACTCATCAGACATACATACATACATCATCAAGTATGGCTGTCCTTAGCTGGAGCTTGGATATCTAGGGAAGGGGATGAAAGTCGCCAATGCATAACTGTAAAGAAACTCAGCTTGATAAATAAGATACACAAGACAAAGTTCAGCAGGCTGCTCAGGCTGAAAGGAGAAAACTCTGAGTAGGGAACATTCTTCTTTACTGTGCTGTACATGGGTACTTTGGTTTAATACTCCAAATGAGAGTTTAGTCATTCTACAGATGTTTACTGAGTGCTTGCCATATGCCAGATGCTGAGGTGCGCAGACAGCATACAGGAGTGAATATGACAAGCAAACCTCCTTTGTTGTTATTATAGGCTAGTGAATGTGTTTTGGTCAACAGAAGACAGCACAGATAGTAGTTTCATAAGATAATAATGGCGCTGAGAAATCCCTACCACGCAGAGATCTTGCAACTGTCTTACAATCTGGTGCAGTGCGTCCCTTGTACTTGTAATAGCGCTGTGAACGACCCTACTGTTCACATAAGACTGCAAGGTCCTGATGCTTGACAGGGGTGTTAAATGACTTGTTATTAGCCATGTGTTTACTATGATGTATTTTGAGTCAGGAGTCTTGCTTATGTAGTTCAGGCTGGCCTCGAACTCATGATCTTCTTGTTCAGTCTCCTCACTACCAATATTACAGGATTGCACCACCATGCCTGATTAATGTTTATTCCTTCTACTTACTTAAAAAAAGAAAAAGTTGACTGTGGGAGTTGGAGAGATGGTTCAGCAATACTGAGTATATAATACTCTTGCAGAAGATTAGAGTTTAGTTCCTGTGTCAGGTGGCTCACAACTGCCTGTTAACTTCTGATTCAAGCAATCTGCCTCCATCTTCTGGCCTCTGTGGGCATCTGTGTTCACATGTCATATACAGATATACATTCACCGTGTCATATACAGACGCATGCATAATTAAAAATAAAAGAAAGTCTTTGCCAGATGTGGTGGCCCTCGTCTTTAATCCCAGCACTCCAGGGCGGAGGCAGAAGCAAACTCGGTGAGTTTAAGGCCAGCCTGGTCTAAGTAGTGAGTTCCAGGCTGACCAGGTCTATATAGCAAGACCTTGTCTCAAACAACAACAACAACAGCCAACAAAGCTGACTGAAGTACCGTATGTGGTACTGTATTAAGAACATTTGTGTGCATCTCAGGCTTAGCAAATTTCGTTGAGTATAATATGTGTGTGGTGTGAGCATTTGCCTCTCTGTGTGTGTGTGTGTACACATGTTGGGTCACAGGAAGACATCAGGTGTCCCATTCTATTACTCACCAACTTATCACTTTGAGACACAGTCTGTCACTGACACAGTAGCTAGGTTAGTGACCAGCAAGCCCTAGCATCTTCCTGTCTCTCTTTCCACCCTGCGTAGTGTTTGGGTTACTGGCATATGTAGTAGCCATGCCAAGTTGTTTATTGTTGTTTTTTGCTGTGTTGTGTTGTTTTGTTTGTTTGTACAACAAGTTCCAATACCCACTGTGCAATCTCTCCAGCCCCCCATGTATTAATTCTCTTGATAACTTCTGGAGATCATGTCCAGTGGTTAAGTTACCCTGTACCTTCCAGGTTGCACTCTATGATGCCCACATGGTGAGAAAGTTGCCTAATGATACGTTTCTCAAAACAGTTCCCTGTTGTTAAAGGATTCATTCTAATCTACTGCCAGGTAGAAATCAGCGTAGTAAGAAAATATATAGCTGGAAAAGGCTAGAGAAGGAGAGAGAATGTGCCTTCAGCACAATGAGACAGCTACTGTCACTATGATGCTGCCAAGACACTGAGACAGGATGTCATCCAAAATGACCACTTAGTGTCTGGCCACACCTAACTTTTGATTCAAGCCTGTGAAGCACATGCTTGGAAATTCCTCCCAGAGCTGAGAATTTGGGAATCATTTAGTGTCTGCCTCTCAGTGAGACTGGTGGCTCTTGCTGGATTTTGTATAAAAGAATCCAACACAGCTCTTTTGAATTTTATGTTTGTTCTGTGTGAGGAACACCACATTTGACACCCCCCACCCCCACCCCATGACTACTTGGTTTCTACTCACAGATTCAGGCTGATGATACAAAGCACTGCATTTCTGTCGTGTTGCAAGCCTTGTGACATTTTCCAGCATGAGAGATGGTTAAAGAGAACGCAGATATGTGCTCTGACAGGTTGGCTTGGGATATTTCTTGTTTCACTTGGTAGCATATAAACATGGACAGACAGGTTAACCTCTCGGAGGAGACTCCCGCTTCTGCAAAGTGGCATTAGTCCTCATTCCTAGTGTGCTGTTGTGACGAGTGTGGGGGGAAATGTAGATGGCAGGCACCCAGAAAGTGCTGACTAAGTACTCACTCCATTGCTAGCATGAGGAGACCCTACATTATCTGATGTTAGGTTCTCAGCATGGAACAAGTCTCCAGGAAACATGATGTTTTCTGTGCAGAAGTCTCACACTGGAAATTTTATAGGCTGTGAACAGCCTGGTGACATGACGCAGGATGAGGCTCCCCTGATGGCTTCTCTCTGAAGCTCAGCACGGAGCATGTTTCTATCTCCCGGTTTACATGCTTGTGCAGACAGCAGAATATGGAACCAGTCAGACCCCTCATTATGACAGTGGTCCAGAGCCAGGAGCCAATCATCCAGTGACAAAGAGCTTGGTGACCAGCTGTTCCCCATCTCCAGTGAGCCGAGAGCAGGAGGAAATGGGTTTAAGCTGCGTGAAGGATTGGGTTATTTACGGCAGAGTTTCCTGATGCTGAAGGTTGCTCAACATTAGGACTGGATTACAGAGAGAGGCTGGAGAATTCCCGTTGGTGGAGATTGTGAAAACATGTTCTTGTTTGTGACATTACTAAGAGGCTGTCTTCCAACTGTGCTCTGTCTTGTCTCTCCCCCTTTAAATCCAGATGGTCCAATAGAACCATTCCTAACGGACTGGAGACAGGGAGGTTGGTGTGCAGAAAAAGGGAAAAGCATAAGCATTGAACTTGTCAGAACAGTGTTCACTTTGGGGCACTCTGATCATGGGTTTTTATATTTTACATGAAGGTAGACAAACAGAAGTTAAATTAGCTGACACCTAACATTGCAGAGTCTACCTACAAGATGAAAAATGAAAGGGCTCAAGTTTATGGCTTTGATTAATGTGGATTGCATGTGTGATTTTTTTTCCATTGCTGGGGGTTAAATCTAGGGTCCCATGTGTACTGAGCTGGTTCTGTACCACTGAGCCACACCCTTAGCCCACAATTCTTTCCTTCTAAAAGCATAGTCTTGCACCTAGACTGGTGGCATAGGTATGTATCCCAGCACACAGGAGAGTGGGACAGGAAAATCAAATCTTTAAAGTCAGCCTTACTATGTAGAAAGTCTGTCTCAAAAATAACTAGAAAAACCTGGGGAGATAGCTCAGTTACCAAAGTGCTTGTCTTGCAAGCATGGGGACCTGGGTTAAATCCCCAGGACCCCCATAAAAATGTCAGGCATAGTTCTGTGGGCTTGGAATCTCAGTGTTTGCAAGGTGGACACAGGCAAACTCCTTACTTCACAGCCTTAGTCTAGCTACCCTTACTGGACAAGTTCCAGCCCAGTGAGACAGGGAGAGATCCTGTTTCTAAAAAAAAAAAAAAAAGGAAGTGCCTGAATTTATTCTCTGGCCTCTATATGTATATGTGCATACACACATGACAACCCCTTCCCCCATTCATGTATGTATGTACACACATGCATGGATAAATGCACACCTGCATATACACTTTCACACACATGTGTACTTGCACACTTGTCTACACACACACACACACACACACACACACACACACACACACACAGAAACAACCTCAACTAAATAAAGTATAGCCCTTACCTTCAACAGCCAGTTCTTGCCACAATTCTGTAAGGGTGTACGCCATTGCCTGAGTTCAGCTTTCAAGAGCAACACAGTTTGGGGAGCTTTTAAGTTGTTGTATCAGTTAAAGTTTAAGAGCCAGGCTTATGTGCCAGAGTGTGCATGGACAGGCGGCTCTAATTCTGTGGGCCGAGCATCCACTTTTGACCTCTGCTTCATGAGGTGATGATGATGTCAGGTTGTTGACATCGGCAAGGAGAGGGTGAGCTGATGGCTCAATTTAAGCACACCTGTGGGCTGCAGAATCCACCCTCCCCCCTTTAAAATGAGAACTCTGTGTCTGTGGGCTAAGGCATAGCAGTTGCTGTTCGATGATTAAAATAATCAGACACTGTCAATTTTTATCTGCTTCAATCTAAAAATACCCATACACCCTCTTTAGAGCAATGAATGTATAAACAATGAATGTATATAAAGTATTCCAGATTGTCTCATGCACTGAGAAGACATTCTCCCTCCTGTATTATAGTGTTCACTTCTGCCCCACACCCAGAGTTATTTACCAGCAAGCTGCGCCTGGCAGTTAGGAGTCAACCGTAGCCTCCACCGAGTGCATTATCTTGTTTGCAGGTAACAAGAATCCCAGGGTCCTTGGTTATCTAAATCCCTGAAACTCTTTCAGAGTATTCTATGCATCTGTGGAAATGTCCCCACAAGACTCCATCTTTCACTCACTGTCTCTTTCCATCCCCATTTCGTTAGGGATTACCACTCTCTAAAAATACCACTCCTCTGCAATGAACGGGGGGCATAGATGAGGGTAAAACCTCCCACAGAGAATCGGACTGCTTTCCCACCACAAAGGTAGAAAGAATTCCTAGCCAGAGTCTATAATGGAAGTCCAGTTGCTTACTAATAATGCATTTGCATAAGGAAAAAGTTGTGTGAAGGGAGATGGGGGCAGGGAGCTAGGCCTTTGTAGTTTTGATGCAAAAGAGACACAGAAGAACCACAGTATGCTTTCTAACTTTTCTATTTGTCCTAGAACTTAGACCCCAAGAGAAAGTATTCTCCCCCTCCTCCCTCCCTCCCTTTTTCCTTTTCTTTCCTCCTCCCACTTTAAGGTCGCTTCATGGTGGTTGGATATTCTTGACCACTGTGCGTATTTCTTTTACAACTTAGAAAGTATATTATGACCAAATGCACGGTGTGTTCTTGCACACTCTTAATTGGAATTCCATCCCTACCTCCCTGCTACTTTACTTTAATTTTAAAAAAAAGGCACGGGGCTGGAAAGTACTCACCACTCTGATATCAAGGATTGACAGGAGGCAGGGTGGGTTTTTTAGCATGTCCTAAACATCAGACACTGTCTACATGGTGTGAACGCAACAATGCATTTCATTTTTGCAACTCTAAGAGATTATTCCATGAGATAGTTACATTGTTTTTTTGTAGTCAAGGCCCAGAGAGATTAACTCACTTGCTTAGGCATTTGACTAACCAATGTACAAGGTACAAATAGGCTAATTTGGAACTCAGTTCACTAGAGGTGAAGTTCCCGGGGAAGGGATCCAGATGGTGTGTATATTCCAAAGCTCCCAGGGTCGTTCTTTATGACCACCGTCCTACCAGAGTTGCTGGCAGTGGGCCTACCTCTCCACTCTCTGTTCTTGAACAAATGTTTACTGAATGCAACTATGGCTGCTGTACTTAGCTCTGGGGATCCTGTAGGAACGTGTGGTTGAAGTCTGCCTCCCAAGAGCCCACTGGCTAACTGAAACTTACAGACACATGAATAAGGAAGCACCAGTAAGAGGCTTGTAATGTGGGAAGTAACGGTATGGAGCAGGAGCCATGGAGGAGGTGGCCAGAGAAGGTGCCTGTGGGGGAGATGTTCACAAACAGGCAACTCTGAAATGAACAAGTGGCATCAGGCAGAGGACATGCCCAGCGCAGGCACGGGGCTGGAAAGTGCTCACCACTCTGACATCAAGGATTGACAGGAGGCAGGGAGGGTACAGAATTAAATGGAGGAGGGCAGAGGAGTGGAAGAGATGAATGGAGGGCAGAGCTCAGGCTCTTGTCTGAGATTCTTCATTTGGACTTTATTCTGGGGACAATTAGGAGACATTGTAGGGCTAAGATTGTCTGTCTGTCTGTCTGTCTGTCTGTCTGCCTGCCTGCCTGCCTGCCTGCCTGCCTGCCTGTCTGAGTTTCCTTCTTTCTTTAGACACGGTTTCTCATTAGATGAGAGTGAACAGTGAGCCAGAGATGCACCTGGCTCTCCTCCCAGCACTGAGGTCACAGTGTACACAGCTACAGCTGCTAATATGGATCCCAGGGGTTGAATATAAGTCTTCATGCTTGTGTAGCAAATACTTCACTACCCGAGCCGTCACTCCAGTCTAATTAGTGTTTATTTTTTTTAAAAAAAATGAGACATTTAGGGGCTGGAGAGTTGGCTCAGCGGTTGAGAGCACTGACTGCTCTTCCAGAGGTCCTGAGTTCAATTCCCAGCAACCACATGGTGGCTCACAACCATCTGTAATGGGATCTGACACCCTCTTCTGGTGCATCATATGTATATAAAATAAATAAATTAATTAATTAATTTAAAAAATGAGACATTTATATGCCCTAAAATTTAGCTTTTGAAAATGTATTAATTGGATATTATTAATCACAACTACTTTTAGGGTTTAAGAATAAGCGGGCTGGGTAAGGTGACATGCCATGATCAGCACTTCAGAGGCCAAAGCAGGAAGATTTGCACGTTCAGGGGAAGCCTGGGCTACGTAAAATGTAGGCTGCAAACTTGTCTAGAATAACAGGCTGGGGAGGAACAGTTAAGGGTTCATCTGTAAGCAGGACGTTTGTACCATCCCTCTCAGGCTTAAGGGAATATCACAGAAGGGTTAGAAAGACCATAAGAGTCACCAGAGGGGGTGTCTCTGAAATGCTGTCTTCTGAGCATGACAGTCATTGCAACCATGAGTTCATAACAGGTGAGGCTGCCCGCTTTGAGCCTGTGTGGAACTGGCTTGATCAACAGCTAGTCAGAGAGGTTCCTGAGGCCCTGCTTCTCCCTGCTGAACTGCTGGCTGCTGATGGATTCAGAAGGTCATCATTATCTCCAAATGTGTACCCACCTGTGATGCCAGCAGACTCCACTGTACATTTCCAAACCTGTGGTCACACAGACAGCCTTGGGTAAACTCAGCGGGGTCACAAAATAAAGCAAGAAGACATGAACGTAGGAAAGGAACCTGCAAGGTGGGGGATAGGACAGGAGTGACAGGAAGATGAGGGGAGGGGCTGAGTAACCAGATATTATGAATGGAATCATATATGTATGATAGGACAAGTAAATTTATTAAAACATCACAGGGGAATGAGGCAGGGGGATAGCTCAGTGTGTAAAGGCACCAAGCCTGACTAGCTTCAGTCCCTAGGATACACATGGTAGAAGGAGAGAATTAACTAGTCCCCAGCTCCCTACATACATGCCAAATCACAAGCACATGCATGTGCACTCATGTGTGCGCGCACACACACATACACATACATACAAACACACATACAATAAGTAAATATAGTTTTTTAAGAAAAAAGGATGAATGATTTATACTGGCAAAAAAAAAAAAGTGTCACCCCGAGAAATCACAGCAACACAGTGACCGAAGGCGGCTTTGGTAGAACCACAAAGCATCAATGGTCTCGCATGCAGCACACCCTGACTGTGTTCTGTACCCCTCTATCCAAATTGGTAGCCTATGTCCACATGTGGCTGCTGAAGCTCTGGTTACATGTGACCAGCCTGACAGAGGAACTGCACTTTTTCTCATTGAATTAAATTTAAACAGTCACACATGGGTACCATATTGGACAGTACAGCTTTCAGCAACTTGCAAACCCAGCCTTATCTGTGCTTGCTCTCTCCCACCACCTCTATTGGGCCGGTTTCAAGTCCAGATGGAATTTTGAGGCATGCACTATACAAATTAGTGCATTTAAGTTTAATCCTACGAAGAAAACGTGGCATGTTCTCACAAGGAATCCAGATGACAGAAGGCATGAAAGATTGGGATGGCGTGGACCAAGGATCCACAAATGCGGGAGTCAGCTCAGCTAGTGCCCTGCATGAGTGACATCTCTCTGCTTACAAGGACACAGAGATGACACGGGCTTGACGCGGCTTCACTGCACACAAGTAAACAAGTCCAAAAGTAGACTGTTCTGAGGGAACACAGATGGAGAGGTTATTTTTCCTGCTTAAGTTGTGGGTTGCATGTGACGACAAGAACAAAATTGTCCTTTCTGGGTCCTGTCACCAAATTATTAGTTAAGAAGAATCAAAGAGCCGAGAAAGGGTCTTTCAACTCTGGCGGTTAAACCCATCTCGCTCTCACAGTTCCTCTTAAGCTGCAGTGATTAAAAAAAAAAAAAAAAAAAAAAAAAGTCTCCTGGGACCTGCATCTCATCTCTTCTCTTCTCTTCTCTTCTCTTCTCTTCTCTTCTCTTCTCTTCTCTTCTCTTCTCTTCTTTCTTTATTTTTTCTTTTTCTCTTTCTTTCCTTTTTTCCTTCCTTCTTTTCTTCCTTTCTTTTCCCCTCTCTCTCCTCTCCCCACCCCCTCTTCCCAAAGGATTTGCTCTTCCCATCCTTTAGAAGCCTAGAAATAGTCCAGGCAGAGCTTTATACTTTATTAATGCTGTGAGCTATTCAATGGGTTTTCTATTGCTCTCTGCTCCCTGTTTCTTTTTAAACTACTATGCTTTCCACATGAGGCATACAGGATGGAGGACAAGCACACCCATTGTAGAATCCGTGGCTGAAAACATCTGTCAAGTGGCTAATTGGTGGTTGTATTATTGCCTTCTTACCTTAACCTATGAGACCTAGAAACCTACGTTATAATTTATAATCCTTGGACTCTAGAATTCTGTGAGGGAATGATGTTGGCTCAGGAAGCAGCCAGGATCACATTTAGGGCAGGACATGGAACTCTCCAGTACATTCTTCAGGCTACCCATGATCCTAAGAGCAACATAGGTCTCAGTGCCTACTGAGGCAAAGCTATTGTTCATCTTGGGCCTGACCTGAGCTTTGTGACATGAGCAAGTGTGGCATATGGGCTTGTGCATTTGAGCAGGAATGCTAGGATTCCAGAGGCTTGGAGAAAGATCTAGAAGATGGGCCTTGCTCCATAAAGAATTCCACAAAGGGACTTGCTCTGAGATCGGGGTCAACATGGAACTTCTAAACTATAGACTCCAGGTTGTCAAACCTAGAGATAAAACCACGACTGGCTATGTCTTTTTCTCCCGTGAGCACTGGCTGTCTTTCAGCACCTGCCTGTGGAAATGAACTCTGTTTCCTGCCTTTTCCTGTAAACCCAGAGTGGGACAACACTTGTTGGAGTAGCTCTTTAAGATCCACTTCTGGAAAAAAAAAAAAAACAGCAAGAAAGTGGAAGAGGACTAGTTGGGAGGAGGAAGAGATCAACCATAAGGGAACAAAAGAGTACAGGGAGGGGTGTGGTAAGAACAAATTCATTATATAGGGGCTGGAGAGATGGCTCAGCGGTTAAGAGTGCTGACTGTCCTGAGTTCAATTCCCAGCAACCATATGGTGGCTCACAACCATCTGTAATGGGATCTTCTGGTATGTCTGAAGATAGTGACAGTGTACTCACATAAACAAAATAAACAAATAAAATACATTATATGTATGACATTATATACATGTATGATATTATGTACATGTAAGAAAAGTCATGAGAGCCACTAACTTCTTTTGCCTCCATACTTTTAAAGTCTTTCCCTGGGAATATGTAAATAAATGTCTAGGGGAGGTATCAAGACGGACCAAAAATAAAATTCCACTCAGGTCTAGCTTGGTGGGCTAATGAATTGAGTTGAAATTATTTACAGGATAATGGGTAAGGGGTTTGCTTCAGGACTGTGGACAACCTATGGGTGACCATATTATGAAAGAGTTTTAGTCCTTGCTATTGTGAGCTGCTTGTAAATCTTTAGAAGAGTTGTGCCTCTTATATGCTATCTTGTGACCCAAGGTCAGAGATCAGTTTTGGGTGTCATTCCTAAGTAGCTGCCTACCTAGGTTTTGTTTGCTTGTTTGTTCTGTTTTGTTGTTGTTTTTGTTTTGTTTTGTTTTGTTTTGGTTTGGTTTGGTTTGGTTTGGTTTTGGTTTTTTGCCAGGATCTCCCATTGGCCTGCAGCTCAATTAGGGTATATTGACTGGTCAACACCACTTCGAATCTGCCATAAAGCCTGGCTTTTTAAACATGGATTCTGAGAATCGATTTTGAATGCAAAGAGAGAGCCATTTCAGACTGACAGGTAATTGCAGTTGCTCTGATGACCAACAGCAAAAGCCATACCCAGGAGACAGTTCTACAGCCCGTTTCTAGGACTGGGGGTGTATCCCATGGAGAACTTTCCTGGTATGAGTAGAGCCCCGGAGCCCCAGAACTTCAAAAAATGAAAATAAACAACAAAAAAATAAATAAACAAAACAGCATCTGTAAGCAGTTCTTATTCACAGCTGTAACAGATCTCAGTGTGTTCTGGAGTGTAATGGATTCTCAGTAGAGACCGCTCATGCTGTTCTGCTCACACGTTAGTCCTTTCACACTCTAACGTGTGATAGAAGCACGAGAGACCCTCATCACAATTCCAGGGGACTGTAGATCTAAATGGGACTGGGATTCTGAATTCATAAGTGACATCCAAACTGCTGTCTGGAAGCCACAAGTCAATGGACAAGGACTTAGATGTTACTGAAGTCATCCTTTTAACTAGAGAAGCTCCCACGAATGGCATCTATGGAGATATCTAACTGGTTTAATATGGCAGGCTCTCTCTCATGGGGGTGTGGGTGGAACTCTGTGTACTTGGACCTCCGTCGGCCATCCTCTTTATGTTTTATTTGGAGAAGAGTCTCACTATGTAGCTCTGGCTGCCTTGGAACTTGATATGGAGCCCAGAATGTCCTTAAACTCTAAAGGATCCTCCTTCCTCTGCCTCCTGGGCTCTGGGACTAAAGGCATGTGCCACCACCCCTGACTCCATCAGCCATTCTGATATGAGGTTATAAGACTTCAAATGTTCTTTGTCTCTTTTCCAAGTCTCCAAGCCCACAGTCATCCCGATTTATTGTTTTCCTTGTATGTGCAGAGACAACAGAGACAAACCATCAAAGTCTAGTTTCCTTCCTTACTGAGAAGTCATAGTTCTTGGGCCATTTCTGACACCTTGGGGTCATGAGCTGAGGTCAGCCAGTACTTTCTGGAAAGCGTCTTCCTGTGGAAAGAAATGAGAACCACATTCGGAGCACTTGGCCATCCGTGAGGTCTGTTTCTGTAGGTGTAGGAACCGCAGTCCGTGTTTACTGAGCAGGAATCCCAAGTGTCCTGTGTTGGTGGTGCTGATCCTGCTTGAAGCCCAGAGCCTGCGGGTGAATTCAGGGTGGGTCGGCGCTCAGCCTGTGGCATTCAGTTGCCATCCGTGAAAGAAAGACTCACTTTCTCTGGGTTTCATCAAATTGTTTTGGTTCCTGTGGTTTCTTACTAAATAACTATCATCAAATCCCACATGGCAAAGCTAAGGCCTGACACAGACACAGGCATTACTCATCTTCTGGATGGACCTCGAGGCTCGCTGAATTCTCAGTTTTAATTTCAGATAGAAAACGGGAGCATGCAGAGGTCACCCACAGGCAGAGCATCCTTCTCCCTCTCTGTCAAAGTCTGCGTCACCCTTCAGGATAATTTCCTTGCCGCTTTCTCTTCCATCCTGGTTTTTGCTCTCTCTCTCTTCTCTTCAATTTGTCTGCTTCCTTTGCTGTGTATTTCACCAAGAGCAGATAGCCTTCTGAAATCCTTTCTCTTTATACTATCAATAGAAACAATGCAAGCACTCCTACCATTGATTAAGGATGGACCGAGTGTTAGATGTGTTCTCCATGCATATTCATTTGGTCTTCCTGATGCCTTGACAAAGGAACCTGCTTTTGCAGGCTCACAGCAGAACATGGTAGCTCAGAGTTGTCCAGCAGATCTGCCATTGGGCCCAAGGTGTAAGAACACCCAGACCCTCTGAGGTTCTCCTCTCCTTTTAACTCAGCCAAAGGTTGCAGCAAGTTGAGTAGGCTTATAGACTTCCAACCCACAGAGGGCTTGGCCTCACCTACTGTAAGATGGATAAAGAATGGTTCTTCTGCCTTGGCTCATGCTATGGCTCATGCCTATTCTCAAGTCAGACTTCATTTCTAAAGCAGCATGCTTGACTGTGGCCCTTAGACAGCCTTAAAGTTTACCCCCAAAGCTTTTGCACAGGATGAAAGAGTCAGGCACAGTGGCACAGGGCTGCACATTCTTACAGTGAGGAGGCAGAAAGTAGGGATGAGAGACTTTAAGGCCTTGGGAAGACTCAAGCAGGGCACACTGTCAGTGTGGACATGTGAGAGAGTGTGCGGTAGAGAGAGAATAGAAAACACAATGCTTCCATGTCCTCTAGCAGGTGGGGGCAAGGAACTCTAACAGGAAGTGTCTTCAGTGAAAGAGTCATGTTCATGTGTCCACTAGTGCTCAGGGGACGTCTTGGGTGCCCCTGCCAGCCTTTGCCTCCTCCGACACAAGGGTGAAGGAGAAAGGAAAAATGGAGTCAAAACCAGGATTTAAAATATGCTCCAGTACTTCAGAGGCTGAGGCAAGAAGATCTCTGAGTTTGAGGCCAGCCTGGTCTACAGAGTAAGTTCTAGAATAGCCAGGGCTGCACAGAGAAACCCTTTCTTGAGAAAACAAAAGTCCTCAGACCTAGTGACGTGCTCAGAGCATGTTAAGTAATATTTTAACGTTTAAGACGAACGCAGTCACAGTTGAGTGAAAACACCTATCGCCACTCACGGCTCTGCAGTGGGAGGGGACAAAAGCAATGTTCAAAGAGGCTGAGTCTGAGGAGTGGGGCAATGGGTAACTTGGCTTTTGCTTTTGAATTTTCAGATGGTTCCAGGTGAAATGTGTTTATCAGAAAAGAGCAAGTGGTAGTCAGAGACCAGGGAAGAAAACAAAATACAAAAAACCCAAGCTTTCGTCTCATAAATAAAATTAAAAAACTAAGTCACAGGCACAAAGAAACCAGAGGGTCAGCAACAGACTGGGTGGGGAGCCCATTGTTTCCTCACTGTGTGCTGTTTCTTTAGTGTTTCTTTTATGTGTGTGCACACAATTTCAAAGCTCTTCCTGAGTTTATTTTTGTGACTGGTGATTTTAAGCTCCATTAGACCCACCCTTCCGATGGGGAGTGACAATTTGAAACTGTGGAGAGGTTGAAGGGAAACCTTGGTTACAAGTTTTCCATGTAGGAAAGACTTAGGAGGGGTATGGGTAAGGCCAGACCCTCTGGATAGAATGCCCTCTCCCAGTTCCGACATGTCCTTTCTCAATCTGGTCCATCCCCGCTCCTCAATGATGTCTGCTGCCAAATAATGACAAGTCACCTCTAGGAGGGTGGGATGGATCAAAGAAGGAAAACGTTTCCCAAGTCCTGTCTTGTTCTTACTTACCGTCCTGACTTCCTTTATACTTGTAGAAAGTGGAGGGGAAATTTAAGATGTTGGGGAGGGCATGTCCTGTGGAACAACAACTACCTGAGTGGTACATCCTTCTCTGTGACACACACACTTCTCCCAGGAGAGTCTTGGATAGAGAAGGTGGCCAGCCAGAAGTTCTGTACCTCGTTAGAAGGAAGAAACTTTTACTTGACATTGAGTTAATTGGATTTCAGGTTTGTTACTATTAATTTTAATGTTTGTTTTTAACTCCTATATGGGTAAAAAGATTATTAAGAAGAAAATCTCACACATACATATCTGAATAGCTGTCTTATACTTTGGTGACTTCTTTGAACGCTTTAGAAAATGTTTTTGAAGACTGCGGTGTGATGCTGGGTGCCATGGCCCATACCTGTAATCCTCTCACAGGGAGCTGAGAGAGGAGGAGCATTTGGAGCCAGACATGGCTTTTTGAAACTGGGGGAAAAAAAAAAAGAACGAAAAACTGAAGGCGAACAAAACCAAGGAAGGAAAGAATGATGGAGGGAGGACAAGGTAGGGAGGAGGGAGGAAAGAGTGACGGAAGAGAGGGTTGGGTAGTGCTCAGTGCTACAACTATTACCTAGCATTGCAAAGCCCTGGGTTTGGGCATTTGTACAAAAAAAAATTCTTTAGAGGGAATTCAGTCTAGATAGGGACATAAAGCAAAGTTAAAGGAGACAGCCAACACTGCCATGTCTGTGTTCTTCATTCTGCAACACCCCGAATCCCCATATATGTGCATGTGCGTGTGTGCACACACACATGTTGAAAGGCAGTAGAATTTTCCAGATTAGAACTAATGAACCCACATTCATACAACTCCTTCTTGAACATCACCTCGACCTTCCAAATGTCATTTTGATAAGTTAATATAAACAAATCAGAAACATCTGCAAAACCCACCCCCCTAACACACACAAGCTTAAAATTAAATGGAAAAAAATGTTTGGCACAAGTGTTTTGGGTTTTAGCGGATCCAGAATGTTTTGAAAAATAGTCCTAAGACGTTTTGGAAGTCTGAAGGACAGCTGGCTGGCTCTCCTTTTAGAAATGGCAGTGGTTATTTCTGTTCTCTGTGTCACCCCCACCCCCCATTGCTCTTCTGATCTGTGGAGGGAATGCTCTTGCAGAGGCTCAGGTCTCCGTCCTCTGTGTGTTGTTGTCCCCTGCAGAAGCTGGTGTTTCTCTCTCCTTAACCCATCCCTTGATTCTCTTCTTAAGCAAACACAAAACTCTGGATTTTTGTCAGCTGCAGATAGTATATGTTTGGAATTCTGAATTCTTGAAAGGGTATAAATGGGAGAGCCCTGAGAGGGCCCTGGGTGGCTGCTGCTCCCTCTGCTGCTGCCCCTTGCTGCTACTATTGGTTCCTGCTGCTGTTGGTTCCTACTGCTGTTGGTTCCTGCTATTGTATTTGCTGTTTTGCTTTTTTGTTTTCTGAATTGCTGGTTTGCTATTTGCTGGGTTTCTGGATTGCTGGTTGATTATATCCTGATGACAAGATTGGCCCCTAGGAACTCAATGACCCTAAATCAGCAGAAAGTAGTCTAAAAAGGTCTATGCCCCCTTTCCCCTTTAATCTTCTTTCTCACCTACCTAGTGTTGTGGAGTTGGAAGGGATTGGGGTGGAGAAAGGAATATATATATATATATTCTTCTATAGCTATATAAGAACCCAATAAAGTAGCCAAAGACTATAGTTACACCCAGCCTCTCAGGAAAGAGGTAGAAGAGCCAAGACTTTGTGAAACATTTAACCTTCCTCACATTTAACCTTCCCCATGCCTGTGCTTTGAGTAGAAATTCTGATTGAAAACAGAACATGAGCCAGCAAAACCAAGAGGATTTTAACCCTTGGTCTCTTGTTTTGGGGGACACTACTCCCCACAGAAAGGCATTTTCCCAGTGACTTCCCAGTCCAGTGAGTAGTATCTGTATCCCATATGCTGACCTCTGCCTCCTCCCATAAATGCAAGGGTTATGTACCTTGATAATGTCCTTGGGTGAACTTGAAGCAATAGAACAACCATTAGCCACTTACGATAATGAGTTGGAGGCCAAGATAGATTAAGGCGTATCATCCATTTCTGACAACATAGCTAGAAATGGCAGAAGATTTCCTGCCCAGTCAGCTTGGGTTAGAAAAGGTGAAATTTAGAATTTCCAGTGTTGATCTTAATGTTATACTCTTCTCTGAGATTTTTATTTCACCTTGAAAAAAACTAAGATCTCTTTTTTAGTAAAGTATAAAAATCATAGTGTCGTAGAGACCCTAAGGACAGATGTTCCTCGCCTATGGGAGGCTTGGCTTTTAGGCCAGGATTAAGGTGGTGCAAGTGTCCTTGTTAGGGCATCAATGAGGCTTATTTTCTGTATTATGTCGATCTGAGAGGGCAAGATCGACCTTCAAACCTGTGACCCCACCTCTTTACTAATTTTGGATTTATTATTCAGGAATTATGTAAATTTCCCCCAAATCAAGAACAGAAGCTCCAAGCCAGCTTATTTTATTCTGCTAATGAGTCAGTCTTCTGGTCAGACTGCTGTTTCATTGAGTATGTATTTCATGAGCTCTTCCTTTGTGACCTTCTATAGGGAGGTGATTGATTCCACTCCGTTCTTGCACTTAGCCTATGGCAGGATTCCTTGAAGGCTTCGTTTTGCTCAACATTTTAATCTGTTGCTTTAGTTACAATACCTTGTACTTTTGTCATCAATTGTTGCAGCCTTCATGGCTGGAGATTAAATCTGAGTCTTACTTTTGTGTTTTGAAATCCTTCACACTTGATCCTTATTACTGAGGGTGTGACGCAGGCCCACCAGTGTAAGTCATCATCCCTTGGGAGCTGCTGAGACTCCTTCCCCAGGTCAATTTGCATTTAAACGGATGGTGATTTGATTGTCCATTAGAGTTGAGAAACGCTTTGCAGAAGGGTTTTCTGCTCTCAGTACAGCCATCACCACCATCACCTTCTTCTTGATCAGTATTACCATCGTAACTATCATCATCATCATAGTCATCGTCATGGCAACACCTGGTTTCTAGCTTTCACTGAGAAATTGTCTCCCATTGGTGTGTTCTCTAAGAGACCTTTAGGTCTTAAAGTCATTTAAAAATAAGTTTGTAATGGGTTTCACTGAGAATGAGCTCCTTGTACTGTCCCTGATGAAAGTGGCCTGCTTAGATGTGGAGTCTGTCCTATAGATGTCTTGAACTAAACCTCTGGAAGAAGAAAAGAGAATAGGCAGGTAAGATAGCCTTGCTGCAAGGTTCTTAGAGGTTCAATGTTGAGTTGGAATTACTACAGCACACATGTTTGGGGCCGAAGGTTAATAACAGGAAGGTGATATCTGGGCCAAGAAGAAACTAAGCTCAGTATTTTGCAAACTGATTGCAAACTGACCTGACAGATGCTGTTGAGGACTTTGGATGCGTAAGAGAAATGTGGCCCAAGACAGGTTCCCCAGGCCCTTCCTCACTTTTAACCTATTAGAACAGACATCCAGTTTTCTTATGTAACAGCTGTGGGGCAACATACTATTTAAGGCATTATTTCCTCCTCCAATCTCCAATCATTTTAACCATACAATAAAATGAAACTAAGGGCAGGTGTGGTGGTACTCACCCAGGTCAAATGAGGCAGAAGGATTACCAGTTTGAAATCAGCAATACTTGGTCTGAGAGCAATAACAAGGGACACGTCTCAGAGGTAGATGCTTTAAAAATAAAATGACTGAGCCATCTACACTGTCCTTTACATCCTTCACAATCGAGGCCAGCACAGCTCAGAGAGGCAAATGGACTTCCCCAAGGTCACACTTTGTTTTGACTAAAAGCCATTTCTTGTGTTCCTCTTCTGAAAGCCTGGGCTGGCTGCCAGGTCTGCTGGGCATTTGCCTCTCTGCCGTCTGGATCAACCCTTCTTAAAACTCACCTACGCTGACCTGGGTGGATATTGTTGGCATTGAGGACTCCTGGGTTTGTGTTTAGCAAATAAGAGGACGCTGCTCAGATATTCTGAACACAGCTGAATCAAGAAGCCATCCATACTGGGCACTGGCTGTCTCCTCAGGCAGCCAGCCTGGTTCCTGTCACTTTCTTATTATTCGAGCACTGACAGCAGCCATGCAGAAGATGGACTACCTGCACACAGCAGTGGCTTCTCTCCAGAGACATGATGGGAACTCTGATGTAGGAGAATGCACATTTGGAGAATCGTAGCCAAACAGGAAAGGTGTGATCAGAAAACTGAGATCACAGAAAAACAAAATGCCCCAGTAAAACACAATCAATCTGTAAGATCCGCTAAATGTTAAAAACCGATGATGTTACACAGACTGGAGTAACGCCTGCGGGGTAATTTCCACTTTATTACCCTGTTTGCCAGACATTCCTGTTTGGCTGTGTGGCAGATGATATGCAACTGAAAAGCATTTGTCCTTTGTTTTAGTAACAGAAAACGTCATAACGTGTATTGAACTGGAAGCGGCAAAAAGGCCATATGTCAAGGACAAAAAGAAGTCACACTCAATATTTTAAGAGCTGTTTTCTGTCACCCTGCATGTCCCTGTTCAGCATGTGCGCCATAAGGCCCCTTACATGCAGCAAGCTGGGAACAGAGAAGTAGAGATTAGGGAGAGAACTCCTTTCTCTTCCTTGTTCCCCTCTTCTCATTCCTGTTCATTCTCTAGCTCTATTTCTAACACTTGTTCTTGTTTCTCTGGTGGTTCCTGAGGAGAGCAACATATACCAGAGAATCAGAACTCTGGTTCTTTCCTAAGCTATAGTGAAGCCCTGTATACTGAGATCTCCTTCCAGGGCAACTGCTATTTAAAACAGTTGCGTGTGTGTGAGTGAGTGACCACCCCTGTGCCATGGTGTGGTTGTGTGGAGGTCAGAGGACGGCCTTGAGTGTCTGCCGTCACCTTCCACCTTGCTTGAGACATTTCTTTGTTGTCACTGCTATGTACTGTAGGTCCCTGGCCCAGGAGTCTCCTGTCTCAGCCTTCTATCTTGCCATAGGGGTGCTGGCATTACAGACGCTCATTTTCTTAGGGTCTCTGTTGCTGTAACGAAACACAGTGACCAAAAGGCAAGTTGGGGATGAAAGGGTTTATTTGACTTACACTTCTGTATCATCATCAAAGGAAGTCGGGACAGGAACTAAAACAGAATAAGAACCTGGAAGCAGGTGCTGGGGCCGAGGCCATGGAGAGGTGCTGCTTACTAGCTTGCTCACATGGGTTGCTCAGTCTGCTTTCTCATGGAACCCAGAACCAAGAGCCCAGGGGTAGCACCACCCACAATGGGCTGGGTCCTTCCCCACTGATCACTAATTGAGAAAATGCCTTACAGCTGGATCTCATGGAGCCATTTCCTCAACTGAGGCTCCTTCCTGTCTGATGACTCTAGCTTGTGTTGAGTTAACACAAAACAAGCCAGTATCCTCGTGAAGCGTTTGGCTCTATATGGGTTCTAGAGATCTCTCAGCTCATGTCCTCAGTTTGCACAACAAATGCTTTACCTGCTGAACCATATCCCCAGGTCAGAAATTAGAGCCTTTTTGGAAAAAAGATAAGCATTTACCACTTTACTTGGGTACTTATAACCAAGGCTTTAGTGGTGAAGTTATTTAATTATGTATCCAGAAATGTCACCTGGAAAATTCCTTTTGTGCATCATTGTCTTTCTTGCTGAGGGTTGCTCTGCTGCTGTCTCCAAATTCATTTAGAAGTAAATTTCATCCCTGTGAGCGAGTACTACTCTCCTGTTAACACATAGGATTCGACACTGGTATGAGGAACCATACTTAGGGCAATCCTTGACTTGAGTCTGAATTCTCAAACTAAAAATGACTGATTCTAACCAATCCAGACCCTCCTCTTAATGCAAAAGGCATTAAACTTTCACTCTGTATTCCAGGGTGCTGTGGGGGAGGCTGAGACACTGGAATAAAACCCAGAACCTCTCAGAAAGGAAAAGAGAGAGATGCGTACCTGGAAGAGGGCCAGTCATATTGAGTATAACTATATTTGTGCAGTTTCAAGGTTGTCTTCATCTTAACGCCTAAAATACAAAAGTATTGTTGTCTGTTTTCAAGGGCTCCAAAATACTGGCCCTTTAAAAATCTATTTCCTACAAATTGTCCTCCACAGTGCCCCTCAGCAGATGTGAGCTCTTCCCACACCTGTTCTCTGGATATCCCCAGGTCATAGTGTGTAGC